>CM046003.1:84059510-84796631 GCA_025175895.1 Wurfbainia villosa | reverse complement strand
TAAATTAAAATAGATTTTAGTCTCTACGATCTCCTGATGGCTCGCATACATGGCGAGGAGGAGCGGAGAAGAAGGCGATGCGACGGAGACATATTGAAGACAAAAGCCATAATAGTTGGAAAATAATTTATTTTTCATATTTATTGCTTTTGTTTGATATGCATGTCGAGGCTAGAAAATTCTCATTTTCAAATTACTAAGTGGGAGAGGGATATTTTTATAAATTCCTCCATTACGATTTGATAGTGATGCAAACAAACTTGAGTGTCGGCTCTGAGTGCCTTCCTCCCCATTGGATGAGTTTGTTTGTGGATCACAAGGTTGAATATGGTTATAGGAAATTATTAAGGAGCGTGTGTACTTGCCCATCGTAAGGCACATAACCCGAGATAATTACCTTGGTACCAAGTAATGGTGAACACTTATATACAAATATAAGTATCCTCCCCACCGGAGTCACTGCTTTTATTTGTAGGGCCGAAGAGAAACCAACTATTAATTTTACTTGTCAAAAAGTTAGGTTGACAAGATAGTAAAATTAATGGGTAAAACCTCCTCTTACAAATATAGAATTCGTATACGTCCACACTATCGTGGCATACGATATTCTCGGTGTTTTGAGGTGTTGGTTGATTTTGAAATTTTATTGTTTGAGGAATCAATAAATTTTTGAAATCTACAGTAATGATCTATGTGATTCTTGGGATTTTCAAAATTGACTTTCAGTCCACTTGCTATGATACTAAAGGAAATAAACTTACCGTATATAATTATGTTGATTGGAAAAAGGAATCCTAATATTGTCTTAACTGCTGAGGAGTACAAGTATGCACTCTTCAATGAGTGTCCTTAAGCCATGGTTGCTCAAAAAGGTTTCTACTTCTAAGCCGAAAGGCAAGAAGAAGAAGAAACAAGGTGAAGCAAAGGTGGTGGGAGGATCTCAGGGAGGAGTGAAGAAGCCGAAAGGCAAGTACTTCACTTGTAAGCAGGATGGACATTGGAAGAAGGACTGTCCCAATCCAAAGCAGAACAAAGATATATCCTTTGGTCTAGTCGTTGAAACATGGTTAGCGGTGTTATCTACCGGCACCTGGTTGTAGATACGGGAGCCACTGATCATGTCTGCAATACTTTGCAGGGGTTCCAGGAAACCCGACGACAAGCTAAAGGGGAGATTACCATTTACTTGGGTTATGCCATGAAGGTGGCGGCTATTGCAGTGGGAGAAGTTTTATTTATCTCTTGAAAAAAAATAAAACTTAGGTTCTGGAAAATTCCCTTTATGTACCTTTATTTAGAAAGAACTTAGTTTCAGTTTCTAAATTGTTTATGGATGGATATTCTATTTCTTTTAATGACAGAGCTGTTATAAAAAGGAATAGGGAGAATATCTATTCAGGTACATTGATAGGAAATTTGTACACACCTGAACCAAAACCTCCCACGATGCAAATTGAAGTTAATAACTCATCTTCTAATTCCAATAAGAGAAAAGAACCTTCGAAGATGAACCAAACATATCTTTGGCATCTTCGGCTTAGTCACATTAACCTAAGTAGAATTCAAAGGTTGATAGCTGATGGACCTTTGGGTTCAATAGTGGTGGAGGATCTCCCAACCTGTGAATCTTGCTTGGAGGGAAAGATGACCAAGAGGCCTTTTAAGGCCAAGGGGTATAGAGCCAAAGATGTGTTAGAAATGGTTCATTCTGATTTGTGTGGTCCTATGACTATCCAGGCAAGAGGTGGTCTTGAATATTTCATCTCTTTCATAGACGATTATTCAAGATATGGATGACACTACGATCTGATCGTCGTGGTGAGTACCTCTTGGGAGAGTTTAGGAACTACTTATCAGAGGCTGGGATTCAATCGCAATTGACTGCACCTGGCACACCCCAGCAGAATGGTGTAGCAGAGCGAAGGAATAGGACTCTTATGGAGATGGTTAGATCGATGATGAGTTATTCTGAGTTGTCAGATTCGTTCTGGGGATATGCTCTGTATACGGCGGTGTACATTCTGAACTTGGTTCCATTTAAATCAGTGCCTTCTACTCCCACAGAATTGTGGACTGGGCGAAAGCCTAGTCTAAGACATATTCGGATATGGGGGAGTCCAGCACATGTGCTGAAGGTAGATGCTGGTAAGTTGGAACCTCGTACAAAAGTATGCAAGTTCGTTGGCTATCCTAGAGGAATGAAGGGTGGTTTGTTTTATAGTCCTAGAGATCAGAGGGTGATCGTTAGCACGAACGTCAGATTTCTAGAGGAAGACAATGTGATGAGCCACAAGCCCAAGAGTAAAATTATTCTGGAGGAATTAAAAGGGGAAGTCACTTCTTTAGTACCACCGGTACGAGATGATATACCACAAGTCACTGCACCGCGTGTCACATAGCATACACAGGAGATACCTCATCGTAGTGGGAGGGTTGTGAGACAACCTCTTAGATTCATGTTCTTGGGTGAATCTTCTGATTTGGTCCCTGGTGAACATGAACCTGATCCCTGAACATACGTTGAGGCAATCCAAGATATAGATGTAGCATCTTGGCAAAGTGCAATGAATACTGAGATTGAATCTATGGATTCAAATCAGGTCTAGGAGCTCTTATGCATAGCAGCTCATATGGATTATGAGGTGTAGTAGATGGATGTCAAGACAGCTTTCCTTAATGGAAGTCTTGAGGAAAACATCTATATGAAGCAACCAGAGGGATTCATTGCTAAGGGCAAAGAACATCTTGTATGTAAGATCAGTCCATTTATGGATTGAAGCAAGCTTCGAGGTCTTGGAACATCCGCTTTGATGAGGTAAATCCAGTCTTATGGATTTATTCAAAGTTCGGATGAGTCTTGTATAGATGTGACAGAAACGTAGTGGTATTTCTTGTACTATACGTAGATAACATTTTGGTGATTGGCAACAATATCAAAGTGTTATCAGGCGTAAGGGTATGGT
Source organism: Wurfbainia villosa (assembly GCA_025175895.1). Taxonomy (NCBI): domain Eukaryota; kingdom Viridiplantae; phylum Streptophyta; class Magnoliopsida; order Zingiberales; family Zingiberaceae; genus Wurfbainia; species Wurfbainia villosa. The sequence goes on along the minus strand of CM046003.1, from coordinate 84,793,668 downwards.
TATCCAAACAGTTTGATATGAAGAACTTGGGAGAAGCGGGACACATCCTTGGGATCAAGGTTATAAGGGATCACAGGAAAAGGATGTTGTGCTTATCCCAAGCTTCATACATAGACACAATTATGGATCGTTTTAGCATGCAGAACTCCAAGAAGGGTTTTCTACCTTTCAGGCATGGAGTACCTTTATCTAAGGAGATCTGTCCTAGAACATCTGAGGAGATAAAGGAGATGAAGGCGGCTCCTTATGCTTCGGTGGTAGGAAGCCTCATGTATGCGATGCTATATACGAGACCAGATATCTGCTATGCCGTGGGCATGGTCAACAGATATCAAAGTAATCCAGGACAGGGACATTGGACTGCGGTAAAGCATATATTGAAGTACCTAAGAAGTACTAGGGATTATATGCTAGTTTACCAGGCAGACCAATTACTCCCTGTGGGTTACACGGATTCCGACTTCCAATCAGATAGGGATAATAGTAAGTCTACCTCAGGTTTTGTGTTTACTTTGGGAGGTGGAGCCATTGTATGGAGGAGTGTCCAAAGAAAAATACGTGGCGGACTCCACCATGGAAGCTGAGTATGTGGCAACCTATAAAGTGGCCAAAGAAGTTGTGTGACTCAGGAACTTCCTGATGGACTTGGATGTGATTCCTAGTTTGACCAGAACTATCACAATTTATTGTGATAATAATGGTGCAGTTGCAAACTCGAAGGAACCACGAGCCCATAAGGTAAGTAAATGCATAGAGCGCAAGTATCACCTGATACGAGAAATCGTATATGAGGTAGAAGTTGTTGTCGCCTAGATTGCATCAAAGGATGACCTGGTAGACCCTTTCACTAAGGCCCTTCTAGCGAGAGCTTTGATAGGCATGTGAAGGGAAGGGAAATCAGATGTAAGGCAGTTAAAGGACAGCATAGTCTTTTAGTATAAGTGAGAGATTGTAGGGATGTATACTGAAAAGTCTATCTTTTGTATGAACATCTTTATTTTGAAATAAGAATCACATGATTATTTTTTGCATATTTATATGATTATGCAATATTGTCTAATACATTACATTATAGATAACATGGTGTGTGGTGTCACATGGGAGATCATGTTATCGGCTCCTTGTAAAAAATAAGTAAAGGCTCACAACCGAGATGACTTTGGACAAACCATTGGAATGATTATAGTGTGATTTGGTATTGGTTTGTCTTAACCATAGAATCACACTAGTGCACTTTGTGTGTATTGAGCATGACCGACTTAGAGGTGATTCGATTTATTGCTGACTACATAATCGAATCGGACCTCAGATATTATTTAGTACATGCTCTTAATCCCGATATAATAACGGGCACATATACTTAGTACTCATCTCTTTGATTTACCAATGGGCGAGATTTATAGATTAAATCGATAGGCTCGGTAAGTTGGGAGATGATATTATTTATATGGTATGCCGTTGATTATAGGAGGAAACTGTGTCCTATATATTAGGATGATGATGTCCCCTTGAGGAGCTCATAAGGTTCATCATGTAAACCCTGCAGGTGGACTTGGTCCGGCATGATGAAAAGGTTGAGTGGTACTACTCAAGGAGTTAGATGTTGATTAATTAATGGTCAGTAAATTAATTAATCGACGGACATTCAAGATCTTAAACACGGGGAGAAAATGTACAAATAATATATAGAGCCCATATTATCATATGGGGGTTGGTGAGGTAGATCAATGATGATCCTTTAGTGGATTGGATCATCATTAGTGGATCAGACTTTATGTGGGCTTGATCCATGGGTGGCCAAGATCCAACTCCTCCTCATGGTCTCTAATGTAGCCTATTAACACCTCATGAAGCTTAGATCCAAAGTATAGAAACAAAACTCTAGATCCAAAGGTGGAGATTAAATCTCTAGATCCGACGGTTGAGATTAAATCTCTAGATCCGACGGTTGAGATTAAATCCCTAGAACCAATGGAGGAGATTAAATCAAGCCTTAATCCCAACTCTATAAATATTGGCTTAAGGGTGGGTGGCAACATAAGGAAGATGAAAGGGGCTTAGGTTGGGCGGCAAGGGCTTTAGAGATTTAGGGTTTTGGGTGGCCACAATTAAGGAAAGATGCTTCTTCTTCTTCTTCTTCTTCCTTATGGTGGTCAGCACCGTTCTTCCCTCTACTCTCCTTGGTCTTGGCCGGCATCCAACATTCTCCCTTTCATCTGAGAGCATGGCTTAAGGGGATTAAGGTTTGCTTCCTTTGGAGGATAGGAATCCTAGTTGGTTTAGGATTGGGTTTGGTGGCAAGAGTTTTGGGAGTCATGGGTGGGCGGCAACATTGGGAGGAGTTTTTCTTCTTCTTCCTAAGGTGTGGCCGGTTTCTCCATCTTCTCTCTACCTTGGCTTGAGCTCATCCTAATCTTCTTCCCCACTTCCATGGTCGGCCATAAGGAGAGCTAGGATTAGGGTTTGGAGGCTTAGGGTTTAGGAGGCTTGGGTGGCACCAAATAAGGAAGGTTTCTTTCTTCTTCATCCTTGGTGGCCGGCGCCCACATCCCTATCCCAGCCCTTGGGCGACATCCAAAGACCCCTTCTCCTTCTCCTTAGGTGGTGGAAACAAGATAAAAGGCTTTCCCTTGGTGTCTTGGCCGGTTTCCACCATTATCTCCTTCTCCTTGTTGGCCGGCGGCAAGCATTTCTTTTGTTGCTTGTTTGTTGGCTATAGGAAGGAGATGAGCCTTGTTTCTATTCTTCCTCTTGCTTTGGAAGAGCAAGGAAGGAAGATTTGTGATCTAGGAGCTTCGACTTTTGGTAGAGCGTCGCCCACACGATGTCCGAAAGGAGGAGGACATACATTAGAACATTGAGAGGTATATCGATTCTCTAATTTTATATGTTACATGTTTGAATTTGTTTTTAAATTATGAGCATGATATAAATCTGTATATGGCTAAATAATACTTGGATCCCGAGCATAAACACAAAAACCAACGATCCGGACATCGTCTATTCCGCGGCTACTCGTAGAATAGAGGATGGTCGCTTGAACAACTAGTTTGTTCAAGTGACCTCTCTAAACGAATAGCACGATGATAACTTGGTTGGTTGGGCAATCCCTTATGTCAAGGATTATTTTTTTTTAATCCGGGGACATCGATGGGATCACCATGAACAAGCGACCGAGGTGAAGTGGGAAGCGAAGTTTCCCCTCACGTACTCCCTTCATTCCCTAGGTAGAATTTGTCTAGAATAGTTTGACCTAGGGTTGTCCTTAGGTAAAATATTTCTAAGGACATTAGTTCCAAATTTCTCCTTCTTCCTAAGGTTGACTTTCTTAGCTCCTAAGCAATATTCTCTATTCCTAGCATGCTCTTTTTGATAAATAGCAAGATTGCTAAAATTATTTCTAGCATGCTTTTTTACATTATTTGAATAAGGAGATTTATTTAAAAATACCTTAGGGTTAGCTTTAGAAGCTCCCCCTACTTGTGGTGGTCCTTCTTGGCCCTTTTTCTTCCCCCTTGGGCATTGACTCCGGTAATGTCCCAGTAGCCGACATTTGAAGCAAATGACTTGCTCCTTGCTTTTGATAGTTGGGGGACCGACATCTTTGACCTTTGGAGCTGGTGGAGCTTTCTTGACTCTTTTTGGACACTTACTTTTGTATTGTCCATTTTCCCTACACTCAAAGAAAATTATATGATTTTTATCATTAACTAAATTGCTTGAGTTACCTAGTTTTGTAGGCCTTTGGAGTTGCTTCTCCACTTCTTCCAGAGGTTGAAACGACTTCTTGCTCTTGCTCCGGTATTGAGGATGGTCTCTACTCCTCAATCCTAGAAGTGGATGCTTCTTCCACCTCTTCCACCTCTTCTTCCTCCAATCCGGAAGTTGACTCCTCACTTTCTTGTGAGGATGATAAAGCTTCCTCTTCGGTCTCTTCCTCTTCCAAGTCTTCTTGGACCGATTTGGGATTGTCGTAGAACTTGACCAACTTGTTCCATAACTCCTTGGCATCCCTATAGCTTCCTAATCTAGACAAAATATCATTAGGTATCAAATTAACTAACATTTTTGTTACCTTAATGGTTGTCTTGAATTTTTGCTGTTGCTCCTCGGTCCATCGCTTCATCTTGAGGATTTCTCCATTCTCTCCTCTCGGAGAATCAAATCCTATAATCACGGCAAACCAATTTTCTATATTTGACATTAAAAAATATTCCATTCTACCTTTCCAGTACGCGAAATCTTTGCGGTCGAAGGCGGGTGGAATCGCTATGTCATCACCCCATCTTTCTTGAATATCCATTTTCTTCCCTCTAGCGTGCTCCCTTAGTTGTTAGACTTTGAAGAGCATCCTCGCTCTGATACCACTTGTAGGGGATCGTTTAGAACGCTAGAGGGGGGTGAATAGCGTCGAGCTAGTGCGTGATGGAACTCGTTCGCGTGTTCGTCTACAAACTTTGTTAGTGCAGCGGAATATAGATAATAATAACAATAACGAAATAGACAATCACACGAACACAAGAATATAACGTGGTTCGGAACTGAATGGTTCCTACTCCACGGATCAAGCTCTAAAGAGCTCTAGTGATGCACATGCACTCACTAATCACAAATAACTCCTTCTCGACACAAGTCGGAGGTGGAGAAATCCCGTACAATATATTACAACAGTAATACAATGAAAATACAATCAAATACACTAAAATTCAAATAAAGAAAACTTTACACTGAGCTTTTGAATGCTTGCTTGCTAGGTTGATCGAATAACACTTGGAGACCCTGAATTGCAGCAGCAATTCACCCCAAATTGCCTCAAAAAACCTTAGCCTTTTCCTCCTTCACGAGCTCCATTTAAAGCATTAACCTGTGCTAGAAAACACCGATCAGTCGACTGCTCAGGACCATCAGTCGACTGATGCCACTGTTGTCGTGAGACAATGGCTAGATCCACGCTGGAAATATCCAACGGATTCATCATCGATCGTGATTATGACCATCGATTCTTGATCAAGCCTTCACTTTCACGATACAATGCGGTCGAGTGAGACTCCATTCTGTGCTCCAAAACCCGAGCACCAATCGATTGATCATATGATCAATCGACTGCTTGGCCAATCAGTCGACTGCCTACCTATGACAATCGACTGCTAGGCCAGTTCTCACAGTCAAACCCTAGTTGACTCACACCAGTCGACTGGCACACCTCAAACATAAGGTTTTAACCCAAGTATGGTTCCCCCATACTTGCTAGACCACCCTTAGCCTAGACCTAAGCCTTCTAGCCACCTCCATCAGCCTCACGCCTCTCGGATCCCTCCAAGTCATCCATGACTTGTTCATCCATCGCATTAGCCTTCAGGTGCTTCCATCGGCTATGTCATGCTAACAGTGTCTACACCTCCAAGGCACATTGGACTTACACTGCCAAGACTCTGCTTGGACTTTACGCCGGCAACCATTAGACTTATGCTGCCAAGACTCTCGCTTGGACTTTATGGCGCCAATATTCAAATCCCTTGGACTTTCCAAAAGCCAAGACTTAAGCTTGGACTTTCCCTTGCCAACCCATGTTGGACTTTCCATGCCAAGACCCATGCTTGGACTTTCCTTGCCAACTCATGTTGGACTTTCCATGCCAAGACCCATGCTTGGACTTTCCTTGCCAACTCATGTTGGAGTTTCCATTGCCAAGACCCATGCTTGGACTTTCCTTGCCAACTCATGTTGGAGTTTTCATTGCCAAGACTCATGCTTGGACTTTCCCAAATGCCAAGTGCCCCACTTGGACTTTTCATGCCAAGTACCCAAGACTTGGACTTTTCCCATGACAATCACATTATCATATGTTTTTGTCGAACATCAAAACATCTCTCGAGTCAAGCTCGAGTCCTGGTCAATCGTGACCTGGGTCGATAGCTCCAACAGCATCAACATAGCATACATGGAAAGACTAGAAGAGTGCAGTCGAGTCCAAGTAAGTACAAGTCCAACTCCGACTCCGACTCCGATCCCAAAGCCTACTTCGAGAAGAAACTCAAAGCTGGACTGAAAGAGAAAGTAAAAGTTAGCCGTTCTTTAATTAGTACTTTGTATCATACTATTAAAATGCTAACTAGGAAATTAACTATGTCCGAGTCTAGGGTCGAGTCCTTTCTTGAGGAGGTTGAAACCCTCAAGTAAGAGACCAGTCTAACCTCTTCGACTAGTCAAATTCAGGAAGAGGACTCAACTCAAGTTGAAAAATTCGAAGAGGAGAACTCACTCGTGAAAGGACAAGTCCAAGAGATCGAGGCTAGGTTAAACAAGTTCTCGATGGGATCTAAGAATCTTAACCGACTTCTTGGAACTCAGAGAGCTATGTACAACAGAGTCAGACTCGAGTTTAGCTCAAAGACTATGAATAGATCATATATGTCTATCATAAATTGTAGTCATCAACGAGTCCAAGCGTGGGTCCCTATAATTCTCTTAAATTCACATATAAGGATAAACAAGTATTGTATTTCCCAGGATCAAGTTTATTATTTGAATAGACCATATTGGTTCAATGGTTCAGGGGGAGCTAATACCAAAATAGTATGCCCGATACCTTAGCATCATCAACCTTTTATTTTACTTTTTAGAATGGCTAGATAGGACAAATAGTTAGTCAACTCTTGATAACATAGTATCAGGATGCGCCGAGATGATAGTACGTTAGGGAAACAAAGTCTTCTGTATTTGAGCTAGATAAGGCGTATCTAGCTTGGTGCACTTGACCGAGTGGAACTAGCTGAAGCTACCTCGTTGTATCCTAAACTAGTTAGACCAGGAAGTGATCTTAAGTGACTCAAGTAATCAATTTCTTGAATTTGGCTTTGTCTAAAGAAGTGGTCGTTGTTCCGATCAAAGAAGACCCATGTGCCTCGCCACGACCTAGAAGCCAACTTCTTGAAAAATTTACTTGACGAGCTTAGGGTTAAATCTGAATCTAACCCAAGGTTGACTAACTTTAATTAAGTTCAAATCATCTCACAAAACATATAAGGAAAAAAAATACTGAGACATATAGAATGGGTGAGATGATTAAAGAAATATTTTAATATACATAACCTTTTCAAAATGCTATCTATTTTTCAACTATTGCGCTTGGACGAATAATTATAATCGACCAAAGTTTAGTGCCCCTAACTCTTTTATACCTTATAAACTTGACTAAGCGGGAGAGCAAACTAATCCTAAGGGTTATAAATCTTTGAAGTTTTTCTTGAAACTAAACTTATAAGTATTTTAAAATTCAAAACTATCTTTCAAATACTTTTATTGTTGGTGCAGAGAGATATACTTCAAACCGATGAACTTAACCAACTCGAGACGCATGCTTGGACTCATACTCATTTTTTTGATGCCTGCTATAATATTACATTTTTAAAACCCCTACTTTTTATAAAACCCCCAACCTTGTTTTTGATTCATGGCAAAAGGGGGAGAATAGCGTAAGTTAAGGGGGAGTAACAAAATTTAAATATGAAAAATTAAATTATTTCTTCTAAAACTCACCTAGGGTTAAGGGGGAGTTCGTTTAGTTATTGTCTTGCTTTAAATTCCCCTTAACTTTGCGTCAATTTGCCATAGGATCAAAAAGGGGGAGATTGTTGGTGCATGGGCACTAAATAATCGAACCTATGTTTTGATTATGGCAAAGACACAAAGTCAAGGTTATTTTGTTATATCACGAGCTAAAACAAGTGTGCAGAATTGCTAAGCTAAAACTGAAGGTCAGCGACACCCGGAGGGAACCGTGGTGGTCGGGCGACATCGGGAGGACTTGGAGGGAGTCGAAGAAATCAGGTGGAGATCGTAAGCGAAGCTTCAAAGGTAAAAGGTTGAGGTAGGCTCGTGTGAGTGAGTGTAAGTAAGGTTGTGTCCTCCATACGGGGATGTCCTTAGGCGATGATCCGACTAAGACATCCCATGGAAGGTCTATGTCGAGATCGGATGGTCGGTGACCGTCAAAAGCACTTATTTTTTATTTTGAGCTAACTTTCCAATGTAATCGAAAACCCTAGCCAACAGTCGACTGATGGCTTGTATCAGTCGACTAATGAGTTCATCAGTCGACTGATGAGGGTGAGCAGTCGACTGATGTTCAAATTTCAGCCTCGAGAAGAGTCAAAGCTTATCACCATTTCTCAAGGGCTAGGTGGCATCATCTCATGAAACTTCATCTCAACGATTAGGGTTTCTCAAGGATATAAAAGAAGGGGTTCTCCACACCATTTTCATAAATTCCAAAGCCTCCAAAGTGACTCTGCAACGCTGCTACTCTCCGATGATACTACGACGACGAAGCATCGCCGAGACGACGACAAACCAACTCCAAATCTTCAAGTCGTTGGTATTAGTTTTGTTTTCAGTTCAATATCTTTGTAATTGTCTTTATTTCTGAGGCTTTATCGTAACAAGGAGAGAGGAGGTGTCTCTCTACCTCTTGTTTTTTTTCGTTTTCTTGTATTTGTCAACTCCTACCTCCAACGAGGAGGAGAATTTTAGTGAATTGTCCTCCGTTCGTGGTCTATGACCGTTAGGGCCTTGGATTAGCAGCTGGAAGGTTGTGAACCAAGTAAAAAGATAGTTTTGTCTTATTTATTTTTCGTTGCATACTTGTGTCTTTAATCGAATGAAAGAGAAAATTGTTTTGCACTATTCACCCCCCCTCCCCCCTAACGCTCTTTTCGATCCAACAATAGCAATACAAAAGGTTAATAAATAAGTGGTAATAGCAAGAGTTTGCAACATGGAGAGGTTTTGGGGCAACATCCCACCTATCACATCCAGGTCATTCAGGTGGAAGGGGGATAACCCATGGTGACTCAGAAGGTGGGAATCCAATAGGAAGTCAGAGTTGTAGTGGTGGTTCTGCAGCACCCTGTAGACCTCAGCAAACAGGCATTAGAAAAGACAATCTTGGAAGGGGGCAAGTTGGGAAGGGTTGTCCTCCATGTTTCAGAATGGGGAAGAGGAGAGGAAAGTCTAGCGAAGAAGTATAACTCCCTTCAACCCTTATGGGAAGAAGCCTTGTTTGTAAAGAATTGGCGTCAAGTATGGAAAAAGTCAAAGATACTTATCTTTGAAGATTTCAATTGGAATACGCAGTGAAATATTATAGGGGATAGAGAAAACCCTAGGTGTTTAATGACTATAACGGTGCCCACCAGTAGTCGAAAGTCATTGGGGGTAATTGATTGATAGCTATCTTATAGAAATCAAAAAGTTAGAAATAAATAGCGGGTGCGGGAAGGCGAAGGCCATTTTCTAACTGACCTAGAAATAAATAGTGATGGTTAGGTGGGGGGGAGATGTGGTCAATTGGGAGGCGAGGCGAAGACGCATTTGATAGATGGGTCCATGAACAACTCCCTAACATCGCGGAAGTAGTGGCGGTTATCTATGAGGGAAAGAGTGATTTCGTACCAAGGAGTTTCACTAGAGTTTTGAGAGGGAGGAGCCATAGCAAGGGAGGCAGAGTATCACTTACTTGTGGCTAAGAAGTGATGGTTATCGGAAGGGAGGAGACTTCTGGAGGTTGAAGACCGAGGAGCAGGACGTCTGCGGGCGAAGGTTACCGAATGGGAGAAGAAGAGATGGAATCGAGGATGATGAAGTTACGATAAGAATGCAGGGCTTCGGGGAGGTTTAAGTCTTTAATATTCCTTAAAGGTAAGAAGGCGGGGCCCATTAGTCTAGTGGTGTGATCGGTATGCTTAAAATAAATAAAGAAAATGGTGGTCCCCGCCCAAGAGTGAGGAAAGCCCAAGAAAGGAGCAAGAATTAGTTACGTCATTACTGAGGTAGAAGTAAAGTGTGGTAAGATGGTGTTCATGATATTGAAGTTAGACAAAATGATTAGTCTGACTATTTTGAGGGGGTGACTAATATCGTAGTAATATGACTAAGGGAATATAAGAAGAAAGAGTGAAAAGTCACGACATGGAGGGTGGGACCAAATGGAGTGGACCACAGCTTGGAGCATATAACCGAGCCAGGAAAGGATTAACTCTGAGAACTAAGCCGAACTAAGGGAACCACAACTCGAAAAATAGAGCCGAGCCATAAGTGTAATGGCTCGGCTGCTAGAATTGAGCCAAGTCATAACTCGGGGAAATGGAACGAGTCAGGAAGACGGTGACTTGGGAAATATAGCTGAGCTAGGAGAATAGTAAGAGGTCTGGTCGAATGAGGGATGGGTATGGTGGTAAAATGAAGGAAAGGGAGGACCCCCAAGACGTACCCTTGCACTAGTTTGTCACAAGGCACAATGAACCATGACACCTCATAGGCCCCACAGGAGATTCCTGATAGGGTTATTCTCTAATGGCATAGGGGCATTTTTATTGGTGACTCTGGACCTCCTTACATGGACAATGATTGATATAGTTTGTTATGCTACAACTTGACGGGAGGGGAGAGGAGGTGTACAAGAGGAGGAGGAAAGGGAAGGGGATATGATCTCATTTTTCATTCTGCTTACATTCACTGTTTTCTTACTGCAACTTCTTTTTTGCTTCTTTCCCATATACAAGTTCTGACTTAAGCATTGGAGGATCTCCATCAGGTAGGCCAACGACGATTTAACGAAGTGTTAATTTTCTCAGGAAGGGAGCAAAGAAGTCTTTCACTGCTGCGGTCGGAGAGAATCTCAATCCTCTTCGACAGTTCCATCTCGAAGAGGAAGAAAATCTATGTCGCATCATTTAACAATAATTTGTTTTTTCAAAATTTACACATCTATAATAAATAAAAATAAATTAATTAATATTCAAGAATAATTGATACATTCTTAATAAATAAAAAAACAATAAGTTTGATTTTTTTATTATTTGGTAATTAATAATTTTTATTTAGGCAATAAATAGAAAATTTGTTATAATCCATACTAAAGTGTCATATATTTTTATTTAAAATATTATTTTTACATTTGTTATTAAGTGAAGTACATAAAAATAGTCATAATTTTGAGCTTTAAACATTGAATTAATACTATTTTTTTATTTAACTTCTCTATATGAGAGATTTTGTTTTTGGGTATGAAATTATTTTCTTTTTTATATCTTCTACTTCATCTCTAGTGTCGGGATGGTTCAACGATTCAATTTTGGTACTGCGTCAATTTGCGTCAATTGGTATCAAAACGAAACTTGAAATCTTTAATTTTCCATCATTCCCAAGCTTGAACAATTTCTCTTTGACAATTATTTTGTGGTTGTTCCTCTTTAATTGTGTTCCAATCGAACATTTACATTTCCTCGGTGTGTATCATCGATCTCATCCTTTAAAAAAAGTATTATATTAATGTTATAAGTAGCAAAAAATCAATAAAAATATAAGAAAAGGAGAGAAAAGAAAAGAAAAATAGAAAAAGGGAGAAGAAAAAGCGGAGGGAAAAAATAAAGAAAGTAAAGAATTTTTTTTATTGCTACCGGAAAAATAGAAAAAAAAATATAGTAAATTTTGTATTATTCTCATGGTTAGAATAAAATTATCTTACCGTGAAAATCATCACTTATAAATCTTAAATCATTTATGTTTAATCATTAGAAATTGATAAATAAATATGTGAAAGTGTATTTAAATCTATAACGATTAATACCTTTTAGAATCTCGATATTGGCCTTCTAAATCAATTGAGAGATTACTTTAATTTTCTCTTTGTCCTATCTCCAACAATAAAATTCAAAAGAGAATAGAAAGCAACTCAGGTGATATGGACCATAACCTTTTATTTACACGATAACCTTTCTATTATTCTTTCCTTGTATTTAGGGATAACCTTTCTAGTATTCTTTTAGTATTTTTCATGCAAGTCCATCTTAAAAATAGAAATTACCTATTAGGTCTCTACACATTAAAGGGTCAGATACATTAAAGCCCAAATATTTATAACCTTAGTTGATCACTTTTAATTAGGCTTAACATAATATGATAGTTCGTAATACAAAATTATTTCAGCAATTTACCAAATCGTGTTGTCAACGTTTAGAAATATCGAAATCACGCAGGTAAGTATCAAAATTATCAAATCACATATCTCTTTCAAGATTTACCTCTCTGCTCATCTGCATGCTCGTCCGAACTAAAATCACGCTTCGTTACTGCAAACTCCAAGCCACGTTGCTGGGAATAAAATCACAACTCCAAGTCGCATCATCGTAAAACGGCGAAGAAAAAAATCTGAACGAACAACGTTGTGCAAAAGGCGAAGGCGAAGAGCGAAGATAAGTATGATTGTGTATTTTCAACATCGATTGTGTTTCCGTCGGTGTTCACCACTCCACTTCACGTCATTTTCCGACCACTGTCGATGAACGGTGCACCTTCTCCTTAAAAAGGTAACCCTAAAATTGCTCCAAATCTCTTAACCTTTCGTTTCTTTATTTCCAGCAGTCTACACCAACCTTTTGGTAGTTCTTTATACATAAAGTTTTAGCAGCTCTATAATTTCAAAACTCTTAAGGTATAAAGCACTCTTCCGGCAGCTCCAAAACTCAAAGCATTTTAGAAAAATCCTAAAGTATCTTCTGTGGGGTCAACCTATTTTTAATTTTCCCCATCACAACTTGACGATATCATAAATTTTATCGAGTACATAACTTTAAGTTCTAATAAGCTCAACATGTATGTTTACTTATACCAAATTGTAAATGTAAATGTAAATGTATTTTTTCTTATCTATAGATTAGCATGACTAATTGTTTTAACTCATTTTACAATTAGACTTTCGTGGTTTCTATTATTGTTTAGGTATTTTTAAATTTGTATTAATATTTTAAATAGTAATATAAAGTGCAATTATAATTTAGAAGTTGTTTGTTGCTATAATAATAAAGCCTAAAATGTCATAGTAGACTTTTAAAAAGATACACATATTATGATATATCAACCTCCTCCACCCAGGCAGAGTGATTTGTAAATATTTACAAGCTTAACAGAATTCTTTTAACAATATTATTAATTTATGAATATATAAATGCAGGGATGATGAAATTTGTGATGACATGTTATCAGTTATGATTGAATCTATTGATTCGGAAATAGAAAATCGGCACCGACACTTATGTGATAATCCAAATACAAGTATGAGTGATACCAATATGATATATTCAATTTCCTCTAGTGGTGTGGTGAATACCGGAGAGACTAATTACAGATTCAATTTGAATAAATAAGCGTCGCTTAGTATTGAAGAAGATCCAAGTCATACTAGTACTGGTTTGGAAGATTTATTTGAGGATAGGTGGTCTGCACAAGAATTTAATGACAATAGAATGGAAGTAGAAATTCAAAAAGATGTATCCGAGGATGATTACTTAGCAAATGATATGCACTATTCGTTAAGAGAGCCAGTGAATACTAACGAATATATCGATCTTGAAGAAGAATTTCCAATAGTTGAAGATCCATATATAATCAACTCACTTGTTCCATTACAAATACTTGAACCTATTGACCATAGTGAATTTTTTGTTGGTCAGGTAATGTATTTTTAACTTTCTCATTATTAATTTAATTCAACTACAGTGTGGTAACATAAATATTTATTTTAGGTTTACACAACGAAAACATATTTTAAAGTCGCACTTGTTGAGTATACTATGAAAAGATGATTCATATACAAGATTAAAGACACAAGAAAAAGTAGAGTTAAAACAATTTGTCATGGAGAAAATTGCACATGGACAATAATTGCAAGAGGAGATATTAAGTTCAAGGTTACAAATTCTTTACAACATCACCAGTACGATCTTTCCTTGAATATGACTGATCTCCTGCATGCACATTTTCTTTTATGGCTTCTCAGATTGAAAGTCATTTTGTATCATCAGATAAGTATAGACCTATAAACATACAGAGAGAGATGCAATCACGACATAGAGTGCACATATCATATAGAAAGGCTACTATGCACATCAAAAAGTTCTAAATAAGGTGTTAGGTGATTTTGATAAGGATTATGGTGACCTCCCTAGATTTTTATGGGAGCTAAAATATAGAGACCCAGAAACATATGTTGCATTGAAATCAAATGTTTATTATAATTTCCAATGATGTTTTTGAGCATCTGGAGCATGTGGAAGAGTTTTTTGAATATATATTTGGAAACTAATTGGAATTGATACAACACACTTAAGAGGCAAGTATCCTGGTGTTTTATTGATGGTGACATCAGTAGATGACAATGGAAAACTACTTCTAGTTGCTTTTGCAATTGTTGAGGTAGAGTGTGGCCTAGCTTGGGAGTGATTTTTAAACCATCTAAAGATATTTATTGTAGTTGATCTATCAAGTATGACAATTATATCTGATAGACATCGTGAAATATTATCTATAATGAGTAAAGTGTATCCTATTGCTCACCATGGATTTTGTTGCTATCACATGTCTTGTAATATTGTTACAGATACACGTGGTAGTTCTACACTAGGATTGTTTTGGGCAGCAACTAGAGCAAATATAATTATAAAATATAATCAAATAATGTAGAGTATGTTAGAGAGACATGCAGATGCTTATAGATGGCTACAAAATATAGAACCTAACAAATGGACCAATGCATATTTTTTTGGTAGAAGGTACTCAATGTTGACAACGAATTGTTCTGAAAGCCTGAATGCATTATTCAAGGACACTCGAGACCTCAAATTACAAAACTTATAAACAATACAAGCAGGAAGGTTGCACAATGGTTTTATAATAATAGGGAGGAAGTGTCTAATTTTACTGGAGTATTGACGCCATTTGTTACAAAGAAAATTGACACTAGGAGATAAAGAATTGGATCCTATGCAGTATTTCCAAATAGCAGAACAGAAATGGAGATACAAAGTTTAGGATCCTCCTATATAGTTGACATGGAAAGTCGTAAATGTGATTGCAGTGATTTTCAAATTTCAGGGTTCCCTTGCTTACACGCTATTGCTGTGTGTTCTTTTAGGAATATGGACCCATATCAGTATCATGAGCATTATTTCTTATTTGAAACTTGGAAAAGTATTTACATGGATCAAATTTATCCTTGTAGAAGCAAACAATATTTGCCAATGATTGAACATGATTTTATTATTTTACCGCCTCGTAGCCTTGTGCAACCTGGAAGAAGGAGGAGGCAAGGATCGAGTCGAAGCACATGGGAAAGGTTAAAAACAAGTGTAGTAGGTGCAAACAATTAGGGAACAATAAAAGATCCTGTAAAATGGCCCCACCAAGTTGAAAAATATATTAGTTTGTTAATTTTGGTAGTAATGAACTTTTGTATGTATTTGACCCACATGAAAATTGTTGGGATAAATATCATTGTGAAAAATGGAGGATATATAAAAGTATAAACTAAATTGTTGGGATAAACCATATTTAGTTTCTATCTTCATATGTTCTTTAATATAGATGTTTAAACTAAATTGTGTTGATATGTTCTTCATATTGTATCATCTGAAATCGGTTGATGGACCTAAACAACTTGGAACCACATGATTCGAAGAGTTATGTGCTCCTCTAGGACTCTATAATACGTTCATGACCTTGGAAAGTATTGTGATACACCGTGTTGGGAGCAGTGATTTTTGCCACTCGTGTTGGACATTCAAGTGTGCTCTAAAGAACATTTCAAATGCTACAACGATGATACCCATTGTCCGAAGCCACCAATGAATTCCTAGGACTCAATCAATCATTCAGATATAAAATTTTAAATATATTTTTTTAATGAAATAGGCCGATCAGTCGGTTCCCGTCGAAACCTACTGATGGACCTAGATAGTTCGGAACCATATAATTCGAATACCTATGTGCTCCTCTAGCACTCCATAATACGTTTGTGACCACAGGAAGCATTGCGATACACTGTGTTGGAAATAACGATTTTTGCCACTCATGCCTAACATATGAAGTGTGCTCAAAAGAATAATTCAAATCCTACATCAATGATACCCACTAGTCGGCCACCAATGAGTTCACGGGGCTCAATTAATCATTCCGATATAAAATTTTGAATTTTTTCATTTGAATAGGCTGATCAGTCAGTTTCGATCAAAATCGGTTGATGGACCTAGATAACTCGGAACCACATAATTCGAAGACCTATGTGCTCCTCTAGCACTCCATAATACGTTGTAACCTCAGGAAGCATTGCGATACACCGTGTTGAGAGAAACAATTTTTGCCACTCGTGCTCGACATGTGAAGTGTGCTAGACAAAACATTTCAAATACTACGACAATGATACTCTTGGTTAAAGCCACCAATGAGTTCCTGGGACTCAATCAATCATTCCGATATAAAATTTTGAATTTTTTAATTTAAATAGGTTGATTAGTCAGTTTCGCCCGAAATTGGAAGATGGACCTACACTGCTCGAAACCACATCATTCGAAGACCATTATGCTCCTATAACACTCTATAATACATTCATAACCTCAGGAAGCATTGTGATACACTGTATTGGGAGCTGCGATTTTTGCCACTCGTTCCCGACATTTGAAGTGTGCTCGAAAAAATATTTCAAATTCTATGACGAAGATACCCGCTGGCTGAAGCCACCAATGAGTTCCTAGGACTCAATCAATCATTCTGATATAAAATTTTAAAAATTTTCATTTGAATAGGCCGATCAATTGGTTTTTGCCAAAATCAACTAATGGACCTAGATAGCTCAAAAGCACATAATTCAAGACCTATGTGCTCTTCTAGCACTCTATAATACGTTCGTGACCATAGGAAGCATTGCGATACACTATTCTGAGAGTAGTGATTTTTGCCACTCGTGCTTGACATGTGTAGTGTGCTCTAAAGAACATTTCAAATGCTACAACGATGATATCCGCTGGTCGAAACTACCAATGAGTTCCTAGGGCTCAATCAATCATTTCGATATATAACTTTAAAATTTTCCATTTGAATAGATCAATCAGTTGGTTTCGACCAAAATTGATTGATCGACCTAGATAGCTCAGAACCACATGTTTCGTAAATTTATGTGCTCCTCTAGTACTCCATAATACGTTCATGGCCTCGTAAAGCATTGCGATACTCTATAATACTGGTAGCTGATTGATTTGGTATAGCAGTCTACTAGTAACACTGTAGTAGGACATAGATTATTTCGTAGTTGACTGGATAGTCAAATGATGTCTCAGCAATCGACTGATGTGGTATTGCGGTCGATTGGTTGCACTATAGTAGGCCATAAATTTTTTTGTAGTCGATTGTAAACTGATATGGTATAGCAGTCGACTTATGGCACTGTAGCAGGCCATAGATTGTTTCAGAGTCGATTGATTGTGTGCCACTCAACTGATTGTAATTTTATTTTACTGATCAAATATTCATTAAGTAGAATCACACGTGGATTAGTCCATTATACTTTTCAAATGCTACAACGACGATGCCCACTGGCCAAAGAAACAATTAGTTCCTGGGACTCAGTCGCTCATTCAGATATAAAATTTCAAAAAATTTCAATTGAATAGGCCCATCAGCCGGTTTCATCTGAAATTGACTGATGGACTAAGAAAGCTCTGAACCACCTGATTCAAAGAGTTATGTGTTGGAGTATTGGGAATACAATCAAAGTCTCACATTGGTAAGATATGAAAAAGATCATGTGCTTATAAGATGAAAAGATATCTCTATTGGTATGAGGCATTTTGGATAAAACCCAAAAATAAAACCATGAGGGCTTAGGCCCAAAGTGGACAATATCATATCATTGTGGAGATATGTGAATCTTATAGGCACTAACAATTGATATCAAAGCCATGGTCCATGTCAAGCCATGAACCTCGAACGAAGGAAGTTGAGCTCTCATGTTCAGATTAAGAGAACCATACACCAGGCAGGAAGTCTAGTTGGGTCAAGAATACCGAATAACTAGCAGGAAGTCCAGTTGGGCCAGAAGGGCTAGACAACTGGCAAGAAGTCCAGCTGTGTCAGAAGGACCAGACAGTTGGCAAGAAGTCCTGGTGGATTGAGATCGGACATCAACCAAAGGATGTCCTTCGAGGACGGATAGACTTGAGGGGGGGTGTCAATGTGGTCCTTTGTTTGAGGGGGGGATTGTTGGAGTCTTGGAAATACAATCAAAGTTCCACATTGGTAAGACATGGAAAAGATTATGTGCTTATAAGATGAAAAGATATCTCTATTGGTATGAGGCCTTTTGGATAAAGCCCAAAATCAAAATCATAAGGGTTTGGGCCCAAAGTGGACAATATCATATCATTGTGGAGATATGTGAATCTTATATGCACTAACACTATGTGCACCTTTAGCACTCTATAATATGTTCGTGACTTCGGAAAGAATTTCGATACATTATGTTGGGAGTAGTGATTTTTTCCACTCGTGCCCAACATGTGAAGTGTGCTTGAAAGAACATTTCAAATGCTACGACGATGATACCTGCTGTCCGAAGCCACCAATGAATTCCTAGGACTCAATCAATCATTTGGATATAAAACTTTGAATTTTTTCAATTGAATAGGCCGATCGGTCGAATTTGGCCAAAACTGACTGATGGACCTTGACAACTCAAAACCAAATCATTCGAAGACCTATGCGCTCCTCTTGGACTCCATAATAAGTTTCTGACCTCAGAAAGCATTGCAATACAACGTGTTGGGAGCAATGATTTTTTTCATTTGTGTCCGACATATGAATGTGCTCGAAAGAACATTTCAAATGCTACGACGACGATACCCCATGGCCTAAGACACCATTGAGTTCTTAGGACACAATCAATCATTCCGATAAAAAAATTTCAACTTTTTCATTTGAATAAAATGATCAATCGATTTCGGCCGAAACTAGTTGATGGACCTAAATAACTTGGAACCACATTATTTAAAGACCTATGTGCTCTTCTAACACTCTATAATATGTTCGTGACCTCAGGAAACATTGCGATAGACCATGTTGGGAGCAACGATTTTTGCCACTCGTGCTCGACACGTGAAGTGTGCTTGAAAGAACATTTCAAATGCTACGATGATGATACCTCATGGATGAAACCACCAATGAGTTTTTGGGACTCAATCAATCATTCTGATATAAAATTTTGAATTTTTTCATTTGAATAGACCGATCAACCAGTTTTGGATGAAACCAACTGATGGACCTAGAAAGCTTGGAACCACATCATTCGAAGAGCTATATGCTCCTCTAGGACTCCATAATACGTTAATGACTTCGAAAAGCATTGTGATACACTGTATTAGGAGCAATAATTTTCGCCACTCGTGCCCAACATATGAAGTGTGATCGAAAGAACATTTCGAATGCTACGACAACGATACCCACTGGATAAAGCCACCAATGAGTTTCTAAAATTCAACCAATCATTCAGATATAAAACTTTAAATTTTTTGAATTGAATATACCCATCAACTGGTTTTGACCGAAAGCCATTGATTGACCTACCTTAGCTAGCTCGACATCACTCTGACTCATGATATTTTTATAACATAACATGTGCCTATTTACAACGTATACATAAACAATATTTTAACAATAATATTCATCCTTAATAATTACTCATTATAATTACAAATGTAGCGCTATAAAGTTGTTGGGATGTATACTGAAAAATCTATCCTTTGTATGAACATCTTTATTTTTGAAATAAGAATCATATGATCATTGTTTGCATATTTATGGTTATGCATATTGTCTGATACATTACATTGTAGATAACATGGTGTGTAGTGTCACACGGGAGATCATGTTATCAGTTCCTTGAAGAGTATAAGTAAAGCCTCACAACCAAGATGGTTTTGGATAAACCATTGATATGGTTGTAGTATAATTTGGTATTGATTTGTCTAGACCATAGAATTACACTAGTACACTTTGTGTGTATTGAGAAGGACCGATTTAGAGGTGATTCGATTTATTGCTGATTACATAATTGAATCGGACCTCGGATATTATGGTGTACATGCTCTTAATCCCGATATAATAACGGGCACATGAACTTAGTATTTATTTCTTTGATTTACCAATGGGCGAGATTTATAAATTAAATCGATAGGCTCGGTAAGTTGGGAAATGATATTATTTACATGGTGTGCCGTTGATTATAGGAGGAAACCGTGTCCTATATATTAGGATGATGATGTCCCCTTGAGGAGCTCATAAGGATCATCATGTAAACCCTGCAGGTGGATTTGGTTCGACATGATGATAAGGTTGAGTGGTACTACTCAAGGAGTTAGATGTTGATTAATTAATTGTCAGTAAATTAATTAATTGATGGACATTTGATGCGCATGGATGCAACCTCGAATCTCGTGACGGATACTGTTGAGGACTCAAAGAGCACGCTCGCGCTCAATGCCCGCAAATACACGGATGTCGTCAAGTAATAAAGATTTATCGATCATACAGGGACTAGGATTCGAATACCAATATACTTAGTGGTTGGAATTGTTCAGGCGTGATTTATAAGAGGTTACAGTTGGTGAGGGTTTTCGGTGGACTCTACACTGTATGGTGTCACACGGAGGAGGAAAGGAGTGTGCCGAGGTTTTCAAAGGTGATTCTAGGACTTCAGTTTCGCTTGTGTATCATAGAACAATGTTGTCAATTGGCGTTGTCTAGACATCTACCTATGGTTTTGTGGAAGGGACATCATACACTCTCCCGCAGAGCTACCGCATTCATCGGGAGCTATCTCCGCCCACAAAGACGAGATAGAGGGTACGAGGATGCCAAATCAATCCCTACGGTGGACCGTTTCCAATTCCACCACACCCTTTTCCCCGCAATTGCAGGAGATCATGTTTACCCCTAGGTTCCTTAATTAAATCTCCTAAATTTTAGATTACGAGGGATGTCACCACCTCATATCGCCTAAGCACAGCGGAAAGAAAGCCAAACACACGTAGATATAATAAAGAGCAACTACCAATTGTCAAATCAAACTTTTGGCCAAAATTTAATATGAACCAACATTGTTTATGTACACAAGCTACTCGCTAATCCTAGAATCGAAAGTACTACTCCATAAATATGAAAAAAGAATCACAAAACATGTTTAAGTTTGAATACAATAGAAATAAAGCGCAGAAATAGAGATATACGATGCTTTGTGCTCTTCTCTCCGTCGTTGTATTGCAAGTTGTGGACCTCTGGCAGCGTTCCTCCTCCCCACTATGAGTTACCGAAGGTTTTTAGGGCTTTGGCGTGCCATCCTAGCTGTCGTGCCTCCTGTAGGGTTTGGGTGGAGCCATCCTTATATAGACATCGCCTCGGACTGCTATAAAATCCGGAAAAAGCCCTAGTCGCGCAAATTCGTTAGGCCGCCACACGGCCGTGTGCGGCCCTAGGGTGTTGTTCTTTACCCATTGGACACGGTCGTGTGAATCCACATGCCCTGGTCGTGTCCCACTCTGCGTCTAGTTGTGAAAGTCCTTCTTTTGCTTCAAAAATGCGTCTTTTTCACCAGAAAAGCTAACCTGAACACAAAAGTACAACGACAAATCTTCGAACCAGAAAATAGGCAATGCGTGCAAGGATATAGTAACATATGCATGAAACTAACACAAAATGTAACAAGATGTGAGCGAAAACTACTCCTAAAACCCTATATGTTTTGCTCACATCACTTCCCCAAACTTAAATCTTTGCTTGTCCTCAAGCAAACCTCAGTGCCATAAAATTTTAAAAAGATATTGTTCCATAATTAGCATGCTAACTAAATTTATCAGGTGATATTTGCAATCAAAGTAAAATAGATATGTTCTAAAAATTCACTAAGTTAGCTCCTCATGCTCGTGCTAGGCGAACCTTTCTTAGGGCATGCCTATTCCATGGTTAGTTAAGTCGTCACCCCATAGCTTTCCTAAGGTTTTCGCCTCTTTGGCACTTACCTGCCTAAAGCGAGGGTCGTTCCCTAGATCTAGCATAAAGTCTCAAAGGCGTGCTCGATATTGAGAGAAATTGGTAGGTGTTTTCTCAGTAACCTAACTCGGTCTCAAAGGGGCACCTAGCCATTTCCACCCACGACAACTATTTTTTATCCCTCATAATCTCTCTTCTTTTTTTTCTTTTACTCTTTCTTTTTTTTTCTCTCTTTTCTCTTTTTTTTTTCTTTCTTTTTTTTTATTTTTCAGCTCACAGAGATTTTGATTTTTCCGAATGGGCTTACACAATCTGAGCATCTCCAGTAACTAAAATTCTAAACCTAGAGTCACCTATGGGTTCTAAAGTACTAGACTACTGAAGTGAATCATAACTAGGTATGTACTAGATTCTCCCTTTCAGACTATTCGACATGTGTATGTGCAAAAACAAAGCTAACCAGTGTAAGTCTAGAACATTCAATAGAGTGAATAAAATAAGATACCACAAGATTAATGGAGTTAAGCTACCTATGGGAACAACTCATGCAAGCAACTTTCAAAAAATAGTACTAAGGTAGCTTTACAGACACCAAAAATTAAGTACTAAAAGAAACTCAATAACTCATGCATGCATGAACAAATGAATGAAAATACCAGAAAAGAAACTACTGCTAGGAAACAAAACAAACTAAATCTTGGGGTCACCCCAGACTAAAATGAAAATATACCTCTAATAGGGTGGACGAGGTGAAAAGTCTTGGAGCCTGGGCATCTTTGGATCCTGGGAGAACCTGCTGCTGAGCCGCTGATGCTACATATACATGTGGTCGATCTGAGAGCTGGTGGATGGCTCGGTGCTCCTCCTCCTAGCGCACTATGCTATTGGGCATGCATGTCTTCTGCCAGTATCTCCTATGAGGTTGCCTCATCCTTGTGACGAACAACCTCCTCCTAGAAGTATATGCCTTATCATAAAACTCCTCAGTTCGCTAGAAATGCTCCCGGAATCCCTGGAACTTCGCCTGCTGGTAGGCGCTCTACTCCTCCCATCGCTGCCTCTGCGTCTGCTGCTCAGTGTAAATGTCGTCGAGGCATGATCGGAACAGAAATCATAGGTGATGTGCATCTGCTCAAAGGTAGAAAAAGGTGGTGGTACAGGTGTAGGCTCATGTCGGCGTGGACTAGGTGGGCTTCTATGCATGTGTGGACTGGAGGGAGAGTGATATAAAGGTGGAGAGATGGGTGTTGATGTGGATGGTCCCTCATGTGGAGGGGACTCCACTATCAAGTCTAATCGCCAGTTGGCGCATATAGCAATGGTGGTACGATCTGGGTCGGGGAGCCTAAGGGTCGTAAGATTTTTCCTTATAAAGCATTGTTAGTGCAATCAACCTGTGATATGGTTTTGATGTGTGTGGCACAGTGTTTAAGTTAGGATGATTGGATTTGATATGTGCGTTGGAGTCTTGCAGGACTTAGTAATTTGCACATGGAGCTTGGGCAAGTGTCACCGCTCACAACCTCGTGCTTGAGTCAGAGAAGGAGCATTGCAGAGCCATGCGCTTGATGCTGCCGAGGGTCCGTCGGATGAGATGACTTGAAGCAAAGCCAAGGAAGCAGACTTCGAGGGCAAGAGACGCGAAGGAGCATTGCAGAGCTGTGCGCCTGATACTACCAAGGGACGTGGCCGCGAACGAAGAGAGCTTCGGCGAGGGACTTCGAGTGAGATGAGAGAATGAGTGAATTGTGAGTAGCTCATTAGGTGAACTTGGCCGAATGGCTGAGTGTCGGAAGCTCGACCGCAACAAATCTTAAGTTTAGTGTTAACTACAAGATCAAGTCGACATCAGTCGACTGCTTAAGGGAAGTAGTCGAATGATAGCACTGTGCATGGGCACATAAGCTAGTCGAGCTCGTGGGTCACTCGACTGGAAGTCGACATCAGTCGACTGATCAATGACTGTTGGAGAATCGACCGCGGATCCTGTGAATCTGGTCTGGTCAGAAGTCGTTGGGGTCGACTCAGTCGATTAATGAAAGCATCAGTCGACTGATAGTACTCAACGAGAAGAATTGCTTCCTCTCTATAAAAAGAGAGGGTTGGGGCTTGTAGATGGTTAATCTTAATGCTCAAAACATTATACTAAGTGCCCCACAAAGCTCAAACTCCTTCTTCTATTTTTCTTTCATATTTATTGTAAAAGAAGGAGTGATCTCTTGTTGTAAAGGTTTACCTCCACCTTGCTTGGGCTAAAGGGAGAGACCAATAGTGGATTGGTTGTGGAGTGATTCACCGTAGATGAATCGGACCATGGATTAGTGGCAAGGCTATGAACCATGTTACTTGTAGACAATTAAGAACGAATTCCGCTCATATGAAGAAAGAAGGCTATTCACCCCCCTCTAGTCGGCCACCATTGACCCTACAAGTGGTATCAGAGCCAAGTCGCTCGTCGAGTGTTAGTGCAATCAACCCGTGATATGGTTTTGATGTGTGTGGCAAAGGGTTTAAGTTAGTATGTTTGGATTTGATATGTGCGTTAGAGTCTTGCAGGACTTAGTAATTCGCACATGGAGCATTGGCGAGTTTCACATCTCATGACTTGGTCTTTGAATCGGTGAAGGATGGCTTTGCGGAAGCCATGCACTTGGAGCATCCGAGGGACCGCCGGACGAGAAGCTTGGAGTGAAGCCGGAGAAAGTAGACTTCAGGGCCAAACACGAAGGATGGCGCTGTAGAGTCGTGTGCTTGGCGCATCCGAGGGACGTGGACGGACGAAGATAACTTCAAAGGCAAGGGACTCCAAGGGATGAGAGTGAGCGAAAATAACCCGGGAAGGGGTAGTTCTCTTAGGTGAAACTTGGCCAATTGGCTAAGTGTCGGATGGGATTTCTCGACATCAGTCGACTGCCATGTTATGACAGTCGACTACTATAAGTCGACTGTGACTCGACTAGTGTTCGAGTCCGGTTCAAGTGCCTACAGTCGACTACCATGGAATGGCAGTCGACTGCGAGGCCACCAGTCGACTGATGAAGGCATCAGTCGACTGGTCGCAAGGGGTTCGAGCAGAGAAGCGAGTCGAGCTCACGAGCACTCGATTGATAGGTACATCAGTCGAGTGATGGTAAGATCAATCGACTGATATGGGAGCCGTTGGTTAGAATCCAACGTGGAAGAAGTCGTTATTGGGCAACGACTACGGGATCAGTCGACTGATCAGGGCATCAGTCGACTGGTCCTGTGTTAACGGGAAAAAACCCTCTTCTTCTATAAAAAGAAGAGGTGAGGGGCTTTGGGGGCCTAATATTCATGCTCTAAACTCTCCCAAAGTGCCCTAAAGTATTTCCATCCTCTTACTTGAGCTTATTTACATTATATTGTAAGAGGAGTGATTCTTGTGTAAAAGGTTACCTCCACCTAGCTTGGTGCAAAGGAGAGATCTAGTGGATTTGGCAAAGGAGTGATTCACCTTGGACGAATCGGGTCGTGGATTAGCGGCAAGGCCGTGAACCACGTTATACTCTCTTGTTAGCGAATTGCTCTTTACTTTGCTTTGTTTTAATTGCATATTAGTATATTCCGCTTGCGCTAATAGTGTTTGTAGAGAGCAACGAACGAACAACTTCCACCATCGACGAAAGAAGGCTATTCACCCCCCATTAGCTGGCCAACCGTGACCCTACAAGTGGTATCAAAGCCAAGGTGCTTGTTGAGGACTAACCCTCAACACAAGCATTATATCAAGCGATGGCCGGCTCAAACATTCATCCGCCGAAGTACGAGGGGGAATTCACTTGGTGGAAGAAGAGAATGGAGGTATTCTTTGAAATCGATTTCGATATTATGCTTATAATGAAAAATAGTTTTGAGATGCCTAGGGATGAAGAGGGGAGAATACTAGACAAATCAAGGTGGACTAAAAAGCAAAGAGAAGAGCACCTTGCAAATTCAAAGGCTAAGCACCATCTCCTCAACGTACTCCCCCAACAAGAAGTAAACTGGATTGGGGAATGCTCTAGTGCCAAGGAGATGTGGGAGAAGCTAGTAGAGCTTCATGAAGGTACCTCAGAGGCCAAGCTTGCAAGGAGAGACCTCCTCCACTCCCAACTAACGAATATCAAATTTGAAAAGGGAGAAAAGGTAACCTCACTACACTCTAGATTTAAAGAAATAATAACCGGTTTATCTAGTGTAGGGGAGAAGCTTTCAAATAGGGACATGCTCATGAAAGCAATAGATGCCTTCCCTCAGTCCTCAAGATGGAGCTCAATGGTGCTCTTTTTACATCTCCAAGAACCTAGAAATTAGCACCTTGGAGGAATTCTTCTCAACCATGGAGCTCCACGAAACAAGGCTTGAAGGAGTAGTAGAAGAGCCAAAATTTCAACTATCAAGGGGAGTGGCACTATTGGCCAACAAGGGGAAGAAGAAGATGGAGCCTCCCTCCTCCTCCGATGAATCATCCTCCTCCTCCTCCATGGATAGCACGGAAGAAGCTTACATGGTAAGGAAGGTAAGACGTGATTTGAAAATTTTTAAATTTAATAAATCTAATGATAGGAGGAGAAGACCAAGAGGAAAGGTTATTTGCTACAATTGCCAAGGAGAGGGACACATAAGGGATAATTGTCCCCTCCTAAACAAGAGCAAAGAAGAGAGGAGGAAGAAGGAAGAAAAGAAGAAGAAGGGGAGCAAGAAGAAAAAGGAAGAAGAGAAGAAGGCCAAGGAAAAGGGGAAGGCAAAGGCATTAAAAGCAAGGACATGGGATGATCCCTCTTCTTCATCATCATCATCCGAAGAAGAAGAACATGTCTACTCAAATCTTGCCCTAATGGCTTTTGATGACCTAGACTCCACCTCCTCCTCCGAAAAAGAAGAAGCAAGCTCAAGTGAAGGGGGAGCTTCTTCTACATCCTCATCATCGGAAGAGGATTTGGTAAGTGAGATAACGAATCTACCTCCCAAAAAAATTATTTCAATGATTTCTAGCCTTACTAAGGAATTATTTAGGGCTAAAAAGAAAAATAAATGCATGCTAGCTCAAATTAAGGATTTAGAAGAAAAATTAGAACAAGCATGTTTAAATATTAATGATAATATTTCCTCTAGTCTCAATGATGCATGCTCACATGATCACTATATGCCATTTGATGTTAATGATGCATGTATGGATAAAAATAGGGCTTTAAGGGAAAAGGTAGATCATTTAACCAAGGCCCTAGAAAAATTCACCATAGGCTCCAACACCCTTAACATGATCATAGGGAGCCAAAGAGCAAGTTTCAATAAGAAAGTCCT
The DNA here is from genome assembly GCA_025175895.1 of Wurfbainia villosa. Lineage (NCBI taxonomy): Eukaryota > Viridiplantae > Streptophyta > Magnoliopsida > Zingiberales > Zingiberaceae > Wurfbainia > Wurfbainia villosa. The sequence continues at coordinate 84,766,494 of CM046003.1, read as the reverse complement.
AGGATATAAGGAAAATAAAAATGAAAAGGCCTATAAATGTTTAATTACTAGGGGTCAAGATAAAAAGAAAACAATAGCTAGAAAATGGATCCCTAAGGAATTTTTAGTGAACCCCATAGGAAAGAATTTGTTTTGGGTTCCTAAATCCATCCTTAAGGGTTAGGAAAACCCTAGGATAGTCAACCATATGAAATTTACCTATATCATATTTTTGGTTGACTTAGGATGGTGGGATTTAATTTTAGAAATAGTGTTGGGTGATGATAATGCACCCTTAAATAGTTTAAATCATGCTCTAGGTGATAGTTGAATTATTATAATGTTTGTATACCTAATGCATGATTACAATTTTAGTGATACATATGTTTCATGATCATAATGTGGAATCAATACATATATGTCTTTATGATCATGTGGGAAGTTAGGATGATACTTAACCTTGTGTGGAATTGCATGAAATTAATGGTTAAGTATATATAAATACCTTTAGGATACATCTCAAACTCACCATAGGCTACCTTGATTGAAAACTTAGCATGGGTGAGATGATAGGATGATACTAATGGTCCACTAATGCCTATGACATTTAGATGGTCATTTGAGGTATCAAATAGCAATAATAGACCAATCATGGGGAAGACTTATGTTTAATTCATAGACATATTGTCCAAAGATCATGGTTGGATATTTCTTATGTTTTCAAAACAATTTATTACTTTAAAATCTGTGTGTTCATGTTTTGAAATAATCTAAAGCAAAACTAGGTGTTAAAATTTATACAAACTTGATCAAAAACTTAGTTGGTTTTGAAGCTTTTGGATTTTTGGCTAATTTTTAAAAATATAATGATTTTTCATGAAAAACTATTTTTCATTGATAAATATACTTACAAGAAATATGTTCCCCAAATTTCATTATTTTTTGAATTTTGTAAAAATTTTAATGCATTTCTGAAATTCACCCTGAAAATCTGAAAAACCTGAAATCTGAGTGCCAGTCGACTGGTAGTCTGAACCAGTCAACTGGTCGCCTGATAACATGCCCAGTAACTTCTTTTATCCGATTTTAAGGCATGTTTTGGCTTTTGTTTTTCCTAGAATTGATTTTATACTTATATAAACCTTGTTTAATATTTTTGATGATGTCAAAGGGGGAGAAATATATTTGTTTAAGTAAGGGGGAATTGTATTTAGAGGGAGTTTCATGTATTAAGGGGGAGAGTTGATAATCATGTTTATTTACATGCTTTCTTACTTTGATATTTTTATCAAATGTTTTACCTAACTTAAACGGATTACCACACAACAAAAAGGGAGAGATTGTTAGTGCAATCAACCCGTAATATGGTTTTGATGTGTGTGACAAAGGGTTTAAGTTAGGATGTTTGGATTTGATATGTGTGTTGGAGTCTTGCAGAACTTAGTAATTCACACATGGAGCATTGGCGAGTTTCACATCTCATGACTCGATCTTTGAGTCGGTGAAGGATGGCTTTGCAGAAGCCGTGCGCTTGGAGCATCCGAGGGACCGCCGGATGAGGAGTTTGGAGTGAAGCTGGAGGAAGTAGACTTCAGGGCGAGACGCGAAGGATGGCACTGCAGAGCCGTGCACTTGGCGCATCCGAGGGACGTGGCCGGACGAAGATAACTTCAAAGGCGAGTGACTCCAAGGGATGAGAGTGAGGGAATGTAACCTGGGAAGGGGTAGTGCTCTTAGATGAAACTTGGCCAATTGGCTAAGTGTCGGATGGGATTTTCCGACATCAGTCGACTGCCATGTTATGACAGTCGACTACTCTAAGTCGACTGTGACTCGACTAGTGTTCGAGTCCGGTTCAAGTGCCAATAGTCGACTGCCATGGAATGGCGATCATTGCGAGGCCACGATCGTGATGAAGGCGCATCGGTCCAATCGGTCGCAAGGGTTTGCACGAGTCGAGTCGAGCTCGCGAGCACTCGATTGATAGGTACATCAGTCAACTGATGGTAAGATCAGTCGACTGATGTGGGAGCCATTGGATGGAATCCAACGTGGAAGGAGCCATTATTTGGCAACGACTATGGGATCAGTCGACTAATCAGGGCATCAATCGACTGGTCCTGTGTCAACGGGAAGAAAGCCTCTTCTTCTATAAAAAGAAGAGGTGAGGGGCTTTGGGGGCCTAATGTTCATGCTCCAAACTCTCCCAAAGTGCCCTAAAGTTTTTCCATCCTCTTACTTGAGCTTATTTACATTATATTGTAAGAGGAGTGATTCTTGTGTAAAAGGTTACCTCCACCTAGCTTTGTGCAAAGGAGACATCTAGTGGATTTGGCAAAGGAGTGATTCACCTTGGACGAATCGGGTCGTGGATTAGCGGCAAGGTCGTGAACCACGTTATATTCTCTTGTTAGCGAATTGCTCTTTACTTTGCTTTGTTTTAATTGCATACTAGTATATTCCGCTTACGCTAATAGTGTTTGTAGAGAGCAACGAAAGAATGACTTCCACCGTCGACGAAAGAAGGCTATTCACTCCCCTCTACCTGGCCAACCGCGACCCTACATCGAGGACTAACTGCTGCAACAAGAACTTCATCAAGAGATGCCTAGCTCTAACATTCACCCACCAAAGTTCGAGGGAGAATTCTCTTGGTGGAAGAAGTGAATGGAGGTATTCTTTGAAACCGATTTCGATATCATGCTTATAATGGAAAACAGTTTAGAGATGCCTAGGGACGAAGAGGGTGAACCAATAGAGAAGTCAAGGTGGACTAAAAAGCAAATGGAGGAACACCTTGCCAATTCAAAGGCAAAGCACCACCTCTTCAATGTGCTTCCTCAACAAGAGATCAACCGGATAGGAGAATGTGCAAGTGCTAAAGAGATGTGGGAGAAGCTAGTAGAGCTTCATGAAGGTACCTCGGAGGCCAAGCTTGCAAGGAGAGACCTCCTCCGCTCCCAACTAACGAATATCAAACTTGAAAAGGGAGAAAAGGTAACCTCACTACACTCTCAATTTAAGGAAATTTTAATTGAGCTAACAAGTGTAGGAGAAAGACTTTCGAACCAGGATATGCTTATGAAAACAATCGATGCTTTTCCCCGGTCATCGAAATGGAGCTCAATGGTGGACTCCTTCTACATGTCGAAGAATTTAGAAGTGAGCACTTTGGAGGAGTTCTTCTCAACCATGGAGCTCCATGAAACTAGGCTTGAGGGAGTAATTGAAGAATCAAGTATCATGCCATCAAGAGGAGTTGCCCTAGTAGCAAACAAGGGAAAGAAGAAGAAGATAGAGACTTCCTCCTCCTCTGATGAAGCATCCTCCTCTTCCTCCATGAATAGCAATGAAGATGCTTATATGGTAAGGAAGGTAAGGCGTGCTTTAAGAAATTTAAAATTTAACAAATCTTATGATAGAAGAAGGCACAAGAGGAAAATCATATGCTACAATTGCCAACAAGAGGGACATATAAGAGATGATTGTCCCCTCTTGAACAAGAGCAAAGAAGAGAAGAAGAAGAAAGAAGAAAAGAAGAAGGGGAGCAAGAAGAAAAAGGAAGAAGAGAAGAAGGCCAAGGAAAAGGGGAAGGCCAAGGCACTAAAAACAAGAACTTGGGATGACCCTTCTGTTGGCAATCGTGCTATTTCTCGGAATGCTCATAGGCTCCCATGTCCCCGGATTAAAAATTTTCACTAATGAAAACTAATCCGGATGGGATGAGTTTCCTAAGCACAACCAATTCGTCGTCGTGCCAACGACTCGAGCGATCGCTTGAACAAACTAGTTGTTCAAGCAACCAAACTCTTCTAGTCGATTAGTCGCGGAAGAGACGACGGACGGATCACCGGTTTTTGTGTTTCTTATTCGGGGTCCATGATTATACAAATACATGCAAATGCAAACTAGTATAATCAACATATACTGACATAAAGAACATAAGCTAGCATATCAAATAAGAACATGAAAAGAACAATAATAAAAGTTGTGAAACTTTTATACCTCTTGATCTTCTATCGTATGTCCTAACCTCCTTGTAGACTTCGTGTGGGCGAAGATCCTCCACAAGTTGAAGCTTCCAAGATCTTCTTCAATCCAAGAAAGAAGAACTCTCTTTCCCTTCTTGCTTGAGCCAACCACCAATCCACAAAAGGATTGATGCCGCCGGCCCCAAGAATAGAGAGAACATAATGGAAACAACCAAGGAACCGAACTAGGGACAAACCCTAGTTTTGGTGCCGCCGGCCAAGATGGAGTGAAGAGGAGAATAGGAAATCGGTTGAGCCCCGACCAAGGTAGAAGGAAGAGAAGGTAGGAGCCGGCCAAACCTTAGGAAGAAGAAGAACCCTCCTCCTATATTTGCCGCCCACCTTAGCTTCCATAACCTAGCCGCCCAACCTCCTAACATCCTAGGGTTTCTTGCCGCCCAACCAAAGATAGGCAGAACCCTAACTCCCTTAGGGTTTCTTGCCGCCCACTTTAGGTTTGGCAAAACCCAAATCTCCAAAACCAAATCATCAACCTAGATCAAAAGGAGAAGCATGGGCGCCGGCCAAACCATGGAGGAAGGAGGAAGAAGGATGTCGACCACCATTAGGAAGAAGAAGGAGAAGCTCCCTCTGTAGGGAATTCTTTATGCCGAATGACATATGCGCAACGGAAAATAGGATCCCTTCCAAGTGATCCATGCGAAAGCAAACTCGTATAAAATAAATTTCTCTAAACCAAGCCTATCTTATAGGAGAGTTCTACCTTTGTTGCGTGCCCTTTGCAATCCCGCTTTTCCTTTCGGTTTGTTGGATCTTTAGCACGTTCAAGTGTCCGTGCCTCTATACGTATCCACACGAGCACGCTCTTGTCTCACAAAAGGAAAACTAGAAGAGCTCTCCTTTACTTCTTGCTAGAGAAGTCCCTAAAGGAGAGGAAGAGAGGGAAAAGGAGAAAGGAAGAAGAAGACTCCTCTTCTTGCTAGCCTACACTCACAAACCCACACAACTAAAGCTTCCACCAAGCTTTCTCACCACTAACACAACCAAAGCTTCCACCAACAACAAAAGCCAATCCTTATCTTTGGCCGGCCACTTGAGGTGTCTTTTATAGGGTTGGAAAAACCCTTTCACCTCCACACATTCAATGCAATCCATTGCATTGAGACATATCCTTGTTTGGCCGGCCACTTAAGGAGACAAAACCATTTTGTTTCCTTCCACCTTAACTAGCTTAGGTGGATGCTTAGGTGGCATGCTTATGTGGCATGCTTATGTGGCATTCTTATGTGGCATTCATGCATGTTGAATTAATCTTATTAATTCAATTAAGCTTATGTTATCATATTGAATTAATCTTATTAATTCAATCATATTGAATTAATCTTATTAATTCAATTAAGCTTATGTTATCATATTGAATTAATCTTATTAAATCAATAAGGTAACATATTGAATTAATCTCATTAAATCAATTAGCTAAAATTCTCATTAAGCTTAAAGTCCAAACACCATTTTGTACTTAAGCTTATTCCCAAATTATTCTAGTCAAACTAGAATACTCTAATTCCTCTAATTATCATGCTCTTTGTGTGTGACCCTATAGGCTCTCATAACGTTGGCAGTGGATCTAAACTCTTTTAGATACACAAGCAATGAGCGCATCTAGCAATACATCATTGCTACCAAAGTTACGAGATAAGTCAAGATCCGACTAACCTTTCCGTGACTACTATAATGTATGACCGTGTCCTTCTATCCTTGATATCAGATTGATCAATGAGGCATAGACCGTGTCATCCTCGATCAATCTATGTGTTTCTTGATCCCTGAGTAAACTAACTCAAACAAATGAGCTCAATATCTCATATTGACTCATTCGAGCATGGCCATGCTTTTTAGTAGTTCTACTCAATCAAGGGGCCCACCGATATCACTCTCGTCATATGAGAGGGATAGATCCCATCTACATCACTCACATCCCTCCGCATAATTTGTTATATACCCAGTAATCGCCTTTATGGTCCACCCTGTTACGGGTGACGTTTGACGATACCAAAGTACACAACTCCTTATGTAGGGAACCGTAGTGACTTCAGGTCTGAGGACTATTCATACCAATAGTCACATGAGAAAGTTTATGACACTCATATAACGATCCATGAAACTTTCTCATGGCGGGTCAGTTCAGTATATATTCTCTAATATATACCCAGGTGTCAACTTGATATCATATATCCATGACTTGTGAGATCAAGTCATCAATTGACCTACATGCGAGTCTTTATGTATTAATATTGCCCTTGCATATTAATACTTGACTAGGAACATTTAGAAAGTGTTCTCTACAGCCTCTCATAATCAATTCTGCCAATTGATGTGCTGTAGATAAGAACCTACTTTTCTAGGGCATTACTATATTTAATTTAGCTCGCACAAGCAAGACTTAAATATAATAACCAATCCTTTGCCTTTATAGAATATGATACAAAATGTTTCCTATTCAACCATCACATGATTGGTTCTTAGGGCTATAACTAACAATCTCCCACTAGCACTAGTACCAATCACTATGATATCTAATACCTAGTGACTTAGTGTGACCATCATGCTTCCTCCGTACAAAGCCTCGTCAATGGATCTGCGATGTTAGCTTCGCTGAGATCTGCATATCCTCACATCTCCTCTATCGATGATCTCTCGAATGAGATGGAAGCGCCATAAGATGTGTTTGGTCCGCCGATGTGATCGAGGTTCCTTAGCTCGCGTAATAGCCCCATTGTTGTCACAGTAGAGGTCGATTGGATCTGCAATGCTAGGAACTACCCCAAGTTCACTGCTGAACGTGCGGAGCCAAACAGCCTCCTTTGCGCATCGGATCGCAATATACTCTGCTTGTAGAATCAGAATCGTGTCTGCTTGAACTCTTCCACCACGGCTCCACCATTCGTGCAAAACACGCACTCGATTGCGATCTATAGTCATCCTTGTCTGTTTGGAAGCTTGCATCACTGTAACCCTTTACAGCTAGCTCCTCATTGCCTCCAAATATCAGGAAATATTCTTTCGTTCTTCGTAAGTATTTAAGAATATTTTTGACTGCTATCCAGTGACTTTCACTTGGATCCGACTGGTATCTACTCGTCATGCTCAAAGCATACGAGACGTCAGGACGAGTACAAAGCATGGCGTACATGATAGACCCTATAGCAGATGCATAAGGGATCTTATCCATGCGGTCTCTCTCCTCCTTAGAAGAGGGACATTGAGTCTTCGAAAGACTTACACCATGTGATAAAGGCAGAAACCCTTTCTTGGAATTTTGCATAGCAAAACGATCTAGCACTTTATCAATGTATGTACTCTGACTTAGGCCAAGTAATCTTTTAGATCTATCTCTATAGATCTTGATGCCTAGAATATAGGCAGCTTCAACTAAGTCCTTCATAGAGAAACAATTCCCTAACCACATCTTCACAGACTGGAGTGAGGGAATATCATTTCCGATGAGAAGTATGTCATCTACATACAAGACAAGAAATACAACTGTGCTCCCACTATTTCTCTTGTAGACACAAGGCTCATCTTCATTCTTGATGAAACCAAACTCTTTGATTGCATCATCGAATCGAAGATTCCAGCTTCGAGAGGCTTGCTTTAGTCCATAAATGGACCTTTGCAGTTTGCATACCTTTCCAGGATGCTTTGGATCTTCAAAACCCTCAGGCTGTGTCATGTACACATCCTCGAGTAGCTTTCCATTCAGAAAAGCGGTTTTGACATCCATCCGCCGATCTCATAATCGTGGTAGGTCGCAATAGCAAGTATGATCCGAATGGATTTAAGCATCGCGAATCGTGAAAAGGTTTCATCATAGTCAATACCATGAATTTGTTTGAATCCTTTAGCCACCAATCTACCTTTATAGGTATGCTTATTACCATCCATGTCACTTTACTTTAAAGACCCACTTACACCCAATGGGTTTTACCCCTTCGTGGATCAACCAAAGTCCATACTTGGTTAGTGTACATGGATTCCATTTGGATCTCATGGCCTCTAGCCATTTCTCGAATCTGGCTCATCATAGCTTCTGATAGGATGTAGGCTCGCCAAGATCGATAGCAATACATCACCATTGTCTACCAAGAGAAAAGAATATCTCTCAGTTGACGACGGATCCTATCGATCTACGAAGAGGTTGGTCTACTTGAGCAGTGTTTGCTCCACAACTCTTTGGGCAACAATTTCTCATCCACAACACTTTGTGGTTCCTGCTCATTTTCCATCGAAGCCTTAGTGTTATCATCATCTTGAACTTCTTCAAGATGAATTTTACTCCCACTAGTATTTCTAGAAATAAATTCTCTTTCTAGAAAGACGATTTGCAAACAAACACCTTGCCAAGTGTGGGATTGTAAAAGTAATATCCCTTAGTTTCCTTGGGATATCCTACAAAATAACACTTATCCGATTTGGGTCCTAGTTTATCCGAGACTTGACGCCTAACGTAAGCTTCACAACCCCAAATCTTTATAAAAGACATTTTGGGACTCTTCCTCCCATATCGATATGGTGTCTTTTCTACGACTTTTGATGGAACGCGATTAAGTGTGAAAGCGGCTGTCTCTAGAGCTAAACCCCAAAAGGAAGTAGGTAGATCAGTCTGGCTCATCATTGATCGTACCATATCTAATAGAGTACGATTTCTCCTCTCAGATACACCATTCCATTGTGGTGTTCCAGGTGGAGTGAGTTGGGATATTATCCCACACTCAGCCAGGTGATCACGAAACTCTTGACTAAGGTATTCACCACCTCGATCTGATCGAAGTAGCTTAATACGCTTACCAAGTTGGTTTTGTACTTCATTCTTGAATTCTTTGAACTTTTCAAAGGATTTTGACTTATGTCTCATCAAATATAAGTAGCCAAATCTACTCATATCATCAGTGAAAGTAATAAAGTACTTATAGCCTCCTCTGGCTTCGACATTGAAAGGGCCACATACATCAGTATGTATGAGTCCTAACAAGTCCGCCGCTCTCGCCATGTCCACTAAATGGAGTTTTAGTCATCTTTCCTAAAGACAAGACGATACCTCATATGATTCAAAATCAAATGAGTCCAATAATCCATCTTTATGGAGTTGATATGCTTTTTCATTTATGTGACCTAGGCGATGCTGTTGAGATATGTTTGGGTTCAAATCATTCGATTTGAACCGTTTGGTATTTACGTTATAAATTGGGTTATCTAAATCTAGAACATAGAGACCATTCATAAGTGGTGCATTACAATAGAACATTTCATTTAAATAAATGGAACAACATTTGTCCTTTATTATAAAATAAAAGTTTTTCTTGTATAAAAAAGATACGTAAATTATGTTCTTTGTTAATGCAGTACATAAGCACTCCTCTAGTTCTAAGATAAGCCCAAGGCAAAGACAAAGAATATGTTCCTACAAACAAAGAACTTTTGCGCCATTGCCTACTCAGTAGGTCCACTTCGCCCTTTTCCATTATTCTACTATTTCTCATTGGATTAACTTTAGTACAAATGTGAGATGCACTTCCGGTATCTAATACCCATTTAGAAGATATAGATAGATTAACTTCTATAATGTATACCGAGGCGTAAGTCCCACTTCTCTTGTTCTTTACTTCCTCAACCTGTTGTCCAAGGTCTCACCGAATGGAAGCAAATCCCCTTCCTTAGGTACTTTACCTTTACCCTTTGAAGTGGATGAATTGGCCTTGCCTTTGGCTTGGGTCTTACCCTTGCCTTTGCGCTACCTTTGTCCTTCTTGACCATTAGTACATTACTAACTTTCTTCTGAGATTTGGTTGAGATTCTCAACATGCCGAGAATCTCAGTGCAAAGGTTTATCAATTTCATTCATGTTATAATTCATGAGTAATTGATTGTATGCTTCCGCAACGCATTGCGAGGATAACATCGATTGCCAATTCTTGGCTCAGTGGAAAACCTAGTCTTTCAAGGTTCTCAACGTACCCAATCATTTTGAGTACGTGAGTTCCTACAGGTGTTCCTTCTTGCCTCTTGCATGCAAAAAGAGCCTTAGACACTTCAAAACGCTCGTGCCTAGCTTGTCCTTGATATAGTTGTTTCAAATGCTCAACCATATCATAGGCATCCATGTTCTCATGTTGCTTAAGCTCGAGTTCATGGTGGCAAGCATAAGGCATGACACATCTAATGCGCCATCTTGATGCTTCTTATAAGCATCCTTTTCAAAGACGAGTGGCGCAGGGGCTGTATTTCAGGGGTAGCCTGCTCTAGGACATATAGTTTGCATTCTTGCTTGAGGATAATCCTCAAGTTCCTATACCAGTCAAGAAAGTTTGCTCCATTGAGCTTGTCCTTCTCAAGGACAGATCGCAAGTTGAGGGGGTGTGTCGTGTTAGATGACATGGTGATCTACAACATTAAAATGCAAAGTTAAGTATCATACCTAAATCATTTAATTAGGCCTTTAATTAAATGAGGCTCCCACTAAATTCTCATAGCTACTATTTAGCTATAAATTTATATGGGATAAAGATCCACATCATAATTCATCTTGAGTTAGCTTTGGCTAATCGCCCAAGACGTAGTATAATTAGGTAGGCAATCTTTTGCCAATTACATCTGATGTAACTCTTTAATAGCTTTGGTTAAGTTTTAGATTAGTTTAGTGTTTATTCATAAACCAGCTTCCAGGCTGTGGCGAGGCACAGGGGCCTTCTTGGATATCGGAGCAACGACCACTTCTAAGACAAAGCTGATGTTCGGAAATCACACAAAACTAATTTTAACACTTATGTTCAAAGCTAATATATGCCTCTACTTTCTTAACCAATTAAGAAAACATTTAATTAAGTCTTAACCAAGTTTGATAGCGGGACATCACGATTGTCCACTCGCACTCTCCAAGATAAAATGCATTGCTTTGCTTTGGCAAACCCAATAACAAATGATCGAGGAAGTAGTGAGTACCAACTTTGGTAGGCATATCGTTTAGACTTATTAAGAAATAAACATGTATCATATACATATTAGCATACATCACATATAAGCTAAACTAATCATGCATCACATACAAGCTAAACTAACATGCATCACATACATATTAAACTAACGTGTCATGGTTATGGCCCTTATTCTACAATCTTCTCAAGCCAATGAAAAGATTGATTGGTCAACCTAGGGATAGCATCTTCTCCTAAGTGCTTCCTTTTGGTTGTCTTGTGTGTTGACTTCCTCCTTGTAACCTCATCTTCCAATGGACCCTCTATCCTTGTTTTGTACATTACAAAGGAGAAATACTGAGTTACATTCGACTCTAAAAAAAAATTTACAACAAGAATATTAGGAGAAAGGCAAGACACTCAGACCGTATAAAGAATTACAACACACACATTAACAAACTTTTTGGGACTAGGCCATAACCATGCACCATGTCATTTTAACTTTTAAAAGACATTGGATATTTTATTATGTTTGAAAATTTGCTAATGCAATTATCAACTCATAATAAAATTTATCCTACTTATATATCACATATAAAATAGAGAAAACCTATTTTATACGATCTTTCGCAAGTGGCTCTGATACCATCAGTAGGGAATCTCTATGCCAAATGGCATATAACGGAAAATTAGGATCCTTCCAAGTGATCCATGCAAAAGCAAACTCGTATAAAATAAATTTCTAAACCAAGCCTATCTTATAGGAGAGGATTCTACCTTGTTGCGTGCCCTCGTTAATCCCGCTTTTCCTTTCGGTTTGTTGGATCTTTAGCACGTTCAAGTGTCCGTGCCTCTATATGTATCCACACGAGCACGCTCTTGTCTCACAAAAGGAAAACTAGAAGAGCTCTCCTTTACTTCTTGCTAGAGAAGTCCCTAAAGGAGAGGAAGAGAGGGAAAAGGAGAAAGGAAGAAGAAGACTCCTCTTCTTGCTAGCCTACACTCACAAACCCACACAACTAAAGCTTCCACCAAGCTTTCTCACCACTAACACAACCAAAGCTTCCACCAACAACAAAAGCCAATCCTTATCTTTGGCCGGCCACTTGAGGTGTCTTTATAGGCTGGAAAACCCTTTCACCTCCACACATTCAATGCAATCCATTGCATTGAGACATATCCTTGTTTGGCCGGCCACTTAAGGAGACAAAACCATTTTGTTTCCTTCCACCTTAACTAGCTTAGGTGGATGCTTAGGTGGCATGCTTATGTGGCATGCTTATGTGGCATTCTTATGTGGCATTCATGCATGTTGAATTAATCTTATTAATTCAATTAAGCTTATGTTATCATATTGAATTAATCTTATTAATTCAATCATATTGAATTAATCTTATTAATTCAATTAAGCTTATGTTATCATATTGAATTAATCTTATTAAATCAATAAGGTAACATATTGAATTAATCTCATTAAATCAATTAGCTAAAATTCTCATTAAGCTTAAAGTCCAAAAACCATTTTGTACTTAAGCTTATTCCCAAATTATTCTAGTCAAACTAGAATACTCTAATTCCTCTAATTATCATGCTCTTTGTGTGTGACCCTATAGGCTCTCATAACGCTGGCAAAGGGATCTAAACTCTTTAGATACACAAGCAATGAGCGCATCTAGCAATACATCATTGCTACCCAAGTTACGAGATAAGTCAAGATCCGACTAACCTTTCCGTGACTACTATAATATATGACCGTGTCCTTCTATCCTTGATATCGATTGATCAATGAGGCATAGACGCGGTCATCCTCGATCAATCTATGTGTTTCTTGATCCTCGAGTAAACTAACTCAAACAAATGAGCTCAATATCTCATATTGACTCATTCGAGCATGGCCATGCGCTTTAGTAGTTCTACTCAATCAAGGGGCCCACCGATATCACTCTGCCATATGAGAGGATAGATCCCATCTACATCACTCACATCCTCCGCATAATTTGTTATATACCAGGATGTCGCCTTTATGGTCCACCACATTACGGGTGGCGTTTGTGATACCAAAGTACACAACTCCTTATGTAGGGGAACCAGTAGTGACTTGGTCGAGGACTATTCATACCAATAGTCACATGAGAAAGTTTATGACACTCATATAACGATCCATGAAACTTTCTCATGGCGAATTGATTCGATATATATTCTCTAATATATACCCATGTGTCAACTTGATATCATATATCCATGACTTGTGAGATCAAGTCATCAATTGACCTACATGCTAGTCTTTATGTATTAATATTGCCCTTGCATATTAATACTTGACTAGGAACATTTAGGAAAGTGTTCTCTCTGACCTCTCATAATCGATTACGCGATTGATGTAGTAGATAAGAACCTACTTTTCTAGGGCATTACTATATTTAATTTAATGGGCACAAGCAAGACTTAAATATAATAACCAATCCTTGCCTTTATAGAATATGATACAAAATGTTCCCTATTCAACCATCACATGATTGGTTCTAGGGCTATAACTAACAATCTCCCACTAGCACTAGTACCAATCACTATGATATCTAATACCTAGTGATCTAGTGTGACCATCATGCTTCCTCTGCCAAAGCCTTGGTCAATGGATCTGCGATGTTAGCTTCGCTTCTGCATCGCATATCCTCACATCTCCTCTATCGATGATCTCTCGAATGAGATGGAAGCGCCGTAGTATGTGTTTGGTCCGCTGATGTGATTGAGGTTCCTTAGCCTGTGCAATAGCCCCATTGTTGTCACAATAGAGGTCTATTGGATCTGCAATGCTAGGAACTACCCCAAGTTCACTGATGAACTTCATGAGCCAAACAGCCTCCTTTGCCTGCATCGATCCGTAATATACTCGGCTCACAGAATCAAGAATCGTGGTCTCGCTTTGAACTCTTCCACTCACACTCCACCATTCAGTGCAAAACACGCACTCGATTGCGATCTATAGTCATCCTTGTCTGCTTGGAAGCTTGCATCACGTAACCCTTTACGCTAGCTCCTCATTGCCTCCAAATATCGGAAATATTCTTTCGTCCTTCGTAAGTATTTAAGAATATTTTTGATCGCTATCCAAAGTGACTTTCACCGATCCGACCGTATCTACTATGCATACTCAAAGCATACGAGATGTCAGACGAGTATAAAGCATGGCGCGTACATGATAGACCCTATAGCGATGCATAAGGGATCTTATCCATGCGATCTCTCTCCTCCTTAGAAGAGGGACATTGAGTCTTCGAAGACTTACACCATGTGATAAAGGCGTAAACCCTTTCTTGGAATTTTGCATAGCAAAACGATCTAGCACTTTATCAATGTATGTACTGACTTAGGCCAAGTAATCTTTTAGATCTATCTCTATAGATCTTGATGCCTAGAATATAGGCACTTCACCTAAGTCTTCATCGAGAAACAATTCCCTAACCATATCTTCACAGATCGGAGTGAGGGAATATCATTTCCGATGAGAAGTATGTCATCTACATACAAGACAAGAAATACAATCTGCTCCCACTATTTCTCTTGTAGACACAAGGCTCATCTTCATTCTTGATGAAACCAAACTCTTTGATTGCATCATCGAATCAAGATTCCAGAGAGGCTTGCTTTAGTCCATAAATGGACTTTGCAGATACCTTTCAGATGCTTTGGATCTTCAAAACCTCAGTGTCATGTACACATCCTCGAGTAGCTTTCCATTCGTAAAAGCGGTTTTGACATCCATCCGCCAGATCTCATAATCGTGGTAGGTCGCAATAGCAAGTATGATCCGAATGGATTTAAGCATCGTGAATCGTGAAAAGGTTTCATCATAGTCAATACCATGAATTTGTTTGAATCTTTAGCCACCAATCTACCTTTATAGGTATGCTTATTACCATCCATGTCACTTTACTTTAAAGACCCACTTACACCCAATGGGTTTTACCCCTTGGTGGATCAACCAAAGTCCATACTTGGTTAGTGTACATGGATTCCATTTCGGATCTCATGGCCTCTAGCCATTTCTAACTGGGCTCATCATAGCTTCTTGATAGGATGTAGGCTCGCCAAGATCGACAAGCAATACCTCACCGCTGTGTCACCAAGAGAAAAGAATATCTCTCGGGTTGACGACGGATCCTATCGGATCTATGAAGAGGTTGGTCTACTTGAATGTGTTTGCTCCACAACTCTTTGGGCAACAATTTCCTCATCCACAACACTTTGTGGTGCCTGCTCATTTTCCATCGGCCTTAGTGTTATCATCATCTTGAACTTCTTCAAGATGAATTTTACTCCCACTAGTATTTCTAGAAATAAATTCTCTTCTAGAAAGACAAGATTTGCAACAAACACCTTGCCAAGTGTGGATTGTAAAAGTAATATCCCTTAGTTTCCTTGGGATATCCTACAAAATAACACTTATCCGATTTGGGTCCTAGTTTATCCGAGACTTGACGCCTAACGTAAGCTTCACAACCCCAAATCTTTATAAAAGACATTTTGGGACTCTTCCGTCCCATATCGATATGGTGTCTTTTCTACGGCTTTTGATGGAACGCGATTAAGTGTGAAAGCTGTCTCTAGAGCTAAACCCCAAAGGAAGTAGGTAGATCACCTGCTCATCATTGATCGTACCATATCTAATAGAGTACGATTTCTCCTCTCAGATACACCATTCCATTGTGGTGTTCCAGGTGGAGTGAGTTGGGATATTATCCCACACTCAGCCAGGTGATCACGAAACTCTTGACTAAGGTATTCACCACCTCGATCTGATCGAAGTAGCTTAATACGCTTACCAAGTTGGTTTTGTACTTCATTCTTGAATTCTTTGAACTTTTCAAAGGATTTTGACTTATGTCTCATCAAATATAAGTAGCCAAATCTACTCATATCATCAGTGAAAGTAATAAAGTACTTATAGCCTCCTCTGGCTTCGACATTGAAAGGGCCACATACATCAGTATGTATGAGTCCTAACAAATTCGTCGCTCTCTCGCCATGTCCACTAAATGGAGTTTTAGTCATCTTTCCTAAAAGACAAGACTCGCATACCTCATATGATTCAAAATCAAATGAGTCCAATAATCCATCTTTATGGAGTTGGGATATGCGTTTTTCATTTATGTGACCTAGGCGACAGTGCCAGAGATATGTCTGGTTCAAATCATTCGATTTGAACCGTTTGGTATTTACGTTATAAATTGGGTTATCTAAATCTAGAACATAGAGACCATTCATAAGTGGTGCATTACAATAGAACATTTCATTTAAATAAATGGAACAACATTTGTCCTTTATTATAAAATAAAAGTTTTTCTTGTCTAAACAAGATACAGAAATTATGTTCTTTGTTAATGCGGGTACATAGAAGCACTCCTCTAGTTCTAAGATAAGCCCAGTGGGCAAAGACAAAGAATATGTTCCTACAAATACAAAGAAGAACTTTTCATGCGCCATTGCCTACTGTAGGTCCACTTCACCCTTTGCCATTATTCTACTATTTCACCCTCGCACATTAGTACAAATGTGAGATGCACATCCGATCTAATACCCATGTAGAAGAAATAGATAGATTAACTTCTATAACGTGTATACCGAGGCGTAAGTCCCACTTCTCTTGTTCTTTACTTCCTCAAGGTAGACTTTGCCCGCTCCGGTCCGGGCCTCACCGCAATGGAAGCAAATCCCTTCCTTAGAACTTTACCTTTACCCTTTGAAGTGGATGAATTGGCCTTGCCTTTGGCTTGGTCTTACCTTGCCTTTGCGCTTACCTTTGTCCTTCTTGACCATTAGTACATTACTAACTTTCTTCTTGAGATTTGGTTCAGTAGCTTCTCAACATGCCGAGAATCTCGTGCAAAGGTTTATCAATTTCATTCATGTTATAATTCATGACGAATTGATTGTATGCTTCCGAACGATTGCAGGATAACATCTGCCAATTCTTGGCCTGCTGGAAAACCTAGTCTTCAAGGTTCTCAACGTACCCAATCATTTTGAGCACGTGAGTTCCTACAGTGTTCCTTCTTGCATCTTGCATGCAAAAGAGCCTTAGACACTTCAAAACGCTGTGCCTAGCTTGTCCTTGATATAGTTGTTTCAAATGCTCAACCATATCATAGGCATCCATGTTCTCATGTTGCTTCAAGCTCGAGTTCATGGTGGCAAGCATAAGGCATGACACATCTAATGCGCCATCTTGATGCTTCTTATAAGCATCCTTTTCAAAGACGAGTGGCGAGTAGGGGTATTTCAGGTAGCCTGCTCTAGGACATATAGTTTGCATTCTTGCTTGAGGATAATCCTCAAGTTCCTATACTACCAAGAAAGTTTGCTCCATTGAGCTTGTCCTTCTCAAGGACAGATCGCAAGTCGAGGGGTGTGTCGTGTTAGATGACATGGTGATCTACAACATTAAAATGCAAAGTTAAGTATCATACCTAAATCATTTAATTAGGCCTTTAATTAAATGAGGCTCTACTAAATTCTCATAGCTACTATTTAGCTATAAATTTATATGGGATAAAGATCCACATCATAATTCATCTTGAGTTAGCTTTGGCTAATCGCCAAGACGTAGTATAATTAGGTAGGCAATCTTTTGCCAATTACATCTGATGTAACTCTTTAATAGCTTTGGTTAAGTTTTAGAATTAGTTTAGTGTTTATTCCTAAACACTTTCCAGTCGTGGCGAGGCAGAGGGGCCTTCTTGGATATCTGAGCAACGACCACTTCTAAGACAAAGCCGATGTTCTAAATCACACAAAACTAATGTTAACACTTATGTTCAAAGCTAATATATGCCTCTACTTTCTTAACCAATTAAGAAAACATTTAATTAAGTCTTAACTAAGACTGATAGCGGACATCACGATTGTCCACTCGCACTCTCCAAGATAAAATGCATTGCTTTGCTTTGGCAAACCCAATAACAAATGATCGAGGAAGTAGTGAGTACCAACTTTGGTAGGCATATCGCTTTAGACTTATTAAGAAATAAACATGTATCATATACATATTAGCATACATCACATATAAGCTAAACTAATCATGCATCACATACAAGCTAAACTAACATGCATCACATACATATTAAACTAACGTGTCATGGTTATGGCCCTTATTCTACAATCTTCTCAAGCCAATGAAAAGATTGATTGGTCAACCTAGGGATAGCATCTTCTCCTAAGTGCTTTTGGTTGTCTTGTGTGTTGACTTCCTCCTTGTAACCTCATCTTCCAATGGACCCTCCATCCTTGTTTTGTACATTACAAAAGGAGAAATACTGAGTTACATTCGAGTCTAAAACTAATTTTACAACAAGAATATTAGGAGAAAGGCACGACACGCAGCCGTATTAAGAATTACAACACACAATCACAAACTTTTTGGGACTAGGCCATAACCATGCACCATGTCATTTTAACTTTTAAAAGACATTGATATTTTATTATGTTTGAAAATTTGCTAATGCAATTATCAACTCATAATAAAATTTATCCTACTTCTATATCACATATAAAATAGAGAAACCTATTTTTATACGATCTTCGCAAGTGGCTCGATACCAATCGTAGGGAAATCTCGTATGCCAAATGGCATATGAAGAACGGAAAATAGGATCCCTTCCAAGTGATCCATGCGAAAGCAAACTCAGATAAAATAAATTTCTCTAAACCAAGCCTATCTTATAGGAGAGTTCTACCTTTGTTATGTGCCCTTTGTTAATCCCGCTTTTCCTTTGGTTTGTTGGATCTTTAGCACGCTCAAGTGTCCGCGGTTTCTATACGATCCACACGAGCACGCTCTTGTCTCACAAAAGGAAAACTAGAAGAGCTCTCCTTTACTTCTTGCTAGAGAAGTCCCTAAAGGAGAGGAAGAGAGGGAAAAGGAGAAAGGAAGAAGAAGACTCTCTTCTTGCTAGCCTACACTCACAAACCCACACAACTAAAGCTTCCACCAAGCTTTCACCACTAACACAACCAAAGCTTCCACCAACAACAAAAGCCAATCCTTATCTTTGGCGGCCACTTGAGGTGTCTTTATAGGGTTGGAAAACCCTTTCACCTCCACACATTCAATGCAATCCATTGCATTGAGACATATCCTTGTTTGGCCGGCCACTTAAGGAGACAAAACCATTTTGTTTCCTTCCACCTTAACTAGCTTAGGTGGATGCTTAGGTGGCATGCTTATGTGGCATGCTTATGTGGCATTCTTATGTGGCATTCATGCATGTTGAATTAATCTTATTAATTCAATTAAGCTTATGTTATCATATTGAATTAATCTTATTAATTCAATCATATTGAATTAATCTTATTAATTCAATTAAGCTTATGTTATCATATTGAATTAATCTTATTAAATCAATAAGGTAACATATTGAATTAATCTCATTAAATCAATTAGCTAAAATTCTCATTAAGCTTAAAGTCCAAAAACCATTTTGTACTTAAGCTTATTCCCAAATTATTCTAGTCAAACTAGAATACTCTAATTCCTCTAATTATCATGCTCTTTGTGTGTGACCCTATAGGCTCTCATAACGTTGGGTGGATCTAAACTCTTTAGATACACAAGCAATGAGCGATCTAGCAATGCATCATTGCTACCCAAGTTACGAGATAAGTCAAGATCCGACTAACCTTACCGTGACTACTATAATGTATGACCGTGTCCTTCTATCCTTGATATCAGATTGATCAATGAGGCATAGACCGTGTCATCCTCGATCAATCTATGTGTTTCTTGATCCCTGAGTAAACTAACTCAAACAAATGAGCTCAATATCTCATATTGACTCATTCGAGCATGGCCATGCGTTTTAGTAGTTCTACTCAATCAAGGGGCCCACCGATATCACTCTCATCATATGAGAGGGATAGATCCCATCTACATCACTCACATCCCTCCGCATAATTTGTTATATACCCAGTAATCGCCTTTATGGTCCACCCTGTTACGGGTGACGTTTGACGATACCAAAGTACATAACTCCTTATGTAGGGAACCGTAGTGACTTCGTGTCCGAGGACTATTCATACCAATAGTCACATGAGAAAGTTTATGACACTCATATAACGATCCATGAAACTTTCTCATGGCGGGTCTCAAAGATATATTCTCTAATATATACCCATGTGTCAACTTGATATCATATATCCATGACTTGTGAGATCAAGTCATCAATTGACCTACATGCTAGTCTTTATGTATTAATATTGCCCTTGCATATTAATACTTGACTAGGAACATTTAGAAAGTGTTCTCTACAGCCTCTCATAATCAATTCTGCCAATTGATGTGTCAGAGATAAGAACCTACTTTTCTAGGCATTACTATATTTAATTTAATGGGCACAAGCAAGACTTAAATATAATAACCAATCCTTTGCCTTTATAGAATATGATACAAAATGTTCCCTATTCAACCATCACATGATTGGTTCTTAGGGCTATTAAGCCACCCTTTAATCTTTCTAGGGTTTTAATCTCAACTGATCTAGAGATTTAATCTCTACCGTCGATTCTAGGAATTTAATCCACGGATCTAGAGATTTAATCTCCAGCTTGGATCTAGGATTTAATCTCGTTTGGATCTAGAGATTTAATCTCTCCCGGTTCTAGGGATTTAATCCCAACCGTCGGATCTAGAGATTTAATCTCGGTCTAGGGATTTAATGATCTCTAGAGATTTGTTTTCCATCATTTGATCTAGACTTCAAGAGGTTTATATTAGGCTACGATAGGGACCATGAGGAGGAGTTGGGTCTTGGCCACCCGATGGATCGGAACCACACAAACTTGATCCATCAATGATGTTCCATTCCACTAGAGGATCATCATCGAACTACCTCACCAACCCCCATAAATTAATATGGGCTCCATATATTATTTGTACATCCATCTCCCCGTGTTTAAGATATCGAATGCCCATCAATTAATTGATTCACTGACCATCAATTAATTAACATCTAACTCCTCGAGTAGTACCACTCAACCTTATCATCATGTTGACTAAGTCAACCTGTAGGGTTAACATGATGAACCTTATGAGCTCCTCAAGGGGACATCATCAACCTAATATATAGGACACGGTTTCCTCCTATAATCAACGGCACACCATGTAAATAATATCATTTCCCAACTTACCGGGCATATTGATTTAATCCATAGAAATCTCACCCTCTGGTATATCAAAGAAATAAATATTAAGTACATGTGCCCGTTATTATATCGGGATTAAGAGCATGTACAACATAATATCCGAGGTCCGATTCAATTATGCAGTCAGCAATAAATTGAATCACCTCTATGTCGGTCCTACTCAATACACCGAGGTGTACTAGTGTAACTTTATGTTCAAGACAAAACAATACCAAGCTATACTACAACCATGCTAATGGTTTGTCCAAAACCATCTTGGTTGTGATTCTAGCTTATTCTACAAGGGATCGATAACATGATCTTTGTACGCACTGCGTTATCTACAATGTAAAATATTAGACAATATGCACATATATAAATATAAAATGCAATCAATGATTCTTATTTCAAAATAAAATGTTCATACCAAAGAGCTAGGCTTTCAGTATACATCCCAACACCTTCCTCCTCATCGGAGGAAGAAAATGCTTTTGTCACAAATTTGGCACTAATGAAATTTGATGACCTAGACACCTCCTCCTCTGAGCAAGAAGAAAGAAGCACAAGTGAGGAGAGCTCTAGTGAAGGGGGAGGCTCATCACCATCCTCCTCCTCATCCGAAGAAGAAGACATGGAGACTATGGTAACGAATCTCTCACCCAATAAAATAGTTTCCATGATTTCTAGCCTTACTAAGGATTTATTTAGGGCTAAGGAAAAGAATAAAAGCATGCTAGATCAAATTAAGACTTTAGAAAATAAATTAGAACAAGCATGTTTAAATGTTAATAATGATGATGCATGCTCACATGATAACTATATGCCTTTTAATGTTAATGATGCATGTATGGATGAAAATAAGGCTTTAAGAGAGAAAGTAGATCATTTAACCAAGGCCCTAGAAAAATTCACCATAGGCTCCAACACTCTTTACATGATCATAGGGAGCCAAAGGGAAAGCTTCAATAAGAAAGGCCTAGGATATAAGGAAAATAAAAATGAAAGAGCCTATAAATGTTTAATTGCTAGGGGTCAAGATAAAAAAGAAAACAATAGCTAGAAAATGGATCCCTAAGGAATTTTTAGTGAACCCCATAGGAAAGAACTTGTATTGGGTTCCTAAATCCATCCTTAAGGGTTAGGAAAACCCTAGGATAGTCAACCATAAGGATTTCACCTATATCATATTTTTGGTTGACTTAGGATGGCGGGACTTAATTTTTGAAATAGTGTTGGGTGATGATAATGCACCCATAAATAGTTTAAATCATGGTTAACACTTAGTGTCATATATGTTGACACTCATGACCTATAAATTTTTATCATAGTGTTGGGTGATGATAATGTGCCCATAAATTGATAATAATGCTTAAATCATGATAGTTAATGTAATTGCTATACATGTTTTCAATCATGATTTATGATCTTGACATTTAATATATAATCATGGGCAATAGGATTTAGATCATGCTTTAAGTGATATTTGAATTTTTATCATGTTGTTATATCTAATGCATGATTACAAATTGTTAGATACATTAGTTTCATGATCATAATGTGAAATCAATGCATGTATGTTTTTATGATCATGTAGTGTGTAAGGATGATACTTAACCTCGTGTAAATTTGCATGAAATAAATGGTTAAGTATATACAAATACCTTAGGTTCATCTCACACTCACTATAGGCTACCTTGAGTGAAAACATAGCATGGGTGAGATGTTAGGATGATACAAATGGTCCACTAATGCCTATGGCATTTAGATGGTCATTTAAAGTATCAAAATAGCAATAATAGACCAATCATGGGGAAGACTTATGTTTAATTCATAGACATATTGCCCAAAGATCATAGTTGAATATTTCAAATGTTTTGAAAACCATTTCTTGTTTCATAAACTGAGTTTTCATGTTTTGAAAAGCTTCAAGGCAAAACTAGGTTTTAAAATTGATGCAAACTTTAGATATTTTCCAACTTTTGAGATTTTGCCTAAATTTCAAAAATATAATGATTTTTCATGGAAAACTATTTTTCATTAATAAAGGCACTTTAAAGAAATGTGTTCCCCAAATTTCATGATTTTTCAAATTTTATAAATTTTTTAATGAATTTTTGAAATTCGGCCCGAAAATCAGAAATCCTGAAATCAGAGTGCCGCATTTACTAGTAGTTTGAACCAATGATCGATAGATAAATATGCCCAATAACCTTCTTTTATCAGATTTGAAGGCATGTTTTGGTGATTTTTGTTTCCTAGACTTGATGCCATGTTTGAATAACTTAGTTTAATCTTTTTGATGGTGTCAAAGGGGGAGAAATATGTATGTTTAAGTAAGTTATATTAAGGGGGAGAATTGCATTTAGGGGGAGTTTCATGTATTAAGGGGGAGAGTTGATAATAATGTTTATTTACATGCTTTCTTACCTTAAGATTTTTATCAAATGTTTACCAAACTTAAACGGATTGCCACACATCAAAAAGGCGGAGATTGTTAGTGCAATCAACCCGTGATATGGTTTTGATGTGTGTGGCAAAGGGTTTAAGTTAGGATGATTGGATTTGATATGTGCGTTGGAGTCTTGCAGGACTTAGTAATTCACACATGGAGCTTAGGCAAGTGTCACTGCTCACAACCTCATGCTTGAGTCTGAGAAGGAGCATTGTAGAGCCGCGTGCTTGATCCATGAGGGACCACCGACGAGATGACTTGAAGCCAAGGAAGGGACCGAGGGCAAGAGACACGAAGAGCATTGCGAGCCGCAGTGATGCCGCCGAGGGACGTGGTGCGAAATGAAGAAGCTTGAAGGGACTTCGAGTGAGATGAGAGAATGAGTGAATTGTAAGTAGCTCATTAGGTGAACTTGGCCAAATGGGTGAGTGTCTAAGCTCGACCAAGGGTTAAGGTTTACCCACCGCGAAGCTCAAACGGATATTAAGTTTGAGTTTAAATTGGAACAGTGCCTTTCCATGTCATGGTAGTCGACAAGTCGATCGACAATCGATCGTGTTAATCAAGATCAAGTACCGATCGCTTAAGAAGATGACATCGGTCAATCGTAAGAGAAGCAAATAATCGAGCAAAACACGAGACGTAGGTCGAGCTCACGGTCACTCGACCGAAGTCGACATCACCGATCGATAAGAGCATCAATCGATCATATGATTTGGAGAATCATCCATGGATCCATGAATCCAGTCAAAACCGTTGAGTGACATCACGATCGATGAAAGTATCGCCGATCGATAGTGCTCAACGGGAAGAATTGCTTCCTCTCTATAAAAGAGAGGGTGGGGCTTGTAGATGGTTAATCTTCATACTCAAAACATTCTACTAAGTGCCCCAAAGCTCAAAACTTCTTCTAGTTTTCTTTCATATTTATTATAAAAGAAGGAGTGATCTCTGTTGTAAAGGTTTACCTCCACCTTGCTTGCTAAAGGGAGAGACCAATAGTGGATTGTGATTGCGAGTGATTCAATCGAGACCGACTGTGGATTAGCGCGAGGTGTGAACGTTATATCTTGTTTTGTTACCATTGTTTGTCTTTTGTTTGTTTCTTAATTGTCTTTGTTTTATATTTCCGCTTATGCTAACGTTACTTGTAGACAATTAATACGAATTCGCGCTCATCACAAAAGAAGGCTATTCACTCTACCACCATTGACCCTACAAGCATAAGGAGTCTCCTTCTCTTAAAATCATTTTCATGGCCATGCATACTCCTAGGTCGATCCTAGGGCTCCCTCTATACTCCAATGTTGTGTAATCGTATCCCATCCTATAGCAAATGTGGATAAGTAGGCCTCCACATTGATCTCCCGTCTCTTTGCCCATCTTCACTAAGTGTCCGATGAAGTGGGACCCTACATCGGTGCTACTCCTTTCTTGTAGCATATCCCATAACAAAGCAGCTCGCTAGCTCTAACTACATCCTCTCTCCATGACCAAATATAGTACCGCCATGACGTGGTGAAGGTATCGAAGACGGGTTTTGGAGGCGCTGACGCTTTGGCCCTAGAAGGGTCAAAGCGCGGCCAACTCGTCCAACATTACGTAGAGTTGAACCCAATAGGGTTCTTCTCTCTCCCCACTTGGTAAGCCAAAGCATGAGTTCCATTGGTGAAGGTTCCACTCATGCTCAATGTTAAAAAGCCTAAAAGTTATTTTACCCTCTCGCTCTCTCTGCTAAAACTTCCGCTTCTAAAGAACTCAAAATTCCAAAACTATCCTAGGGTAGGTTAGGTGCCTAATTCCCATAATCTCATCCCACCCCATTTTTGCAAATAGGGTTTGCATATCACTAACAACCCTAAAGATTCTAGCAAATCCTCATCTAAGTACCTAGTAGAAGTAAGTTTACTAGTAGAGCATATTGTACCTATCCTATGTTCATTATTGTTAAAAAGTAGAGGGTAGGGTTACCCTCCTCCTAGCTTGAGCGTCGGCTCTCGCTTGCCCGCTCCGAGGGCATCGGATCGGGATGCTACGATCTTGGTCCTCCTCATCCTTGCTTCTTTTGGCTTCTTAAGAGGTTAGAAATGCTTCTAGAGGAAGGGAAAGACGAAATCACATGGCTAGGGCAAGAACTTTGAAGCACACGCGAAATGGCAAATGGGGTAAAAACACAATCGACCCTTTTAACCTCGCGCCATGACCGTGTTAAAACACACTAGCAGCGCCGTCAATCGGCACGATCATGAAAACACACCAGTGTGTGTCCTATTTTTCACCCATTTATGCACCATGGCCCAAATTTTCATACTCTTAGTGTAGGCTAATATGGTCTCATTTTTGCCTAGCAAAGTTCTTTTCTATTTCTATTCCTAACTCTAAATGTGATGGAAATCAAACTAAAATCAAACAAACATATGCAATGTAATTGAAAAGAAAATCTAAAACTTAACTTGGGTTGCCTCTCAAGAAGCACTTTGTTTAAGGTCGTTTAGCTCGACCACACTCTACTATCAACTCGGCGTGGTTCAGTGAACCTTCATTCATCCATCTCGGGATCTTCATACACAGCTTCCTTCCTAGCTCTCGTTGGAATCACATACTTCCCTGACGCATGTTCCTAACTTCCTATCCCAGCAGTCTCAAATTCAATCTTATCCTCTCCCACTTTTAGGGTCAGCTTGTGATTCATCACATCAATGACCATCGCATGCTAAAATGGTCCCAGATGATGGGCATCTTGGGATCCTCTTCCATCCCTATCACCACAAAGTCACAAAGGTAAACTTTCCCACCTTAATAGGAACGTCTTCTAAAATCCCCAATGGGTAGCGGTATGTGTGGTCAGCTAGTTGTAGTGTCATAGTAGTGAATTTTAAATTTTCTAACCCTAGCTTTGTGCATAAGGTGTAAGGCATAAGACTCACACTTGCTCCCAAGTCACAGAAGGCTTTGCTAATCAGTGTTGTCCCTATATAGCATGGGATATAGAAACTCCCCGGATCTTTTAATTTCTGAGTAGCTTCGTTTCGGAGATAAGCGCTTGATTCCACTGTGAGAGCTACTATTTCTAACTCTGCGACCTTCCTACGATGTGCTAGACTATCTTTCATGAACCTAGCGAACTGGGCCATTTGGTGCAACGCTTCGAGTATCTGTACCTCTACTGAGATCGACTTCAGCATGTCCAGGAATTTACCAAACTCGATGTCTTTCTTTACATTCATCAACTGCTGTGGGAATGGTATAGTAAGGGGCGGTTGAGCCCTCACAGCAAGCTCCCAGTTCGTCTCTCTCACTTTTTCATTCTCTGCCTCCCACAGAGGCTCTAGCGGTTCATATCCCTAGTCCTTTTCAGCAACCGACCATCCTGGCATTTCTTTCAGGATCCTCCCGCTTTGCAGTGTGACTACCTGGCACTGCTCTTCTGGATTGGCCTCTACTCTTCCTGGTAGCTTCCTTGGTATACTAGAGATTTGGTTCGCAATCTAAGCTACTTGAATCTCCAACGACTTCTTCCTGGTAGCTTCCCTGGTATCCTGGAGATTTGGTTCGCGATTTAAGCTACTTGAATCTCCAACGACTTCTTCCTGGTGGCAAGATCTCTTACAGATGACCCCAACCCCTCGATCATCGTATCTATCTACGAATGTCATCGCTGAAATTCAGTGTTAGACTCCCGTTGCATTCAAATGAAATTCTCCAACATATTCTCCAGATGGGTGTTAGACGTTTGCCCATTCTCTCTCGGTGGTTGAAACCTCCCAAAGGTATTCTGATAAGGAAAATTTTGGTGATTCCTCCATCCTGGATGAGAAGCGTTGGAGTGTTGGTTGTTGGGTCTTGGATTGTAGTCCCCAACCGCATCGCAGTGCTCTATCTGCTCATCCCAGGTCCCCTGCCCTCCATAGTAGTCGATGGAATTGACAGTGTAGCATCTCGTTGCAGGCGTGGGTTGACCACGTTCGGATGCCCATTGATGGTAGTTTTGGGCTGCCTCTTCGATAAGCTCCTCTGCCTCCTCTATGGGCTTGTTTATTAATACTCCTCTTGCGGCAGAATCTAGGGACATCTTTGTGGCGTAAGCAATCCCATTATAGAAAATGTAGATCACTAGCCACCTCTCCAGTCCATGGTGGGGGCATTGGTAAAGTAGCCCCTTGTAACGATCCCATGCTTCGAATAAGGACTCCCCCTCCTTCTGGAAAAAGCTTGTGATAAGGTGGCGCATGTGAGCAGTCTTTGTTAGTAATATATGAGAGATGTCCTAAGGCAATCGCCTTATGTATGAACCATTTATATGATAAATGAAGATTCACTATTTGAGTATACATGTTTTATGTATTTGATTGGATCTTAAACTCATTTATTGAATGTCCACGATACGATTCACAGCATGAGAGAATTTGTGATTGGATCACAACTAGTGAGTATCTCTACATGTGTAATTGTGATGTATCGGAATTATCCCTAGTCGATGAATTGATGGATTTGGACACCATCAATTCCGTCGAGACTAGCACGAGGTATACTCCTTGGTTTATCCAAGCAGCTGATTCTCACTGGCTGGAGACATTGTGATGTCCGGAGTTAATCGTGGATGCTAGTTATGGTAACTAGTTCATTGGAGTGACCAGCCGTAAGACTTCATATGGTTCTCTACATATATAGATATGTCAATGAAGTTCTTACTGTGGCTTAAGTGCGATGTTCCTTTGACTTGCGGTATTCAAGTCATCTTGATCATGGAGACTTATGCTTTGACATCTTAAGCAAGCATCTCTAAGGAGATGTGGACCCGGGATGATTGGGTATAAGTCTAAGTGATCGAAGGTGTTTGAATAGCCTATAAAGGATTCACCACTCCTTGCGAGGAGATGTATACCCATGGCCTCTCGTCGGATTGTTACTAAAGTCTTTGGCCAAAGCATTACATGTTTAGAGTAAAGTACTCTTCGATACATGTGGAGTAACTAGAATCCGTAGGACGAGGAAATGATACTTGGGCTAGGTGTGACGTAGTCAGCCTAGTGGGGACTGACACAATAGACCATGTCCTGAACCAAGTGGGTATAAGATGAGTGAAGGGAATGGGACACGATTCATTCGAGCTACTGAAGGGTTTCAGAAATAGTTCTGGATCAACCGTTGATCTTTTCGGTTAATTGGGGATCATGATGTACTACTAGGTGCCACTCATGATCGTTCTATAATTAATGGTTAATTATAGACGGCCAACATAAACCGAGAACCTATTTGGTCACATGCACAACGAGTGTAATCCAAAGGATTTAAAACGAGCTTGAGAATGGGATTCTCAGACCGAGAGGAACTATGTTTGGTTGGACCAAACATAAAGCGAGCATGAAATTGTTTCAGTCGCAATGGAAGCGTGGATGGGCAGTGTCTTATGAAGACATAATGGATGGACCAAAATGGTTTGGTTCTAATCCAATGGATGAGAATAAACCAAAGGGTTTGGTTTATATTAAACGAATGAACCAAAGGTTGGTTCGGTTCGTTTTAACTTAAAATAAACCATCATGGTTTGGTTTATTTTAACTTATCCTAATGGAGCGGGTTAACGGGCTTTTTGGATATGATCCATTAACCATTAAGAGAATTAGTTCTCTATAAAAGAGGGCTTAAGGGATTGTTAAACTCTAATCATCCAAAACCCTAAACCTAGTTGCCGCCCAACATATTGTTGCCGCCCAGCTTGTGGTGCCGCCGTCCAGCTCCTTGCCGGCGACCAACCTTCAGCCGGTGAACCTCCGGCGACCCTCCGGTGATCTCCTCTAGGTTCGGTGATAAGGTGAGCTTCCATCTCTCCTTTGCTGGCCTCTATTCCTCCACCAAAAGCTGTCCAGTTTTTCTGGACAGCTTGTTTCTTTGTTGTTGGAGCGTCGCTTGACGACGGTTAGTGCTCGATAGCTCCTAACTTACCGGGATTTGATCTCGGTAATCCTCTGAGGTGGAGGACGGCGATTCGCCAATTGGTTGACGAATACCTCTCCGAGAAGCGAAGTTTTGAGAACTCGTTTTAGGATCCGAATTTGGATTCGGATCGTGATCATCTCTCGATCACGTCGTCTTCAACACGAGGCTAGTAACCCGCACGAAGACGAAGCTCGTGACTTAGCGAAGTCATCCCGAGGAGCTCGGGCGTGATACGGATAGAGACGATTCTTACGAGGATCGCTCCGCTGATGCCGTTTCCGCTACACGCCATACGAAAGGTATAACGTAGATAATTTTCTTTATTGCAAATTTTAATTTACGGTTATGTCTACACTTGTTGTAATAGCATGCGTGTTGTGTGTAATAAATATAGATTTATTATTTTTAATTGCTTCCTGTGCTCATGTTTACGTAAACATGATCGAACACACACACGCCATGCCCAAACCCAACAACGATGGTATCGAGCCCAGTGTTGTGTTTCACATAATCGTAAAATGATTTTGCGATAGTCATAATGTATTTCTGAAATTTTCTAAATTTTGGAAATTTAGAAGTATTTATGGAAATTTTTCAATTTTGGAAAGTCTAGAAGTATTTATGGAAATCTTCCACTTTTGAAAGTTAAGTATTTATGGAAATTGATATTTTCCATAAATAAAATATTTGATTAGATTCTGAAATTTGTTTCCTAATTTAATCATGATTTGATTTGGGAAATCAAATCTTAAAATATTTTATTTCCATAAGTAGTTTTAATGATTTAGGAAATTGGTTTCTAAATAGATTTTCCTTAATCAAATAATTCCATGAATAAAATATGTGATTAGATTTGGAAATTTGTTTCCTAATTTAATTATGATTTGATTTGGAGAATCAAATCTTAAACATATTTTATTTCCATAAATAGTTATGACATATAAGGAAATTATATACATGACATAATTGTATGCCATGTAATTGCATTAGATGCATAACATTATGCCATGCGTGTCGTGATGACATGTAGATGTATGCCATGCCATGTAGATAATAGTTATTTGCATGCAAAGAGGATGAGACATAAAACCCTAACTCAATATTAAAGCCTACACCTTCCATTAATATGGTTAGAACCAGAGTTCCGCTTTCTTGTTTGGGTTGTTGGACTCACTCCAAGCCCTACTCGAACTGAACATGTTCAAATCATTGGAATAGTTTAACTCTAATATGGTAAGAGTCGAGGTCAATCGTTAGTTTGGGTTGTTGGACTCTTCCAAGCTCGGGCTAATTGGTTGAATGCGCCTAACCATATTAAAACTATTTCCGATTAATGGGTCGGCTTTAACTTGAGCATCGATTTGTTGGACTCACTCCAAGGTCGATGTGAAGAGAGGTGAAGTTGGGTGCTATGCATATGATGCATACTTGTTAATGTGTTAACAACCCAATGTATGTGTAAACATTCAATTAGTTGATAGCACATTGTGATAGTTACATATACATGATATGTAATCGGTATACTTGATACCCACCATCATAGCTAAGAATGGCTTGTTGGACTCACTCCAAGGTTGTTCTTATCTATGATGGATATCAGCCCATTCCGAGATGGACCTACGATCTCCCAAGTGATTTTGGGTTTTTGAAATTTGAAAAATGAATGGGATTTATAAATGTATATTGATGCATTTTAAAATCATCTTTCTCATATGCTCGCTTTGTATTTCTAAGTTAATATATTGATCATGATGTGTTTGAATTTGCGTTCCATTTTGGATTCAAATAAATTGACTGGGCCGAACTTCTTGGACTGGCTTAGAAACTTGAGAATTGTTCTCAAGGTGAAAAGCTTGTAAATGTCCTCGCGCCTCTTCCGCCTATCTAGTGACGATGCAACTCGACCAATTGTTGGCCTATCGTAAACATGTGAGTGATTCTCAACAAATGAGTTGCATCATGCTAGCCACGATGGAACCCAAGCTACGAAGCAGCATGAGCATATGGATGCTCATATCGTAGTCCTTCATCTTTGTGAGTTGGTTGATGAGCAAGTGAGATTCGAAAGGTTCGAAGTCTCAAAGCTCCTCTTCACCTCTGAGATGCTAGGAGGTTCATCTGTGGTACTGCTCAATATGCTGAAGACTGTGGAGTCTTCTAAGAAGCATGAGCAGGGGACGATGCTGTTAGTTGATTCCTCGAAGAAAGGTTCTAAGAGGAAGTCAAAGGAATAGCAGAAGGGAAAGAAGAGAAAGGCTAAGAAGGTAGAACTAGCACAAAAGGAAACTTGCCATCATTATGGCAAGGAGAGCCATTTATAAGAAAGTACAAGATTTATCTTGAGTCCGTGAAGAAGGATAAGGCATCGGATGCCCCATCTTCTTCAGAAATCTTCTTTATTGATTGTCATTCTATTTCCTCAGACACTTGGGTATTTGATACTGGGTGTGGCTCTCATATATGTAATGACATACATGGGCTAAGGAATAGAAGAAGACTCGTCAAGGGAGAGTCAAATTTACGTGTTGGGAATGGAGCAACGGTTGCTGCACTCGCCATCGGAACGTATTTGTTGGAACTCCCTGTAGGACTTGTCTTAGAACTGGACAATTGCTTTTATGTTCCTTCGTTGATAAAGAATATCATTTCTATTTCTTGTCTAAATAGAAATGGGTTCCATTTGACTTTTAGTAACAATTGTTGTTACATAACTTTGAATGGAGTTCTTTATGAGATTGGAACTTTAAGCAATGGTGTTTATACGTTGGACGTATCCAAAGGAATTTCAATATCGGCGAGCAACACGCGTGCTCGAAGGATAATCACATAGACTCCTATATGTGGCATTGTCGTCTTGGCCATATAAGCAAGAAACGCATGTCCGAATTACACCGATGTGGAATTCTGGAATCGTTTGAATTGGATTCATACGATACATGTGAATCATGCTTAAAAGGCAAGATGACTAAGTTACCTTTTACTGGAAAAGGTGAACGAGTGGGAGAGTTACTAGGTCTAGTACATACTGATGTATGTGGACCTATGTCAACTCAAGCTTTAGGAGGCTATAGCTACTTCATTACCTTCACCGATGATCACTCACGGTTTGGGTATGTGTTCTTGATGAAACACAAGTCTGAAGCCTTTGAAAGGTTCAAAGAATTCAGAAATGAAGTAGAGAAACAACATGACAAAAGTATTAAAATACTTCGATCGGATCGAGGTGGTGAATACTTAAGTCAAGAGTTTCTTGATTATCTAAGAGACAATGGCATATTGTCTTAATGGACTCCGCCCTATACACTACAGCATAATGGTGTATCTGAGAGGCGTAACCGGACCTTGTTGGACATGGTCAGGTCAATGATGAATCATGCGACTCTTCCCAAGTCCTTTTGGGGTTATGCACTTCAAACAGCTGTTTACTTGTTAAACAGAATGCCTACCAAGGTAGTCTCTGTTGGGTTTCCGGCACCGCGGCGTGTGTGTGTTCGATCATGTTTCGTAAACATGAGCACAGCGGAAGCAATGAAAATAATAAATACTCCTATTTATTACAACACACACAACACACGCATGCTATTACAACAAGTGTAGACATAACCGTAAACTAAAATTGCAATAAAAGGAAATTAAACTACGTTATACCTTTCGTATGACGTGTAGCGGGAACGGCATCAACCGGAACGATCCTCGTAAGAATCGTCTCTATCCGTATCCACGCCGAGCTCCTCGGGATGACTTCGCCAAGCCACGAGCTTCGTCTTCGTACGGGTTACTAGCCTCGTGTTGAAGACGATGTGATCGAGAGATGATCACGATCCGAATCCAAATTCGGACCTAAAAACAAGTCCTCAAGACTTGCTTCTCCGGAGAGGTATTCATCAACCGATTGACGAATCCTTCGTCCTCCACCTCAGAGGATTACCGGAGATCAAATCCCCGGTATGTTAGCCGCTGTCGGAGCACTAACCGTCGTCCAAACGACGCTCCGACGAGAGGAGAAGAAGCTGTCCAGAAAACTGGACAGCTTGGTGGAGGAGTAGGCGCCGGCCAAAACCAAGGAAGCAAAGTGCTCACCTTGATGCCAAACCTAAGGAGGATGACCGGAACTCTTCCGACAGCAGCTCGACGCCGGCGAGGAGGAAGGAAGAAACCTTCTGGACGCCCGGTTGGAGGAGGACCTTTGGGCTGGGCGGCGGCAGTTGGCGCCGAATAGGAGAGGGAGGGGTTGGGCGGCCAAGTTTGATTAGGTTTAGGGTTAGGGTTTAATCCCTATTTTATAGAGAACTAATTCTCTTAGTGGTTAATGGATCATATCCATAAAGCCCGTTAACCCGCTCCATTAAGATAAGTTAAAATAAACCAAACCATGATGGTTTATTTTAAGTTAAAACGAACCGAACCAACTTTTGGTTCATTCGTTTAAAATAAACCAAACCCTTTGGTTTATTCTTATCCATTGGATTAGAACCAAACCATTTTGGTTCATCCATTATGTCTTCATAAGACACTGCCCATCCACGCTTCCATTGCGACTGAAACAATTTCAAGCTCGCTTTATGTTTGGTCCAACCAAACATAGTTTCTCTCGGTCTGAGAATCCCATTCTCAAGCTCGTTTTAAATCCTTTGGATTACACTCGTTGTGCGTGTGACCAAATAGGTTCTCGGTTTATGTTGGCCGTCTATAATTAACCATTAATTATAGAACGATCATGAGTGGCACCTAGTAGTACATCATGATCCCCAATTAACCGAAAAGATCAACAGTTGATCCAGAACTATTTCTGAAACCCTTCAGCAGCTTGAATGATTCGTGCCCCATTCCCTTCACTCATCTTATACCCACTTGGTTCAGGACATGGTCTATAGTGTCAGTCCCCACTAGGCTGACTCGTCACACCTAGCCCAAGTATCATTTCCTCGTCCTACAGTTCTAGTTACTCCACATGTATCGAAGAGTACCTTACTCTAAACATGTAATGCTTTGGCCAAAGACTTTAGTAACAATCCGACGAGAGGCCATAGGTATACATCTCCTCGCAAGGAGTGGTGAATCCTTTATAGGCTATTCAAACACCTTCGATCACTTCGACTTATACCCAATCATCCCGGGTCCACATCTCCTTAGAGATGTTTGCTTAAGATGTCAAAGCATAAGTCTCTATGATCAAGATGACTTGAATACCGTAAGTCAAAGGAACATCGCACTTAAGCCACAGTAAGAACTTCATTGACATATCTATATATGCAGAGAACCATATGAAGTCTTACAGCTCGTCACTCCAATGAACTAGTTACCATAACTAGCATCCACGATTAACTCCGGACATCACTATGTCTCCGGCCCGGTGAGAATCACCGCTTGGATACACCAAGGAGTATACCTCGTGCTAGTCTCGTAATTGATGGTGTCCAAATCCATCAATTCATCGACTAGGATAATTCCGATACATCACAATTACACATGTAGAGATACTCACTAGTTGTGATCCAATCACAAATTCTCTCATCTTGTGAATCGTATTGTGGACATTCGATAAATGAGTTTAAGATCAATCAAATACATTAAACATGTATACTCAAATAGTGAATCTTCATTTATCATATAAATGGTTCATACATAAGGCGATTGCCTTAGGACATCTCTCATATATTACTAACAGACTCCCACTTGGCCTAATGCCAATCGCTACGGTATCCAATACCATAAGCACCAACATGACCCTCAAACTTACTTTGAGGTAATGCTTTAGTCAAAGGATCCGCTAAGTTCCTTTCAGTGGGAATTTTCTCGATTTGTATTTCATTCCTACTGATGATCTCTCTGATAAGATGATAGCGGCGAAGCACATGTTTGGATCATTGATGAGACCACATCAAGTTCATAGATGAACTTATTGATCCAAACCGCTTCCTTTGCTGCTTCCAAAGCTGCAACGTATTCTGCCTTAGTGGCAGAATCCGCTATAGTGTCAAGCTTGGAACCTTTCCAACTTATTGCGCCTCCATTCTAGGTGAATACATACCCAGACTAAGACATGGAATCATCCATGTCTTTCTGGAGTTGGCATCCGTATACCCACGTATCACCATGTACCCTTCTCCATATATTAGGAACACATCCTTAGTTCTTCTCAAGTACTTAAGGATCGTCTTAACAGCCACCCAATGATCCATTCCTGGATCAGACTGGTATCTGCTCGTGACATTCAGAGCATACGATACATCGGGCCTCGTACATAACATAGCATACATGATAGATCCTATTGCGGATGCATAGGGAATCTTACTCATGCAAATCCTCTCGTCTTATGTGTGCGGACACATAGACTTCGAAAGGTGTACCCCATGCCTGATGGGTAAGAAACCTTTCTTGGATTCCGACATGCTAAACCTCTTTAGCACTCGGTCTATATATGTAGACTGCGAAAGACTAAGCAACCATTTCGATCTATCTCTATAGGTCTTAATCCCGAGGATGTAGGTTGCTTCTCCCAGGTCTTTCATGGAGAATGTCTTGGATAACCAAACCTTCACTGACTGTAAGATTGAAACATCGTTTCCTATAAGTAGTATGTCATCGACATACAATACTAGGAACACGACTGCACTCCCACTAACCTTCTTGTACACACAAGGTTCGTCTGGATTTTGTGAGAAATCAAACTTTTTGATCGTCTCATCAAAACGGATATTCCAGCTCCTGGATGCTTGCTTCAATCCATAAATGGATCGTCGCAACTTGCATACCTTGGTTTTATCAACCGATGTGAAACCCTCAGGCTGTATCATATACACGTCCTCGAGCAGGTTTCCATTAAGGAAAGCTGTTTTCACATCCATCTGCCATATCTCATAATCATAATGAGCCGCTATGGCCAGGAGCATTCGAATGGATTTAAGCATAGCTACAGGCGAATAGGTTTCGTCATAATCAACACCTTGCTTTTGACGATATCCTTTCGCCACCAATCTAGCCTTATAGGTAATCACATTACCATCCATGTCGGTTTTCTTATTGAAAACCCACTTGCACCCTATAGGCTTTATGCCTTGGTGGAGTCGCAAGTTCCAAACTTGGTTTTTGTACATGGAATCCATTTCCGACTTCATGGCACCAAGCCACTTATCCCTTTCTGAACTTGTCAGCACTTCTTCATAACTGGTAGGCTCCTCATCATCAATGAGTAACACGTCGTTCGATTCACTTACGAGAAATCCATATCTCTCGGGAATATTGCGTGTTCTACGGATCTCTGAAGATGTGGTGTTACATTCTGAGTCGATTGCTCATCACTATGAGTTGTCATTTGTTGTGCTTCACCGGTATCTCATTAATGTCTATTTGAGTCTCTCGAGCCTCCTCAAGCTCAAGCGACACTCCTTGTTTTCTTGCAAGAGAAACTCTTTCTCTAGAAACCACGGACATGCCTTGAAACAAACACCTTTTGTTCCACAGGATGATAGAATTGGTAACCCCTTGTTTCCTTAGGGTATCAATAAATAGACATTTATCGGACTTAGCATCCGGTTTATGCGATCTGATCAAGCTTCACATAAGCGGGACAACCCCATATCTTCAAGTAAGATACATGAGGTTTCTTACCATTCCATATCTCATATGGAGTAGTTGAGACTACCTTGGTAGGCATTACATTTTAACAAGTAAACAAGTATGCAAGTGCATAACCCCAAAAGGACTTGGGAAGAGTCGCATGATTCATCATTGACCTGACCATGTCCAACAAGGTCGATTCGCCTCTCGGATACACCATTATCTTTGTGGTGTATAGGGCGGAGTCCATTGAGACAATATGCCATTGTCTCTTAGATAATCAAGAAACTCTTGACTTAAGTATTCACCACCTCGATCCGATCGAAGTATTTTAATACTTTTGTCATGTTGTTTCTCTACTTCATTTCTGAATTCTTTGAACCTTTCAAAGGCTTCAGACTTGTGTTTCATCAAGAACACATACCCAAACCGTGAGTGATCATCGGTGAAGGTAATGAAGTAGCTATAGCCTCCTAAAGATTGAGTTGACATAGGTCCATATACATCACTATGTATTAGACCTAGTAACTCTCCCACTCGTTCACCTTTTCCAGTAAAAGGTAACTTAGTCATCTTGCCTTTTAAGCATGATTCGCATGTATCGTATGAATCTAATTCAAACGATTCCAGAATTCCACATCGGTGTAATTCGGACATGCGTTTCTTGCTTACATGGCCAAGATGACAATGCCACATGTAGGAGTCTATTTGATTATCCTTTTCGAGCACGCTTGTTGCTCGCTTCGATATTGCAAATGTCACTGGATACGTCCAACGTATAAACACCATTGCTTAAAGTTCCAGTCCCATAAAGAACCCCATTCAAAGTTATGTAACAACAATTGTTATTAAACGTCAAATGGAAACCATTTCTATTTAAACAAGAAATAGAAATGATGTTCTTTATCAATGAAGGAATATAAAAGCAATTGTCCAGTTCTAAGACAAGTCCTACAGGGAGTTCCAACAAATACGTTCCGATGGCGAGTGCAGCAACCGTTGCTCCATTCCCAACACGTAAATTTGACTCTCCCCTTGACGAGTCTTCTTCTATTCCTTAGCCCATGTATGTCATTACATATATGTGAGCCACACCCAGTATCGAATACCCAAGTGTCTGAGGAAATAGAATGACAATCAATAAAGAAGATTTCTGAAGAAGATGGGGCATCCGATGCCTTATCCTTCTTCACGGACTCTAGATAAATCTTGCACTTTCTTCGCAAATAGCTCTCCTTGCCATAATGATGGCAAGTTTCCTTTTGTGCTAGTTCTACCTTCTTAGCCTTTCTCTTCTTTCCCTTCTGCTATTCCTTTGACTTCCTCTTAGAACCTTTCTTTGAGGAATCAACTAACAAAGACCGCCCCTCATGCTTCTCGTAAGACTCCACAGTCTTTCAAAGATATCGAGGAGCTCTGAATGGTGGATTCCAATTTGTTCATCCGATAGTTCATCACAAATTGCGAGAAACTCTTGGGCAAACAATGCAGAATTAAGTCAATACTTAACTCATGATCCATCACAAAACCGAGGGTAGCTAGCCGCTCGATGTACCCGTTCATCTTTAGCACAAACTGTACTACAGACGAACCTTCTTGCATCTTCGTGGTGAAGAGGAGCCTAGAGACCTCGAACCTTTCGGATCTCGCTTGCTCATCGAACAACTCATGAAGATGGAAGACCATAGTGTTAGCATCCATATGCTCATGCTGCTTCTGCAGCTCAGGTACCATCGCCGCTAGCATGATGCAACTCGCCAGCTCAGAATCTGCCACATGCTTCTGATAGACCAACATTTGGTCTGGAGTTGCATCGTCCTTAGGACGGTCAGGAAGAGGCTCTTCAAGGACATATGCAAGCTTTTCCGCCTTGAGAACAATTCTCAGGTTTCTAAGCCAGTCCAGGAAGTTAGGCCCAGTCAGTTTGTTCGAATCCAAAATAGTGCGCAAATTCAAAGACGTCATGATCAATTTATTGACCTAGAAATACAAAACGAGCATATATGAGAAAACGATTTAAAATGCATCAATATACATTTATAAATCCCATTCATTTTTCGAATTTCAAAAACCTCAAAATCACTTCGGGAGATTGTAGGTTCATCTCCGAATGGGTTGATATCCATCATAGTTATGAATAACCTTGGAGAGAGTCCAACAAGCCATTCATAGCTACGACGGTAGGTATCATCTATACCGATTGCATATCACGTATATGCAACTATCACAATGTGCTATCAACTAATTGAATGTTCACACATACATTGGGTTGTTAACACATTAACAAGTATGCATCTTATGCATAGCACCCAACTTCACCTCCCTTTACATCGACCTTGGAGAGAGTCCAACAAGCCGATGCACCAGGTTAAAGCCAACCCATTAATCAAGAATAGTTTTAATATGGTTAGAGCGCATTCAACCAATTAGCCCAGCTTGGAGAGAGTCCAACAACCAAAGTTAACGATTGACCTCTGACTCTTACCATATTAGTATTAAACTATTCCATGGTTTGAACATGTTCGGGTTCGAGCCGGGCTTGGAGAGAGTCCAACAACCCAAACAAGAAACGGAACTCTGGTTCTAACCATATTAATGGAAGGTGTAGGCTTTAATATTATTTAAAGGTTTTTATGTCTCATCCTCTTTGCATGCAAATAACTATTATCTACATGGCATGGCATACATGGCATACATCTACATGTCACGACACGCATGGCATTATGTTATGCATCTAATGCAATTACATGTCATACAATTATGTCATGTACAATATTTCCTTATATGTCATAACTATTTATGGAAATAAAATATGTTTAAGATTTGATTCTCCAAATCAAATCATAATTAAATTAGGAAACAAATTTCCAAATCTAATCACATATTTTATTCATGGAATTATTTGATTAAGGAAAATCTATTTAGGAAACCAATTTCCTAAATCTTCAAAACTACTTATGGAAATAAAATATTTTAAAGATTTGATTTCCCAAATCAAATCAAGATTAAATTAGGAAATAAATTTCCAGAATCTAATCAAATATTTTATTTATGGAAAATATCAATTTCCATAAATACTTCCAACTTTCCAAAAGTGGAAGATTTCCATAAATACTTCTAGACTTTCCAAAATTGAAAAATTTCCATAAATACTTCTAAATTTCCAAAATTTAGAAAATTTCCAGAAATACATTATGACTATCGCAAAACCAATTTTACGATTATGTCGAAACACAACCTGGGCTCTGATACCACTGTTGGGTTTCCGGCACCGCGGCGTGTGTGTGTTCGATCATGTTTCGTAAACATGAGCACAGCGGAAGCAATGAAAATAATAAATACTCCTATTTATTACAACACACACAACACACGCATGCTATTACAACAAGTGTAGACATAACCGTAAATTAAAATTGCAATAAAAGGAAATTAAACTACGTTATACCTTTCGTATGACGTGTAGCGGGAACGGCATCAACCGGAACGATTCTCGTAAGAATCGTCTCTATCCGTATCCACGCCGAGCTCCTCGGGATGACTTCGCCAAGCCACGAGCTTCGTCTTCGTACGGGTTACTAGCCTCGTGTTGAAGACGATGTGATCGAGAGATGATCACGATCCGAATCCAAATTCGGACCTAAAAACAAGTCCTCAAGACTTGCTTCTCTGGAGAGGTATTCGTCAACCGATTGACGAATCCTTTGTCCTCCACCTCAGAGGATTACCGGAGATCAAATCCCCGGTATGTTAGCCGCTGTCGGAGCACTAACCGTCGTCAAGCGACGCTCCGACGGAAGGAAGAAGCTGTCAGAAAACTGGACAGCTTGGTGAAGTAGGCGCCGGCCAAAACCAAGGAAGCAAAGTGCTCACCTTGATGCCAAACCTAAGGAGGATGACCGGAACTCTTCCGGCAGCAGCTCGGCGCGGAGGAAGGAAGCAACCTTCGGCCGGTTGGAGGACCTTTTGGCGGCGCATTGGAGTTGGCGCCGAATAGGAGAGAGGAGGTTAGGCGGCCAAGTTTGATTAGGTTTAGGGTTAGGGTTTACTCCATTTTTTATATATAACTAATTATCTTTGTGGTTAATGGATCATATCCATAAAGCCCGTTAACCCGCTCCATTAAGATAAGTTAAAATAAACCAAACCATGATGGTTTATTTTAATTTAAAACGAACCGAACCAACTTTTGGTTCATTCGTTTAAAATAAACCAAACCCTTTGGTTTATTCTCATCCATTGGATTAGAACCAAACCATTTTGGTCCATCCATTATGTCTTCATAAGACACGGCCCATCCACGCTTCCATTGCAGTGAAACAATTTCATGCTCGCTTTATGTTTGGTCCAACCAAACATAGTTTCTCTCGATGCGAGAATCCCATTCTCAAGCTCGTTTTAAATCCTTTGGATTACACTCGTTGTCGTGTGACCAAATAGGTTCTCGGTTTATGTTGGCCGTCTATAATTAACCATTAATTATAGAAGCGATCATGAGTGGCACCTAGTAGTACATCATGATCCCCAATTAACCGAAAAGATCAAGTTGATCGAACTATTTACAAACCCTTGAGCTTGAATGATTCGTGCCCCATTCCCTTCACTCATCTTATACCCACTTGGTTCAGGACATGGTCTATTGTGTCAGTCCCCACTAGGCTG
This sequence comes from Wurfbainia villosa, assembly GCA_025175895.1. NCBI lineage: Eukaryota > Viridiplantae > Streptophyta > Magnoliopsida > Zingiberales > Zingiberaceae > Wurfbainia > Wurfbainia villosa. Next base: position 84,724,765 of record CM046003.1, on the reverse strand, counting down.
ACTACGTCACACCTAGCCCAAGTATCATTTCCTCGTCTCACGGATTCTAGTTACTCCACATGTATCGAAGAGTACCTTACTCTAAACATGTAATGCTTTGGCCAAAGACTTTAGTAACAATCCGACGAGAGGCCATAGGTATACATCTCCTCGCAAGGAGTGGTGAATCCTTTATAGGCTATTCAAACACCTTCGATCACTTCGACTTATACCCAATCATCCCGGGTCCACATCTCCTTAGAGATGTTTGCTTAAGATGTCAAAGCATAAGTCTCCATGATCAAGATGACTTGAATACCGCAAGTCGAAGAACATCGCACTTAAGCCACAGTAAGAACTTCATTGACATATCTATATATGCGAAAACCATATGAAGTCTTACGGTGGTCACTCCAATGAACTAGTTACCATAACTAGCATCCACGATCAACTCGGACATCACTATGTCTCGGCCCGGTGAGAATCACCGCTTGGATACACCAAGGAGTATACCTCGTGCTAGTCTCGGCAGATTGATGGTGTCCAAATCCATCAATTCATCGACTAGGATAATTAGATACATCACAATTACACATGTAGAGATACTCACTAGTTGTGATCCAATCACAAATTCTCTCATCTTTGTGAATATCGTGGACATTGATAAATGAGTTTAAGATCCAATCAAATACATTAAACATGTATACTCAAATAGTGAATCTTCATTTATCATATAAATGGTTCATACATAAGGCGATTGCCTTAGGACATCTCTCATATATTACTAACAGGTAGTCTCTACTACTCCATATGAGATATGGGCTAGTAAGAAACCTCATGTATCTTACTTGAAGATATGGGGTTGTCTGCTTATGTGAAGCGGATCAGACAAATTGGATGCTAAGTCCGATAAATGTCTATTTATTGGATACCCTAAGGAAACAAGGGGTTACTAATTCTATCATCCCGTGGAACAAAAGGTGTTTGTTTCAAGGCATCTGTGTTTCTAGAGAAAGAGTTTCTCTTGCAAGAAAATATGGGAGTGTCGTCGAGCTTGAGGAGGCTCGAGAGACTCAAATAGACATTGATGAGATACGTGAAGCACAATGCCAACAACTCATAGTGATGAGCAATCGATTTGGACCTATTGTAACACCACATCTTCGTAGATCTGTAGAACACGCAATATTCACCGAGATATGGATTTCTCGTAAGTGAATCGAACGACGTGTTACTCATTGATGATGAGGAGCCTACCAGTTATGAAGAAGTGCTGACAAGTTCAGAAAGGGATAAGTGGTTTGGTGCCATGAAGTCGGAAATGGATTCCATGTACGAAAACCAAGTTTGGAACTTGGTTGACCCACCTGAAGGCATAAAGCCTATAGGGTGCAAGTGGGTTTTCAAGAAGAAAACCGACATGGATGGTAATGTGATTACCTATAAGGCTAGATTGGTGGCGAAAGGATATCGTCAAAACAAGGTGTTGATTATGACGAAACCTATTCGCCTGTAGCTATGCTTAAATCCATTCGGATGCTCCTGGCCATAGCGGCTCATTATGATTATGAGATATGGAAGATGGATGTGAAAACAACTTTCTTTAATGGAAACCTGCTCGAGGACGTGTATATGATACAGCCTGAGGGTTTCACATCGGTTGATAAAACTAAGGTATGCAAATTGCGACGGTCCATTTATGGATTGAAGCAAGCATCCAGGAGCTGGAATATCCGTTTTGATGAGATCAAAAGTTTGATTTCTCACAAAATCCGCGAACCTTGTGTGTACAAGAAGGTTAGTAGAGTGCGATCGTGTTCCTAGTATTGTATGTCGATGACATATTACTTATAGGAAATGATGTGTCAATCTTACAGATCGATTAAGGTTTGGTTATCCAAGACATTTCTCCATGAAAGACCTGGGAGAAGCAACCTACATCCTTGGGATTAAGATCTATAGAGATAGATCGAAACGGTTGCTTGGTCTTTCGCAGTCTACATATATAGACCGAGTGCTAAAGAGGTTTAGCATGTCGGAATCCAAGAAAGGTTATCCTACCCATCGGGCATGGGTACACCTTCAAGTCTATGTGTCCGCGCACGAAGGCGAGAGGATTTGCATGAGTAAGATTCCCTATGCATCAAATAGGATCTATCATGTATGCTATGTTATGTCACGAGGCCCGATGTATCGTATGCTCACGAGTGTCACGGCGATACCAATCCGATCCGAGAATGGATCATTGGGCGGTATTAAGAGCGATCCTTAAGTACTTGAGAAGAACTAAGGATGTGTTCCTAATATGGAGAAGGGACATGGTGATACGCGGGTATCACGGATGCCAACTTCGACAGACAAGGATGATTCGGTCTCGATGCGGATACGTGTTCACCTGGAATTGACGCGCAATAAGTTGGAAAGGTTCCAAGCTTGACACTATATCGGATTACGCCACTAAGGCGGAATACATTGCGACTTTAGAAGCGGCAAAGGCGGTTTGGATCAAAGTTCATCTCACACTTGATGTGGTCTCATCAATGATCCAAACATGTGCTTCGCTATCATCTTATCGGAGAGATCATCGATGAGCGAAATACAAATCGAGAAAATTCCCCTTTGAAAGGAACTTAGCGGATCCCTTGACTAAGGCATTACCTCAAAATAAGTTTGAGGGTCATGTTGAGCTTATGGTATTGGATACCGTAGCGATTGGCATTAGGCCAAGTGGGAGTCTGTTAGTAATATATGAGAGATGTCCTAAGGCAATCGCCTTGTGTATGAACCATTTATATGATAAATGAAGATTCACTATTTGAGTATACATGTTTCATGTATTTGATTGGATCTTAAACTCATTTACTGAATGTCCACGATACGATTCACAGCATGAGAGAATTTGTGATTGGATCACAACTAGTGAGTATCTCTACATGTGTAATTGTGATGTATCGGAATTATCCCTAGTCGATGAATTGATGGATTTGGACACCATCAGTCGAGACTAGCACGAGGTATACTCCTTGGTTTATCCAAGCAGCTGATTCTCACTGGCTGGAGACATTGTGATGTCCGGAGTTAATCGTGGATGCTAGTTATGGTAACTAGTTCATTGGAGTGACCAGTCGTAAGACTTCATATGGTTCTCTACATATATAGATATGTCAATGAAGTTCTTCTTGTGGCTTAAGTCGATGTTCCTTTGACTTGACGGTATTCAAGTCATCTTGATCATAGAGACTTATGCTTTGACATCTTAAGCAAACATCTCTAAGGAGATGTGGACCCGGGATGATTGGGTATAAGTTGAAGTGATCGAAGGTGTTTGAATAGCCTATAAAGGATTCACCACTCCTTGCGAGGAGATGTATACCCATGGCCTCTCGTCGGATTGTTACTAAAGTCTTTGGCCAAAGCATTACATGTTTAGAGTAAAGTACTCTTCGATACATGTGGAGTAACTAGAATCCGTAGGACGAGGAAATGATACTTGGGCTAGGTGTGACGTAGTCAGCCTAGTGGGGGACACAATAGACCATGTCTGAACCAAGTGGGTATAAGATGAGTGAAGGGAATGGGGCACGATTCATTCGAGCTCTTGAAGGGTTTTGAAATAGTTGGATCAAGTTGATCTTTTGTTAATTGGGGATCATGATGTACTACTAGGTGCCACTCATGATCGTTCTATAATTAATGGTTAATTATAGGCGGCCAACATAAACCGAGAACCTATTTGTGCACAACGCTGGTGTAATCCAAAGGATTTAAAACGAGCTTGAAATGGGATTCTCGATCGAGAGGAACTATGTTTGGTTGGACCAAACATAAGCGAAACATGAAATTGTTTGATGCAATGGAAGCGTGGATGGGCGTGTCTTATGAAGACATAATGGATGGACCAAAATGGTTTGGTTCTAATCCAATGGATGAGAATAAACCAAAGGGTTTGGTTTATATTAAACGAATGAACCAAAGGTTGGTTCGGTTCGTTTTAACTTAAAAAAAACCATCATGGTTTGGTTTATTTTAACTTATCTTAATGGAGCGGGTTAACGGGCTTTATGGATATGATCCATTAACCATTAAGAGAATTAGTTCTCTATAAAAGAGGGCTTAAGGGATTGTTAAACTCTAATCATCCAAAACCCTAAACCTAGTTGCCGCCCAACATATAGTTGCCGCCATTGTGCTGCCCACCTTGTGGTGCCGCGTCCAACTCCTTGCGGCGACCAACCTTCAGCCGGTGAACCTCCGGCGACCCTCCGGTGATCTCCTATAGGTTCGGTGATAAGGTGAGCTTCCATCTCTCCTTGGCCGGCCTCTATTCCTCCACCAAAAGCTGTCCAGTTTTTCTGGACAGCTTGTTTCTTTGTTGTCGGAGCGTCGTTTGGACGACGGTTAGTGCTCCGATAGCGCCTAACTTACCGGGGATTTGATCTCCGGTAATCCTCTGAGGTGGAGGACGAAGAATTCGTCAATTGGTTGACGAATATCTCTCCGGAGAAGCGAGTTTTGAGAACTCGTTTTAGGATCCGAATTTGGATTCGGATCGTGATCATCTCTCGATCACGTCGTCTTCAACACGAGGCTAGTAACCCATACGAAGATGAAGCTCGTGACTTAGCGAAGTCATCCCGAGGAGCTCGGCGTGGATACGGATAGAGACGATTCTTACGAGGATCGTTCCGGTTGATGCCGTTCCCGCTACACGTCATACGAAAGGTATAACGTAGATAATTTTCTTTATTGCAAATTTTAATTTACGGTTATGTCTACACTTGTTGTAATAGCATGCGTGTGTTGTGTGTGTTGTAATAAATATAAATTTATTATTTTTAATTGCTTCCGCTGTGCTCATGTTTACGAAACATGATCGAACACACACACGCCGCGGTGCCGGAAAACCCAACAGTCTTACTTGGTGGGAAGTATTTATTCAGAAACTACTGATAACACTGCTCCCATGTGGTGATGCTGCCAGAGGGTAGGGAGTGAAACCATGCCTGAGCCTTATCCCGCAGTGAAAATGTGAACAGGCTCAGATGGATCGTGTTAGAAGGGACTCCGTTCAGTTTCATTATGTGAGCGATTTGAAAAGCCTCAAGATGCCGGTTCGGGTCTTTAGTCGCAGCTCCCCCGAATTGGCTCTGCTGGACCATATATATAAGTGTCGGCTTCAGCTTAAAGTTATTTGCCAAAATGGATAGTCCAGCTATGCTCGGCCTGAATCCTCTAGCGCTAGGAGCTGCGTAGTCCCGTAGAGGTCGGCTTCTTATGTTCACCTCGGATGCAGCTTGATCTTCCATCTTTCATTTGTCTTTGCTCTCGAAGTAAAAGGTTCACTCAATCTATAAGTCGATCAGAATTAGACTTTCCGACCCTAATCGTCTAAGCATACGACGAACCAAAACACAAAGTTAAGAGTGCTAATCTAATCCTAAAAATAGAAAATAAACAATCTAGCAAATAAAAATCTAAGATGAAATAAGTAAATAGATAACTACTGCTGAAAATAAAAACTAAATCTAAATATGGAAAATAAAACTAAAGCAAATAAAGTAAACTAATAAGAAAATAAAGCAAGTAAATAATCTAATCCCAAGTCTGATCTTATTTACCACCATTCAATTTGATATCCGATCCATCAACGGATTGCACTTGATGCGCCGGACGACCTCGAATCTCACGATGGATACCGTCAAGGACTCAAAGCGCATGCTCGCGCTCAATGCCCACAAGTGCATGGATGTCATCAAGTAATAAAGATTTATCGATCCCACAGGGATTGAGATTTGAATACCAATATACTTAGTATTTGGAATTGTTCAGACGTGATCTCTAAGAGGTTATGGTTCTTTGAGGGTCGGTGGACTCTACTCTGTACGGTGTCACACGGAGGAAGAAAGGAGTGTGCCAAGGTCTTCAAAGGTGATTCTAGGACTTTGGTTTCGCTTGCATATCATAGAACAATGTTGTCAATAGGCGTTGTCTAGATGTCTACCTACGGTTTTGTGGAAGGGACATCATACACTCTCCTGATTGCCGATTCATCAGCTATCTCCTCCCACAAGGCCGAGATAGAGAATGCGAGGATGTCAAATAAATCCCTACGGTGGACCATTTCGATTCCACCACCCTTTTCCTGCGATTGGAGATCAGGTTTACCCCTAGGTTCCATAATCAAATCTCCTAGATTTTAGATTGCGAGGGCTGTCACCACCTCGTATTGCCTAAGCACAGCGGAAAGAAAGCCAAACACAGGTAGATATAATAAAGAGCAACTACCAATTGTCAAATCAAACTTTTGGCCAGAATTTAATATGAACCAACATTGTTTATGTGCACAAGCTACACCCTAATCCTAGAATCGAAAGTACTACTCCATAAATACGAAGGAAGAATAATAAAACATGTTTAAGTTTGAATACAATAGAAATAAAGCGCAGAAATAGAGATATACGATGCTTTGTGATCTTCTCTTCGGCGTTGTATTGCAAGTTGTGGATCTCCGACGGCATTCCTCCTTCCCGCTGTGAGTTACCGAAGCTTTTTAGGGCTTCGGCGTGCCATCCTAGCCGTCGTGCCTCCTCTAGGGTTTGTCCGGAGCCATCCTTATATAGGCATCGCCTCGGCCTGCTGCAAAATCTGGAAAAAGCCTTAGTCGCGCAAATTCGTCAGGCCACCACACGACCATGTGTTTCCACACGGCCAAGCCATGTATGGCCCTGGGGTGCTATTCTTCGCCTATTGGACATGATCATGTGAATCCACATGCCCTGGCCGTGTCCCACTCTGCGTCTAGCTACGAAAGTCCTTCTTTTGCTTTGAAAACGTGTCTTTTTCACTAGAAAAGCTAACCTGCACACAAAAGTACAATGAGCAGACCTCCGAACCATAAAATAGGTAATGCGTGCAAGAATATAGTAACATATGCATGAAACTAACACAAATTATAACAAGATGTGAGCGAAAACTACTCCTAAAACCCTATATATTTTGCTCACATCAACATTCGAGATCTTAAACATGGGGTGATATTTGTACAATTAATACATGGAGCGCATATTTATTTATGAGGGTTGGTGAGGTAGATCAATGATAACCCTCTAGTGGAATGGATTATCATTAATGGATCGGATTTTATGTGGGTCGGATCCATTGGGTGGCCAAGATCCAACTCCTCCTCATGGTCCCTATTGTAGCCTATTAAAAACCTCATGAAAGTCAAGATCCGACGGTGGAAAATGAAATCCTAGATTCGACAGTGGAGATTGAATCACTAGATCCGACGGAGGAGATTGAAAGGAGGCTTAAGCCTAACTCTATAAAAAGTGGGCTAGGGCTTGGGTGGCAAGAATGAATCAAGGATTCTAGGGTTTGCTCTCCTTGGCTTGGGCGGCAAGAAACACTTGGAGAATTAGGGTTTGGAGATAGGTTTGGGCGGCGGCAAGAAGTGGAGGAGGTCTTAGGGTTCTTCTACCTCTCTTCCTAAGGTTTGACCGACACAACTTCTCTTTCCCTTTGGTGGCCGGTGCTCGTTCCTTGAAGGAAAGACCGGTGGTTCTTCTTTTCTCCCCAAGTGGCCGGCGGTTCCTTGTCCATTGGATAGGGCCGACACTATCTCCTTCTTCCTCTCCTTGGCCGGCGACAACAACCTATCTTGGAGCTTGGTGGTTGGCACTAGATAGGAGAAGAAGGGTTCAAGTATTCTTCCCTTTGTTCGGAGCCAGCAAGGAAAGGAAGATCATGATCTAAGAGTCTTCATCTCTTGGAGGATCATTGCCCACACAACATCCAAGAGGAGGATAGGACATACGATAGAATACCAAGAGGTAAACAAGAGGTATAATTCTTGTTTTGGTTTCTTTTTGTTTCATTGTATTATATATGTAATTGCATGTGGCTAATTTATTTGGACCCCGAAGATAAACATAAAAATCGACGATCCGTACATCATCTATTCCGCGGTTAGTCGAGGAAAAGAGTTAGGTTGCTTGAACAACTAGTTTGTTCAAGAGACCATTCTAATCGAATAGCACGATGATGGATCGGTTGCTTGGGTAATCCATCATCGTCGAGAAGTAGATCGGATCGCCATGTACAAGCGACCAAGTAGAAGTGGGAAGCGAAACTTCGACCTTCATTGGTATCAGAGCCACGGTTTCTGGTTTTGTGTGTTTAGGATTTGGTAACTTTTGTGCACTTATCATATATTGTATGTGCTGTATGATAGTAGGATGTGCGTAGGCTAACATTTTGTGAATGGATCCGCCAGGTTATCCTCTGATGTAATCTTTGCGACAGCTACTTCTCCTCGCTTTACGATTTCTCGTATCAGGTGGTACTTGCGCTCTATGTGTTTACTCGCCTTATGGGCTCGTGGTTCCTTCGAGTTTGCAAGTGCACCACTGTTATCACAATAAATTGTGATAGTTATGGGCAAACCAGGAATCACATCCAAGTCCATCAAGAAGTTCCTGAGCCATACAGCTTCCTTGGCTGCCTCAGAGGCTGCCACATGCTCAGCTTCCATGGTAGAGTCTGCCACGCATTTCTGCTTGACACTCCTCCATACTATGGCTCGACCTCCAAAAGTAAACACAAACCCCGAGGTAGACTTACTGTTGTCCCTATCTGATTGGAAATCGGAATCCGTGTAACCCATAGAAACTAATTGATTTGCCCGGTAAACCAACATATAATCCCTAGTCCTTCTCAGGTACTTCAATATATGCTTTACCGCAGTCCAATGTCCCTGTCCAGGATTACTCTGATATTTGCTAACCATGCCCACAGCAAAGCAGATATCTGGTCTCGTACATAGCATAGCATACATGAGTCTTCCTACTCCCAAAGCATAAGGAACCGCCTTCATCTCCTCTATCTTCTTTGATGTTTTGGGACACATCTCTTTAGATAAAGGTACTCCATGCCTAAAAGGTAGAAAACCTTTCTTGGAGTTCTGCATGCTAAAACGAGCAAGGATAGTGTCAATGTATGAAGCTTGAGATAAGCACAACATCCTTTTCTTGCGATCCCTTATTACCTTGATCCCAAGGATGTGTCTCACTTCTCCCAAGTCCTTCATATCAAACTGTTTGGACAACCATATCCATAGGTCTGATAACACTCTGATATTGTTGCCAACTAACAAAATGTCATCTACGTATAGTATAAGAAATATCACTACGTTTCCATCACATCTCTTGTATACACAAGGCTCATCTGGACTCTGAATAAATCCATATGACTGGATTACCTCATCAAAGCAGATGTTCCAAGATCTAGAAGCTTGCTTCAATCCATAAATGGACCGATTAAGCTTACACACAAGATGCTCTTTTCCCTTTGCAATGAATCCCTCTGGTTGCTTCATATAGATGTTTTCCTCAAGACTTCTGTTAAGGAAAGTTGTCTTGACATCCATCTGCCAAATCTCATAATCCTCATGAGCAGCAATAGATAAGAGAATCCGGATAGACTTAAGCATAGCTACCGGTGAAAAGGTCTCCTAATAATCGATACCCTCTTTCTGAGTATACCCTTTCGCAACAAGCCTAGCTTTGAAGGTCTCCACCTTCCCATCTACTCCTCTCTTTCTCTTGTAGATCCACTTGCATCCAATGGCTTTCACACCATCGGGTGGTTCTACTAGCTCCCATACATGATTAGAATCCATAGATTCTATCTCTGAATTCATCGCTCTTTGCCAAGATACCGCATCTCTATCTTGGAGTGCCTCGTCATATGTCCAGGGATCAAGTTCATGTTTACCAGGGACTAAGTCCGAAGACTCTCCCAAGAATATGAATCTCTCAGGTTGTCTAACAACACTCCCACTATGACGAGGTGCCTCCTGTGTATGCTCTGTGACACGTGGTGCAGTGACTTGTGGTATTTCCTCTTGTACCGATGGTACTAAAGTTGGGACTTCCCCTGACAACTCCTCAAGAACAATCCTACTCGTGGGCTTGTGGTTCATCACATAGTCCTCCTCTAAAAATCTGACATTCGTACTCACGATCACCTTCTGATCTCTAGGACTATAGAACAAACCACCCTTCGTTCCCTTAGGGTAGCCAACAAACAAGCGTACTTCTGTACGAGATTCCAACTTACCAACATCTCCCTTCAGCACATGTGCTGGACTACCCAAATCCGAATATGTCTTAGACTAGGCTTTCGCCCAGTCCACAATTCTATGGGAGTAGAGGGTACTGACTTAGATGGAACCAAGTTCGTAATGTCTTTGCCGTTTCGAGCAAACCCCATAATGAATCGGGTAACTCGAATAACTCATCATCGATCGACCATCTCCATAAGAGTCCTATTCCTTTGCTCCCACACCATTCTGTAGGGTGTGCGGTGACAATTGGGATTGAATCTCAGCCTCGATAAGTAACTCCTAAACTCTCCCAAGAGGTACTCGCCACCACGATCGGATCGTAGTGTCTTGATACTTTTACCTTGGCGGTTCTCCACATGACCTTGAATTCTTTGAACTCAAAGCATTGACGGCACATCAAGTAAATGCATCCATACCTTGAATAATCGTCTATAAAAGAGACAAAGTATTCAAAGCCACCTCTAGCCGATAGACATAGGAACAAATCGAATGAACCAATTCCAATACATCTTTGGCTCTATACCCCTTAGCCTTAAAAGGCCTCTTGGTCATCTTACCTTCCAAGCAAGACTCGCAGGTTGGGAGATCTTCCACCACTAATAAACCCAAGGGTCCATCAGCTATCAACCTTTGAATTCTACTCAGGTTAATATGACCAAGTCATAGGTGCCAGAGATATGTCTAGTTCATTTTCGAAGGTTCTTTTCTCTTATTAGACTTAGAAGATGAGTTATTCATTTCAATATGCATCGTGGGAGGTTTTGGTTCAAGTGTGTACAAATTTCCTATCAATGTACCTGAACAGATATTCTCCCTATTCTTTTTATAACAACTCTGTCATTAAAGGAAGTAGAATATCCATCCATAAACAATTTAGAAACTGAAACTAAGTGTTGGAATGTATACTGAAAGCCTAGCTCTTTTTGTATGAACATTTTATTTTGGAATAAGAATCAAATGATCATTGTTTGCACTTTATATATTTATTATATATGTGTGCATATTGTCTAATATTTTACATTGTAGATAACATGGTGCTTGGTGTGGCACAAAAGATCATGTTATCAGTCCCTTGTAAAATATAAGTAGAGGCTCACGACCAAGATGGTTTTGGACAAACCATTGGCATGGTTATAGTGTAGCTTGGTATTGTTTTGTCTTGAACATAAAGTTACACTAGTACACTTAGGTGTATTGAGCAGGACCGACATAGAGGTGATTCAATTTAGTACTGACTATATAATTGAATCGGACCTCGGATATTATGTTGTGCATGCTCTTAATCCCGATATAATAACGGGCACATGTACTTAGTATTTATTTCTTTGAATTACCAGAGGGTGAGATTTAGATGGATTAAATCAATATGCCCGGTAAGTTGGGAAATGATATTATTTACATGGTGTGTCGTTGATTATAGGATCAAACCGTGTCCTATATATTAGGTTGATGATGTCCCCTTGAAGAGCTCATAAGGTTCATCATGTAAACCCAGCTGGTTGACTTAGTCAACATGATGATAAGGTTGAGTGGTACTACTCGAGGAACAAGATGTTAATTAATTGATGGTCAATAATCAATTAATTGATGGACATTAGATATCTTAAACACGGGGAGATTAATGTACGAATAATATATGGAGCCCATATTAATTTATGGGGGTTGGTGATGTAGTTCAATGATGATCCTCTTGTGGAATGGAACATCATTGATGGATCAAGTTTGTGTGGTTCCGATCCATCGGGTGGCCAAGATCCAACTCCTCCTTATGGTTCCTATCGTAGCCTAATATAATCCTTGTGAAGTCTAGATCCAAGAATGTAAAACAAAACCCTAGAACCAACGGTTGGGATTAAATCCCTAAGATCCGATGGTTAGGATGAAACCCTAGAACCAACGGTTGGGATTAAATCCCTAAGATCTGATGGTTAGGATGAAACCCTAGATCCGACGGTTGGGATGAAACCCTAGATTCGACAGTTGGGATGAAATCCTAGATCTGATGGTTGGGATAAAACCCTAGATCCGACGGTTGGGATAAAACCCTACATTCGACGGTGGAGATTAAATCCCTAGATCTGACGGTGGAGATTAAAGGAGGCTTAAGCCCAATTCTATAAATAGAGGCTTAGGCTTGGGCGGCAAATAGAAGATAGAGAATTAGGGTTTGGCTCTACAACAAGTGGGCGGCTAGGGTTTTGGAGCAAAACAAGTGGGCGGCAACCTTCTTCCTTCTAGTTGATTGCCGGCGCCCATCCTCCTCCATCAACACTTGGCCGTCGCCCATCCTAGAGGCCTCTCCCTTCTTCCTTGGCCGACGGTTCTCCTTCCATTGGTGGCCGGCGTTCATCTTCCTCCCTTTCTCCTTAGTGGCCGGCAGCAACCCTTCTTCAAGTTAGTCGGCGCTTCATCCATTTGATCCTTGGCCGGCGGTTGCACCAAATTCCCTAATTTGGTGGCCGGTTCTAGAAAGGATAGGTATTTGTTGGTTCTTCTCTTTGTTCGCAGTGGACAAGGTAGAGGAGAACGCGATCTAGAAGGCTTCTACTCGTGGAGGATCTTCATCCACACATCGTCCACGAGAAGGATAGGACATACGGTAGAAGATCGTAAGCTATAAAGTTCTTTTAACTTTAATTACAGATCTGAGCATGTTCTTTTATGTTTTGATTATACATGTGTGTGTATGAAAATATATTGTATAATCATGGACCCCGAAGACAAACACAAAAACCGGCGATCCGTTCGTCGTCTCTTCCGCGGCTAACCAACTAGAAGAGTTGTGTTGCTTGAACAACTAGTTTGTTCAAGCGATCACTCAAGTTGTTAGCACGACGACGAAATGGTTGTGCTAAGGAAGCTCATCCCATCCGGATTAATTCTTTCATTAGTGAAAATTTTAATCCGGGGACATGGGAGCCAATGAGCCTTCGAAGCGACTCCCTTCAAGTGGTATCAGAGCCACGGTTTCCGGTTTTGTGTGTTTTGGATTCGGTTAATTTTTATGCACTTTTTCATATATTATATGTACCAGATAATAGTAGGATATGTAGTTTAACTCTTTGGTTGCGGGCATAAGATCCGACTATTATGGCCATGTAATGTGTATGTGAATGGATGTGTGTAAATATTTATTATTTGAATCCTCGGGGTTGTGAGGCTAGATTAGTATTTAATTTTTGTAATTAAATACGACATTGTTTAGCCGATCATTTTAGTTTACTTTCGATCTAGATTATTTGTACACTCCTTCGTGGAGTATAGGATCGATGGATGTAAATAAAATGATTTATCTCGGCTCGGATATCTTTGGTGACTTGCTTGCAGGAAAAGGTGGAAGCGGACGAGGTGGCGACCACGACAGGATGCATATTGGAGGACAATGCCATAATAGTTGGAAAAATTTTGTTTTTCCATATTTATTGCTTATTTGTTTTATATGCATGTTGTGTATGTTTTAAAATTCCTCATTTTCAATTTAACTAAGTGGGAGAGGGACATTTTAATTAATTCCCATGCCTCCATTACAATTTGGCGTGTGATGCAACAAACTTGTGTGTTGGCTCGAGTGCCTTCCTCCTGCGGACGGGTTTGTTTGCGGATCACTAGGTCAAATAATGGTTATAGGAAATTATCTAGGAGCATGTGTACTTCACACGGTAAGGCACATAATCAAAATAATTCCCTTAGTATCGTGTAATGGTGCACACTTAGATGCAAATAAAGTATCCTCCCCATCGAGTCACTTTGCTTTTATTTGTAGGGCCAAGAGGAACCAACTATTAATTTTATTTATCAAAAAGTAAGGTTGACAAGATAATAAAATTAATGGGTAAAACCTCCTCTTACAAATGTAGAATTCGTATCGTCCACACAGTGGCATGCGATATTCGGTGATTTGAGGTGTTGGTTGATTTGGGATTTTATTGTTTTGAGGAATCAATAATATTTGAAATCTAATATTTTGATCATTGTGATTTTAGGATTTTCAAATGGCTTTCAACCCACTTCTTTGTGATTTTAAAAGAAAACAAACTTCTTGGTCCAAACTACATTGATTGGAAAAGAAACTTGGATATTGTCTTAAGCTGCGGAGGAGTACAAATTTGTACTCTTGAGGTCTGTCCTCCTAAGCCCTGATGACTACGATGAAAGGAAAAACGTTATAAGAAATAGAAATGGGTCAAGGCAGATGAAATGACGCGGTGTTACATTTTGGCATCTATGTCAAATGTGCTGCAACATCAGCATCATGCCATAGCCATAGCTTATGACATGATGTTCAATCTCAAGGAACTTTTTGGACATCAGAGTAGGGCAGCTAGACAGGAGGCAATGAGAAACTTGATGACGACCACCATGATCGAGGGAACACCCGTTAGGGATCATGTTCTCAAGATGATGGATCATCTTAATGAGATGGAAGTCCTCGGAGCTGAGATCGATGGGAAACCAGTCGATATCATTCTCTAGTCTCTTCCTAGGAGTTTTGGCGATTCGCCTCAACTACAACATGAATAAGAGGTTGTATTCGTTGGCGGAGCTTCGTGAACTCGAGGCGGAGGGCTTTTTCGTCAAAGTGCTCAAGCCATGGTCGCTCAGAAGGTTTCTTCCTCTAAACCGAAAGGTAAGAAGAAGAAGAAGCAAGGTGGAACGAAGAAAGTGGAAGTGGGACCTCAGGCAGGAGTGAAGAAACCGAAAGGCAAGTGCTTCACTTGCAAGCAGACTGGACATTGGAAGGCGGACTGTCCTCGCCGAAAGAACAAAGGTATATCTTCTTGTTTAGTTGTTGAAACATGTTTAGCGGTGTTATTTACCAGTGCCTGGTATGTAGATCACAGAGCCAGCGATCATGTCTGCAATACTTTGCGAGGTTCTAGGAAACCGACGACTAGTGAGGAGAGATTACGTCTTCATGGGCAATGCTTCAAAGGTGGCGGCTATTGCGGTGAGAGCGTTTATTTATCTTTTGATAGGAATAAAGTTTTGGTTTTGAGAAATTGTCTTTATGTACCTACTTTTAGAAAGAATTTAATTTCAGTTTCTAAATTGTTTATGGATGGATATTCATTTCTTTTAATGACAAAGTGGTTATAAAAGGAATAGGTTATACATTACAGTACATTGGTTGGCAATTTATATACTCTTGAACCGAAAACTCCACGATGCATATAAGTAAATAACTCATCTTCTAAATCAAATAAGAAAAGAACCTTGCAGATGAACCAAACATATCTTTGGCATCTAAGGCTTGGTCATATTAACCTAAGTAGAATTCAAAGGTTGATAGCTGATGGACCTTTGGGTTCATTAGTGGTGGAGGATCTCCCAACCTGCGAATCTTGCTTGGAAGGTAAAATGACCAAGAGGCCTTTCAAGGCCAAGGGTATAGAGCCAAAGATGTGTTAGAATTGGTTCATTCGATTTGTCAGTCCTATGTCTATCCAGGCAAGATGGGGTTTTGAATATTTCGTCTCTTTTATAGACGATTATTCAAGATATGGATACATTTACTTGATGCGCCGCAAGTCTGAATGTTGTGACAGGTTCAAAGAATTCAAGGCCGATGTGGAGAACCGTCAAGGTAAAGTATCAAGACATTACGATCTGATCGTGGTGGTGAGTACCTCTTGGGAGAGTTTAGGAGTTACTTATCAGAGGCTGGGATTCAATCCCAATTGTCTGCACCTGGCACACCCCAGTAGAATGGTGTAGCGGAGCGAAGGAATAGGACTCTTATGGAGATGGTCAGATCGATGATGAGTTATTCTGAGTTACTGATTAGTTAGGGTTTGCTCTGGAAGCGACACATTACCTGAACTTGGTTCCATCTAAATCAGTACCTTCTACTAGAGTTGTGGGTGGCGAAAGCCTAGTCTAAGGACATGTCGGATATGGGGAGTCCGGCACATGTTGGTAAGTTTTTGTTGGCTACCTAAGGAGCGAAGGGTGGTTTATTTTATAATCCTAGAGATCGAGAGGGTGATCGTTAGCGAATGCACTAAGGATTTCTAGAGGAGGATTATGTAATGAACCACAAGCCCAAGAGTAGGATTGTTCTTGAGGAGTTGGCGAAGTCGACCCGGTACCACCGATGAGAGGAGACACCACAAGTCAGCACCGCGTGTCACGAGCATACAGGAGGCACCTCGTCGTAGTGGGAGGTTGTTAGACAAGAGATTCATGTTTTTGGGAGAGTCTTGGACTTAGTCACGTGAACATGAACTGATCCTGGACATATGATGAGGCAATCCAAGATAGAGATCACGGTATCTTGGCAAAAGCGATGAATTGGAGATAGAATCTATGGATTCTAATCGGTCTGAGCTAGTAGAACCACCCGATGGTGTAAAAACCATTGGATGCAAGTGGATCTACAAGAGAAAGAGAGGAGTAGGCGGGAAGGTTGAGACCTTCAAAGCTAGGCTTGTTGCGAAGGGTATACTCGGAAAGAAGGGTATCGATTATGAGGAGACCTTTTCGTAGCTATGCTTAAGTCTATTGATTCTCTTATCTATAGCTGCTCATATGGATTATGAGATTTGGCGGATGGATGTCAAGGCGGCTTTCCTTAATGAAGTCTTGAGGAGAACATCTATATCACGGCAACGGAGGATTCATTGCTAAAGGCAAAGAGCATCTTGTATGTAAGCTTAATCGGTCCATTTATGGATTGAAGCAAGCTTCTAGATCTTGGAACATCCGCTTTGATGAGGTAATCCAGTCATATGGATTTATTCAAGTCGGATGAGCCTTGTGTATACAAGAGATGTTGAGCGTAGTGGTGTTTCTTGTACTATCGTAGATGACATTTTGTTAGTTGGCAACAATATCAAAGTGTTATCGGATGTAAGTATGGTTGTCAAGCAGTTTGACATGAAGGACTTGGGAGAAGTGGGACACATCCTTGGGATCAAAGTTATAAGGGATCGCAAGAAAAGGATGTTGTGCTTGTCTCAAGCTTCATACATTGACACTATCCTTGCTCGTTTTAGCATGCAGAACTCCAAGAAAGGTTTTCTACCTTTTAGGCATAGAGTTCCTTTATCTAAAGAGATGTGTCCCTAAAACATCAAAGGAGATAGAGGACATGAAGGCGGTTCCTTATGCTTGTGATGGAAGCCTTATGTATGCTATGCTATGTGTCGAGACGGATATACTGCTTTGCGTGGGCATGGTTACGAATATCGAGTAATCTGGACGAGGACATTGGGTGCAGTAAAGCATATATTGAAGTACACGAGAAGGACTAGGGATTATATCTTTGGTTTCTGCAGGCGGATCAATTAGTCCACATGTGGGTTACAGTTGATTTCCAATCGGATAGGGACAAGAGTAAGTCTACCTCGGGGTTTGTGTTTACTTTTGGAGGTGGAGCCATAGTATGGAGAGTGTCAGCGAGAAATGCATGGCGGACTCTACCATGGAAGTGAGTATGTGGCGACCTGACGAAGGCGACCAAAGAAGTTGTATGGCTCAGGAACTTCCTGATGGACTTGGATGTGATTCCTGGTTTGCCCAGAACTATCACAATTTATTGTGATAATAATGGTGCAGTTGCAAACTCGAAGGAATCACGAGCCCATAAGGCTAGTAAACACATAGAGTGCAAGTACCACCTGATACGAGAAATCGTAAAGGAGGTAGAAGTTGCTGTCACTTAGATTGCATCAGAGGATGACCTGGTAGACCCTTTCACTAAGGCCCTTCTAGCGAGAGCTTTGATAGGCATGTGGAGGGAAGGGGAATCAGATGTATGGCAGTATTATGACCGCATAGTCTTTTAGTATAAGTGGGAGATTGTTGGGATGTATACTGAAAGCCTAGCTCTTTTGTACGAACATCTTTATTTTGAAATAAGAATCACATGATCATTGTTTGCACGTTATATTTATATGTGTGCATATTGTCTAATATTTTACATTGTAGATAACATGGTGCCTGGTGTGGCACAGAAGATCATGTTATCAGTCCCTTGTAAAATATAAGTAGAGGCTCACAACCAAGATGGTTTTGGACAAACCATTGGCATGGTTGTAGTGTAGCTTAGTATTATTTTGTCTTGAACATAAAGTTACACTAGTACACTTAGGTGTATTGAGGGAAAGACATAGAGGTGATTGATTTAATATTGAATCGGACCTCGGATATTATGTTGTACATGCTCTTAATCGATATAATAGCTTGGGCACATGTACTTAGTATTTATTTCTTTGATTTACGAGGTGAGATTTAGATGGATTAAATCAATATGCCCGGTAAGTTGGGAAATGATATTATTTACATGGTGTCGTTGATTATAGGAGAAGCGTGTCCTATATATTAGGTTGATGATGTCCTTGAGGAGCTCATAAGGTTCATCATGTAAACCCAGCTGGTTGACTTAGTCAAAATGATGATAAGGTTGAGTGGTACTACTCGAGGAACTAGATGTTAATTAATTGATGGTCAATAAATCAATTAATTGACGGACATTCGATATATTAAACACGGGGAGATTAATGTTAGTAATATATGAGAGATGTCCTAAGGCAATCGCCTTATGTATGAACCATTTATATGATAAATGAAGATTCACTATTTGAGTATACATGTTTTATGTATTTGATTGGATCTTAAACTCATTTACTGAATGTCCACGATACGATTCACAAGATGAGAGAATTTGTGATTGGATCACAACTAGTGAGTATCTCTACATGTAATTGTGATGTATCGAATTATCCCTAGTCGATGAATTGATGGATTTGGACACCATCAATTCCCGACGACTAGCACGAGGTATACTCCTTGGTGTATCCAAGCATTCTCTCGGCCGAGACATAGTGATGTCCGAAGTTAATTGTGGATGCTAGTTATGGTAACTAGTTCATTGGAGTGACCAGCCGTAAGACTTCATATGGTTCTCTGCATATATAGATATGTCAATGAAGTTCTTACTGTGACTTAAGTGCGATGTTCCTTTGACTTGCGGTATTCAAGTCATCTTGATCATGGAGACTTATGCTTTGACATCTTAAGCAAGCATCTCTAAGGAGATGTGGACCCGGGATGATTGGGTATAAATCGAAGTGATCGAAGGTGTTTGAATAGCCTATTTACAGTCATGCTAATACTTATGTTATTTTTATCATGTCATGACATCATGCATCATTGGCAAGACTTTAAAATTATGCACATCATTTATGCCTTGATCACGATTCAAGCATTTAACCAATTGGAATTTAGGACAAATGACAATATTTGATACCTAGGTAAGGTGATCAAATTGGGCATGCCTAGATAGAAATGCATGATCCGTTAGTTTAAGGAAAAACAAATTCCATCTCACAAATCATTGGATGACATGTGTGTGTAATGAAACACTCTAGACACAAGTGAGATGTTAGAAAAATAAGTGAAGTTCAAGGTGCTTTTGTGTTGCATGAATATGAACTCAAACTCTTTAAATGATAGGAATGAATTATGAGGAAAGCTAATGTACAAGTCATGTAAACTTGGCCCATAGATCATGATTGAAAATAAGGTTTGAAAACATTTTTAAAATCATTTTGAAAAACCTTGGTAAAGTCTATCTTTTGATAGGAATTACCATTGATGATATTGAAACAAAGTTGCTTAAAATATTGAAGTTTTCAATGGTGTTCATCTTTGTATCATTCTTTCAAAATAATGGATATTTTCAAAGAAAACTATTTTTTTTTCTCATAGTATTTAGCATAAGAAATGTGTGTATGAAATTTCAAAATTTTTTGAAAATCATAAAATTACTTATGCATTTTCTAAATTCAACTGAAAATTGATTTTTGAAAAAAATTCAGAAACTAGTTGACCACCTCATGGAGCAGTCGACTAATACAGGCAACAATCGACTGATTACTGAAACCAATCGACTGATCAAGCTATTTTTGGCTGAACAACATTGGTTTAGCCATTTAACCATAATCCTTGGTTAGTTAACTACTCCTAACTCTCTGATATGCTTAGACAAGCATTGAAAGAATGAGATTTTAGTGAAAATATATAAGAGAGTTAATTAGGGTAAAAAAAAACAAATTTTAAGGGTTGTTAAAGTTTAACATTGAACTTTTGCTCTTATTTTTGAAAGTTTGAATTTCCTATGGCTTAGGGCCTCTTCAAAGTCATTTTGTTAGTATGAGCCCTTAGTGCCAATTATGAGATGATTGGTGAGGGAGACTTTTGTATTATATTCTTATATTAATAAAGGCAAAGATTGATTATTATATTTCTTTATGCATGTGCCAGATAAATAAATATAATAATGCCTTGAATAATAGGTTCTTATCTACAGTATATCAATTGGTAGAATTGATTATGAGAAGCTGTAGAGAACACTATTCTTAAATATTCCTAGTCAAGTATTGTATTAATAGACAAGGGCTATATTGATACATTAAGACTAGCATGTAGGTCAATGGATGACTTGATCTCACAAGTCATAGATATGTGGTATCACATTGACACATGGATATATATATTGGAGACCATATATACTGAATTGACCCACCATGAGAAAGTATCATGGATCGTTATATGAGTGTCATATACTTTCTCATGTGACTATTGGTATGAATAGTCCTTAGACCTGAAGTCACTACGGTTCCCTACATAAGGAGTTATGTATTTTGTGTTGGGTTTCCGGCACTGCGGCGTGTGTGTGTTCGATCATGTTTCGTAAACATGAGCACAGCGGAAGCAATTAAAATTAATAAATCTATATTTATTACAACACACACAACACACGCATGCATATTACAACAAGTGTAGACATAACCGTAAATTAAAATTTGCAATAAAAGAAAATTATCTACGTTATACCTTTCGTATGACGTGTAGCGGGAACGGCATCAACCGGAACGATCCTCGTAAGAATCGTCTCTATCCGTATCCACGCCGAGCTCCTCGGGATGACTTCGCTAAGCCACGAGCTTCGTCTTTCGCAGGTTACTAGCCTCGTTTTGAAGACGGCGTGATCGAGAGATGATCACGATCCGAATCCAAATTCGGATCCTAAAACGAGTTCTCAAAACTCTCTTCTCCGGAGAGGTATTCGTCAACCGTTTGACGAATCCTTCGTCCTCCACCTCAGAGGATTACCGGAGATCGAATCCCCCGTAAGTTAGCCGCTGTCGGAGCTCTAACCGTCGTCCAAACGACGCTCCGACGAGAGGAGAACAAGCTGTCCAGAAAACTGGACAGCTTGGTGGAGGAGTAGGCGCCACAAAACAAGGAAGCCAAGTGCTCACCTTGATGCCAAACCTAAGGAGGATCGCGGAACTCTTCCGGCAGCAGCTCGCGCGAGGAGGAAGGAAGCAGCCTTCTACGCTGGTTGGAGGAGCTTTGGGCTGGGCGGCAGCTAGGGTTAGGCGAAATCACCAAGGGTGAGGTGGGCGGCAACCATTAGGGTTAGGTTGGGCCAAAACTTCATTAGCTTTAGGGTTAGGGTTTAATCCCTATTTTATAGAGAACTAATTCTCTTAATGGTTAATGGATCATATCCATAAAGCCCGTTAACCCGCTCCATTAAGATAAGTTAAAATAAACCAAACCATAATGGATTATTTTAAGTTAAAACGAACCGAACCAACTTTTGGTTCATTCGTTTAAAATAAACCAAACCCTTTGGTTTATTCTCATCCATTGGATTAGAACCAAACCATTTTGGTCCATCCATTATGTCTTCATAAGACACGGCCCATCCACGCTTCCATTGCGACTGAAACAATTTCATGCTTGCTTTATGTTTGGTCCAACCAAACATAGTTTCTCTCGGTCTGAGAATCCCATTCTCAAGCTCGTTTTAAATCCTTTGGATTACACTCGTTGTGCGTGTGACCAAATAGGTTCTCGGTTTATGTTGGCCATCTATAATTAACCATTAATTATAGAACGATCATGAGTGGCACCTAGTAGTACATCATGATCCCCAAATAACCGAAAAGATCAACGGTTGATCAAGAACTATTTCTGAAACCCTTCAGTAGCTCGAATGAATCGTGCCCCATTCCCTTCACTCATCTTATACCCACTTGGTTCAGGACATGGTCTATTGTGTCAGTCCCCACTAGGCTGACTACGTCACACCTAGCCCAAGTATCATTCTAGTTCTACCACTCCACATGTATCGAAGAGTACCTTACTCTAAACATGTAATGCTTTGGCCAAAGACTTTAGTAACAATCCGACGAGAGCCATGGGTTACATCCAGGAGTGGTGAATCCTTTATAGGCTATTCTTTCATTCAACACCTTTACCCTTATCATCATCCGGGTCCACATCTCCTCGGAGATGTTTGCTTAAGATGTCAAAGCATAAGTCTCCATGATCAAGATGACTTGAACTTTGCAGACTTAAGCCACAGTAAGAACTTCATTGACATATCTATATATGCAGAGAACCATATGAAGTCTTACGGCTGGTCACTCCAATGAATTAGTTACCATAACTAGCATCCACGATTAACTCCGGACATCACTATGTCTCCAGCCAGTGAGAATCAGCTGCTTGGATACACCAAGGAGTATACCTCGTGCTAGTCTTGAAAGAATTGATGGTGTCCAAATCCATCAATTCATCGACTAGGGATAATTCTGATACATCACAATTACACATGTAGAGATACTCACTAGTTGTGATCAATCACAAATTCTCTCATGCTGTGAATCGCATCGTGGACATTCAGTAAATGAGTTTAAGATCCAATCAAATACATTAAACATGTATACTCAAATAGTGAATCTTCATTTATCATATAAATGGTTCATACATAAGGCGATTGCCTTAGGACATCTCTCATATATTACTAACAGACTCCCACTTGGCCTAATGCCAATCGCTACGGTATCCTATACCATAAGCACTAACATGACCCTCAAACTTACTTTGAGGTAATGCTTTAGTCGAAGGAAGGATCAAGTTCCTTTCGAATTTTCTCGATTTGTATTCGATTCTTTGATAAGATGATAATGTACCTCCTTATGTTTGATAGTGAACACTTTCCAACTTATCGTGATACCATTCCAGGTACATGCAAAGCCCATATCAAGATGCTGGGAATACCCAACCATGTACCCTTTCGTAAAGTTGTAAACATTCGTTCTCAGTATCAGGCTCAGGATCCCGCATCGTATGGAACTTCGAACTTTGGATATCCATTCCGAGTAATCATAGCGATATTATTCTACTTCCCGATCAAGTGTTTGTCGAAGGCTGATTTTTCTATAAAAATTTTGCTATTCTAAAACTTAATGAGATGTCAGATCTTAAGAAATTCTCAATAGACCGTATCTGCTTGAACTCGGAGTTCTGACATGAAAGGTTGGAGGTGATCTGAGACTTGTAGTGGCAACCCCATTGAGCTACCTCTTGGTCATGATGTGGCACCAATTGACCAAGTCAATGATGATGTGGAGCATCATCATTGGCCGGCCATGCCTAGTCATCATCATGACATGGCATTTGGTCAAGTCAAACTTGACCTTTCATCTTCCCTCTCAAGTCAAGTCAAACTTGACCTCTAATCTCCCATGGTTGATCAAATCTAACCACTTGACTCAAGTCAATTTAATATAATGAATCTCTATTCATTAATTTAAATTGATTTGATGAATCAAATCTCAATTAGACTCATTCAACACTTGAATCAACTTGAGTCTAACTCAATTAGTCTAATTTGGATTACTATTAATCCAATTTGGTTCATCCCATGAACCTAATCCTCATGGTTCATCATATGAACCTAATCTCCATCTAATTGCTCTTATGTGTGTGACCCTATAGGTTCTTGTAACGTTGGCAATGTCCCTAAACCGATTTAGGAACATAAGCAATGAGCGGTATCTAGCAACACATCATTGCTACCCAAGTTACAAGAATGTTGAGCTCCAACATCACCTTTGTGACTACTAATTATGACTCTCACAATATGTGACAATGTCCCTCTATCCTTGACATCTAGATTGACCAATCGAGGCATAGACCGTGTCATCCTCGGTACAATCTAAATCTTGAACTCCAAGTAGACTCACTCTAATCAAATGAGCTCAATATCTCATATTGACTCATTTGGGCATAACCATGCACTTCGTGGTCTCACTCTATCAAGAATATCGATGTCACCCGTCATATAGGAGGATAGATCCCATCTACATCACTCACATCCCTCGCATAATTTGTTACATACCCGATGTCGCCTTTATAGTCCACCCATTTACGGGTGGCGTTTGTGAAGCCAAAGTATGCAACTCCTTATGTAGGGAACCATGGTGACTTGAGGTCTAAGGACTAATAGTCATACTAATAGCCACATGAGAAAGTATATGACACTCATATAACGATCCATGATACTTTCTCATGGCGGGTCATTCGGTATACATTCTCGATGCATACCCATGTGTCAACTTGATATCTCATATCCATGACTTGTGAGTCAAGTCATCTTGTTGACCTACATGCTAGTCTCTATGCATTAACATTGTCCCTGAATGTTAATACTCGACTAGGAATGATTAAGAGTAGTGTTCTCTATATCATCTCATTATCGATTCAACCAATCGATTGATATAGATAAGAACCTACTACTCAAGGACATTATTATATTTAGTTATTTGGCACCAATACAAGTAAATATAATAACCATGCCTTTATAAATAGGAATATGATACAATAAAGTCCATACAACAATCATCATATGATTGGCTCTAGGGCTTTCACTAACAATCTCCCACTAGCACTAGTGCCAATCACCGTAGTATCTAATACCCAATGACCTAGTGTGACCATCATGCTTTTTCTGTGCCAAAGCCTTGGTCAAGGGATCTGCGATGTTAGCCTCTGTGGGTACTCTGCAAATCTTCACATCTCCTCTATCGATGATCTCTCGAATGAGATGGAAGCGCCGTAGTATGTGTTTGGTCCACTGGTGTGAGCGAGGTTCCTTAGCCTGTGCAATCGCTCCATTGTTGTCACAATAGAGCTCTATAGGATCTGCAATGCTAGGAACCACCCCAAGCTCAGTAATGAACTTGCGGATCCAAACTGCCTCCTTTGCTGCCTCAGATGCAGCGATATACTCGGCCTCTGTTGTAGAATCAGCAACTGTGTCCTGCTTCGAACTCTTCCAGCTCACAGCGCCACCATTCAAGCAAAACACGAACCCTGACTGCGATCTGTAATCATCACGTCAGTTTGGAAGGCTGGCATCGCCAGTAACCCTTCTGACTAGCTCTCATCGCCTCGAATATCAAGAAATATTCTTTAGTCCTTCTCAAGTACTTAAGAATATTCTTGGTACTATCGATGTCATGCTCAAAGCATACGAGACATCGGAGCAGTACATCATAGGCGTACATGATAGATCCTATAGCAGATGCGTAAGGGATCTTATCCATGCGGTCTCTCTCCTCTCTAGAAGAGGGACTTTGAGTCTTCGAAAGACTCACACCATGTGACATCGGCAGAAGTCCTTTCTTGGAATTCTGCATGGCAAACCGAAGTAATACCGTGTCAATGTATGTACTCTGACTTAGGCCAAGCAATCTCTTAGATCTATCTCTATAGATCTTGATGCCTAGAATATAGGCTGCTTCACCTAAGTCCTTCATTGAGAAGCACGTCCCCAGCCAAGTCTTCACAGACTGTAGCGAAGGGATGTCATTCCCAATGAGTAGTATGTCATCCACATATAATACAAGGAAGACAACTGTGTTCCCATTAACCCTCTTGTAGACACAGGTTCATCTTCATTCTTGATGAAACCAAGCTGTTTGATCGCATCATCGAATCGAAGATTCGACTCAGAAGCTTGCTTTAGCCCATAAATGGACCTTTGCGGCTTGCATACCTTCCCGGTATCTTGTGGATCTACAAAACCCTCGGGTTGTGTCATGTACACATCCTCGAGTAAGTTTCCATTCGAAATGCGGTTTTGACATCCATCTGCGGATCTCATAATCGTGGTATGCTGCAATAGCAAGCAAGATCCGAATGGACTTAAACATCGCCACTGGAGAAAAGGTTTCATCATAGTCAATACCATGAATTTGCTTGAAACCTTTAGCCCCCAATCGGCCCTTATAGGTATGCGTAAGTCCATCCATGTCAGTCTTTCTCCTAAAGACCCACTTACACCCAATGGGTTTGACCCCTTCAGGTGGATCAACCAAAGTCCATACTTGGTTAGTGTACATGGATTCCATCTCGGATCTCATGGCGTCTAGCCATTTCTCAGAATCTGGGCTCATCACAGCTTCCTGATAGGAGGTAGGCTCATTCTCAATGAGCATAACGTCATCATGGTCAAACAAGAGAAATGAGTATCTCTCAGGCTGACGACGTACCCTATCAGACCTGCGAAGAGGTAGGTCTACTTGAACAGGTGGTTGTTCCACAACTCTTTGTGCAACAACCTCATCACCCACAACACTTTGTGGTTCATGTTCAACCTCCATCAAGGCCTCAGTGCTATGGTCCTTATCTTGAATTTCTTCAAGATCGAAGGTACTCCCACTAGTTTTTCTAGAAACAAAATCCCTTTCTAGAAAAACCCCAGTCTTTGCCACAAACACTTTGTCTTGGTAGGAATGTAAATAATATCCCTTTGTATCCTTGGGATATCCAACAAAATAGCACCTATCGGTTGGGTCCCGGTTTATGCGAGACTTGGCGTCGAGCGTAAGCCTCCACAACCCCAAATCCTCATAAAAGACATCTTGGGATTTTTCCACTGTCCATATCGTATATGGTGTCTTTATCACGACCTTGGATGGTACGGTTAAGGGTAAAGGGCTTTGTGTCTAGAGCATATCCCCAAAGGATATAGGAAGATGCGTGTGACTCATCATAGATCGTACCATATCTAATAGGTCACGATTCCTCCTTTCGGATACACCATTCCATGGTGTTCGGGAGGAGTGAGTTGGGATAGAATCCACACTCGGCTAGATAGTCACGAAACTCATGGCTAAGGTATTCACCACCTCGATCTGATCGAAGTATCTTAATACTCTTGCCAGTGGTTTTGTACTTCATTCTTGAATTCTTTGAACTTTTCAAAGGATTATGATTTATGTCATAAGATACACATAACCATATCTCTTGAAGTCATCGATAAATGTAATGAAGTACTGTAACCACCTCTAGCGACAACATTGAAAGGACCACATACATCACTATGTATAAGTCCTAACAAATCTGTTGCTCTTTCATGTCCACTAAAGAGTCTTGGTCATCTTGCCTAAAAGGCAAGACTCGCATGTCTCATATGATTCAAAATCAAATGAGTCTAGCAATCCTTATGGAGTGAGATAAGCGACTCTCATTTATGTGACCTGGCGACAATGCAGAGATAGGTTTGGTTGACTCATTTGACTTGAACCTCTTGGTATATGTTATGAATGGGCTCTCTTCTAAGTCTAGAAAGTAGAGTCCGTTCATTAGAGGTGCACTACAATAGAACATATCATTTAAATAAACTGAACAACATTTGTTCTTTATTATAAATGTAAATCCTTTCTTGTCCAAACAAGAAATCAAAATGATGTTCTTAGTTAAGGCAGGCACATAACAACATTCATCTAATTCTAGTACAAGCCCAGAGGGCAGAGATAGATCATAAGTTCCTACAGCAACAGCAGCAACCCTTGCTCCATTGCCTACTCGTAGGTCCACCTCGCCCTTTGTCAATGCCCTGCTATTTCTCAGCCCCTGCACATTGGTACAAATGTGAGATGCACATCCGGTATCTAATACCCATGATGAAGAAATAGATAGATTGACTTCTATAACATTTATACCTGAAGTAGAAGTCTCACTTCTCTTCTTCTTAAGATCTTCCAGGTATGCCTTGCAGTTACGCTTCCAGTGTCCTGCTTCCTTGCAGAAGAAGCAAGCCCCTTCCTTGGCTACCCCTCCTTTGGGTTTAAGTTCTTTGCCTTTGCCCTTGGCTTGGGACTTTCCCTTACCTTTAGGCTTGCCCTTGCCTTTCTTCTTTTGCACCATCAAAATGGTGTCAGATTTACCCTTCTTAAGGTTAAGCTCAGCAGTTCTCAACATGCTGAGCATTTCAGGCAATGGCTTATCAATTTCATTCATGTTATAATTCATGACAAATTGATTGAAGGCTTGTGGCAAAGATTGCAAGATTAGGTCAGTGGCCAGCTCTTGGCCAAGTGGGAATCCCAGCCTTTGTAGGTTTTCTACGTACCCAATCATCTTGAGTACATATGTACCTACGGGAGTCCCTTCTTGCATTTTGGACCCAAATAATGCCTTAGAGACTTCATATCTCTCATGCCTAGCTTGTCCTTGATATAGTTGACGAAGATGTCCAACCATATCATAAGCATTCATGAACTCGTGTTGCTTCTGAAGCTCAGAGTTCATGGTCGCGAGCATTAGACATGACACATCTAATGCATCATCTTGATGCTTCTTGTAAGCATCTTTGTCAGCTCGCGAGGCATTGGCAGGAGGTGCCTCCGGAATGGGCTGCTCCAGGACGTACAACTTCCTTTCTTGGGTGAGAACAATTCTCAAGTTCCTGTACCAGTCCAGGAAATTTGCTCCATTGAGCTTGTCCTTCTCAAGGACGAATCGCAGAGAGAGAGTTCGTGTTGTCGACATAGTTATCTACAACATACAATGCAGAGAATTAATATCATATTCCTTTTATCATTTAATTAGGCCTTTAATCAAATGATGCTCCCACTAAATTATAGGAATTTTGTAGAATCGAGTTATGGATGTGGTCAAACCACTTTTACTAGATTCATACAAACTAGCTATAATTCTTGCAGGACAAGATCCACATCATACTAAGCCTTGAGTTAGCTTTGGCTAAATCGCCCAAGACTTAGTACGATCGGTGGGTAACACATTACCGATTACATCTCTATGCAACTCTTGTTTATAGGATTAAGACCCACATTTACAAAAGACCTTGAGTTAGCTTTGGCTAAATCGCCCAAGATTTAGTGTAAATGCGATCTTAACCTATCTTTCCAACGATTGGAATATGCCTATAGTTCTACTCGATCCAATTGAGTTAACTAGTTTTGCTCAATCTAATTGAGCTTACTCTATCCCGAGTCGTGATAGGCGGGACCAAGATTGTCCCTCCGCACCCTACCAAGATAATATGCGTTGCTCTGCTTTGGCAGATTCAACAACAACAAATGATCGAGGTAGTGATGGGTATCAAGGCTCTGTAGGCATTTTCGAGTTGATTCGATTATGATCTAATCTAATCGTAATGTGTATCTTATACGCATTTAGGCCTTTATTATCCTATATTAGCATGCATCATATACATACATTAATTATTCTAGCATGCATCATATACATACAAACATTTTTCTACTAGCATGCATCACATACATACAAGCAAAATCAATTAAATATACACATATATATATCAACATATATATATATCATTAAATGTATGATATAGTCATGGCTCTACTCTACTTCTCAAGCCAATGAGAAGATCGGACGGTCAACCTAAGGCTAGCGGCTTCTCCAAGCGCTTCCTTTGACCGCCATGTGTCGTCGTCACCCTTCTCGTAAGCTCGTCTTCAAGTGGACTTTCCACCGCTCCATTTTGTACATTACAAATATGAAACTTCGAGTTACATTCGAGTCTAAAACTAATTACAACTAGAATATTAAAAGAATAGGTGCGAGTGCGGTCATAAACACTTTACAACACGCCTGACCACAAAAGCAGCACTTGGGCGTATTATGAATACAACACATAATCCAATCAATTGGGTCATTGGGCCATGACAATCACAGAATTATACATAATTCTAAATTATGTATTTTTACAGAAATTTCTATAATTTTTCCTAATTTATTTCGAATTTATGAGTCAACTCTCCGTAACGGTCCCGCTAAGCGGTTTCCGGGCGCGATCGCGGGACATGGCCCCTTTCGGGGATAGGGGCAGCGCCCCTACTCACAAAATAAACTTCGCAAGTGTCCCTACAATGATCTTACAGCGACTTAAGTCGCTGTCCCAAAAACCTAAAGCGAGAACTCGCCGATTCGGAGAGTTTTTCTCGACGGTTGAAGCCTACGAGTGTCCCAACACTCGTTGCTTCGACTCTACGAGAAAAATACCCAAAAAATTCTATAAAATAAGAAAATTTACAGAAACATATAAATCTGTAATTTTTATATCTAATATAAAAACTACAAAAACGAAACACATACATGCTTCGCACGTGGCTCTGATACCCTTTGTTGGTTTTTCCGAGCCGCAAAACCGCTTTGCGTTATGAAACCTCGGAAGCCCCTACC
This sequence comes from Wurfbainia villosa, assembly GCA_025175895.1. Lineage (NCBI taxonomy): Eukaryota > Viridiplantae > Streptophyta > Magnoliopsida > Zingiberales > Zingiberaceae > Wurfbainia > Wurfbainia villosa. Next base: position 84,694,341 of record CM046003.1, on the reverse strand, counting down.
ACGGATCCGGGCGAAGTATAAAAATTATAATTACATGTATGTGCTTACAGAAATCCTAGATCTACCTTAGATCTAAGAGGCTACGCCTTCGCTTATCCCGCTCGTCAAAAGTTCAAACTCGAGAGTGTCAAGTGCACACTCCTCTATGGTATCCACACAAGCAATAGGTGGAGAAAAAGACACTTGAGTGTGCTAGCACTCCTCTATGGTGTCTCGGCAAGATGAGGTTGGAGAGGGAGAGCTTGAGAGGAAAAATTCCAAGGTTGAAGATGAAGTAATTGTGAGTAACTCTACCAAATGAATTCATCCACATAACCCCTAATGGTGTTGGCCGGCCACATTATGGAGGGGGGGGGGGGGGTTACATGCATGCATGTAACTCCCATGACCCTTGGTCTCCCTCATGATGTGGCACCCATTGACCAAGTCAATGATGATGTGGAGCACCATCATTGGCCGGCCATGCCTAGTCATCATCATGACATGGCATTTGGTCAAGTCAAACTTGACCTTTCATCTTCCCTCTCAAGTCAAGTCAAACTTGACCTCTAATCTCCCATGGTTGATCAAATCTAACCACTTGACTCAAGTCAATTTAATATAATGAATCTCTATTCATTAATTTAAATTGATTTGATGAATCAAATCTCAATTAGACTCATTCAACACTTGAATCAACTTGAGTCTAACTCAATTAGTCTAATTTGGATTACTCTTAATCCAATTTGGTTCATCCCATGAACCTAATCCTCATGGTTCATCATATGAACCTAATCTCCATCTAATTGCTCTTATGTGTGTGACCCTATAGGTTCTTGTAACGTTGGCAATGTCCCTAAACCGATTTAGGAACATAAGCAATGAGCGGTATCTAGCAACACATCATTGCTACCCAAGTTACAAGAATGTTGAGCTCCAACATCACCTTTGTGACTACTAATTGTGACTCTCACAATATGTGACAATGTCCCTCTATCCTTGACATCTAGATTGACCAATCGAGGCATAGACCGTGTCATCCTCGGTACAATCTAAATCTTGAACTCCAAGTAGACTCACTCTAATCAAATGAGCTCAATATCTCATATTGACTCATTTGGGCATGGCCATGCACTTCGTGGTCTCACTCTATCAAGAATATCGATGTCACCCCCGTCATATAGGAGGGATAGATCCCATCTACATCACTCACATCCCTCCGCATAATTCGTTACATACCCAGTAATCGCCTTTATAGTCCACCCATTTACGGGTGACGTTTGACGAAGCCAAAGTATGCAACTCCTTATGTAGGGAACCATGGTGACTTCAGGTCTAAGGACTAATAGTCATACTAATAGCCACATGAGAAAGTATATGACACTCATATAACGATCCATGATACTTTCTCATGGCGGATCATTCAGTATACATTCTCCAATGCATACCCATGTGTCAACTTGATATCTCATATCCATGACTTGTGAGATCAAGTCGACCTACATGCTAGTCTCTATGCATTAACATTGTCCCTGAATGTTAATACTCGACTAGGAATGATTAAGAGTAGTGTTCTCTATATCATCTCATTATCGATTCAACCAATCGATTGATATAGATAAGAACCTACTACTCAAGGACATTATTATATTTAGTTATTTGGCACCAATACAAGTAAATATAATAACCATGCCTTTATAAATAGGAATATGATACAATAAAGTCCATACAACAATCATCATATGATTGGCTCTAGGGCTCTCACTAACAGTATCTGCTCGTGACACTCAGAGCATACGATACATCGGGCCTCGTACATAACATAGCATACATGATAGATCCTATTGCGGATGCATAGGGAATCTTACTCATGCAAATCCTCTCGTCTTCTGTGCGCGGACACATAGACTTCGAAAGGTGTACCCCATGCCTGATGGGCAAGAAACCTTTCTTGGATTCCGACATGCTAAACCTCTTTAGCACTCGGTCTATATATGTAGACTGCGAAAGACCAAGCAACCGTTTCGATCTATCTCTATAGATCTTAATCCCGAGGATGTAGGTTGCTTCTCCCAGGTCTTTCATGGAGAATGTCTTGGATAACCAAACCTTCACTGACTGTAAGATTGAAACATCGTTTCCTATAAGTAGTATGTCATCGACATACAATACTAGGAATACGACTGCACTCCCACTAACCTTCTTGTACACACAAGGTTCGTCTGGATTTTGTGAGAAATCAAACCTTTTGATTGTCTCATCAAAACGGATATTCCAGCTCCTGGATGCTTGCTTCAATCCATAAATGGACCGTCGCAATTTGCATACCTTGGTTTTATCAACCGATGTGAAACCCTCAGGCTGTATCATATACACGTCCTCGAGCAGGTTTCCATTAAGGAAAGCTGTTTACACATCCATCTGCCATATCTCATAATCATAATGAGCCGCTATGGCCAGGAGCATCCGAATGGATTTAAGCATAGCTACAGGCGAATAGGTTTCGTCATAATCAACACCTTGCTTTTAACGATATCCTTTCGCCACCAATCTAGCCTTATAGGTAATCACATTACCATCCATGTCGGTTTTCTTCTTGAAAACCCACTTGCACCCTATAGGCTTTATCCCTTCAGGTGGGTCAACCAAGTTCCAAACTTGGTTTTTCATACATGGAATCCATTTCCGACTTCATGGCACCAAGCCACTTATCCCTTCTCAACTTGTCAAGACTTCTTCATAACGTAGGCTCTCATCATCAATGAGTAACACGTCATTCGATTCACTTATGAGAAATCCATATCTCTCAGGAATATTACGTGTTCTACCAGATCTACGAAGATGTGGTGTTACAATAGGTCCAGCCGATTGCTCATCACTATGAGTTATCGGCTGTTGTGCTTCACCAGGTATCTCATCAATGTCTATTTGAGTCTCTCGAGCCTCCTCAAGCTCGACGACACACCCACTGTTTTCTTGCAAGAGAAACTCTTTCTCTAGAAACACAGCATGCCTTGAAACAAACACCTTTTGTTCCACAGGATGATAGAATTGGTAACCCCTTGTTTCCTTAGGGTATCCAATAAATAGACATTTATCAGACTTAGCATCCAATTTGTCTGATACAGTCCGCTTCACATAAGCAGGACAACCCCATATCTTCAAGTAAGATACATGAGGTTTCTTACTATTCCATATCTCATAAGGAGTAGTTGAGACTACCTTGGTAGGCATTCTGTTTAACAAGTAAACAGCTGTCTGAAGTGCATAGCCCCAAAAGGACTTGGGAAGAGTTGCATGATTCATCATTGACCTAACCATGTCCAACAAGGTCCGGTTACGCCTCTCAGATACACCATTATGCTGTGGTGTATAAGGCGGAGTCCATTGAGACAATATGCCATTGTCTCTTAGATAATCAAGAAACTCTTGACTTAAGTATTCACCACCTCGATCCGATCGAAGTATTTTAATACTCTTGTCATGTTGTTTCTCTACTTCATTTCTGAATTCTTTGAACCTTTCAAAGGCTTCAGACTTGTGTTTCATCAAGAACACATACCCAAACCGTGAGTGATCATCGGTGAAGGTAATGAAGTAGCTATAGCCTCCTAATGCTTGAGTTGACATAGGTCCACATACATCAGTATGTATTAGACCTAGTAACTCTCCCACTCGTTCACCCTTTCCAGTAAAAGGTAACTTAGTCATCTTGCCTTTTAAGCATGATTCGCATGTATCGTATGAATCCAATTCAAACGATTCCAGAATTCCACATCGGTGTAATTCGGACATGCGTTTCTTTCTTATATGGCCAAGACGACAATGCCACATATAGGAGTCTATTTGATTATCCTTTCGAGCACGCTTGTTGCTCGCTTCGATATTGAAAATATCACTGGATACGTCCAACATATAAACACCATTGCTTAAAGTTCCAGTCCCTTAAAGAACTCCATTCAAAGTTATGTAACAACAATTGTTACTAAAAGTCAAATGGTACCCATTTCTATTTAAACAAGAAATAGAAATGATGTTCTTTATCAACGAAGAAACATAAAAGCAATTTTCCAGTTCTAAGACAAGTCCTACAGGGAGTTCCAACAAATACGTTCCGATGGCGAGTGCAGCAACCGTTGCTCCATTCCCAACACGTAAATTTGACTCTCCCCTTGACGAGTCTTCTTCTATTCCTTAGCCCATGTATGTCATTACATATATGTGAGCCACACCCAGTATCGAATACCCAAGTGTCTGAGGAAATAGAATGATAATCAATAAAGAAGATTTCTGAAGAAGATGAGGCATCCGATGCCTTATCCTTCTTCACGGACTCAAGATAAATCTTGCACTTTCTTCGCAAATGGCTCTCCTTGTCATAATGATGGCAAGTTTCCTTTTGTGCTAGTTCTACCTTCTTAGCCCTTCTCTTCTTTCCCTTCTGCTGTTCCTTTGACTTCCTCTTAAACCTTTCTTCGAGGAATCAACTAAAAGCACCGTCCCCTGATCATGCTTCTCAGAAGACTCCACAGCCTCTCAAAGATATTGAGCAAGACCACGTATGAACCTCCTAGCATCTCAGAGGTGAAGAGGAGCTTTGAGACTTCGAACCTTAAAATCTCACTTGCTCATCAACCAACTCACAAAGATGAAGGACTACGATATGAGCATCCATATGCTCATGCTGCTTTCGTAGCTTGGGTTCCATCGTGGCTAGCATGATGCAACTCATTTGTTCAGAATCACTCACATGTTTCTGATAGGCTAACAATTGGTCCAGAGTTGCATCGTCACTAGGACGGGCGGGAAGAGGCGCTTCGAGGACATTTGCAAGCTTTTCAACCTTGAGAATAATTCTCAAGCTTCTAAGCTAGTCCATGAAGCTCGGCCCAGTCAATTTATTCGAATCCAAAATGGAACGCAAATTCAAACACATCATGATCAATATATTAACTTAGAAATACAAAACGAGCATATATGAGAAAGATGATTTTAAAATGCATCAATATACGTTTATAAATCCCATTCATTTTTCGAATTTCAAAAAACCCTAAAATCACTTCGGGAGATTGTAGGTCCATCTCCGAATGGGCTGATATCCATCATAGTTATGAACAACCTTGGAGAGAGTCCAACAAGCCATTCATAACTACAATGGTAGGTATCATCTATACCGATTGCATATCCCGTATATGCAACTATCACAATGTGCTATCAACTAATTGAATGTTCACACATACATCGGGTTGTTAACACATTAACAAGTATGCATCATATGCATAGCACCCAACATCACCTCCCTTTACATCGACCTTGGAGAGAGTCCAACAAGCCGATGCTCCAGGTTAAAGCCAACCCATTAATCAGGACATAGTTTTAATATGGTTAGAGCGCATTCAACCAATTAGCCCAGCTTGGAGAGAGTCCAACAACCAAAGCTAACGATTGACCTCTGACTCTTACCATATTAGTATTAAACTATTCCATGGTTTGAACATGTTCGGGTTCGAGCCGGGCTTGGAGAGAGTCCAACAACCCAAACAAGAAATGGAACTCTGGTTCTAACCATATTAATGGAAGGTGTAGGCTTTAATATTGATTAAGGGTTTTTATGTCTCATCCTCTTTGCATGCAAATAACTATTATCTACATGGCATGGCATACATGGCATACATCTACATGTCACGACACGCATGGCATAATGTTATGCATCTAATGCAATTACATGGCATACAATTATGTCATGTATATAATTTCCTTATATGTCATAACTATTTATGGAAATAAAATATGTTTAAGATTTGATTCTCCAAATCAAATCATAATTAAATTAGGAAACAAATTTCCAAATCTAATCACATATTTTATTCATGGAATTATTTGATTAAGGAAAATCTATTTAGGAAACCAATTTCCTAAATCATTAAAACTACTTATGGAAATAAAATATTTTAAGATTTGATTTCCCAAATCAAATCATGATTAAATTAGGAAACAAATTTCCAGAATCTAATCAAATATTTTATTTATGGAAAATATCAATTTCCATAAATACTTCCAACTTTCCAAAAGTGGAAGATTTCCATAAACACTTCTAGACTTTCCAAAATTGAAAAATTTCCATAAATACTTCTAAATTTCCAAAATTTAGAAAATTTCCAGAAATACATTATGACTATCGTAAAACCATTTTTACGATTATGTCGAAACACAACCTGGGCTCTGATACCATCAAGGTTTCCTAAGCACAAGGCAGGTGTGTTCGATCATGTTTCGTAAACATGAGCACAGCGGAAGCAATTAAAATTAATAAATCTATATTTATTACAACACACACAACACGCGCATGCATATTACAACAAGTGTAGACATAACCGTAAATTAAAATTTGCAATAAAAGAAAATTATCTACGTTATACCTTTCGTATGACGTGTAGCGGGAACGGCATCAACCGGAACGATCCTCGTAAGAATCGTCTCTATCCGTATCCACGCCGAGCTCCTCGGGATGACTTCGCTAAGCCTCGAGCTTCGTCTTCGTACGGGTTACTAGCCTCGTGTTGAAGACAACGTGATCGAGAGATGATCACGATCCGAATCCAAATTCGGATCCAAAACCGAGTCCTCAAAACTCGATTCTCCGGAGAGGTATTCGTCAACCGTTTGACGAATCCTTCGTCCCCCACCTCAGAGGATTACCGGAGATCAAATCCCCGGTAAGTTAGCCGCTGTCGGAGCACTAACCGTCGTCCAAACGACGCTCCGACGAGAGGAGAAGAAGCTGTCCAGAAAACTGGACAGCTTGGTGGAGGAGTAGGCGCCGGCCAAAAACAAGGAAGCCAAGTGCTCACCTTGATGCCAAACCTAAGGAGGATCGCCGGAACTCTTCCGGCAGCAGCTCGACGCCGGCGAGGAGGAAGGAAGAAGCCTTCTAGACGCTGGTTGGCGGAGCTTTGGGCTGGCCGGCGGTAGCTTAGGGTTGGGCGCCGAAATCACCAAGGGTGAGGTGGGCGGCAACTACCATTAGGGTTGGGCGGCCAAAACTTCATTAGCTTTAGGGTTAGGGTTTAATCCCTATTTTATAGAGAACTAATTCTCTTAATGGTTAATGGATCATATCCATAAAGCCCGTTAATCCGCTCCACTAAGATAAGTTAAAATAAACCAAACCATGAAGGTTTATTTTAAGTTAAAACGAACCGAACCAACTTTTGGTTCATTCGTTTAAAATAAACCAAACCCTTTGGTTTATTCTCATCCATTGGATTAGAACCAAACCATTTTGGTCCATCCATTATGTCTTCATAAGACACGGCCCATCCACGCTTCCATTGCGACTGAAACAATTTCATGCTCACTTTATGTTTGGTCCAACCAAACATAGTTTCTCTCGGTCTGAGAATCCCATTCTCAAGCTCGTTTTAAATCCTTTGGATTACACTCGTTGTGCGTGTGACCAAATAGGTTCTCGGTTTATGTTGGTCGTCTATAATTAACTATTAATTATAGAACAATCATGAGTGGCACCTAGTAGTACATCATGATCCCCAATTAACCGAAAAGATCAACAGTTGATCCGGAACTATTTCTGAAACCCTTCAGTAGCTCGAATGAATCGTGCCCCATTCCCTTCACTCATCTTATACCCACTTGGTTCAGGACATGGTCTATTGTGTCAGTCCCCACTAGGCTGACTACGTCACACCTAGCCCAAGTATCATTTCCTCGTCCTACGGATTCTAGTTACTCCACATGTATCGAAGAGTACCTTACTCTAAACATGTAATGCTTTGGCCAAAGACTTTAGTAACAATCTGACGAGAGGCCATGGGTATACATCTCCTCGCAAGGAGTGGTGAATCCTTTATAGGCTATTCAAACACCTTCGATCACTTTGACTTATACCCAATCATCCCGGGTCCACATCTCCTCGGAGATGTTTGCTTAAGATGTCAAAGCATAAGTCTCCATGATCAAGATGACTTGAATACCGCAAGTCAAAGGAACATCGCACTTATGCCACAGTAAGAACTTCATTGACATATCTATATATGCAGAGAACCATATGAAGTCTTACGGCTGGTCACTCCAATGAACTAGTTACCATAACTAGCATCCACGATTAACTCCGGACATCACTATGTCTCACCGGAGAATCACCGCTTGGATACACCAAGGAGTATACCTCGTGCTAGTCTCGACAGAATTGATGGTGTCCAAATCCATCAATTCATCGACTAGGGATAATTCCGATACATCACAATTACACATGTAGAGATACTCACTAGTTGTGATCCAATCACAAATTCTCTCATGCTGTGAATCGCATCGTGGACATTCAGTAAATGAGTTTAAGATCCAATCAAATATATTAAACATGTATACTCAAATAGTGAATCTTCATTTATCATATAAATGGTTCATACATAAGGCGATTGCCTTAGGACATCTCTCATATATTACTAACATTTTGGTATCATCAAACGTCACCCGTAACAGGGTAAACTATAAAGGCGTTCACTGGATATGTAACAAATTATGCGGAGGGATGTGAGTGATGTAGATGGGATCTATCCCTCTTATATGACAGGAGTGATATCTTTGGCCTCTTGATAAAGTAGGACCACGAAATGCATGGTCATGCTCAAATGAGTCAATATGAGATATTGAGCTCATTTGTTTTAGTGAGTCTACTTGGGGATCAAGAAACATAAAGATCGGTAAGAGGGTGACACGGTCTATACCTTATTGATCGATCTGAGATATCAAGGATAGAAGGACACCGTCATATGATAATAGTCATGGAAGAGGTTGTCGGATCTCGACATTCTCATCACTTGGGTAGCAATGATGTATTGCTAGATGACGCTCATTGCTTATGTATCTAAAATGGTTTTTGGATACATTGCCAATGTTATGAGAGCCTATAGGGTCACACACAAAGAACATATTATTTTGGAGATGAAATCATTTTAGTTTGACTAAATGAATTATTAGTTAATTGGATTAACTAGAATGAGTAAGACTCGTTACTTGGATAAATTTGAGTTGGACTCAAATTGGTTTATGTTGAGTTAGACTCAAGTCAAACCAAGTGAAGAAGGCTAAAATGATTAATTATGATTAATCATGGTTTACACGGATTAATGATTAATTGTGATTAATCATGGTTTACACGAATTAATAAAATGGGGTTTTAAATGGGATTTAAAAGATCATTAATATGCATTTAATGAGCATTAATTAGCTTCCTTTCTTTCAATGTGAAGAATAAGGAAGAGTGGAAGTGCATTTAATGTCTCATTAATGTGCATTATTTGTGTTTTTTTTATTTCAACGTGGTGAATGAGAATAATTTTAATTAATCTCATATTTCTTTTCTCTTAAAGCCGAGATTAGAGTGAACGAAGAGAGACCTTGGTGTGGTTGCTAGCACAACCAATAGGTTCACCTCTTCTCTCCAAGATCGTGTGTGTGTGGATACCTTAGAGATACGGTTACCCTAATCGTATTGTGATCCGACCAAGTCTTGGACGAGCGGGATAAGCGAAGGGCGTTGCATCGAAGGTATACTTCTTCCTCTAGATGAGATCTAGCAAAAGTAGGATACGAAACATTTATGATTTTTCACTTGGATCACTGGAGGGATCCTAATTTTTTCCGCTGTGAATTTTTTTTGTTTATCACTCGGGATCCCTACACATTGTTGGTGCAATGGTCAAGGGGGAGCAAGCCTTTAGGGGGAGATTATTCATCAAGGTATGATACACAAATTTTGAAAAATAAGAAGAATGAAAAGTGTGACGAGAATTGCCTTTCATTGAGTGATAAGAGTTTTATCACTAAGAAAAATGAAGGGATTAAAGATGAAGGATTGAAAAAAAGGGAGAACAAAGGATCTCATGGGAGAATGAGATATGAAAGTCTTTGAGAGACCTTTTGTTTTGTGCCAAAGGGGGAGAATGAAGGTGATGGTTTTTCTTTTTCCAGTACGCTCGGATTCCTCCTCCTTTTTCACCGTTAAGAGACGGAATGTACAAGATGTCACGCCCCGAGGTAGACTATGTCCGGCCAACGGACGACACCCCCTTATGACAATTCCAATACGGTACAAAAGTCGCAGCCAGTCTAACACATATCGAAAATGTATAACATCATAGCGGAAGCCAACACAATGAAATACAAACTCATCAACATACGTATATCGGTATATTCGTCCATACTAAAATAGAATCTCAGACTGAATACCATAAAAGAAAGATACAACATGATCTCCAATAACAGTAGACGTCCATATAAAGATACATGCAATAGGAAACAAAAACCTCAGAAAAACGGCAAGATGGGATCAGGTGGCAATGCTCCAAGTCCATGCCGAAGTCTTCTATCTACTACCTGGGCGACAGGAAACCCAGGGTCCAGGGTGGTGAGTATAAAACTTAGGGGTAATATATAGAAGTGCATGAACAACATACAGGGTATAAAGATCTACAAGTATACATGTGAAGATCTACAGGTATGCAGCATGAGTCCATCATACATATAGTACTCAACATAGTAACCAGTAACTACAGATACGGTCATACTCATAGCATACACTAAACTAATCAACTGACATAAAATAATATACATACCTGACGGTCTGCCGTCCACATGACCTATAACATCCTGAACAGGTATATCATAGCATAATCCAAATAAGATGCGACAGTCTAAACCAAAACATACTCATGCTCAACACACAGCAGTATATAAAATGCAAATGACATGTAGTATGATATAAAATCATATGCAGCAACCAAATGTAACATCTCATAAGCATATGTAAAACATATATCGAAAACATGCATACATATATATATCAACAATGTATATGCATGGTCATGCCTGTGCACCCAACTCGCTACCACGACCCCAGTGTGGCCTAGGTGGCACGACATGACAACTATCCCGACTCCAGCCGCCACCACTCTCAAGTGACCGAGTTGGGTAGTATGAAACAGTAGCTAGCCGCCATAGAGCTTTATACTACTCACACGGGGGTCCCTGCTGCTAGCCGCTCCGTCCCTACCCATGAGTAGACGAGCACCGCACCCAGGACTACTGCACATCACACGACCACCGTCTATAGTGGGTGAATGCGCTAACTACCACTCCGCACAGTGGCCAAGTGCGCATCTCCAGCTACGACCATCCTTAGTGGCCAAGAACGGCATGCACAACAATGCTCTGCCCTCAACCCTGCAACCACTACCCCGAGTGGTCGGGGAGGCAGGATGACTGACGACCCATCTTAACCACAAGGGAGACCCAGTCGTCAGCATGCATGCAATGTAATGATGCATAGCACACACACAAATCCTCGCAACACTCCCTAACTCACGGGGAGACCTAGTCAACCAAAAGTCAATCATGCAAGGATGACAAATCCATAATCACAACCTATTTACCTATGTACAGATAAATAGATCCATCAAGCTAACACACTGATCTGTGTACGATACAACGACTAACCCCATAATTTGAACTCATCACCTAACCTAGTGATGCAACCCACTAACCCAATCTTAGGTCATAAATGTAGGGGACGGTACGGCCGGCTAGAGGGGGGTGAATAGCCCTCTTCCGATGGATGTTGTAATTCGTTCGTTCTCGTCGCGTGCTTGTCTACGATTGTTGTTAGCGCAGCGGAATACTAATACAAATATGAATACTAACAACAAATACAATCACATGCAAATACACACGATATACGTGGTTCGGAACCGAATGGTTCCTACTCCACGGGCGAGCTCCTCGAGCTCTAGTTTTGCGCACGACACTAACTAAACTCCTTCTCGACTACACGTCGGAGGTGGAGAAACCTCTCACAAGCTATTACAACAATAATATACAAGAAATACAAAGACACAAGAAATACAAGTAAAGAACGCTTTACAAATCTTTGCTTTGACCCTTTTCTTGTTGCTTGCTTTGGATGGCTCTTGAAGGACTGGAATGCAACAGCAAATCCCCTTCAATTGCTTCCTTAAAGTCTTGGCGAAATCCTCCAACTCGAGCTCCGACAAGTTCCAACGGATCTCCTACCGCCGATCGCCAGGCTAGCAATGATCGGTGACCTAGTAGTCGATCGCCCGATCCGGCCACGGCGCCTGCGTTTCCTCGACACTTCCATCATTCGACTGCCATCCCACGGTAGTCGACTGCAATCGACATCGGGCCGATCGCTCGGCCCATGGCAATGATCGCCAAGCACCAAAACGCAGCCTTACACCGGCCGAACCCTAGTCGACTTGGACTAGTCGAATCGCAAGACTATGCATGCGATCGGTCGAAAACCTCAAACACAAAGTTGTTTGAGTCTCCGACACTCAGTCTTAGCCACTTGGATAAGTCCACATCACTCATGGAGTTCCCCACCGAAGCTCTCTTCCCTCGGCCTACGTCCCTCGGATGCGCCAAGCGCACGGCTTCGCAACGCCATCCTTCGCGTCTCATGCCCTAGAAGTATGCTTCCCTTTGGGCTCACTCCATTCGCTCCCGTCCGGCGTCCCTCGGATGCACCAAGCGCCCGCAATGCCATCCTTCACCGACTCAAAGACCCCGAGCCTAGTGAACTTACCAAGTCCTTAATGCATTTCTCACCAAGCACCAAGTCCACGACTTCACAATGCTTTGGATTTCCCATGCCAAGCACCAAGCGCACGGCTTCGCAATGCTTTGGACTTCCACACCAAGCTCCATGCTTGGATTTTCCATGCCAACCCCATGTTGGACTTTCCCACACCAAGCTTCATGCTTGGATTTTCCATGCCAACCCATGTTGGACTTTCCCATGACAATCCCATGTCATGAGTTTTGTCTATCATCAAAATACCATCAAGTATCACTGGGCCGATTGCACCAACAATCTCCCCCTTTTTGATGATTGACAAAACTACCATATCAAGTCTACCAATTCTCCCATATTGGCAATTCTCATATCCCAATGAGAATTCCAACGAACCTTAATTGGTAACTTGGTAACTTCTCCCCCTTTTTGACATTACATCAAAAAGGTCCTCCCCAAGGGTATGAAAGTCTCATATCCCAATGAGATCTTACAATCTCTCCCTTGGAGGAACACATGCCTACAATCTTTCTAGTGATCCCATATCACTTAAAGAGAGGCAATCCAATTTTCCTCCCATGAGGAAATACACATCCATCTTCCCATGATGGATACCTCCCACTAGAGGCTTGCTCCCCCTTGACCATTGCACCAACAATGTCCTTGGAGAGTCCCTAAGCCAATAGGAACATTAACCAAATCAAAATTAAGGCAAAGTTCAACAATGAACTCTTTTCCACCTTAAAATTGATACTCACCCTTAACCAAACTCCTAATCCATATCCAATGGATTTCCACCCTCTCTAATGCTCTCCCAAGCATATCCTAGGGTTAGGAGTGGTTAGGGGACCTTAACCTAGCTGAACCTGGGCCTAACCAACATAAATCCACTCCATCGATCAATCGATCCGTACATCCATGGCTCATGATAATCGATTTGCATTTTGAAGATTTCGTAAATAGATTTCCGAAATCCATAAGTAAATATACGTAATTTTAAAAATCTTGAAAATGCATTCGTATAATACTTATCCTAAACACTATGGGTGAAAAATATTGGAAAATTATTTTACCCATTAAATTAGGAGATTGATACAAAGTTCAAAAGTTTAGAAAAGCTTCAATAAAGAGCCCTCTTTGTATCATCCCATTCAATGGTGATAGCTATCAAAAGATAGACTTCACCAAGGTTTTTCAAAATGTTTTCAAAATGTTTTTCAAACCTTTATTTTCTTTTTCCTAAACATCTCACCAATATCTAGATGTCCAAAACACATACAAGTCAAATTTTTGTGAGATGTGGGTTTTTGTTTTGTTTATGTTCTCATGCATATTTCTAAGGCAATATTCTTTGATTCCCATCAAATCATGCCATAGTCCTTAACTCCATTTTAATTCATGCATGATGTGATTATGGCATAGATATGATATAGATAAAAACATATGCCAATATCATGATGTCATGGCATATGAATGAAACTTAAGCATACATGACATCTAAACATAAATCTAAACATGATCATGACATTTTTATAGATGAAAATGAAAATGATGTCATGACATGGCAAGGCAAATAAAGCATGGCAAGTAAAATATACTAAGGTATAGAATACCTAAGTGTTAAAAATTAAGTTGCCATTTCTAGGAATTAAATTCATTTTGCCTTAATGCCATTCATTTCCCTAGTGTGCCAAAAAACCCAAAATGGCACACCAATACCTCTAAGACCTAAATGTGCCAATTTAAATCATTTTTAACTTCTCAAGCACATTGGCACACCCTAATGTGTCAACTCTACTATGGTTAACTACCCATCCACTTAGGGTTGACACACTTAACCCATTTAGCGTGAATCGATCACGCTTTTAGGAACCCAATATCTATTGGAGCTCCTTGGGTTAACAAGGTATTCTCTAGGATAACTTCCCTAGATACCTTCCTAATGACCCTTTTAGGCTTTGAAGCCATAGTCTTTTGGGTCTTTCCTAAGTCAACTCTAGAGGTGACTCCTTCATTGACCTTCTTAGTGGCTTTCTTGATTTTTCTTAAGTCCTTAGTCACTAAACACATACCATGGCTAGACTTAGGGATAGCTTCCCTATTAGCCTTGGTTTTCCTAGACCTAGATGTGGTTCCATAATTAAATGGAACATTGTGGTAGGACATAGGTTTGTGAACCAAACCCTTCTTGCCCTTAGATGTTTCTTGTTTCCTAGGTCTTGACTTTTGTGCATTAGACCCCTTAACCGAGTTTGATATTATTGCTAGGGTCTTCTCCAATTTTTCTAGCCTTGACCTCAAGGCTTGGTTCTCTAGCTCTAATTTTCCCATTTTTGAATTTTCATTAGGTCTTTGGGAAAACCTCTTCTTCTTAGGCATGTGCCTAGACTTCTTGGGATTAATACCCAAATTTTCTTCTACTCTTCTAATTGACTCCCTAGGCAAGATATTTCTAGAATTATGAGTCCTAGGTTTGTCTTTAGTCATATGAACATGCTTGGCACCTAGACAATACACCTTATTGTTTCTCTTAGCATGCTTTTCATTGATAATAGCAAGAGAGCTAAAATAATTAGCATGCTTTTTAACTCTAGGAATTAAAGGTGCATTAACTAAATGTACCTTAGGTTAGCTTTAGGAGCTCCCTACATGAGTTGCACTTTCTTGCCCTTTCTTCCTCCCCTAGGCATTGGCTTCGTAGTGTCCCTTTGATTGCATTTGAAGCACACAATGTGCTCTTTGCTCTTGATTTTGGGAACACCGGCATCCTTTGACTTTGGGTTGACTTTCGGTCTTGATGCCTTTTCCTTAGCCAATTTAGGGTATTTGCTCTTATAATGCCCTTTCTCCCTACACTCAAAGCCTATTATGTGATTTTTATTTAAAACAATAACGCTTGAGTTACCTAGGGAGGTGGTGGAGGCCTCTTCATGATCTTCACTTCTCCCGGATGTAGATGCTTCTTGTTCTTGCTCCGGATGGAAGATTGCCTTTCCTCCCTCAATGCTAGAGGTGGAGGTCTCCACCAAATCATCAACATCTTCAAATGTTGTGGTGCTTCTTCTTCGCATTCTCTCTACTTGTGCCGATTGGGAATTTTCTTGGAATTTCATTATTTTCTTCCATAATTCCTTCGCATCCCTATAGTCACCCAATCTAGACCAAATAGTGTTAGGTAATAAATCACTAAGCAATTTTATTACCTCAAGATTTGTCTTGAAATCCTTAATTTGGTCTTGGGTCCACCTTGACTTCTCAATTTGCTTGTTGTTTTTATCCTAGGCATCTCAAAACCATTTTCTACAATAATCATATAATCAAAATTGGTTTGAGATATACCTCCATCCGCTTCTCCACCAAGAAAAATCTCCATCGAATTTCGTGGATGGATGAAGCCGCCATCTTGTAGTGCTCGGCGGTTAGTCCTTGAAGAGAAACCTTGCTCGATACCACTTGTAGGGATCGTACGCGGCTAGAGGGGGTGAATAGCCCTCTTCCGATGGATGTCGAATTGATCGCTCGTCGCGTGCTTGTCTACGATTGTTGTTAGCGCAGCGGAATACTAATGCAAATATGAATACTAACAACAAATACAATCACATGCAAATACACACGATATACGTGGTTCGGAACCGAATGGTTCCTACTCCTCGAGCTCTAGTTATGCGCACGGCACTAACTAAACTCCTTCTCGACTACACGTCGGAGGTGAAGAAACCTCTCACAAGCTATTACAACAATAATATACAAGAAATACAAAGACACAAGAAATACAAGTAAAGAACGCTTTACAAATCTTTGCTTTGACCCTTTTCTTGTTGCTTGCTTTGGATGGCTCTTGAAGGACTGGAATGCAACAACAAATCCCCTTCAATTGCTTCCTTAAAGTCTTGGAGAAATCCTCCAACTCGAGCTCCATTTATAACCTGCATCAAGCTGTTTTCGCGCCCATCAGTCGACTGCCAAAAGGCCCCAGTCGACTGCCCCTGTGTCCGTTGTCTCACAACGGCCAGATCCACATCGGACAAGTTCCAACGGATCTCCTACCGATCGCGCTGGGGCAATGATCGGGTGACCTAGTAGTCGATCGCCTACGGCTACGGAGCGCTTTGTGCTCTCGACACTTCCATCACCGATCCATATCCCACGATCGCGGCCGACATCACGATCGCACCCATGGCAATGATCGCTAAGCACCAAAACGCAGCCTACACTCGAACCCTAGTCGACTTGGACGGTCGACCGGCACCTTTATGCCACGATCATTGCCGTCGGGAAAAACCTCAAACACCAAGTTGTTTGAGTCTTCGACACTCAGTCTTAGCCACTTGGCTAAGTCCACATCACTCATGGAGTTCCCCACCGAAGCTCTCTTCCCTCAGCCTACGTCCCTCGGATGCGCCAAGCGCACGGCTTCGCAACGCCATCCTTCGCATCTCATGCCCTAGAAGTATGCTTCCCTTTGGGCTCACTCCATTCGCTCCCCGTCCGGCGGTCCCTCGGATGCACCAAGCGCACGGCTTCGCAATGTCATCCTTCACCGACTCAAAGACCCCGAGCCTAGTGAACTTACCAAGTCATTAAGACTTCCCATATGCACCAAGCGCACGGCTTCGCAATGCATTTCTCACCAAGCACCAAGCGCACGGCTTCGCAATGCTTTGGATTTCCCATGCCAAGCACCAAGCGCACGGCTTCGCAATGCTTTGGACTTCCACACCAAGCTCCATGCTTGGATTTTCCATGCCAACCCCATGTTGGACTTTCCCACACCAAGCTCCATGCTGGATTTTCCATGCCAACCCATGTTGGACTTTCCCATTACAATCCCATGTCATGAGTTTTGTCTATCATCAAAATACCATCAAGGTACTGCTGGGCCGATTGCACCAACAATAAAGATGACCCTAACCACATGTACTTACTGAACATCTATCAGCTAACACATAATAGGGTTTTATAGTTCCTATCCGTGCAAGATAATCAATGAAGTAACAGAATATATATCTTAAAGGTCAAAGGCAGTACAAGCATATGATTAAATAAGAGTCAATTTAAGGTAAACAGGTATAAACATATATCCAAGATCATGCACTGGAATTGATCAAACTACCGGACCAGGTAGATATTACCCACCTGATACACGGCTCGAATAATCCTCACAACCATGACCTCGCTTCAGATCCCAAACTCAGATAATAATAACAAATTAGGGTTAAGTACAAATCGCCGATACTTATACGAACAAAATACCAATTCATTTTATATTCGTATTCATTTCTCGTCTACGAGTAAGAACCCTACTTATCCCAAATTCGATACACCATGGAAAGTAAAAGAAAACTATCGTAACTACCCCACACTGATTCTTGCCTCAAGCATAGTCAAAGAAACCCAATTACAACTCCGGTCCACCGTTTATCCCTAAATCACAGTAGAAAAACTATAACCATCCACAATTCTTTAATCATCTACAACCACCACAATCTACCGATTTCCTACACCCAATAATCAAAGGAAACAGAGATTATATCCTAATGAACTAACCTCCAACCCTCCTTCTACTTACCCTCACATTACCATAGCAGCTACTAAATCATAGCTTCCACTTCCACACACACACACGACGATTTACACAATCAACTTACAATCACAGAACCTAAATTAACACCGGATCAGATCTTACCACTCTAATCACAGCTTAGTTTCCATTCAAAATCCATCACAAGCACTCAAATTCCTGATTGAAACTTATCACAAATGACACCATAAGAACATAGATTTTTCCACAACCGAGCTGAAATTCCTAACCATCTGAACTTCACAGTTTTGATTCTCAACCTCATCGCTTCAATCGACAAACCACGAGTTCGCATCAATTACCGACATCACAAACACATCCGATCGAATCAAACGAATACCCAAAATCACATTAACAGAACACCAAAACCACCATACCAAAGATGATAAAATTAGGTTAAATCCATCTTACCGGCTCTAAACTCCACCGGTAGCGAAACTCTTCCGATCTAAGCTCAACGCTCCCGAACAGCCGACTGAAGGCAACCCCAACAAACACAGATCGTCAGAAAACTGAATCTGCCGCGACAATGCCAGGTTTCTCAGCCAAAACTCCGATCAACACAATAAGATCTATGGAACGACAAAGAAACCTAACCAAAACGGAAACCACCGCACCTGCGTGGCAGCTCACCACCGCGACAACGACGCTGCCTGCCCGCTGGGAGTGTCGTCGATATTTTCCCAGGTGAGAACCCCTTGATCCCTAGCCGAAGATCAATCTATTGGGCCGTCGTCGAACTACTTTCCCCGGACGCCGACAAGTGGAGGTCAGTGATAGAAGCCGCGCAGAGCAGAGAAATGACGCGGAGAAGAAGAAATGGGGATCGCGAATACAATGGGTTCGTTCGGCGGCTTTTAATACCGTTCACGCGATTTGTTTAACCCAGTTCAATCCAAATCCAAGTCTAATCCAAACCCAAGCCCAATTTCAGCCCAAGCCCGTTACAGCCCAAGCTCATTTTTAGCCTAAGCCCATTATAGTCCAAGCCCAATTTCAGCCTAAGCCCATTACAGCCCAATTTCATTCCACTAATTAACCCCACTTAATCTACTAATTAACTCAATTAATTAAAGGGTTAATCAAAGATATTATTATTATTTTTTTTTTCGTACTCTACATTCTCCCCCACAAATTTGGTCCCCAAATTTCCGTACTTATATGCAGTAATAAACTCAAGAAATTTCTTGAACTACTACATACCTCATATGAACAGGTGAGGGTATCGAGCTCGGATGATATCTTACAGCTCCCATGTAGCCTCCTCATTGTTGGATCGAAAGTGTCGCTAGAGGGGGGGGTGAATAGCGATACGGTGTCGTTAAAAACTTTTGCAATAAGTAAAAAGCAAGTAGAGAATGCACAGCGGAAATATAAAGTAGACAAGATATTTTTACGTGGTTCACAATCTTTCGATTGCTAATCCACGGCCCTAGTGATCCTTGATCACGTACGGAGGGCAATTCACTAAAACCACTCCTCCTCGTTGGAGGTAGGAGCAACGATTACAAAAAGAAATCAAGGCAAAGGGACACTCCCCCTTTCCTTGTTACGATTAAAGCACAAAGACAATTTAAAGAAGTAGAACTTAAATAAATATACCGACAACTCTTATAAGTAGAAGATGTAGCTTTCGTTGTCGGCGGCACTTCGTCGTAGCAAATGTGAGTAGTAGTAGCGGCGTTACGACGGCGTGTTGAGAGCTCTTGATTTCTTGTTATTTGCTTGGCTTGAACATGTCTATTTATGGATATTGATCTATGAATTTAGACATAGGTAGTGTCCAAGGTGAGGTTCTTATCCCCCAAGACTTGTTCATCCACATCCTTTGCGCCAACTCAAGGATGAGGTGTTTCATCCAACCACCTTGTGCCACCTCAAGGAAGCCTTCACGCCAAGAAGAAGAAGCCATCCAACTTGTGCCACATCATGGGAGCCAACCATCTTGTGCCACCTCAAGGAGGCCTTCACGCCAAGAAGAAGAAGCCATCCAACTTGTGCCACATCATGGGAGCCAACCATCTTGTGCCACCTCAAGGAGGCCTTCACGCCAACTCAAGGATGAGGTCCAAGCTTGGTGATGGTTTGGATGTCCACCTTGATGCCACATCACCCTTTGTACCAAAACACGAGTCAAGTCCAAATTCACCCCTTGAAATTCGAGCTCTTCTCGAGCTGACTAGCTTGACCTGTAGATCAGTCAAAGGGTTTTGGACTGCAGTACAAGTTAGCTTAAAATATAAAGTACGATGGTTCTAACCATCTGATCTCGACCTAGACCTTCCATTGGAGGTATTGGGTCGGATCTACGCTTAACGACCTTGCTTCGCTTTCACACGAGCTTACCTTGTAGCCTCGCTTCCGGTCTTCACCCGAGTACCTCGGCTTCCTCAAGTCCTCTCAAGGCGTTCGACCACCTCGGTTCCCACCGGGTGTCGCAGACCTTCCGCCAACTTTAGCATTTCGCACACTTAATTGAGCTCGAAGATAACAAATATACCCTTAACTATTGAGCCTTTTGCCATAATCAAAATACGGTTCGACTTTGGTGCCCATCGCACCAACAATCTCCCCTTTTGATTCATGGCAAACCGACACAAAAGTTAAGGAAAATTAACATAACAGTAAGCTAGCATAATGATTAAGCATGAATGAGCTAGCATAAAGATTAAATATGAATGAGCTAGCATAATGATTAAGCATGAATGAGCTAGCATAAAGATTAAATATGAATGAGCTAGCATAATGATTAAATATGAATGAGCTAGCATAATGATTAAGTATGAATGAGCTAGCATAAAGATTAAGCATGAGTGAGCTAGCATAAAGATTAAGCATGAGTGAGAAATATTATTGTTTCAAGTTCTCCCCTTTGAGGTAACCTCCCCCTTGACCGAAGGTGAGTTCTTGAAGAATAATTTTTACTCCCCCTTAATAGTTGCTTAAGTAATCGGAATTACTTAATATAAAAGGTAATAATTTTGTTTACTTTCTTCCCCTTTAATTTTGGTTAATTTTGGTTACTTTTGTGACTTTCTCCCCCTTTTGCCTTAACTCAAAAAGTTTGTAAATATATTTTAGGGTTTGTAAGTCCAAGCAAGTTCCCAATATGATTTCTAAGGTAAGACTTAGGCTAATTTCATAAAAAGAAGCAAAAATAGAGTACATATATAGAAAAATTTAAATCCTACTCTATTACGCACATACCTAACTTTCGTCTTAATAAACTAAATTCGGCTTCGGGTAGTGGTTTGGTGAAGATGTCCGCTAGGTTTGATTTGGACTCAACATACTCTAGTTGTATAGTTCCATTAGTTACATGTTCCCTAATGAAGTGGTGTTTAACTTCTATATGTTTTGTCCTAGAATGACATATTGGATTTTTAGTTAAGTTAATTGAACTAATGTTATCTATGTAGGTTTTAATGTTGTTAAAGATTAAGCTAAAGTCTTGGAGAGTGTGCTTCATCCACAGGAGCTGAGAGACACACTCACCCATCGCAACGTATTCGGCTTCGGTGGTAGATAAGGCAACGCAATGCTGCTTCCTACTGCACCACCTTACTAGACTCGAGCCGAGGATTTGACAACAACCACTGTGCTCTTTCTATCGAGTTTACTACCGCATAGTCGAGTCGGAGTAGCCGATTAGATTAAACTCGGTAGATCTAGGGTACCAAATACCTACGCTTAGCGTGCCCTTTAGATATCTAAGGATACGCTTGACTAGGGTTAGGTGAGACTCTTGGCACAGGTTTGTAACCTCGCACATACTTACTACCGTGAATAAAATGTCGGGTCGGCTCATGTGTTAAGTATAGGAGACTTCCTATTGCGCTCCTATAGTATTTTAGGTCAACGGGTTTTCCTTCTACATCTTCGTTTATATTAACATTAGTTGCCATAGGTGTATTGATTATTTTAGCATCTTGCATTCCAAATCAATTTATTAAGTCCTTAGTATATTTTTGTTGATGTAAATATATTCCATCTTTAGTTTGTTTAATTTGTAAACCTAAGAAGAAACTTAACTCTCCCACTAAATTCATTTCAAATTCACTTTCCATAAGTGAGATGAATTCGTTTAGCAGGATCGAGTTGGTAGTTCCAAAAATTATATCATCTACATAGATTTGGGCTATAAAGATTTCTTTTCCTACGGTTTTAACGAATAAGGTTGGGTCGACTAAACCTTGGTTGAATCCTTTGGACTTAAGATAGATCGAAAGCCTTTCGTACATCAAGCTCTTGGGGCTTGTTTGAGTCCATATAGGGCTTTCTTAAGTCTAAGGACATGGTCAGTTTATCTAGATTTTCGAATCCGGAGGTTGACTGACGAAACTTCTTCCTTAATGTATCCATTCAAAAATGCTGACTTGACATCCATTTGAAACAATTTAAAACCTCGATGTGCAAAGATATGCTAACAACATCTCTGGATGGACTCTAGTCCGCTACGGGGCGTAGGTCTCATCGTAATCTAAACCTTCGACTTGATTAAACCCTTTTGCGACTAACCTAGCTTTATTTCTAACTACTTCACTTTTATCATCAAGTTTATTTCGAAGTACCCACCTTGTTCCAATAATTGATTTTTCTTTAGGTGGTGGTACTAATTCCCAGACTTCATTTCTAGTGAATTGAGCTAGCTCTTCTTGCATAGCAATAATCCAGTCGGGATCAAGAAGTGCTTGTTCAATAGTTTTGGGTTCGATTTTGGAAATTAACGAGATTTGACTAAGGTTTCGGTATGAAGCTCTAGTTCGAACCCCTAAATTTGGATCACCTATAACTTGATTGATAGGATGATTTGTTTGAGTCTTAGTGTGACTCGGGTTAGGGTCATCTATCACTTGGTCGATAGGATGACTTGGGTGAGTTCTAGTTTGACTTGGGTTAGAGTCATCTATCACTTGGTCGATAGGATGACTTGGGTGAGTTCTAGTTTGACTTGGGTTAGAGTCATCTATCACTTGGTCGATAGGATGACTTGGGTTAGGACGAGATTCAAGTTCAAGATCAGAGTCGGGTTCGCTATAAGTTGATTTGCTAGTTGGTTTTGTTAAGGATTGAACGGGTTCGTGTCCTTCCGTCAAAACTATATTAATGGTTTCTTCGACTCTTATGTGTAGGATCAATGGAATTACTAAAGGGTTGTTTGTAAGTTTTTAAACCTAAATCATCTCACCAATATCTACATGATCAAAACATGTTATTCCTATGTGTTATTGTGAGATGACTTTCAATTTTACTTGATTAATTTTAATGAATTTAAATTAACCAACATTAGGTTAGATTCGGATTTAGTCTAAGCTCATCAAGTAATCTTTTCAAGAGATTAGCTTCCAGGTCGTGGCGAGGCACAGAGGCCTTCTTTGATCGGAACAACGACCACTTCCTTAGACAAAGCTAATTTCAAGAAATTGATAACTCGACTTACTTGAGACTACGTCTTGGTCTAACTAGTTATTTTTGAAAAGAGGCTCCCCGAGGCTCAATCTTTTCGTAGGATTTTAGTTGGTTTATTTTTGAAAAGAGGCTCCCCGAGGCTCAATCTTTCGCAGGATTTTAGTTGGTTATGAGTCCTATCTAACCATTCTAAAAATAAAGGAAAACTAAGCATGCAATTTCTAAGACTTAACAAAATACATTTTGTATTGGCTCTCTCGACCATTGAATCGAGTGGGTCTATTCACATAGTGAATTTGGTCCTTGGGAACCCAATACATGTTAGATCCTAAAGTTGAAATCAAAGTGGTCTTAGGGACCCATGCTTGGACATTTTTCTTATGTTGGTTTACTATAGACATATATGACTTATTGGTTGTATTTGAGTTAAACCCGAGTCCGCCTTGTTGTACACGGCCCTTTGTGATCCAAGTAAGAGGTCAAGTCCCTTGATCCCAAAGTGAACCTTTCCAACGCAGCCTAAGGTCTTCGACTTGTGTTTTCAAAAGCGAGTTCTCAACTTCAAGCTTTTCAACTTGAGTTGAGTCCTCCTCTTGAATACGAGTAGTCGAAGAGGTTAGGAGACTCATGTTTGAGGAGGTTAACCTCCTCAATTAGGGTCTCGACCTTGACTCGGACTTAGCTAGTTTCTTATTTAAAAATCTAATTGCACCATACAAAGTATTAAGTAACGACCGACTTACCCTTAATGATTCTTTTGAACCGGATACGGATCCGTGGCTTGTCTTGAATGGAAGCTCATCATCGGATTCGACTCGGACTCTTCTTCGGTTTCGAGTCGTGCTCCGGCTTGGCCATTAGAGCTTGGATATCGCCTTCTTCCTCCGGGGTGGCTTGCTTGCGGCTTCTTCTTCTTGGAACTCGCAACTAACGCAATACTCTTCTCTACCGACCACGTTAGTTTGCTCATGTAATTCAAGTTCAAAACAATTCGCCTAACCTAATTTTAGAAAGGTCCTGGAGACCTTGTAGGCATCGACCATGGATGCCCACAAGGTGGTCCTAGGAAACGAGTTAAGAGAATACCGATAAGGTCGCGATTCTCGACCTTTGTCCGATGGCATGGAGTTGGTTGACGGCGTCTTGGATACGAGCATGTAGTTGAGTTGCGGTCTCGCTTTTCCTGCATTTTCAAGTTATACAATTTATTTAAAAGTAAATCTCTTTACATACCTTGTGTCGTCGGTGCCTTCGTAGTTCCACTAGCTTGGTCCATAAGTCCTTTGCACTAATGAAGGGGCCGACGCGTTGAACTCTTCCTTGACAACCCACATTGCAAGATTTGAGTTGCCTTGGCATCGCTTCTACTTGTTTTTTCATGGATTTGACCATTGATCGTAACTCCAAAGATTCACCATCTTCATTAGGAAGTGTGAAACCGTTTGATTACGATCCACATCTCGATTTGGGTTTTAAGAAAGCATTCCATCCGACCTTCCAATAAGGAAAGTCATTACCGCTTGTAAACGGGTCAAGGTGCTAAACCCTTCGAGATGGGCCATTTAAAAACAAGAAGAAGAACGATTTAAAAGAATCTTGCAAAACACACACGGAAGAATATTCCAAGACTTTTGTCTTGGATTAGTAGTGCGAAGTAAAAAGATATATAAAATGTAACTTGCAAAAAGAAATAAACAATCAAATGCGAATGTCGCTTGAAGTTCCGAGGACAACCTTACTCGGATCTAACCCAAGGACAACCTTATCCGATCCTAAAGCCTCTAATGCAATTCTATATGTAGGAGAAGATAAGCAAGTGAAATAATTATACGAAAACAGAAATAAATAAATAAAAATCTGTAAAAAGAAAACAAAGCTAGATTGGTGGTTTCACGAATCTTAGCGCCCGCTCGATACCAATTGTTGGATCGAAAGTGTCGCCAGAGGGGGGGGGGTGAATAGCGATACGGTGTCGTTAAAAACTTTTGCAATAAGTAAAAAGCAAGTAGAGAATGCACAGCGGAAATATAAAGTAGACAAGATATTTTTACGTGGTTCACAATCTTTCGATTGCTAATCCACGGCCCTAGTGATCCTTGATCACGTACGGAGGGCAATTCACTAAAACCACTCCTCCTCGCTGGAGGTAGGAGCAACGACAAAAAGAAATCAAGGCAAAGGACACTCCTTTCCTTGTTACGATTAAAGCACAAAGACAATTTAAAGAAGTAGAACTTAAATAAATATACCGACAACTCTTATAAGTAGAAGATGTAGCTTTCGTTGTCGGCGGCACTTCGTCGTAGCAAATGTGAGTAGTAGTAGCGGCGTTACGACGGCGTGTTGAGAGCTCTTGATTTCTTGTTATTTGCTTGGCTTGAACATGTCTATTTATGGATATTGATCTATGAATTTAGACATAGGTAGTGTCCAAGGTGAGGTTCTTATCCCCCAAGACTTGTTCATCCACATCCTTTGCGCCAACTCAAGGATGAGGTGTTTCATCCAACCACCTTGTGCCACCTCAAGGAAGCCTTCACGCCAAGAAGAAGAAGCCATCCAACTTGTGCCACATCAAGGGAGCCAACCATCTTGTGCCACCTCAAGGAGGCCTTCACGCCAAGAAGAAGAAGCCATCCAACTTGTGCCACATCATGGGAGCCAACCATCTTGTGCCACCTCAAGGAGGCCTTCACGCCAACTCAAGGATGAGGTCCAAGCTTGGTGATGGTTTGGATGTCCACCTTGATGCCACATCACCCTTTGTACCAAAACACGAGTCAAGTCCAAATTCACCCCCTTGAAATTCGAGCTCTTCTCGAGGCTGGAACTTGACTAGCAGTTGACTGTAGTCAAAGGGTTTTGGACTGCAGTACAAGTTAGCTTAAAATATAAAGTACGATGGTTCTAACCATCTGATCTCGACCTAGACCTTCCATTGGAGGTATTGGGTCGGATCTATGCTTAACGACCTTGCTTCGCTTTCACACGAGCTTACCTTGTAGCCTCGCTTCCGGTCTTCACCCGAGTACCTCGGCTTCCTCCGAAGTCCCTCTGGCGTTGCCCGACCACCTCGGTTCCCACCGGGTGTCGCAGACCTTCCGCTCAACTTTAGCATTTCTGCACACTTAATTGAGCTCGTAAGATAACAAATATACCCTTAACTATTGAGCCTTTTGCCATAATCAAAATACCGGTTCGACTTTGGTGCCCACTGCACCAACACTCATCAGTGTGATGCTGCCATCCAACCTTTACAAGGCGGATGGTTTTGTTCCGTAACTGACGCTCTTTGCGATAAAGAATTCGCACGGGATCCTCCTCATATGTCGCATTAGGCTGGAGTTGAACCGGCACCTCCGTCAGAACATGATCTGGATGCGGTACATATTTCCTCAGCATAGACACATGGAATACATTATGGATGCTCGCAAGCGTCGGAGGTAGAGCTAACCGGTATGCTACACCGCCAATCCGCTCCAATATCTCGAATGGTCCAATGTAGCGGGGTGCTAATTTTCCTTTAATTCTGAATATCTTAACTCCTTTTGTAGGTGATACTCGCAAAAATACATGATCCCCTATAACAAACTCCAGAGGTCTTCGCCTCCGATCCGCATAACTTTTCTATCTGTCCTGAGCCTCTGACAATCGTCATCTGATTACACGAACTAACTCTGCATCGTGCTGAATACTCTGAGGGCCCAATAACTGTCGCTCCCCGACATCCTCCCACAATACTGGAGATCTGCAGGGTCGACCGTACAAAGCCTCAAAGGGAACCATCTGAATGGAAGAGTGATAGCTATTATTATACGCGAACTCCACCAAGTGAACATGATCCTCCCAGCTGCCTCCGAAATCCATGACGCAAGATCTCAATAAGTCCTCCAGAGTCTGAATAGTATGCTCCGACTGTCCATCCGTCTGTGGGTGAAATGCAGTACTGAGACGAAGCTCGGTGCCCATAGCATGCTGAAGACTCTGTTAAAATCGTGAAGTAAAACGCAGATCTCTGTCAGATATGATACTCAAGGGTACTCCGTACAGTCTGACAATCTCTCTACAATATAGCTCAGCTAGTCGATCCAATGGATGTGTCTCACGAATCGGAAGGAAATGAGCGGATTTGGTTAACCTATCCACAATCACTCAAATCGCATCATGTCCTTTACGGGTTCTGGGCAATCCCGTAACAAAATCCATCATAATATGTTTCCACTTCCATTCCAGAATTAGGATTCTCTATAGCAATCTGGCGGGTTTCTGATGTTCAGCCTTTACCTGCTGGCAGACCAAACATCGAGCGACGAAATCCGCAATATCTCTCTTCATACTGTCCCACCAGTATGAACGCCTCAAATCCTGATACCTCCGAGTACCACCAGGATGTATAGCAAATCTCGAGTGATGTGCCTCTCGTAATAACTCCTCCTTAATCGGATGTGTGTCCGGAACACATAATCTCCCTCGGAATCGGAGGACTCCAGTCTCGTCACACGAGAAATCTGTCTGTCGTCCTGAGTCCAGAGTGCTGCATAAGAACTGCAGATGCTGATCGCTAGCCTGTGCCTCCTTTATCCTCTCAATAATAGCAGACTGGGCAACCATGGATACCAATATCCCTCGGGATGTTTGACCCTGTTCCGACAACCCCAACTCAGAGAACTGTCAAACAAGATCAGTCACTGTGGTCAATGACTAGCTAGAATCCCACGAGACTTCCTGCTCAGTGCATCTACTACAACGTTAGCTTTACCCGGATGATACTGAATGGTGCAATCATAATCCTTTAGGTATTCCATCCATCGTCTCTGTCTAAGATTCAATTCCTTCTGAGTGAAAAGATATTTCAAACTCTTATGGTCCGTATAAATCTCAAAAGTAATCCCATACAGATAATGTCTCCATATCTTTAGCGCAAAAATAATAGCTGCTAACTCCAGATCGTGCACCAGATAATTCCTCTCATGATCCTTAAGCTGACGGGAGGCATAAGATACTACACGGTCAAACTGCATCAAAACTGCTCCCAATCCTTGAAAAGAAGCATCGGTATACAGTACCATCCCATCGCAAGAAGAAGGAATCACTAATACAAAGGTAAACTAGTCATCGCTAAGCTCACAAAACTGGACTCACATGCCTCTGACCAAGCAAACTTGACCCCTTTCCGGGTCAAGCGAGTAAGTGGTGTGGCTATACGGGAAAATCCCTCCACAAATCTACGGTAATACCCGGCCAATCCAAGAAAACTACGGACTTCCTGAACTGACTTTGGCTGCTCCCAACTGGTAATCGCTTCGATTTTCTGGGGATCAACTGAAATACCTCTGCTAGATACCACATGTCCAAGAAATCCCATAGAAGATAACCAGAAAGCGCACTTACTGAATTTGGCATATAAATGCTCTCGTCGCAACGTCTCTAATACAATCCGAACATGGTGCTCATGCTCCTCCTCAGAACGAGAATATATCAAGATATCATCTATGAATACGATGACAAACTGATCCAAGTACCTCAAGAATACCCGGTTCATCAAATCCATAAATGCAACTGGAGCATTAGTAAGACCAAATGGCATCACTAGAAACTCGTAATGTCCATAACGCGTGCGGAATGCTGTCTTCTGAACATCCTCGTCTCTTACTCTCAGCTGATGATAGCCTGATCGCAGATCAATCTTGGAATACACGCAAGTATCCTTGAGCTGATCAAACAAATCCTCTATCCTTGGCAGTGGATATTTATTTTTGACGGTCGCTGCATTTAATTGTCGGTAATCAATACATAACCGCAAAATTCCATCTTTCTTTTTAACTAATAGCACCGGAGCTCCCCAAGGTGAAACACTAGGACGAACAAAACCCCTATCCAATAATTCTTGCAGTTGTATCTTTAGCTCACTTAACTCTTTCGGTGCCATCCGGTATGGAGCCTTTGACACCGGTGCGGTTCCTGGAATCACCTCTATCGCGAATTCCACTTGCCTCGGAGGTGGCAAGCCCGGAAGTTCATCTGGAAATACATCCGGATACTCACGAACTACTCGCACGCTGGAAAGAGGTGGTATCTCCTCACTCTCCACTTTGACCAAAGAGAATAAGTAACCCTGACAACCATGCGACATTAATCTCTGAGCCTGAAGTGTAGATATAACGGACACTCCATCATTCCGGGTACCCACAAATTCCCATGCAGGCTGATCTGGTGGTCGAAAGGTCACTACTCTCGTTCTACAATCCACTGTAGCACAATATGTAGCCAACCAATCCATTCCGAGTATAATATCGAATTCCACCATCTCTAGCACCTGAATGTCCACCGTAAGTATATGTCCCTCGAAATCCAACGGACAACCTTTGATTACTTGATGACTGGTCAAAACCTCGCCTGATGGTAATGATACCGCTAATCCACAAGAACGAATCATAGGGATTCTCCCAATTTTACTCAGAAATATACTAGAAATAAAGGAATGCGAGCTACCAGTATCAATCAATGTATCAACAGGTATAGAATAAACCAAAATCAAACCCCGAATGACCGATCCCTCGGCCCGCTGAGCGTCCTCTCGGGTAATGGCATAAACTTGTCCAGTCTCCACATGCGGCGGCTGCGCTCCAGATATAATAGTAGAATGCCTCCACTCCAGATGGATCTGGGTCTGTGATGATGCTGTTGGAAGCTGACTCTGCTGTGCAGACATAATATATCCCTGAGAGCCGGTCGGTAGATATCGCTGAGTAGGTGGTCCGGAAAAATAACTCTCTGGAGCTGGAGTATAATGAATCGCCGCTGGCATCTCGGAAGAATCACTCCCATGTATATGATATATCTGGGTTGTAGGAGGTAGTGTCTGTCTCTGACCATGCATCTGCGTCCTAGGTGCTGACCTCTGCTGATGATGCTGATCAGATCTCTTTCCCTTGCTGGAATTGCCTGAACCCTCTAGCTGTGCCTTCAGAGTACACTCTCGACTTGTGTTCCCTGGATGCTTGCAGTAATAACAAACACTCTGGTCCAAGGGACACTCTGAAATGTGGTGGGTTCCTGACCCGCATCTATAGCATCTAGCCATGTGTCCGCTCTTACGGTTCTTGAGACCCCAGCTGTCGGTCGCTTCCCTTTCTGTGCCCTAGATGATCCCTCTGAAGTACCACGAGAAGCCCCACTCTGATCTTGCTTTCTCTGAGTCTCAGGAGTCGCATCATATTTCCGCTGTTTTCCCTGGTTCATCTGTTTTTCCAACTCTCTCTCCTTTGCAATTTGCTGAGAAGTCATCTCAATAGACAGTGCCCTATCTAGTGCCTCTCGGTACGAATTAATGGAAGATCCCGATAGTTTGGCCTGAATATACGTAGCTAAACCCTGCATAAATTGGAACATTCTGTCCCCATCCTGTGCTACACAATGTGGACAAAATTCTGCGAGTCGGGTGAACTCCGCATTATACTCCATGACTGACCGGTTGCCCTGCTTAAGAGTTAAGAACTCCTGACGGCGTGCTGTAGAGAATGCGTATGAAAATATCGCCTGTAATATATCTCAAAATCGCCTGTGATGTTCTGCTCTCCCATCAAGGTCTTCTGCATTTTCCACCACGTAACCGCCTGCTCCCGAAGGTGATAAGATGCTAGACCCACCTTCTCCTCATCGGTGCAACTCATGAACTCAAACGTATCCTCCAAATTGTTTAACCAGGTCCGTGCAATCCAGGATCGACTACTAAATAGCATAAATCGGTCTCTGGTCGATCGGTTAACACGTGTATACGTGTTGACTCACCCAACCGAATGCATAAAATGCATAGTCGGGGGTACATTAGGCTCTTGAGGTTCCAAACCTCTGGTAGGAGAATGTCGTGGCTCCTCCTGATCAACCGGTCCTCTGGTAGTAGGTTGTTTAGATGATCGACCTCTCTTACGAGTCTGAACAGGTGCCATAATATCGTTTGTTCACACCTGTTGAACGACTTACATAACTATTTAGCCAGAAAATATAGTGTGTCAAGATTTCTCACTTCGGACAACTTGGAGCTCATGCCTCTGTCAATCCCATCTTACCAAAATCGAAATCAAATCAAATCAAACCGATTTCCGAGGTCCCAAAATCCAACAAAAACATTATTGCATGGCATCGCAACCTAGACTCTGTCCGGCCAACGGACGGCACCCCCTTATGACAATTCCAATACGGTACAAAAGTCGCAGCCAGTCTAACACATATCGAAAATGTATAACATCATAGTGGAATTCAACACAATGAAATACAATCTCATCAACATACGTATATCGGTATATCCGTCCATACTAAAACAGAATCTCAGACTGAATACCATAAAAGAAAGATACAACACGATCTCCAATAAAAGTAGAAGTCCATATAAAGATACATGCAATAGGAAACAAAACCCTCGAAAAAACGGCGAGATGGGATCAGGTGGCAATGCTCCAAGTCCATTCCGAAGTCTTCTATCTACTACCTAGGCGACAGGAAACCCAGGGTCCAGGGTGGTGAGTATAAAACTCAGGGGTAATATATAGAAGTACATGAACAACATACAGGGTATAAAGATCTACATGTATACATGTGAAGATCTACAGGTATGCAGCATGAGTCCAACATACATACAGTACTCAACATAGTAACCAGTAATTACAGATACAGTCATACTCATAGCATACACTAAACTAATCAACTGACATAAAATAATGTACATACCTGACGGTCTGCCGTCCACAAGACCTATAATATCCTGAACAGGTATATCATAGCATAATCCAAATAACATGCGACAGTCTAAACCAAAACATACTCATGCTCAACACACAGCAGTATATAAAATGCAAATGACATGTAGCATGATATACAATCATATGCAGCAACCAAATGCAATATCTCACAAGCATATGTAAAACATATATCGAATACATGCATACATATATATATCAGCAATGCATATGCATGGTCATTCCTGTGCACCCAACTCGCTACCACGACCCCAGTTTGGCCTAGGTGGCACGACATGACAACTATCCCGACTCCAGCCGCCACCACTCTCAAGTGACCGAGTTGGGTAGTATGAAATAGTAGCTAGCCGCCATAGAGTTATATGCTACTCACACGGGGGTCCCTGCTGCTAGCCTCTCTGTCCCTACCCATGAGTAGACGAGCACCGCACCCAGGACTACTGCACATCACACGACCACCATTTATAGTGGGTGAGTGCGCTAACTACCACTCCGCACAGTGGCCAAGTGTGCATCTCTAGCTACCACCATCCTTAGTGGCCGAGAACGGCACGCACAACAATGCTCTGCCCTCAACCCTGCAACCACTACCCCGAGTGGTCGGGGAGGCAGGATGACTGATGACCCGTCTTAACCACAAGGGAGACCCAGTCGTAAGCATGCATGCAATGTAATGATGCATAACTCACACACAAATCCTCGCAACACTCCCTAACTCACGGGGAGACCTAGTCAACTAAAAGTCAACCATGCAAGGATGACAAATCCGTAATCACAACCTATTTACCTATGTACAGATAAATAGATCCGTCAAGCTAACACACTGATCTGTGTACGATACAACGACTGCCCCCATAATTTGGACTCATCACCTAACCTAGTTACGCAACCCACTAACCCAATCTGAGGTCATAAAGATGACCCTAACCACATGTACTTACTGAACATCTATCAGCTAACACATAATAGGGTTTTATAGTTCCTATCCGTGCTAGATAATCAATGAAGTAAAAGAATATATATCTTAAAGGTCAAAGGCAGTACAAGCATATGATTAAATAAGAGTGGATTTAAGGTTAACAGGTATAAACATATATCCAAGATCATGCACTGGAATTGATCAAACTACCGGACCAGGTAGATATTACCCACCTGATACGAAGCTCGAATAATCCTCACGGTCGCGGACCTGCTTCGTATCCCAAACCTGCACAATAATAACAAATTAGGGTTAAGTACAAATCGTCGATACTTATACGAACAAAATACCAATTCATTTTATATTCGTATTCATTTCTCGTCTACGAGTAAGAACCCTACTTATCCTAAATTCGATACACCATGGAAAGTAAAAGAAAACTATCGTAACTACCCCACACTGATTCTTGCCTCATGCATAGTCAAAGAAACCCAATTACAACTCCAGTCCACCGTTTATCCCTAAATCACAGTAGAAAAACTATAACCATCCACAATTCTTTAATCATCTACAACCACCACAATCTACCGATTTCCTACACCCAATAATCAAAGGAAACAGAGATTATATCCTAATGAACTAACCTCCAACCCTCCTTCGGTAGCTTACCCTCACATTACCATAGCAGTTACCAACTGCAGTTCCTCTTCCACACACACACACAGACGGCACAATCAACTTACAATCACAGAACCTAAATTAACACCAGATCAGATCTTACCACTCTAATCACAGCTTAGTTTCCATTCGAAATCCATCACAAGCACTCAAATTCCCGATTGAAACTTATCACAAATGACACCATAAGAACACAGAATTTTCCACAATCGAGCTGAAATTCCTAACCATCCGAACTTCACAGTTTTGATTCTCAACCTCATCGCTTCAATCGACAAACCACGAGTTCGCATCAATTACCGACATCACAAACACATCCGATCGAATCAAACGAATACCCAAAATCACATTAACAGAACACCAAAACCACCATACCACAGATGATAAAATTAGGTTAAATCCATCTTACCGGCTCTAAACTCCACCTGTAGCGAAACTCTCCCGATCTCAAATTAGTGCTCCCAAACAGCCGGCTGAAGTCAACCCCAACAAGCACAGATCGTCGAAAAACTGAATCTGCCGCGACAATGCCAGGTTTCTCAGCCAAAACTCCGATCAACACAACAAGATCTATGGAACGACAAAGAAACCTAACCAAAATGGAAACCACCGCACCTGCGTGGTAGCTCACCGCCGCGACAACGACGTCGCCTGCCCGCTGGGAGTGTCGCCGATATTTTCCCAGGCGAGAACCCCTTGATCCCTAGCCGGAGATCAATCCAGTGGGGCGCCGTCGAACTGCTTGCCCTTGTTGGGATGTATACTAAAAGCCTAGCTCTTTTGTATGAACATCTTTATTTTGAAATAAGAATCACATGATCATTGTTTGCATATTTTTATGGTTATGCAATATTGTCTAATACGTTACATTGTAGATAACATGGTGTGTGGTGTCACACGGGAGATCATGTTATCGGCTCCTTGTAAAGTATAAGTAAAGGCTCACAACCGAGATGGCTTTGGACAAACCATCGGAATGGTTGTAGTGTGATTTGGTATTGGTTTGTCTTGACCATAGAATCACACTAGTGCACTTTGTGTGTATTGAGCAGACTGCAGGTGTGATTCGATTTATTCACTACTACATAATCGGAATCGACTGATATTATTTAGTACATGCTCTTAATCCCGATATAATAACGTGCACATATACTTGGTACTCATCTCTTTGATTTACCAATGGGCGAGATTTATAGATTAAATCGATAGACTCGGTAAGTTGGGAGATGATATTATTTATATGGTGTTCCGTTGATTATAGGAGGAAACCGTGTCCTATATATTAGGATGATGATGTCCCCTTGAGGAGCTCATAAGGTTCATCATGTAAACCCTGCAGGTGGACTTGGTCCGGCATGATGAAAAGGTTGAGTGGTACTACTCATGGAGTTAGATGTTGATTAATTAATGGTTAGTAAATTAATTAATCGACGGACATTCGAGATCTTAAACACGGGGAGAAAATGTACAAATAATATATGGAGCCCATATTATCATATGGGGGTTGGTGAGGTAGATCAATGATGGACCTTTAGTGGATTGGATCATCATTAGTGGATCGGACTTTATGTGGGCTTGATCCATGGGTGGCCAAGACCCAACTCCTCCTCATGGTCCCTAATGTAGCCCATTAACACCTCAAGATGCTTAGATCCAATGGATAGAAACAAAACACTAAGATCCATTGGTAGA
The DNA here is from genome assembly GCA_025175895.1 of Wurfbainia villosa. Lineage (NCBI taxonomy): Eukaryota > Viridiplantae > Streptophyta > Magnoliopsida > Zingiberales > Zingiberaceae > Wurfbainia > Wurfbainia villosa. The sequence goes on along the minus strand of CM046003.1, from coordinate 84,658,717 downwards.
GATTAAATCTCTAAGATCCGACGGTTGAGATTAAATCTCTAGATTCGACGGTTGAGATTAAATCCCTAGAACCAATGGAGGAGATTAATTCATGACTTATCCCTAACTCTATAAAAGGAGGGCATGGGAAGTGGTCGTGGATAACATCATTGAGAGGGAGCAAGGCAGGCGAAGAATAGGGCAATCCTAGTTGAGATAGGATTGGAATTAGGGTTAGGGTTTGAAGCAAGGGTGGCACCAAATAAGGCAAGTTTTCCTTCTTCTTCCTTGCCTTGTGGCCAACGTCCAGCAGCTATTCTAGCCCTTCCCAGCCCTTGGCCACGCCCAAAAACACTCTCTCTTCTCCTTAGGTGGTGGAAACAAGATATAGGGTTTCCTTGGTGTCTTGGTAGTTTTCCATCATCTTCTTCTCCTTCTAGTTGGCCAAGGCAAGAACTTCTATAGTTCTTTGTTGGTTGAGTTTTGAAGGAGAAAACATTGTTTCTTCTTCTTCCTCTTGCTTGGGAAAAGCAAGGAAGGAAGTTTTGCGATCTAGGAGCTGACTTTTGGTGGATCGTCGCCCACACGACGTCCAAAAGGAGGAGGGACATTAGAAGACCAAGAGGTATAACTATTCTTCTATCTCTTTTATTCATTGCTTGTGTTTGTTTTTCAAAATATAAGCATGTTATATTTCTGTAAATAGGCTAAATAATACTTGGATCCCGAGTATAAATACAAAAACCGGCGATCCGGACATCATCTATTCCGCGGCTACTCGTAGAATAGAGAATGGTCGCTTGAACAACTAGTTTGTTCAAGTGACCTCTCTAAACGAATAGCACGACGATGACTTGGTTGCTTTGGGAATCCCTTTTATCTAGGATTAAATTTTTTAATCCGGGGACATCGAAGGGATCACCATGGTCAAGCAACCGAGGTGAAGGGGAAGCGAAGTTTCCCCTCACGGATCAACCCCAACAGCCCTGGACACCGACAAGTGGAGGTCGGTGACGGAAGCCGTGCGGAGCAGAGAAATGACGCAGAGAAGAAGAAATGGGGATCGCAAATGCAATGGGTTCGTTCGGCGGCTTTTAATACCGTTCACGCGATTTGGTTAACCCAGCTCAATCCAAATCCAAGTCTAATCCAAACCCAAGCCCAATTTCAGCCCAAGCCCATTTTCAGCCTAAGCCCATTACAACCCAAGCCCTATTTCAGCCTAAGCCCATTACAGCCCAATTTCATTCCACTAATTAACCCCACTTAATCTACTAATTAACTCAATTAATTAAAGGGTTAATCAAAGATATTATTATTTATTTATTTATTTATTTATTTTTCGTACTCTACACAAGATCTCTGAAGATACTACTAGGGTTCATGATCTACAATGAACTGAATGTTTATGGGTGGGCCAACTTTACCAGCGTGGCTCCTCCAATGGTCGAGTCAGTATCCGTCAAAGAGATAAGAAAAAATATAGTAAAAGACAAGAGAATATCAGAGTACAAGGAAGGAGAAGACTGTAGGATCAAAGAGTTCCAAGAGAGGGGGTGAATCTCAGAATATAAAAATTTTCTTTTTAGGTTTTCTAAAACTTTTATTTTGCTTTTAAAATAAAGAGTTTGCTGAGCAATAAAATAAAATAAGTAGAAAAATATTTTTTACTTGGTTCACAACCCTAGCTGGGTTACTACTCCAAGTCTTGTAGCTCTCCGAGAGCTACCTCGATGGGCAATCCACTAAAAGACCCTCCGATTCGAAACTCTCAAACTCGAAGGGTATTCACTTTTTACAGGGATGAGAGGGAAAGGTAACACACTACCTTCCCTCTATAAATTAAGTACAAAAGCAAAATCAAGTACAAGAAATGAATTACAAATTTAAGCTTATACCGACACTTGGAAACGTAGAGGTGTAGCTCATGTCAAACTTGCAAGAGGTCGGCATGTCGAAGCTTTTGCGGATGAGAGATGATGGCGACAACACTTGAAAGTATTTGAATTTTTATCTTCATAACTTGCCATCCATTTCTTTTATAAGAGTTTTCCAGTCGACTGGAACACCCTCCAGTTGACTTCAAATTAGCCCATCGATTTGGTATTTCAGGCCTTCTAGTCGACTGGTCCTGGTCCAGTCTATTGGTGCAATCGGCCCAGGTTGACTCGAGTTTGACTCAAGAAGTACCTTGATAGTATTTTGATGATAGACAAAACTCATGACATGGGATTGTCATGGGAAAGTCCAACATGGGGTTGGCATGGAAAATCCAAGCATGGAGCTTGGTGTGGAAGTCCAAGGGGGAAGCCTTGGCATGGGAAAGTCCAAAGCATTGTGAAGTCGTGCGCTTGGTGCTTGGCATGGAAAATCCAAAGCATTGCGAAGTTGTGCGCTTGGTGCTTGGTAAGAAATGCATTGCGAAGCCGTGCGCTTGGTGCATTTGGGAAGTCTTGAGAACTTGGCAAGTTCACTAGGCTCGGGTCCTTGAGTCGGTGAAGGATGGTATTGCGAAGCCGTGCGCTTGGTGCATCCGAGGGACCGTCGGACGAGGAGAGAATGGAGTGAGCCCAATGGGAAGCATACTTCTAGGGCATGAGACGCGAAGGATGGCGTTGCGAAGCCATGCGCTTGGCGCATCCGAGGGACGTAGGCCGAGGGAAGAGAGCTTCGGTGGGGAACTCCATGAGGGATAAGGTGGACTTGGCCAAGTGGCTAAGACTGAGTGTCGGATGCTAAAACAACTTTGTGTTTGAGGTTTTAGCCGACATCAGTCGACTGGCATAGGTGTCAGTCGACTGCTCTAGGTCGTATGGGTTCGACCAGTGTTCGACTGAACCAAGATCGGCCGATCACCGATCCGCGAGGAGGGCAATGATCGTTGGGAGAATTACTCCACTGCCGAGGGATGGTAGTCGACTGATGACACTGTGCACGGGCACAGAATGGAGTCGAGCTCGCTAGCACTCGACTGATGGATGATCAGTCGACTGATGGGTGCCATCAGTCGACTGATGTGTGATCCGTTGGAACTTAACCAACGTGGATCTGGCCGTTGTGAGACAACGGCTACGGGACCAGTCGACTGATGGTCACGATCAGTCGACTGATGGGCGCGAAATCAGCTTGATGCAGGTTATAAAAGGAGCTCAAGAGGGAGGATTTCGCCAAGGTTTTTGTGGAGCTATTGGAGGGGAATTGCTGCTGCATTCCAGTCCTTCAAGAGCCAATCAAAGCAAGCAACAAACAAGTGATCAAAAGCAATCGGTGAAAAGTGTTTCTTTTGTATTGTATTTGTATTCTTGTTTGTATTTGTAGATTACTGTTGTAATTGCTTGTGAGAGGTTTCTCCACCTCCGACGTGTAGTCGAGAAGGAGTTTGAGTATTGTCGTGTGCATCTCTAGAGCTCATTGAGCTTGCCCCGTGGAGTAGGAACCCTAAGGTTCCGAACCACGTATATGCTTGCGTATTTGGTGTGCTTGTATTGTTGTTAGTATTATTCTTGTTTTATTGTTTCCGCTGCGCTAACGACAATCGTAGACAAGCAACACAACGAGAACGAGAGAATTACGACATCCAACGAACGAGGGCTATTCACCCCCTTCTAGCCGGCCGTATCGATCCCCCAACAAGTGGTATCAGAGCTGAAGTCGCTCTTCAAGGACTAACCGCCGCGAGAGCACTATAAAATGGCCGGCTTCATCCATCCACCGAAATTCGATGGAGATTTTGCTTGGTGGAGGAAACGGATGGAGGTATATCTTGAAACCAATTTTTACTCTATGTTAATTATATAAAATGGTTTTAAGATGCCTAGGGACAAAGAAAATAAGCCCATGGAAAAATTGAGGTGGACCCAAGATCAAATAAAGGACTTCAAGACAAATCTCGAGGTAATTAAATTACTTAGTGATTTGTTACCTAATCATATTTGGTCTAGATTGGGTGACTATAGGGATGCAAAGGAATTATGGGAGAAGATAATGAAATTTCAAGAAAACTCCCAACCGGCACATGTAGAGGAGAATGCCGAGGAAGAAGCACCCACAACATTTGAAGATGTTGATGATTTAGTGGAGACCTCCACCTCTAGCATTGAGGGGGAGGAAAGACAATCTTTCATCCCGGAGCAAGAACAAGAAGCATCCACATCCGGGAGAAGTGAAGATCAAGAAGAGGCCTCCACCACCTCCCTAGGTAGCTCAAGTATTTTAATTTTGAATAAAAATCACATAATATGTTTTGAGTGTAGGGAGAAAGGGCACTACAAGAGTAAATGCCCTAAATTGGCTAAGGAAAAGGCATCAACACCAAAAGTCAACCCAAAGTCAAAGGATGCCGGTGTTCCCAAAATCAAGAGCAAAGAGCACATTGTGTGCTTTAAATGCAACCAACGGAGACATTACCAAAGCCAATGCCCTAGGGGGAGGAAGAAAGGGCAAGAAGGTGCAACTCATGTAGGGGGAGCTCCTAAAGCTAACCCTAAGGTAAATTTCCTTAATGCACCTTTAATTCCTAGAGTTAAAAAGCATGCTAAGAATTATTTTAGCTCTCTTGCTATTATCAATGAAAAGCATGCTAGGAGAAATAATAAGGTTTATTGCTTAGGTGCCAAGCATGTTCATATCTCTAAGGACAAACCTAGGACTCATAATTCTAGAAATATCTTGCCTAGGGAGTCAATTAGGAGAGTAGAAGAAAATTTGGGTATTAATCCCAAGAAATCTAGACATATGCCTAAAAGGAAAAATAATTCCCAAAGAAAGAATGAAAATTCAAAATTGGGAAGATTAGAGGTGGAGAACCAAGCCTTGAGGTCAAGGCTAGAAAAATTGGAGAAGACCCTAGCAATAATATCAAATTCGGTTAAGGGGTCTAATGTACAAAAGTCAAGACCAAGAAAACAAGAAATGTCTAAGGGCAAGAAGGGTTTGGGTCACAAACCTATGTCTTACAACAATGTTCCATTTAATTATGGAACTATTTTTAGGTCTAGGAAAGCCAATGCTAATAGGGAAGTCATCCCTAAGACTAGTCATGGTGTGTGCTTAGTGGCTAAGGACTTAAGGAAAACCAAGAAAGCCACTAAGAAGGTCAATGGAGGAGTCACCTCTAGAGTTGACCCAAGTAAGACCCATTTGACTATGGTTTCAAAACCAAAAAGGGTCATTAGAAAGGTATCTAGGGTTATCCCTAGGGAATACCTTGTTAACCCAAGGAGCTCCAATAGATATTAGGTTCCTAAGAGCGTGATTGATTCACGCTAAATGGGTTAGGGTGTGTCAACCCTAAGTGGATGGGTGGTTAACCTAGCCATTGTGAGTTGACACATTAGGGTGTGCCAATATAGTTTGAGAAGTTAAAAATGATTAAATTGGCACAATTAGGTCTTAGAGGTATTGGTGTGCCATTTTGGTTTTTTGGCACACTAGGGGGAATGATGGCATTAAGGCAAAATGTATTTAATCCCTAAAAATGGCAAATTGATTTTCACACTTAAGTATTCTATACCTTAGTATATTTTACTTGCCGTGATTTGTTTGCCTTACCATGTCATGACATCATTTTCATTTTATCTATAAAATGTCATGATCATGTTTAGAATTATCTTTAGATGTCATGTATGCTTAGTTCTCATTCACATGTCATGACATCATGATATTGACATATGTTTTTATCTAAATCATATTTATGTCATAATCATATCATGCATTAAATAAAATGAAATTAAGGACTATGGCACAATTTGAAGGGAATCAAATTAATGTTGCCTAGAAATATGCATGAGAACATAAACAAAACAAAACCCACATCTCACAAAAATTTGACTTGTATGTGTTTTACACATCTAGATATTGGTGAGATGTTTAGGAAAGAGAAAATAAAGGTTTGAAAAACATTTTGAAAACTTTTTGAAAAACCTTGGTGAAGCATATCTTTTGATAGCTATCACCATTGAATTGGATGATACAAAGATAACTCTTTATTGAAGCTTTTCTTAAATTTTGAACTTTGTATCAATCTCCTAATTTAATAGGTAAAATAAATTTCCAATATTTTTCACCCATAGTGTTTAGGATAAGTATTATACGTATGCATTTTCAAGATTTTTAAAATTACGTATATTTACTTATGGATTTCGAAAATCTATTTCAGAATTGAAAAGCTAGAGAATCGATATCGATCAGAATGGCAATGATCGATGGTAAGTCGATCATCGGTATCCGATGGAGTCGATCGTACGGTGCGATGACTCGGGTAAACTTGATATTTAGGCCCATGTTTAGTCATGTTTTGGTCCCCTAACCACTCCTAACCCTAGGATATGCTTGGGAGAGCATTAGAGAGGGTGGAAATCCATTGGATATGGATTAGGAGTTGGGTTGAGGGTGAGTATCAATTTTAAGGTGGATGAGAGTTCATTGTTGAACTTTGCCTTAATTTTGTTTGGTTCCTATTGGCTTAGGGACTCTCCAAGGACATTGTTGGTGCAATGGTCAAGGAGGAGCAAGCCTCTAGGGGGAGGAATCCATCATGGAAAGATGGATGTGTATTTCCTCATGGGTGGAAAATTGGGTTGCCTCTCTTTAATTGATATGGGATCACTAAAAAGATTGTAGGCATGTGTTCCTCCAAGGGAGAGATTGTAAGATCTCATTGGGATATGAGACATTCATACCCTTGGGGAGGACCTTTTTGATGTAATGTCAAAAAGGGGGAGAAGTTACCAAGTTACCAATTAGGGTTCGTTGGAATTCTCATTGGGATATGAGAATTGCCAATATGGGAGAATTGGTAGACTTGAGATGGTAGTTTTGTCAAATCATCAAAAAGGGGGAGATTGTTGGTGCAATCGACCCAGGTTGACTCGAGTTTGACTCGAGCAGTACCTTGATAGTATTTTGATGATAGACAAAACTCATGACATGGGATTGTCATGGGAAAGTCCAACTTGGCATTGGCATGGAAAATCCAAGCATGGAGCTTGGTGTGGAAGTCCAAGGGGGAAGCCTTCGCATGGGAAAGTCCAAAGCATTGCGAAGCCGTGAGCTTGGTGCTTGGCATGGGAAATCCAAAGCATTGCAAAGTCGTGCGCTTGGTGCTTGGTAAGAAATGCATTGCGAAGCCGTGCGCTTGGTGCATTTGGGAAGTCTTGAGGACTTGGCAAGTTCACTAGGCTCGGGTCCTTGAGTCGGTGAAGGATGGCATTGCGAAGCTATGCGCTTGGTGCATCCGAGGGACCGCCGGACGAGGAGCAAATGGAGTGAGCCCAAAGGGAAGCATACTTCTAGGGCATGAGATGCAAAGGATGGCGTTGCGAAGTCGTGCGCTTGGCGCATCCGAGGGACGTAGGCCGAGGGAAGAGAGCTTCGGTGGGGAACTCCATGAGGGATATGGTGGACTTGGCCAAGTGCGTAAGACTGAGTGTCGGACGCTCAAACAACTTTGTGTTTGAGGTTTTAGCCGACATCAGTCGACTGGCATAGGTTTCAGTTGACTGCTCTAGGTCGTATGGGTTTGACCAGTGTTCGACTGAACCAAGACTGGCTGATCAGTCAACTACCGAGGGAGGGAAGTCGACTGTTGGGAGAATCGATCGTTGTCGAGGATGGCAATGACCGATGACACGCTCACGGCACGAATGGAGTCAAGCTCGCCAAAGACTCGATCGATATGATCATCGATCGATGGGTGCCATCAGTCGACTGATGTGTGATCCGTTGGAACTTAACCAACGTGGATCTGGCCGTTGTGAGACAACGGCTACGGGACCAGTCGACTAATGGTCACGATCAATCGACTGATGGGCGCGAAATCAGCTTGATGCAGGTTATAAAAGGAGCTCAAGAGGGAGGATTTCGCCAAGGTTTTTGTGGAGCTATTGGAGGGGAATTGCTGCTGCATTCCAGTCCTTCAAGAGCCAATCAAAGCAAGCAACAAACAAGTGATCAAAAGCAATCGGTGAAAAGTGTTTCTTTTGTATTGTATTTGTATTCTTGTTTGTATTTGTAGATTACTGTTGTAATTGCTTGTGAGAGGTTTCTCCACCTCCGACGTGTAGTCGAGAAGGAGTTTGAGTATTGCCGTGTGCATCTCTAGAGCTCATTGAGCTCGCCCCATGGAGTAGGAACCCTAAGGTTCCGAACTACGTATATGCTTGCGTATTTGGTGTGCTTGTATTGTTGTTAGTATTATTCTTGTTTTATTGTTTCCGCTGCGCTAACGACAATCGTAGACAAGCAACACAACGAGAATGAGAGAATTACGACATCCAACGAACCAGGGCTATTCACCCCCCTCTAGCCGGCCGTATCGATCCCCCAACACAGTCAACTCCATGTCACCTAGCTTTGCATCGGGAAATTTTCCTTTTCAGCCGACTGGACTAAAAATTTTTCCATCTTGGTCGCCAGATCTCCGATCGATCACCAACCTATGTTGCCAACTTGGTATCCAATCGACTGGACCATACCCAGTCAATTGGAATCCTTTTAGTTGACTGGTTCCCTACAAAACAAGATTAGCAAAACATGCAATATGAAATGTAATGGCAGTAGTAATACTACCCAATCTCGACTTATTAGTCCCACGCATACTATCCGTCGAATCGACGCTTAGCTTTGTCCTCACTTGAGGACTTGACCTCACCTGTTCACTCAAGGCTTACCTGCTAGCTGCTCAGCCGGACTTACCATGCTTGACATCCGGTCTGACCCACCAGGACTTCTGCTAGCTGTCCAGTCTCCTTGACCCAATTGATCTTCATGTCGATTGTCCGGTCTGCTGACCCAATCATTCTTCATGCCAGATGTCCGATCCAGTCGACCCATCTAGACTTCATGCCTAGTGTCTGATTCTTCTGATCTGTCAAGGCTTTTGCCTAGTATCTGATCAACATGGCCTACTAAAACTTTCCATGCTTTGCCTAGTATCCGGTTTGCCTGACCTACTAGGGCTTTCCTGTTATGCCTGCACACTTAACACGCATATAAAAACACAAGTAATTCCCAACTTTAACTTATGGTTCATACATCAAAACTAAGGAGTGATTCTCCTTGCATCAACAATCTCTCCCTTTTTGATGTATGACAACTCATCGGTTAAAGTTAGGAGATTTAAATTACAGTGTATCAAGTTTAACATATATAAGTAATGCATCAAGCTAAAAAAGTAAAACATTTAAGTTCAAATGCATTGTAATAAGTGTATTAACTTTAAGCTTTACTAACTTTATACCTCTCTCCCTCCTTTAGCATACATCAAAATACCATTATCTTTCAAATGTAAAAATTCAAGGTTTGAGAATTTCATGAGTCAATAAGTGAGTTCAAAGTATTAGCTTTCAAAATAAGGAATAAATTTATGAAAGTTTCTTAAATATTCTACTTCATAAGCATTTCAAAGTACTTAAGCATTTCAACATACATAAATAATCATTTCAAAGTACTTAAGATTTTCAAAATAAGTTAAGTCATATAAGATTATCAACTTGATCTTTTGAAAATGTGCTTTTTCAAAGTTTATAAGTGTTTCAAAATTATAAAGTATAAGAAGATTTCTAAAATTTTTAAAACACCTTATAGAAAATTTCTCCCCCTTAATTAAAGCTTTCAAAATTTAAAAATTAAGAATTTTAAAATTGTTTTATCCCCCTTAATTCAATCTTTAAAACTTTAAAATATTTAATATTGAAATTCTTTTCTCTCCCTTAATTCAAGCTTTTAAATTTTCAAAACTCCCCCATAATTTAAGCTTTTAAGTTTGAAATTATTTTCTCCCAAAAATTCTAAGGTAATGCAAATGAAATAAGAGATGTCCAATCATGAATTCCTATTCATTATTGAGTAAATAATATATTGAAAATAAACATCTAAAAATTGTCCTTAAAGTAAATTTTCAACTATTTATTAGCTCAAGTGATATAGAATTATCATCAAACTTTGGATTAGAGTTAGTCACTGAAGTAATTGATTTGCTTTTTAAACCCCGTTTTGGTTCATATCAATGCACTGAATCTACATTTGGAACCTGGAGTGCAGTCCTAGCATCTCACGCCCATCTTCATGGCTCAATACACAAACAACTATTCCTAGGTGTTTGTGAGATGCGAAGGCTTACCTAGGTCTATAGGATCATGAAATCTAAACTTGACCTAGGCTAGATCAATTTTTAATTTTCCTTTAAGGAAATAATATTACTTAGTAAAAAAATAGATTTTGAATAATGAAGCATTAAAGAAGCCTAAGAAACTAATCATAACTCTAGTTGTCAACTAAGGATACTAAACTCAGCTTCTAGAAGTTGTTTAGTAAAAATGTCGGCAAGATTAGATTTGGACTCAACATAATCGAGTTCAATACTCCCTTTGACCACATGATCTCTTACAAAGTGATGTTTAACATCAATATGCTTAGTACGTGAGTGATAAATTGTATTTTTAGTTAAGTTTATTGAACTTATGTTATCAACAAATGTTTTGACCTTTTTGTATTCTAATTCAAAATGTTTAAGTGTGTGCATCATCCATAATAATTGTGTCACACATTCTCCTAATGCTATGTATTCAACTTCAGTTTTAGATAGAGCAATACAATGTTGCTTTCTACTAAGCCAACTAACCAAGCATGATCCTAAGAATTGACATCCTCCACTAGTACTCTTCTTATCTAGTTTACACCCAACATAATCTGAGTCAGAGTATCCTACTAACTCAAACTTATTAGTTCTTGAGTACCACATTCCTACATTAATTGTTACTTTAATGTATCTTAGGATTCTTTTAACATGTATTAAATGTGATTCCTTATCACAAGTCTGATATCTACCACACATACTTACTGCAAAAGTATGTCAGGTCTACTTGCAGTTAAGTATAATAAACTTCCTATGACACTTCTTGTTGGGATGTATACTGAAAAGTCTATCTTTTATATGAACATCTTTATTTTTGAAATAAGAATCACATGATCATTGTTTGCATATTTATGGTTATGCATATTGTCTAATACATTACATTGTAGATAACATAGTTTGTAGTGTCACACGGGAGATCATGTTATCAGTTCCTTGTAAAGTATAAGTAAAGGCTCACAACCGAGATGGTTATGGATAAACTATTGGAATGGTTGTAGTGTGATTTGTTATTGGTTTGTCTTGACCATAGAATCACACTAGTACACTTTGTGTGTATTGAGCAGGACCGACTTAGAGGTGATTCGATTTATTGCTGACTACATAATTGAATCGAACCTCGGATATTATGTTGTACATGCTCTTAATCCCGATATAATAACGGGCACATATACTTAGTATTTATTTCTTTGATTTACCAATGGGAAAGATTTATAGAGTAAATCGATAGGCTCGATAAGTTGGGAAATGATATTATTTATATGGTGTGTCATTGATTATAGGAGGAAACCATGTCCTATATATTAGGATGATGATGTCCCCTTGAGGATCTCATAAGGTTCATCATGTAAACCCTGCAGGTGGACTTGGTTCGGCATGATGATAAGGTTGAGTGATACTACTCATGGAGTTAGATGTTGATTAATTAATTGCCAATAAATTGATTAATTGACGAACATTCGAGATCTTAAACATGGGGAGATAAATGTACAAATAATATATGGAGCCCATATTAACTTATGGGGGTTGGTGAGGTAGATCAATGATAATCCTCTAGTGGAATGGATTATCATTAATGGATCGGACTTTATGTGGGCTTGATCCATTGGGTGGCCAAGATCCAACTCCTCCTCATGGTTCCTATTGTAGCCTATTAAAACCCTCATGGAGCCTAGATCCGATGATGGAAAATGAAACTCTAGATCCAACAGTGGAGGTTAAATCTCTAGATATGACGGTTGAGATTAAATCTCTAGATCCGATAGTTGAGATTAAATCTCTAGATCCGACGGTGGAGATTAAAAGGAGGCTCAAGCCCAACTCTATAAATAAGGGCTTAGGGCTTAGGGCTTGGGTGTGGATATACTTTGGGAGATTAGGGTTTTTGTTTCCCTTGGCTTGGGTGGCAAGAATCCTTGGAGAGCTAGGGTTTAGGTTAAGGGGTGGGCGGCAACATTGTTTCTCCTCTCCCTTAGGGTCGGCGGCAACACAAGAGAAGGACTAGGGTTTCCTTTTCTCCTTTGATCTTGGTCGGCTTCTCCTTTCCCTAGGGCAGCTTCTTCTTCTTTCATTGGATCTCTTGGCCGGCGTTCATCCATTGAAGTTTGCCGACGCTCAAACCTCTCCATCTCCTTAGGGCCAGTGGACACCAAGGAGCTTGTCCTTGGTGGTTGGTGCAAGTAAGGAGAAGAAGGGTGCTTTTCTTCTTCTTTTTGTTCAGAGCGAGCAAGGAAAGGAAGATCGTAATCTAGGAGGCTTTATCTCTTGGAAGATTGTTGCCCACACAACGTCCAAGAGGAGGATAGGACATACGATAGAAGACCTTGAGGTAAACAAGAGGTATAATTCTTGTTTTGCTTTCCTTTTTTTTCTTTGTATATTGTATGTATTGTATGTGGATAATTTACTTGGACCCCGAATACAAACACAAAAACCGGCGATCTGTATATCGTCTATTCCGCGGCTAATCGTAGAATAGAGGTTGGTTGCTTGAATAATAAGTTTGTTCAAGTGACCACTCTAATTGAATAGCACGATGATGGAATGGTTGCTTGGGTAATCCCTCTTTGTCAGGGATAAATTTTTTTTATCCGGGGACGTCGACGGGATCGCCATGAACAAGCGACCAAGTTGAAGTGGGAAACAAAGTTTCCTACCTTCACTTCTATAGTGCTTTAGATCTATAGACTTTCCCTCTTTGTCATCATCTAATATAAAGTTTGTTGCCATGGGTGTTTTTATTTCTTTTTCATTTTCCATTCCAAATTTTTTAATTAACTCTCTTGTATATTTTTTTTTATATATATAGTTACCGTCTCTTGTTTGTTTTATTTGTAGACTTAAAAAGAAGTTTAACTCACCTACTAGACTCATTTCGAACTCTTGTTCCATTAAGGTTACAAATTCTTTTAAAAAATTTGAATTTATTGATCCAAACATTATATCATCAACATATACTTGAGCAATAAAAATATCTAGGTCCAAAGTTTTTACAAATAGGGTTAAGGCAATTTGACCTTGTCTAAAGCCTTTTGAAATTAAGTATGAAGATAAGCTTTCATACCAAGCTCTAGGAGCTTGTTTTAGCCCATAAAAGGACTTTTTCAATTCTTCTTCTTTTATTACTCCATTCAAGAACGTGGACGTAACATCCATTTAATATAGCTTGAATCCTTTGTGTGCCACATAGGCTAACAACATCCTAATGGACCAAGCCTAGCTACCGGGGCATAAGTCACATCATAGTTTAACCCTTCTACTTGACTAAACCCCTTTGCTACTAACCGAGCTTTATTCGTTATGATTTCTCCTTGGTCATCTAATTTATTTTTAAATGCCCATTTAGTATCTATGATTGATTTATTTGTTGGTGGAGGTACTAAGTCCCATACTTTATTTCTTTCGAATTATGCTAGTTCTTCTTGCATAGCTATTACCCAATCAACATCAGGTAAAGCCTCATCTATTGACTTTGGTTCTATTTTTTATATTAATGCAATTCGACTTATGTTTCTTAAGGCTGACATAGTTTGAGCTCCTAAAGTTGGATTTCCTAATACTGTAGGATCGAGAAAGACTCTAGAGGGGGGGTGAATAGCGTCCGAAAATCTTTTACTTTCTTTTCGTTGTAAAAACCAAAGCTTGCAGCGGAAAATAAAAAGCACACGACACAAGACATAAAAGGATTTACTTGGTTCATAGCCTACCGGCTGCTAGTCCAAGATCCGTGCAATCCTTGATTGCTTTCGAGGGGCAATCACTAATGGAATCTCTTCCTTGTTGGAAGTAAGAGATAAAATCGATTTCAAGAGATGAAGAGGAAGAGGTAACAATCCTACCTCTCATCTTAGCAAGTAAAATCAAGGAAATAAAATGTACTGACTTAAAAGAAAATGAAGGGAGCTCGATCGACGTTACGATGTCGTCACGTGTGAAAGAGAGCCTTGAAGTGATGGAGCACTTTAGGAGCCTTTTTTTTTAATGAATGAGGGGTGCCTCACCCCATCTTTTATAGATTTCCAAACCCTAGCACATTTAGATCAAGATCTAGATCTAGATCTAGATAAAAGATTATCCGCAAATTTTATCCTTGAGGTGGCACTTGGTTCTAATCGCGTACATCAGTCGACTAATCCTATTGGCAGTCGATGCCCTGGTTGACTACTGAAACTTCTAGTCGACTGTTACACTTGAGGATCCAACCTGACACCTACAACACAAGGTTAACACCAGAAATGCATAATGACAAGTAGTGTGATAGTCCAGACTGTCCAATCTCGACTTCGGCCTTCCTTTGGAAGCCTTAGTCAGATTGTCACCTACAATTGTCCCCGTACTAAGGACGTGACCTGTCCTCTCCATAAAAGGTTCTTACCTTGCTTACATGTCACTTAGCTTTAGGTCACTTGATCATCGAGGTTTCTCCTTCATGAGATTCTCTTGGCTTCACATGACCACCGAGGTTTCTCATCCCAAGATTCTCTTGGCATCTTTGACCTTAGCAAAGTCCGATACATTACCTGCACACTCAATATAGCATATGAGATAACAAAATAGCTTAACTTTGAATCTTTATCATTATCAAAACCTAGGTTTGATTATCTAGTGCCCCTGCACTAACAATCTCCTCTTTTTTGATCTATGGTAACACAATTCAAAGTTAAGGAAAATAAGTGCATGACCACAACTCCCCCTTAAGGGTACGTCTCCCTTAATTCGAGGTGACAAAGTAATAGTAAATTTTACTTTGAATTATCACTTTTCTCTCCCCCTTTGACATATATCAAAAAGAATATAACATCCTTCAACTTAGAAACTTTATGTTGTAAAAACATTTTTAAGCTAAGAGACACTTAGTTAATCAAGTTCATTAATCCAAGCATGTGTCACCCTTATAAGTTGTAAAATAATATTTTCAATATAAATCATCTAATAAATTATCCTTAAGTGAATGTCCAACTGCCCTTTTGACTTAATTGATACTTAGAAAATCAATAAGTCTTGATGAGAGTTAGTCACTTGAAAAATTATACTCCATGGTTCATGTTGATGAACTTGTTCTACATTTGGAATTATGAGTAACATCCTAACATCTTACGACCATCTACGTGACTCAGTACACAATCACATTAAACCTATGTGTTGTGAGATGTATTGGCTCCTTAAAGCTATGGGTTCATGATTTCTAAGGTAAGTCCTACGCTAGTTCCATGTAGCATAAATAGTAAGTAAAAACAATTCCTACTCTACTACTCACATACCTAGTTCTTATCTAAGCAAATTAAACTCTACTTCAGGTAATCGTTTAGTAAAAATATTTGCTAGGTTCGATTTAGATTCAATGTATTCAAGTTTTACGTCTCTATTAGCTACATGTTCTCTTATAAAATGGTATTTTACTTCTATGTGTTTAGTTCTAGAATGATATATAGGATTTTTAGTTAGATTAATTGAACTAATATTATCAATCATGACTTTAGTATTACTAAAGTTTAGTTGGAAGTCTTTTAGAGTGTGGTTCATCTAATGAAGTTGAGCTACAAACTCACCCATGGCTACATATTCTGCTTCAGTAGTAGACAAAGCAATACAATGTTGTTTTCTACTACACCAATTAACTAGACTTGATCCTAGAAGTTGACAGTAACCACTTGTGCTTTTCCTATCGAGTTTACTACCGGTGTAATCTAAGTCAGAGTAGTCGATTAGTTTAAACTCATTTGATCTAGGGTACCAGATACCTACATTTTGAGTTCCTTTTATATATCTAAAGATTCTTTTTACTAAGGTTATGTGCAATTCTTTGGCACAAGAATGAAATTTTGAACACATATTGCAAAAAGTATGTCAAGTCGGCTTGCAGTTAAGTATAGAAGGCTACCTATTGCACTCCTATAGTATTTTAGATCTATTGTGTTTCCTTCTAAATCTTCTCCAATGTTTACATTAGTTGTCATAGGTGTATTAATTTCTTTATCATTTTACATGTCAAACTTACTAATTAACTCCTTAGCGTATTTATTTTGATGCATATAGATTCCTTCTCTTGTTTGTTTTATTTGTAAACCTAAGAAGAAAGTGAGTTCACCTACTAAACGCATTTCAAACTCAATTTCCATTAGTGAGATAAATTCATTTAGAAATGTTGTGTTTGTGTTCTAAATATTATATCGTCTACATAGATTTGTGCTATAGATATTTCTGTTCCTATAGTTTTTACGAATAAAGTTGGGTCAATTAATCCTTGATTAAATCCTTTAGAATTTAGATAAATAGATAGTGTTTCATACCAAACCCTAGGTGCTCGCTTTAATCAATATAGGGATTTCCTAAGTTTAAGTACATGGTTAGGTTGGTCTAAGTTTTCAAATCCTGGTGGTTGGCTAATAACATATGTTGGAGGATCGTGCCCCGACTAGAAGATGGGTTGAATTGCCCTTGATGTGCTCGATGAAATTCTCGCGTCTTAATCGTCTACAATCGAGGTTAGCATAGTGGAAATACTAAAACAAAGACAATTAAAACTAAAGCAAGAGTAAAGAAAAAAGCAATGCTAACAATGAGATATAACATGGTTCACGACCCTTGCTGCTAATCCACAATGATTCGTTTGGTGAATCACTCCCTCAAGCCAATCCACTAATCTCTCCTTTAGCTTAACAAGGTGGAGGTAGCCTCTTTATACAAATCCCTCCCTCTTTCAATAAGATTGAGATAAAAATAAGGAAGAGGAGAGTTTGGATGTTCAAAGCACTTGGGGAGCACTTAGGAGTGGAAGCATTAACCTCCCCAAGGCACCCAAGCCCTCTTTTTATAGAGAAGAGGGTTTTCTTCCCTTTGGGCATGCAGCAGTCGACTGCTGCATGCCATCAGTCGACTGTCGCTCTAACGACCTACTTCCAACGGCTTCTGACTTGTCGTCATTATTGTCCAACGGTACCCTGCCTGCGTAGTCGACTGATCAATCGGCTATGAGTGGTTCTATGCCCAAAGAAGTCGACTAATGGTGGAGCAATCGACTGTAATCCCTTGACAGTCGATTGTTAGGCTACAAAACCCTAGTTGACACCGGTCAACTACTAGTTGACTCAGACTGTCGACTGCCATTACTTGGCATTCGACTATTATCGGGTAAAATTTCAAACATCAAGGTGTTTGAGCATCCGACCATCGGGTAAACCTCAAACCACATGTTTGAGCATCCGACACTTCCAATCGTCGGGTAAAACCTCAAACACATGTTTGAGCATTCGACTTTATCCAATCGTTGGGTAAAATCTCAAACACATGTTTGAGCATTCGACTTATCGGGTAAAACCTCAAACACAAGTTTGAGCATCCGACACTTGACTTAGTCATTCGGCCAAGTTCATCTAACTTGAGCTACCCCATCCCGGGTTACAATCGCTCAATCTCTCATCTCCCATGGAGTCCCTCACCGAAGCTCTCTTTGTCCGACTACATCCCTCAGATGCACTAAGCCCGTGGATCTTCCAGTGTCATCCTTCGCGTCTTACCCCAAAGCCTACTTCCTTTGGCTTCACTCCATTTGCTCCTCGTCCGGCGGTCCCTCGAATGCACCAAGCTCACGGCTTCTCCAATGCCATCCTTCACTGACTTAAGGACCCGAGCCATGAGATGGTGAACTCGCCAATGCTTCATCAAGCTAACCATGTTTGATTAACTAAGTCCTGCACAACATAAACACACATATCAAATCACATAATCAACCTATCTTAAACTCTTTGCCACACACATCAAAACCAAACCATACTTGGGTTGATTGCCCTAATAATCTCTCACTTTTTGATGTGTGGCAACATGTTTAAGTTAGGAAAAACATTAACAAAATACATAAGGAAAGTAAGCATGTAAATCATAACATGAGTATCAAAACTCCCCCTTAACACATGCACACTCCCCCTTAACACATGCTACTTTCCCCCTAGCATGATTAACTTAAACTTCACACTTCTCCCCCTTTGCCACCATCAAAAATGTCATACATATGTTATACATCATGGCATCAATATCTAAGGGAATAAACATATCAAAAATCAGATTTAAAAACCAAAAACTCAATTTTTGCACATAGCAGTCAACTGACATTCTTCATCAGTTGACTGGTAACTGAAAGTTTTGAATTCTGATTTCTGAAGCCAACTACAAAAATGCATTAAAAAATCAGGAAAAATTGAAAAAATCACAAAATTTTGGGAACACATTTATGATGAGTCTCTCTATCAAGGAAAAATGATTTTACATGAAAATACATTCAATTTTCGAAAATTAGGCAAAAATTCAAAAGCTTTAAAAACTTTAAATTTTGTATCAACTTGAAAGTCTAGTTTTGCCTTAGAGCATTTCAAAACATGAACTCTTAGTTTTCAAAACATTAAATGGTTTTAAATCATTAAAAATATCCAACTATGATCTTTGGGCAATATGTCCACGAATTAAACATATACTTTACCCATAGTTGGTCTATGATTATTCTATCATGATATATATAATGATTCATCAAAATGTCATAAGCTTTAGTGAATAACTTGTATCAACCTAACATCTCACCCATTGCTATGTTTTCAATCAAGTTAGCCTTATGATGAATGTGAGATGTAACTAAGTATTTATACTTAACCAAAATTTCATGCAATTCTATCTAAGGTTAAATATCATCCATAAAACACCCATCATGATCATAAAACAGATATTATCCATAATTGCACATCATGATCATAAATCAAATATTATTCCAACATCATCTTAAAGATCATAAGTCAACCATTTATCATGATATAAAATAAGTCCACTAATGGTTGACTATCCTAGGTTTCTCTAACCCTTGAGGATTGACTTAGGAACCAAATATAAATTTTTTCCAATAGAGTTCACCAAGTACTCCTTAGGGATCCATTTCCTAGCTACCATTGTAGTCTTTGATTGCCCCCTAGCAATTAGACAATGATATGGCTTTTCATTTTTGGATCCCTTGTATCCTAGGCCATTTTTGTTGAAACATGCCCTTTGCCTCCCAATGATCATATTTGTCATGCCCTGAGAGTATGTCGTGCCGAAAAGTAAATAGACGGCATTTCCCCTGTACGTGGCAACATATCTGGTTAATACAAGGCTCGTAGGCCCACAACAACAACGTAACAAGCAAACATGAATATACTAAACACAGCGGAAGATACTGACAAATAATACAAAGACTCACTATGCACTCTGGAGTGACTTGACACAACAAGAATCATAATAGAAATCACATCAAAGACCAAATACATACAACACATCCGTATATCGTAAATACGGAAACAATACAGGGTAAAATCCCAAAATGACAATCCACAAGAATACAACAATACGGAATAAATATCCATCCGTTCGGTGTGAGATGGGATCAGCTGGCGGAGCATCAAACATCCAAGGAAATCTTCTACCTGTTACTTGGGCGATAGGAAACCCAGGGTCCGGGGTGGTGAGTATAAACTCAAGGGTAATATATAGAAAGTGCATGAACAACATACAGGATATAGAGATCTACAAGTATACATGTGAAGATCTACAGGTATACAGCATGAGTCCAATAGACATACAGTCCTATCCAAATCTAATAACAAGTAACCACAGTATAGTCATACCCAATGCATATACTAAACTGATCAACTGAACATGCAGTAATGTACCAATGTACCTGACGGTCTGCAACACCATAAGCTATATCATTCTGAACAGATATACAATAACATAACCCATATAATGTACAAAGTCAATCCCAATTCTGACCAACACTTAGGCATATGAACAGTATATAATCACATGTAATAACATCCCGGTCCATACCACACTATGACACGACGCTAATCAAATGCATACAACAGTCTAGACCAACACATATATCATGGTCAACACACAGCAGTATATAATATGCAAATGACATGTATCATGATGTACATGCATATGCATCAATCATAGCTCAATCAAATGCAGCATCTCACAGGCATATGTAAAACATATATCGAATACATGCATACATATATATCAGTAATACACATGCATGGCCATGTCTATGGACCCATCCAACCACGACCCCAGTATGGCCAGGGTGGCACGACATGATAACTATCCCGACTCCAGCCGCCACCACTCTCGAGTGATCGA
This sequence comes from Wurfbainia villosa, assembly GCA_025175895.1. Lineage (NCBI taxonomy): Eukaryota > Viridiplantae > Streptophyta > Magnoliopsida > Zingiberales > Zingiberaceae > Wurfbainia > Wurfbainia villosa. The sequence continues at coordinate 84,638,442 of CM046003.1, read as the reverse complement.
ATTGGGTAGTATGAAATAGTAGCTAGCCGCCATAGAGCTATATGCTACTCACACGGGGGGTCCCTGCTGCTAGCCGCTCCATCCCTACCCATGAGTAGACGAGCACCGCATCCAGGACAACTGCACATCACATGACCACCGTCTATAGTGGGTGAGTGCGCTAACTACCACTCCGCACAGTGGCCAAGTGTGCATCTCCAGCTACCACCATCCATAGTGGCTAAGAATGGCATGCATAACAATGTTCTACTCTCAACCCTGCTACCACTACCCCGAGTGGCCGGGGAGGCAGGATGACTAGCGATCCTCTCAACCAAAAGGGAGACCTAATCACCAGCATGCATGCAATGTAATGATGCATAGCTCCATACATGTATCCTCGCCACACTCCCTATCCCACGGGGAGTCCTGGTCAACCAAAAGTCAACTATGCAAGGACTACAATCCACAAGACTCTCTCTATCGCACAAAGAGTCATACACATTTGACAGTCAACCACGCTAAGACCTCTAGTCAGTAGCGAGATACTATCGACCGTCCATATAATCATACACAGGCATACAATCCATAATGGATATACCATCACGCTAGGACCTCTAGTCCATAGCCACATATTGACAACCACACACTTATCTATGCACTGACAACTAAATCCACCATAGATGCACAACTAATAAGTATACGATACAACAATCGACTCCATAATCTAATCCATCACCTAACCCTAGTGATGTAACACAGTAACCCAATCTGAGGTCACAAAGATAACCCTAACCACCTGTACTTACTGAACATCTATCAGTTAACACATAATAGGGTTTATAGTTCTTATCCGTGCTAGATAATCAATGAAGTAACAACAATATATCTCAAAGGTCAAGTCAGTACAAGCATATGATTAAATAAGAGTGGATCTAAGATCAAAGTAATAGCATAAGTCCAAATTCATGCACCAGATTCAGATCAAACTACCTGACCAGGGTAGATATTACCCACCTGATACATAATCCGTGCTATTCATCACCACCTCCATGTATCTATCACAATCAAAGTCCTATAACAATAGGATACAATTAAGTACCATCAGATATCTAATGATCGAATCAAATCCTACATCATCCTTGTATCTCGATCAACTAATAATCCACAATCTACTATAACATCAACTACAGATATAGTAAGCATCCATATCACTTAGATCTAAATCAATGAACCTCCTACTTCATTCCAACCAATTCACTTCAATGCACCAATTCACAATACCTTATTGTCAATACCTCCAACCGTAGCTCAACTAGTGCAGCTTCAATCACAGCTGCCCAATTCCAAGTATAGGTATTAGATCTGCATCAACCAACTAAATCAAAAGAAAAACATAACTCAGATCATCCTCATTACCTACAATCAACTATAATTATCACACAACAATTGTAATTCAACCCAACTCTATGCTTACCTTGCTTACCATCACCCACACACCTTCAAATCCATCAGCCTGTCGTTGAGCTACAAGAGTAGCATTCATCCACCTCAACTCGAAATGGATATGGAATCTCATGAGCAGAACAAAATAAAGAGAATAAAATAGAAATTATACCAAACCAGACATTACCGGTGAAGCTACTGAGGAGTTGAGTGTTTGTAGCCCCTCCCCCCTCGATCTCTAGATCAGCTCACCGAACTCTGGAAAACTCTCGATCGTAATTGGTCGTTGCGATGAAAAATAGAGGAAAGGGAAGAACACCAGCGTGGCCGACGATCGATCTGTGTGACCAAAGGCGGCTGTGACAGTGAAGGCGAGCCGGCCTATCAAGCAGCAGATAAGGCAATGATCCTGCGTGAAGATCAACACCGATGACAATCAGTACTAGCCGCAGATCAGGGCGTCGGATGGGGTGGTGGAGCATCACCTGCAATGTGCGACGACCGGAGCAATCCACAGTGGTGAAAGCTAAGAGCGACGGAGATGGTAGCGAGTATCGCATATCGATCGATTAGGGCGACATGAGGAGTTGGCTCGGTGGTCGCGGTGGCTGGAGGTCAGAGAAATAGAGCGCGAGTGAGGGTAGGCAACCGGCCGGCGCTGCTTGCTCCCAACCGAGATAAGCGGCATTGGGTGGAGGCTTGCCGCGGATGGGCAGCGATCGAGATTTTGACAAAGAGGAGAAGGAAAGTTTGCGGTGACGAAGAGGTCGGGATCACGAGAGGGAAGATCGCGATCGGGTTTATAAGAGCCATTCCCTTTTGGGTTGAGCCCACTTTGGTCAAGTCTAACCCAAGTTAAGTCCAAACTCCCAATTAAGCTTTAATCCTCCTCGTATGGACTCCTTTTGAATCTGGAAAAATTTCTGTGAACTCTTGAGAAATTATATAAGATAAATTGTCTCCATTAACAAGGGGTATTTTATTTTATTTTATTTTTTTCCATATCTTACAATATTCAAGGTGTTGGAGCCTATGGTGAATTTTTCAAGGGCCTTAGTAAGGTATTCTACCTTTTCCCTTAAAATTCTATTCTCTTCTAAGCATGCATGATTTTCACTAGAAGAAAAAGTATTATCATGTGAACATGTATTTTTCAATTTTTTTCTTCTAGAGTTCTAATTTCACTAAGCATGCATTTATTCTTCTTCTTAGTTCTAAATAAATCCCTAGTTAAACTAGAAATCATAGAAATAACCTTTTGAGGAGGGAGATTTCTTACCTCACTTACCCAATCTCCTTCCGATTCCGATGATGATGATGCTCCCCCTTCACTTGAGCTCTCCTCCTCACTTGTGCTTCCTTCTTCTTGCTCGGAGGAGGTGGAGGCTATATCATTCATTCTTATAAGTGCAAAATGGGAGACAATTTCTTCTTCTTCCGATGATGATGGGTCATTCCATGTAGCTTTAAGGTTTTGTATTTTTCCCTTTCCCTTATCTTTTGATTTCTTCTCTTCCTTCTTCTTCCTTTCTTTCTTCTTGTCATTCTTCTTCCTTTCTTCCTTGCTCTTGTTCAACAAGTGACATTCATCCCTCATATGTCCCTCTCCTTGGCAATTGTAGCATATCACCTTCCTAGTCCTCTTTCTCCTATCCTGAGACTTGTTAAATTTAAAGCTTTTTAATGCACGTCTCACCTTTCTTACCATATAAGCCTCTTCATCGGTGTTCATGGAAGAAGATGAGTCATCATCCGATGAAGGAGGTGTAGTCTCCTTTTTCTTCCCCTTGTTCGCCACTAGTGCCACTCCCCTTGATTAAATTCTTGGCTCTTCTACTATACCTTCAAGCCTAGTTTCATGAAGCTCCATAGTAGAAAAAAATTCTTCTAAAGTACTTACCTCTAGATTCCTTGAAATGTAAAAAGAGTCCACCATTGAGCTCCATTTAGATGACTGAGGGAATGCATCGATTGCCTTCATTATCATATCCCGGTTCGATAGCTTCTCACATACACTTGAAACCCATTAATAATTTCTTTAAATCTAGAGTGTAATGATAATACCTTTTCCCCCTTATCTAATTTGATATTATTGAGTTGAGAGCAGAGAAGGTCTCTTCTTGCAAGCTTGGCTTCGGAGGTGCCTTCATGAAGCTCCACTAGCTTCTCCCACATCACTTTAGCGCTTGAGCACTCTCCAATCCTATTGATCTCTTGTTCAGGAAGCACATTGAAAAGATGGTTCTTGGCTTTTGAATTTGCTAAGTGCTCCTCTCTTTGCTTCTTGGTCCATCTCGATTTCTCTAATAGCTCCCCTTCTTCATCCCTAGGCACTTCGAAACTGTTTTCCATAATTAAGATTATTTCAAAGTCGGTTTCAAAAAATACCTCCATCGCTTATTCCACCATGTGCAATCCCCTTCGAATTTGGGTGGATGGATGTTCATGTCGGCCATTTCGTTGTTGTGCTTGTTGCGGCGGTGAGTCCGTTGACAAGCAACCTTAGCTCTAATACCACTTGTTGGAGGATGTGGCCCGACTAGAAAGGGGGTTGAATAGCCCTTGACATGCTCGATGGAATTCTCGCATCTTAATCATCTACAATCGAGGTTAGCACAATGGAAATAATAAAACAAAGACAATTAAAACTAAAGCAATAGTAAAGAACAAAGCAATGCTAACAAAGAGATGTAACGTGGTGTTGGTTGTTCGCTTCGGAGGCTCATTGGCTCCCATGTCCCCGGATTAAAATTTTCACTAATGAAAGGATTAATCCGGATGGGATGAGCTTCCTTAACGACACCATTTTGTCGTCGTGCTAACAACTCGAGTGGTCGCTTGAACAAACTAGTTGTTCAAGCAACACAACTCTTCTAGTTGGTTAGCCGCGGAAGAGACGACGGACGGATCGCCGGTTTTTGTGTTTGTCTTCGGGGTCCATGATTATACAATATATATTCATACACACACATGCATAATCATCATATATAAGAACATGCTCAGATCTAAAATTAAAGTTATAAAACTTTATACCTTACGATCTTCTACCGTATGTCCTATCCTTCTCGTGGACGACGTGTGGACGAAGATCCTCCACGAGTAGAAGCCTTCTAGATCACGTTCTTCTCTTCCTTGTCCACTGCGAACAAAGAGAAAAACCAACAAAACCTTTCCTTTCTAGAACCGGCCACCAAACAAGAGAGTTTGATGCAACCGCCGGCCAAGGAACGATTGGATGAGTGCCGGCCAACTTGTTGTATTGTTGCCGCCGGCCACCTAGATGTTGGAGAAGCACCGGCCACCAATTGTTGGAGAGCCGCCGGCCACCAAGGAGCAAGGGAGGAGGAAGAGGAGAACCGGCCAAGAGAGGAGGAGAGGAAGAGGGCGCCCAAAACTTAGGGAGAACAATAACCTTGCCGCCCACTTCTTAGCCGCCCAAAACCCTAGCTCCTCTAGGGTTTGTTGCCGCCCAACACTTGGATGAGCCAAACCCTAATTCTCTAATTTGAACCACACTCTATTTCTCTATATCTTTCGCCCAATGCCTAAGCCCTTATTTATAGAATTTAGGAGAAAGTTGGTTAGCCTAAAATATAGGAACTAATCCCTATTTTCTTGCCGCCCAAATAACCCTATCTCCTCTAGGATTTGTTGCACTAATGCTTGGATGAGCCAAACCCTAATTCTAGAATTAGGCTTAAGCCTCCTTTAATCTCCACCGTCGGATCTAGGGATTTAATCTCCACCGTCGGATCTAGGGTTTTATCCCAACCGTCGGATCTAGGATTTCATCCCAACCGTAGGATCTAGGATTTCATCCCAACCGTCGGATCAAGGATTTCATCCCAACCGTCGGATCTAGGGATTTAATCCCAACCGTCGATTCTAGGATTTCATCCTAACCATCGGATCTATGGATTTCATCCCAACCGTAGGATCTAGGATTTCATCCCAACCGTCGGATCAAGGATTTCATCCCAACCATCGGATCTAGGGATTTAATCCCAACCGTCGGATCTAGGGTTTTATCCCAACCGTCGGATCTAGGATTTTATCCCAACCATCGGATCTAGGGATTTAATCCCAACCGTCGATTCTAGGGTTTCATCCTAACCATCGGATCTATGGATTTAATCCAACCGTTGGTTCTAGGGTTTCATCCCAACCATCGGATCTATGGATTTAATCCAACCATTGGTACTAGGGTTTTGTTTTACATTCTTGGATCTAGACTTCACAAGGATTATATTAGGCTACGATAGGGACCATAAGGAGGAGTTGGGTCTTGGCCACCCGATGGATCGGAACCACACAAACTTGATCCATCAATGATCTTCCATTCCACTAGAGGATCATCATTGAACTACCTCACCAACCCCCATAAATTAATATGGGCTCCATATATTATTTTTACATTTATCTCCCCGTGTTTAAGATATCGAATGTCCGTCAATTAATTGATTTACTGACCATCAATTAATTAACATCTAACTCCTCGAGTAGTACCACTCAACCTTATCATCATGTTGACTAAGTCAACCAACTGGGTTTATATGATGAACCTTATGAGCTCCTCAAGGGGACATCATCAACCTAATATATAGGACACGGTTTCCTCCTATAATCAACGGCACACCATGTAAATAATATTATTTCCCAACTTACCAGCCTTATTGATTTAATCCATCTAAATCTCACCCACTGGTGAATCAAAGAAATAAACACTAAGTACATGTTCCCGTTATTATATCGGGATTAAGAGTATGTACAACATAATATCCGATGTCCGATTCAATTATGTAGTCAGCACTAAATTGAATCATCTCTATGTCAGTCCTGCTCAATACACCTAAGTGTACTAGTGTAACTCTATGTTCAAGATAAAACAATACCAAGCTACACTACAACCATGCCAATGGTTTGTCCAAAACCATCTTGGTTGTGAGCCTCTACTTATATTTTAAGGATCGATAACATGATCTTCTGTGCCACACCAAGCACCATGTTATCTACAATGTAAAATATTAGACAATATGCACACACATATAATAAATATATAAAGTGCAAACAATGATCATGTGATTCTTATTTCAAAATAAAATGTTCATACAAAAAGAGCTAGGCTTTCAGTATACATTCTAACAATCTCCCAGTTATACTAAAAGACTAAGCTGTCATCACAGTGCCATACATCTGATCCCCATGTCCTCCACATGCCTATCAAACGCTTTCGCTGGAAGGGCCTTAGTGAATGGATCCGCCAGGTTATCCTCTGATGCAATCTTGGCGACAGTAACTTCTCCTCGCTTTACGATCTCTCGTATAAGGTGGTACTTGCGCTCTATGTGTTTACTCGTCTTATGGGCTCGTGGTTCCTTCGAGTTTGCAACTGCACCACTGTTATCACAATAAATTAACACATATGACCGTGGATGTGAGCAAGTTCTCCACAATTAAATATGTGAAGAAGGGAGCGGTGTCCTTTGGGAATAGTGGAAAACTCAAGATATTAGGTAGAGGTACAATTGAGGTATCCCCTAAAATTGTTATTCACAAAGTATTGCTAGTTGAAAATATGAAATTTAATTTATTAAGTGTTAGTCAACTTTGTGATGCAAACTATCATGTCTCTTTTGAATCCTCTAAATGCATGACTAGACACAAGGAATTAAATGATTGTATGTTAGTTGGATATAGGAAATCAAACATCTATTATGTTGATCTTTCATATGCTTCTAACATTTCTACTAAGTGTTTTGTTGCAAAAGAAGAGGAAAGTTGGCTATGGCATAGAAGATTGGGGCATATCAACATGAAAAACATAGCCAAGGTAGCCAAGATGGAGTTAGTCAAAGGGCTACCAAAGATCAAGTATGTCAAGAACAAATTGTGTGATGCATGCCAAGAAGGAAAACAAACAAAGGCATCACAAAAAGGTAAAACCCTAACCAATACCTCTTTACCATTAGAATTATTGCATCTTGACTTATTTGATTGCCATAGTACTCCATCTTTAATTGGTAATAAATATTGTTTGGTTATATTAGATGATTTTTCTACGTATACTTGGGTCTATTTTATGAAACATAAGGATGATACCTTAGAAATAATCATAGGATTTAGTAAAAGGGTTGAAAATGAAAAGAGTCTCAAAATCAACCGGATCCGTAGTGATCATGGTGGTGAATTTGAAAATCTAAAATTTTCACAATTTTGTTTAGAGCAAGGGTACAAGCATGAGTTCTCTTGTCCTAGAACACCCCAACAAAATGGGGTGGTGGAAAGGAGAAATCATGTCCTACAAGAGGCGGCTAGGACTATGCTTAATGCATATTCTCTACCTAGCTACTTGTGGGCAGAAGCGGTTAATACCGCTTGCTATATCCAAAATAGGGTTCAAATCCATAGGTTTTTAGGAAAAACCCCATTTGAATTATGGAATGGGACTATACCCACAATTCATTATTTCAAAGTCTTTGGATGTAAAGTTTATATTCTAAACACCAAAGATAACTTAGGAAAATTTGAATCAAAAGCGGATGAGGGAATCCTAGTTGGATACTCATCCACAAGTAGAGGGTATAGAGTCTACAATAAGAGAACCAAAGGGATTGAGGAATCTTCCAATGTTCAATTTGATGAAACAACTAGTACCTACCCTAGAAAGTCCTCCATTGATAAGGATATTAATGACAACAATCAAGACATTACCCAAAAACTTCAAAATTTGACCATTAGGGGTAATGATCAAGGGGGAGGAAGAGGAGACTCCGATGATGAAAGAAGGGTGGAAGATAACAATGATCAAATTGAAACCGCTTCTAGAAACCTAAGAATTCATCAAGATCATCCACTTGACCAAGTAGTAGGAGATCTATCTCAAGGAGTAAGAACTAGGTCATTTCATAGACCTCCTACTAGTCAAGTTGCTCTTATCTCACAAATTGAGCCCAAATCGATCAATGATGCATTACATGATCCGGATTGGATTTTGGCAATGCAAGATGAATTGGCTCAATTTGAGAGAAGTCAAGTGTGGGAATTAGTACCTAGACCCGATGATAGCACCATAATTACTACAAGATGGGTCTTTAGGAATAAGCTAGATGATCAAGGAAATATCACTAGAAATAAAGATAGGTTGGTTGCTAGGGGATTCAATCAAGTTGAGGGGCTTGACTATGATGAGACTTATGCCCCGGTTGCAAGGTTAGAATCTATTAGGATTCTCTTAGGGTATGCTTCCTACATGGGATTTAAACTTTACCAAATGGATATTAAATCGGCATTCTTAAATGGTTTTATTAAGGAGGAAGTATATGTAGAGCAACCTCCCGGATTTGAGAACATAGATTATCCAAATCATGTATGTAAGCTTAGGAAAGCATTATATGGGTTAAAACAAGCTCCCCGGGCATGGTATGAAAGATTGTCATCCTTCTTAATTTCTAAGGATTTTAGAAGAGGCCAAGTAGATCAAACTTTGTTTATAAAGTCAACGTTAAAAGATATATTCATATCCCAAGTATATGTTGATGATATCATCTTTGGGTCAACAAATGATGATCTTCTTCAAGACTTTATAAAAAATATGGAAAATGAATTTGAAATGAGTTTGGTTGGAGAGCTTACCTTTTTCCTAGGCTTACAAGTCAAACAAACCAATGAGGGTATTCATATTTATCAAACCAAATATGCAAATGAAATGATCAAGAAATTTGGTTTGGAAAATGCCAAAATTGTAACCACTCCTATGGCCACTAGCACTAGGATAGATAGTGATCATGAAGGTAAATCAATTGATCTTAAACTTTATAGGAGTATGATTGGTAGCTTACTATACCTAACCACTAGTAGACCCGACATTTTATTTGCGGTAGGTATGTGTGCAAGATACCAATCTTGTGCCAAAGAATCACATTTGGTAGCCGTCAAAAGAATATTAAGGTATATTAAAGGCACCCTAAATGTAGGACTTTGGTATCCTAGGACTAGGTCATTTGAATTACTTGGTTATACCGATTCCGATTATGCCGGGTGCAAATTGGATAGGAAAAGTACTAGTGGTGGATGTCAATTTCTTGGGTCCTCCCTAGTTAGTTGGAGTAGTAGGAAGCAACATTGTGTTGCTTTATCAACCACCGAAGCCAAATATGTGGCTATGGGTGGTTGTGTAGCTCAATTACTTTGGATGAGGCATACTCTTGTGGACTATGAGATACACTACTCTAACATTAAAGTTTATTGTGATAATGTGAGTACCATCAACTTGACCAAAAATCCGGTACATCACTCTAGGACCAAGCACATTGAAGTGAAACATCACTTCATAAGAGATCATGTGGCAAGAGGGGACATTGAACTTAATTATGTAGAATCTAAGTCCAACCTTGCCGATATCTTTACAAAAGCTCTTCCCGAAAATGAATTTTCATCTTTAAGGAGAGAGCTTGGTATGTGCTTTGTAGAGTAAAATTCTAGGTTTGCATGATCCCATGTTTATATGTTATCTTTATACCTTGATACATCTCACAAAAAGCCTTAAGAAACCTTGATTTTTGTATTGAGACACTTAGAACCATGTGAGATGATAGGGAAGGTGTACTTGGCTCATCATGCTTGTTATGATGCATTACTATGAGCCAATGGCACACCTAGAGACATAAATACCTTATGGACCAACCATTGGGAAGGCTTGTATTCAAGTAATGAGTACATAGCTCTAAGAACATGGTTGGAAATTCCAAATCATATATATTTTAAACTATGTTCATTATATTTTGGAAAACAGTTTTCAAGTGAATCACAAAAGTGATACAAAGTTTGAAAATTCTTTAGAACTTTTGTAAGTTTCCAAATTTGTATCAATCTTGAAATCTGGAAAACATATATTTTTCAAATTATTTTTCCTTAATAAAGTATGATTTAAGAAATGTGTACGCAAAATTTCATGATTTTTCGAGATTTCTAGAATTTCTACCGCATTTCTGAAAATGGGCTGAAAATGTTGAAATTTCGATTTAGCGTGAAGTACCGATCAGTACCCGGTTTTCTGATAATAAGCTCCATTTTCTGATATTTGGTGTATTTTTGATGTCCTAACACTCTAGTATGATAATATTGCGTATAAACGAGTTTTAGGACTGCTTAATACAGTGGTTTAGGGGGAGTTTCAATAAATTCTATCCTTTTCTCCCCAAAACCATTGTTGGTGCAAAGTTAGGATTTAACTTTTGAATTTTAGATTATGATTTGCTTCAAATGTAATTTACATCCTATCTTGGATTAAGGGGGAGTTTAATTTCAATCAAATACTTTAGTCCAAGATCCAACACTCTTAATTCTTTCATCCTTCTCTTTTTGATGTATGTCAAAGGGGGAGAAGGAATGCTTAAGTTAGATGGTTATGCGTGTATCTTTAAAGACCTAACTTAAATGATTGTCAAACATCAAAAAGGGGGAGATTGTTGGTGCAACAATGCTCCAAGCATTTATATGTTTTGATGTTTGGCTAATCATCTAAGTTAGGCAATATCTTGTGATCTAATTACGAATGTGTTTAAGTGACAGGGAAATCCAAGGATGAAGACTTGGTAAAAGGAAGTCCAAGTATGATCTTGGCAAAGGAAGTCCAAGGGATGGACTTGGCGGCATAAGACCAAGCTTGTAGTCTTGGCAGCATAAAGTCCAAAGTGAACCTTGGCAAAGGAAGTCCAAAGTAAAGTCTTGGCAGCATAAGTCCAAGCTTGTAGTCTTGGCGGCATAAAGTCCAAGCATTTGGCAACCCAAGACATGACGAAACCGAAGGAAGCTCTTGGAAGCAAAGCGCAAAGGATGAACAAGTCGCGGACTCGGAGGGATCCTGAAGGCGCAAGGCTTATTGAGGAGCTAGAAGGTTGAGTCTAGGTCTAGGGTATAAAATCAAGTATGAATTACTCATACTTGATGAGTGATCGTCGATGTATCGATCGGCCGTCGGCGTTCGGCGAGTCGGATGAAACCACGACCATCGATCAGCCTTGGTCGGATCGATCGGCGATCTGCGATCGATCGGCCGCCAAGGGCATCGGTCGATCGATCAAGGAAATATCACCACGCGAATGCGGTCTCACTCATTGCGCCTTGATCACTGATCGATCACCCCATCGATCGGTGATGGAGGATCGGTCGGTGATCACCTGGCCGTTGGAAATTACGGCTACGAATCTCCGCGGAGATCGCGTTTCAGAAGTCGTTGGCCCGGCGATCGTGATGGTATGCATCGATCATTGATCGACGCCTAACGGAAAAACAACCCCTCTTATAAAGGGGCCATGGGGAGCTTGGTGAAGCTAGTGCTCTTGCTCCTAACTATACTCTCGTGCTCACCAAGCCTTCCAAGTGTTTTTAGTGATTTAAATCCTCCTCTTCTCTTGTTCTTGATCATCCATCATTGTAAAGAAGAGGAGAGCATTGTAAGAAAGGTTTCTCCACCTTGGTTCATCCAAAGGAGGTTCTAGTGAAGGTTGATTAGGGCTAATCCACCTTACGGATTGCCGTGGAGTAGGAGCATCATCTCCGAACCACGTACATCGGGTGTTAGCTTTGTTCTTGCTTTGATTTGTGTTTATATTTTGTATTGCTTCCGCTAACATTTTTTGTAGAAAAGAAGAAAGGCTAATCACCCCCCCCCCCTCTAGCCATTCCAAGGGTCCTAACAATGGAAACCTTGGCCACTTGGCATCTACCATGGTTAGTCTTAGGGATGACTTCCCTAGTAACCTTGGTTTCCTTAGACCTATGGAAGGTTCTATAATCGAATGGAACACTATGGTAGGTCTCCTTGGGCTTAGTTTTTTGACCCAAACCTTTCTTTCCCTTAGATGGTTTTTGCCTCCTAGTCCTTAATTTTTTTATCATTAGACCCTAGAATCATGTTTTCCATCTTCCTTAGGGTCTTCTCCATTCTCTCAAGTTTTGACCTAAAACATGATTTTCTAACTCTAGCTACCCAATTTTTGGATTTTCATTTATTCTTTGGGCATTATTCTTCCTTTTAAGCATATGCCTACCCTTCTTAGGGTTAATTCCTAAATGATTTTCTACCTTCCTAATAGCTTCCTTTGGTAGAATTGTTTTAGGGTTGATTGTTCTAGACTTGTACTTTACCCTAATATTGTAAGATTTAGCACCTAAGCAATAAGATCTATTTTTAGCATGCTTTTCATGATTATGAACAATAGCAAGAATATTAAAATTACTCCTAGCATGCTTTTGACTATTGATTGAAGGAGCATACTTAAAAGTTATCTTAGGGTTTGCCTTAGCTTCCCCTACATTTGAGACTCCTCCTTTGCCCTTGGGTTGCTTCCTCCCCCTAGGGCATTGAGTCCTATAGTGCCTCTTTTGATTGCACTTGAAGCACACAATGTGCTCTTTGCTCTTGATTGTTGAGGTTCCAGCATCCTTTGACTTATCCTTGAATTTTGTTGTAGGTTGAGTCTTCTTGACTCGCTTTGTACACTTACTCTTGTAATGTCCATTTTTCCTACATTTAAAGCATACAATATAATTTTTATTTTTAATCAAAATGCTTGAGTTACCTAGGTCGGAAATGGAATTTTTGAGCTTGCTCTTCTTCTCTCCTAGAGGTGGATGGCTCATCTTCTTGCTCCGACATGGAGGATGGTCTCTTCTCCCCATCAATTCTAGAAGTGGAGGCTTCCTCCAATTCTTCCACCTCTTCTTATTCCTCGAATATCAAACACCTCTCGACCTCCGAATCCTCACTCTCTTGAGATGATGATGTACATTCTTCTTGAGCTTAAGAGGATGATCACTCCTCTTCTTCTTTTTCTTGTGTCGCTTCGGGATTTTTGTGGAACTTGACCAACTTGTTCCACAACTCCTTAGCATCCCTATAACCTCCTAATCTAGATAAAATATCATTAGGTATCAAATTTACTAACATTTTTGTTACCTTGACGGTTGTCTCGAATTTGTACCGTTGCACCTTGGTCCACCTCTTCATCTTGAGGATTTCTCGCTTCTTGTCCCTCGGAGCATCGAATCCTATAATCACAACAAACCAATTTTCTATATTAGACGTTAGGAAATATTCCATCATACCTTTCCAATATGAGAAATCTTTGTGGTCAAAGATGGGTGGAATTGTTATGTCATCGCCCAATCTCTCGTTGAGCTCCATTTTATCCTTTTCGTCTAGCACGTTTGCTCCTTGGCGGTTAGTCCAAATGAAGAGCCAACCGAGCTCTGATACCAATTGTAGGAATGCTGATGACATGCTAGAGGGGGGTGAATAGCGATTTTGTGTTGTCGATGGAATGCGATCGTGATCATCTCTATAATTCATTAGTATGCATAGTGGAATATAGAATAAAGCATAAACTAAAAAAACAAAACAATCACTCACATGAAATACACAAGATGTAACCTGGTTCAGAACCTAGGGTTCCTACCCCACGGATCGAGCTCTAGTGATGCACACCACCACTATAAACTCCTCGGAACAAACTGAAGGTGGAGAAACCTTTTACAAGTGATTACAAAAGTAATACAACAACAAGAACAAGATATAGGCAATTACACTAAGCAAATGAATACAAGTAAAGGAAACACTTTACAAATGTGAGCTTTTGAATGCTTGATCTTAGGTTGCTTTGGAATGCTCTTGAAGGTCTAGAATGCAGCAGCAATTCGCCTTTAAATCTCCTTAAGAACCATGGCTAAAATCCTCCTCTTTGAGCTCCTTATAAAACTGTAACTCAGGCTAATTTTTGCCTTCCAGTCAACTTCTCTTATGCAGTAGTCGACTAGCCTTCATGTCGTTGTCTCATAATGGCTATATCCATGCTAGAAAAATTCCAATGGATACCTAGCAATCAACTGCCAAACCCTATCAGTCGACTGCTGCTTCGATAGTCAACTGATCAATCGACTAAGGAACTTTTTGTGCTTGTGCCCACAAATAACAGTTGATTGCCCTCCATGGTAGTCGACTGCCCCAAAGCTGTCAGTCAACTTTCAGTGGCATGCTGTCGCAGTTGAGCTAGTTGACTTCTAAGAGTCGACTAGGTTGCCAAGTGTCAAAACACTTGACCAGTCGATTGGTCCATAACCCCAGTCGACTGATAAACCTCAAACATGAGGTTTAACCTAAGTATGATCCCCTCATACTTGATAGACCACCCTTAGCTTAGACCTAAGCCTTCTAGCCACCTCCATCAGCCTCACGCTTATCGGATCCCTCCAAGTCATCCATGACTTGTTCATCCATACGTTAGCCTTCAAGTGCTTTCATCGGCTATTGTCATGCTATTCGGGTCTATATTGCCAAGGTACATTTGGGCTTACACTGCCAAGACACACGCTTGGACTTTACACCGCTAAACTTTGAACTTATGTAGCCAAGACTACCGCTTGGACTTTACACCACCAATATCACACCCTTGGACTTCCCAATTGCCAAGATCCATTTAGACTTATGATGCCTAGACTCCATACTTGGACTTTATGTCATCAAACATTGGACTTATGCTGTCAAAACCCATGCTTGGACTTTCCATGATGACAATCACATTGCAATACATTTTGTCGAACATCAAAATGCTGCTCGAGCCAAACTCGAGTCTAGTCAATCGTGACCTAGGCCTATTGAACCAACATAAGTCTAAGTGGATTAATTAAAGCAGTGAGCTTGTCCGACTTTGATTAGTTAATTTATGTTGGGATTTGGTTTGTTTTCTTTGTCGGCAAGCATAGTTCGTATGGTGTTTTATCGTTTTACGATTGTCTGTCAATGTCGGTGATGATTGCCGCCGGGGAGGATGCAAGCTGATATAATATTATCAAGGCTAGTGTTCAACACTATCTTCGTAAAACTTCCTAGGTTTGAAAGCATAGACCATCCTGACCATGTATTTAAGTTAAAGAAAGCACTATATGGACTAAAACAAGCACCTTGGGCTTGATATGAATGATTATCAACACATCTGATATCTAAGGGGTTGGATTAAGGATTAGTTGATCCAACACTGTTCATCAAAATCCTTGAGTCAGATATATTTTTAGCCCAAGTCTATATATATGATATAATTTTTGGGTCAACAAATTTAGAGAATTAAAAAAGACTTTATAACTCTAATGGAACACAAATTCAAAATGAGTGTAATAGTGGAGTTAACTTTTTTCTTAGGTTTAAAAATCAAATAAACTAAAGAAGGTAATATGTACATCAACAAAAATACACAAAAGAATTACTTAGGAAATTTGGAATGGAAAACATTAAGGAAATAAAAACACCATTGACAACTAATATAACTTTATATAGTGATTCAAATGGAAAACTTTTTGACCTTATGTACTATAGGAGTGCAGTAGGCAAACTATTATATCTAACTACAAGACTAGACATTTTATTTATAGTTAGTATGTGCACAAGATACTAAACTTGTGCTAAAGAATCCCACTTAGCTAATGTTAAAAGAATTTTTAGATATCTAAAAGGAACAAATAATGTAGGTATGTGGTACCCTAGAACAAATAGGTTTGAACTTATAGGATTCTCTGAGTTAGACTATGCTGACTATAAATTGGATAGAAAAAGTACAATGTGGTACCCTAGAACAAATAGGTTTGAACTTATATGTGTTGCCTTATTTACTACTGAGGCAAAATATATAGCAATGACAGAATGTGTTGCATAACTACTATTGGTGATGCACACATTAAAAGATTTTAACTTAAAAAATACAAACATAAATTTTTTTATCGATAATATAAGCTTAATTAACTTAACTAAAAATCTCATACACCATTCAAGAACTAAATACATTGAAATAAAATATCACTTTACTAGGGATTACATCGCCATAGGAGAATTAAACTCAACTATGTTGAATTCAAGTCAAATTTGACTAACATATTCACTAAACTACTACTGGAATCCGAATTCAGTAGTCTACAATGATATTTAGGATTATGTATAATAGAATAGGTATTAGTGCTAAATGTAAACATGCCTTTTTTTAACTAAAAATAATTATTTTTTTGCATATTAAATCTAACGAACTAATTAAATTTAGCATGGTCAGAACCCTAGAATCCATGTTCCTAAAGATTTAGAAGCCTTGGCATCTCACAAGCACCTAGGAATTATCTTGCTTGTGTACTAAGAAACATATAATGGTGTGAGATGCATAGGGTTTATCCTACGTTTCAGATGTAGATTAAGTTCATCAACATGTACCAAAAGGGGTATGTTGTTTAAAGAAAAAAAAATCAACTACTTGGGGCTAACACTTTCATAAGACATAATGATCTCCTATATCAATTAAGTCAGAAAAAGTTATACATTTACCAAAGGATGATTTTTTTTATGAATGAATATTTTCTAAGTAAACTAAGGAATACCCTTAAAATTCCCTAGAAACATGGGAACTCTAAATGAATGCCCCATTAGTTTAATTTGTTTACTTTTTGCAACTCGTAGTCTGACTTGTTTGGATTGCCTCCTTACGTGCTTATAATTTTTTTTTATGAATGTCAAAGGGGGAGGATAAGGGTTAAAGGACGTAAAAAAAGTTAAAAAAAAAACAACACATCATGAGCATATTTTTTTTTAAACATACTAATTTTCACTTAACCAAATATGCCATATTTTTTAATTTTAATCTAGGGTTTACATTACATTAAAAAGGGGGAGATTGTTGGTGCATTTTTGCACTAATAATTAAACTAGTATTTTGATGAATGACAATAGGTTAATGATAGAACTTTAGGCTATGTTTGGTACAGGGTAATCAGGCTTGTAATGTAATCAGAATTACATTACAAGATGATTTACTTTGTTTGGTAACATTTCAAAGATGTAATGTAATGTAATCACATTACAAAATAAGAGTCAAGATCCGTAATCTCGATTACGAAGGAAAAGCTATGTAATCCGATTACATTATGGGCTCAATATTTATCATAACAAATATATCCTTCTTTTATTTTTCTCATTGCTTCCCGATGCTCGTCGACGACGACCACCGGCGACGGTGGCCGGCCGATGACCGACGGCCGGCGACCGATCGGTGGCGACCGACGATTGGTGACCGGGCGACAATCGGTCGGTGCCCACCGGCCATCAGCGATAACCTTATAAGGGTATTTTTTGTCATTTTATAATAATATGAATTACATTCCTTATAACAAATATGGACACCAAACAAACGAATGTAATCACTTTTATAATCAAAGATTACACACCAATCTCTAACCAAACACAGTAATGTAATACACATTACATTACATTACATTACAAACTTGATTACATTACAAGGTCGATTACATTACCCCATACCAAACATAGCCTTATGTTATTTAACCTCTTGAACTAAGTGTGCAAA
This sequence comes from Wurfbainia villosa, assembly GCA_025175895.1. NCBI lineage: Eukaryota > Viridiplantae > Streptophyta > Magnoliopsida > Zingiberales > Zingiberaceae > Wurfbainia > Wurfbainia villosa. The sequence continues at coordinate 84,620,623 of CM046003.1, read as the reverse complement.
CTAAAAGATTTGACAGGTCTAGAGGACCAGACACTAGGCTGAAGTCCAGTTTGGTCAGAAGGACAAGATGACTAGTTGAAATCCATATGGGGCATATGACAGGAAGTCCTAGTGGGTCAAGGGATTAGACATCAACAAAATAAGTCTACAAGTGGTAAGTGGAGGCAAGAAACTGGAGAGACAAATCCAACGAGGACGAATCCCAATGGTGTTGGTGCAATCGGCCCAACAGTACCTTGATGGTGTTTTGATGATAGACAAAACTCATGACATGGGATTGTCATGGGAAAGTCCAACATGGGGTTGGCATGGAAAATCCAAGCATGGAGCTTGGTATGGAAGTCCAAGGGGGAAGCCTTGGCATGGGAAAGTCCAAAGCATTGCGAAGCCGTGCGCTTGGTACTTGGCATGGGAAATCCAAAGCATTGCGAAGCCGTGCGCTTGGTGCTTGGTGAGAAATGCATTGCGAAGTCGTGCACTTGGTGCATATGGGAAGTCTTAAGGACTTGGTAAGTTCACTAGGCTCGGGGTCCTTGAGTCGGTGAAGGATGGCATTGCGAAGCCGTGCGCTTAGTGCATCCGAGGGACCGCCGGACGGGGAGCGAATGGAGTGAGCCCAAAGGGAAGCATACTTCTAGGGCATGAGACGCGAAGGATGGCGTTGTGAAGCCATGCGCTTGGCGCATCCGAGGGACGTAGGCCGAGGGAAGAGAGCTTTGGTGGGGAACTCCATGAGGGATAAGGTGGACTTGGCCAAGTGGCTAAGACTGAGTGTCGAAGGCTCAAACTTGATGTTTGAGGGTTTACCCGATGGTCGGATGCTCAAACAACTTGGTGTTTGAGGTTTTTCCCGACATCAGTCGACTGGCATAGGTGCCGGTTCGACTTATCCAAGTCGACTAGAGTTTGACTGGTGTAAGGCTAGGGTTTTATGCTTGGCAGTCGACTGAAGTCGACAGCAGTCGACTGCCGAGGGATGGCAGTCGACTGATGGGAGTGTCGCGAGCACAGAATGCTCCATAGCTGACTAGGCAGTCGACTACTAGGTCACCAGTCGACTGATGGGCATCATCAGTCGACTGGTAGGTGATCCGTTGGAACTTGTCCGACGTGGATCTGGCCGTTGTGAGACAACGGCTACAGGGGCAGTCGACTGGGGCCTTTTGGCAATCGACTGCTAGGCGCGAAAATAGCTTGATGCAGGTTATAAATGGAGCACGAGTTGGAGGATTTCGCCAAGTCTTTTGTGAAGATATTGGAGGGGAATTGCTGTTGCATTCCAATCCTTCAAGAGCCAATCAAAGCAAGCAATAAGCAAAGCGATCAAAGCAATCGGTGAAAGTTTTCTTTTGTATTGTATTTGTGTATTTGCTTGTATTTATATATTACATTGTAATTGCTTGTGAGAGGTTTCTCCACCTCCGACGTGTTGTCGAGAAGGAGTGTTATAGTTAGTGTCGTGCGCATAACTAGAGCTCGGTGAGCTCGCCCGTGGAGTAGGAACCATTCGGTTTCGAACCACATATATCTTGTGTTGTGTGATTGTGTATTGTTAGCTTCATTATTATTGTTATTCTGCTGCTCTAACGACAATCGTAGACAAGCAACGCAAGAAGAACGAACGAGGGCTATTCACCCCCCTCTAGCCGGCCGTACCGATCCCCTACAAATGGTATCAGAGCCGAGGTCGCTCTTCAAGGACTAACCGTCGCGAGAGCACTACAAATGGCCGGCTACATCCATCCACCGAAATTCGATGGAGATTTTGCTTGGTGGAGGAAACGGATGGAGGTATATTTAGAAACCGATTTTGATTTTATGATTATTATAGAAAACGGTTTTGAAATGCCTAGGGACAAGTACAATAAGCCAATTGAGAAGTCAAAATGGACCCAAGACCAAATCAAAGACTTCAAAACAAATCTCAAGGTAATCAAGTCAAGTTGATTAGTGATTTGTTGCCTAACACTATTTGGTCTAGATTGGGTGATTATAGGGATGCAAGGGAATTATGGAATAAGGTAATGAAATTCCAAGAAAATTCCCAATCGGCACAAGTAGAGGAGAATGTCGAAGAAGAAGCACCCACAACATTTGAAGATGTTGATGATTTGGTGGAGACCTCCACCTCTAGCATTGAGGGGGAGGAAAGGCAATCTTCCATCCCGGAGCAAGAACAAGAAGCATCCACCTTCGGAAGAAGTGAAGAGGACTCCACCACCTCCCTAGGTAACTCAAGTGTTGTAATTTTAAATAAAAATCACATAATATGCTTTGAGTGTAGGGAGAAAAGGCACTACAAGAGTAAATGCCCTAATTTGGCTAAGAAGAAGGCATCGACACCAAAAGTCAACCCAAAGTCAAACGATGCCGGTGTTCCCAAAATCAAGAGCAAAGAGCACATTGTGTGTTTCAAATGCAATCAAAAGGGACACTACCGAAGCCAATGCCTTAGGGGGAGGAAAAAAGGGCAAGAAGGTGCAATTCATGTAGTGGGAGCTCCTAAAGATAACCCTAAGGTACTTTTAGTCAATGCACCTTTAATTCCTAAAGTCAAAAAGCATGCTAAAAATTATTTTAGTTCTCTTGCCATTATTAATGAAAAGCATGCTAGGAGAAACAATAAGGTTTATTGCTTAGGTGCCAAGCATGTTCATATGACTAAAGACAAACCTAGGACCAATAACACTAGACCTATTTTACCTAGGGAGTCAATTAGGAAAGTTCAAGAAAACTTGGGTGTTAATCCCAAGAAATCTAGGCACATGCCTAAAAAGAAAATCATTCCTCAAAAATCTAATGAAAATTCAAAATTGAGGAAATTAGAGCTAGAGAACCAAGCCTTGAGGTCAAGGCTAGAAAAATTGGAGAAGACCCTATAAATAATATCAAATTCGGTTAACGAGTCAAATTCCCAAAAGTCAAGACCTAGGAAGCAAGAAATATCTAAGGGCAAGAAGGGTTTGGGTTACAAACCTATGTCCTACCATAATGTTCCATTTAATTATGGAACAACATCTAGGTCTAGAAAAAACAAGGCTAATAGGAAAGTTATCTCTAAGTCTAGCCATGGTGTATGTTTAGTGGCCAAGGACTTGAGAAAAACCAAGAAGGCCACTAGGAAGGTCAATGGAGGAGTCACCTCTAGAGTTGACCCAAGTAAGAACCAAAAGACTATGGCTTTAAAGCCTAAAAGGGTCATTAAGAAGGTATCTAGGGAAGTTATCCCTAGGGAATACCTTGTTAACCCAAGGAGCTCCAATAGATATTGGGTTCCTAAGAGCGTGATTGATTCACGCTAAATGGGTTAGGGTGTGTCAACCCTAAGTGGATGGGTGGTTAACCTAGCCATTGTGAGTTGACACATTAGGGTGTGCCAATATGGTTTGAGAAGTTAAAAATGATTTAAATTGGCACAATTAGGTCTTAGAGGTATTGATGTGCCATTTTGGGTTTTTGGCACACTAGGGAAATGAATGGCATTAAGGCAAAATGATTTTAATTCCTAGAAATGGCAAATTAATTTTAACACTTAGGTATTCTATACCTTAGTATATTTTACTTGTCATTCTTTATTTGCCTTGCCATGTCATGACATCATTTTTATTTTCATCTATAAAAATGTCATGATCATGTTTAGATGTCATGTATGCTTAAGTTTCATTCACATGCCATGACATCATGATATTGGCATATGTTTTTATCCATATCATATCTATGTCATAATCATATCATGCATGAATTAAAATGGAGTTAAGGACTATGGCATGATTTGATGGGAATCAAATAATATTGCCTAGAAATATGCATGAGACCATTTTAAAGAACAAAAACCCACATCTCACTAGATTAATTGCCTTGAATGTTTTTTTACATATCTAGATATAAGTGAGATGTTTAAGGAAAAGAAATTAAAGGTTTTGAAAACTTTTTGATAACATTTTGAAAAACCTTGGTGAAGCCTATCTTTTGATAGCTATCACCATTGAATGGGATGATACAAAGAGGGCTCTTTATTGAAGCTTTTCTAAATTTTTGAACTTTGTATCAATCTCCTAATTTAGTGGGTAAAATAATTTTCCAATATTTTTCACCCATAATGTTTAGGATAAGTAATATGCATATGAAATTTCATGAATTTTAAACTTATGTATATTTACTTATGAATTTCAGAAATCCATTTCTGAATGTCAAAATCGCAGATGAAGATCAATGATCGCTATGGATGGCAATGATCGATCGGTGGCAAATTAACGATTGATTTCAATGATCGCCCAAGCTGATTTCGGATAAACCTTGTTGGTTAGGCCCATGTTCAGCTAGGTTAAGCTCTCCTAACCACTCCTAACCCTAGGATTGTTGGGCTTTTTCGAGCCGCAAAAACCGCTTTTTGCGTTGCGGAAACCTCGAAAGCCCCGGCCACGGATTCGTGCGAAGTATAAAAATTATAATTACATGTATGTGCTTACAAAAATCCTAGATCTACCTTAGATCTAAGAGGTTAGAAGGTTACCCTCGTAGCGACGCCCTTCGCTTATCCCGCTCATCCAAAAGTCCGCCGGAACTCGAGAGTGTCAAGTGCACACTCCTCTATGGTATCCACACAAGCAATAGGTGGAGAAAAAGACACTTGAGTGTGCTAGCACTCCTCTATGGTGTCTCGGCAAGATGAGGTTGGAGAGGGAGAGCTTGAGAGAAAAATTCCCAAGGAAGAAGATGAAGTTATGGGAGTATCTCTACCAAATGAATTCATCCACATAACCCCTAATTGTTGGTCGGCCACATTATGGAGGGGGTTACATGCATGCATGTAACTCCCATGACCCTTGGTCTCCCTCATGATGTGGCACGAATTGACCAAGTCAATGATGATGTGGAGCACCATCATTGCCCGGCCATGCCTAGTCATCATCATGACATGGCATTTGGTCAAGTCAAACTTGACCTTTCATCTTCTCTCTCAAGTCAAGTCAAACTTGACCTCTAATCTCCCATGGTTGATCAAATCTAACCACTTGACTCAAGTTAATTTAATATAATGAATCTCTATTCATTAATTTAAATTGATTTGATGAATCAAATCTCAATTAGACTCATTCAACACTTGAATCAACTTGAGTCTAACTCAATTAGTCTAATTTGGATTACTCTTAATCCAATTTGGTTCATCCCATGAATCTAATCCTCATGGTTCATCATATGAACCTAATCTCCATCTAATTGCTCTTATGTGTGTGACTTATAGGTTCTTGTAACGCTGGCAATGTCCCTAAACCGATTTAGGAACATAAGCAATGAGCGGTATCTAGCAACACATCATTGCTACCCAAGTTACAAGAATGTTGAGCTCCAACATCACCTTTGTGACTACTAATTGTGACTCACAATATGTGACAATGTCCCTCTATCCTTGACATCTAGATTGACCAATCGAGGCATAGACCGGTCATCCTCTGCATACAATCTAAATCTTGAACTCCAAGTAGACTCACTAATCAAATGAGCTCAATATCTCATATTGACTCATTTGGGCATGGCCATGCACTTCGTGGTCTCACTCTATCAAGAATATCGATGTCACCTCCATATAGGAGGGATAGATCCCATCTATATCACTCACATCCTCCGCATAATTTGTTACATACCCAAGAATCGCTTTATAGTCCACCCATTTACGGTGACGCTGACGGCAAGCCAAAGTATGCAACTCCTTATGTAGGGAACCATGGTGACTTCAGTCTAAGGACTAATAGTCATACTAATAGCCACATGAGAAAGTATATGACACTCATATAACGATCCATGATACTTTCTCATGGCGGGTCATTCAGTATACATTCTCCAATGCATACCCATGTGTCAACTTGATATCTCATATCCATGACTTGTGAGATCAAGTCATCTTGTTGACCTACATGTTAGTCTCTACGCATTAACATTGTCCCTGAATGTTAATACTCGACTAGGAATGATTAAGAGTAGTGTTCTCTATATCATCTCATTATCGATTCAACCAATCGATTGATATAGATAAGAACCTACTACTCAAGGACATTATTATATTTAGTTATTTGGCACCAATACAAGTAAATATAATAACCATGCCTTTATAAATAGGAATATGATACAATAAAGTCCATACAACAATCATCATATGATTGGCTCTAGGGCTTTCACTAACAATCTCCCACTAGCACTAGTGCCAATCACCGTAGTATCTAATACCCAATGACCTAGTGTGACCATCATGCTTTTTCTGTGCCAAAGCCTTGGTCAAGGGATCTGCGATGTTAGCCTCTGTGGGTACTCTGCAAATCTTCACATCTCCTCGATCGACAATCTCACGAATGAGATGGAAGCACCGATATATATATTCGGCCTCGCAGAATCAATAATCGTGGTCCTTCTTGGAACTCTTCCACCACATGCTACCTATTCAAGCAAAACACGAACCTCGATCGCGATCTATAATCATCTCGGCCGGGCTTTGAAGCCGCATCACAGAACCCTTTACACTAGCTCCTCATCGCCTTCCAAATATCAAGAAATATTCTTTAGTCCTTCTCAAGTACTTAAGAATATTCTTGATCGCTATCCAGCTGACGCCACCGATCCGATCGTATCTACTCGCCATGCTCAAAGCATACGAGACATCGTGACGAGTACACAAAGATGGCGCATATGATAGATCCTATAGCATGCGTAAGGGATCTTATCCATGCGGCCCTCTCCTCTCTAGAAGAGGGACTTTGAGTCTTCGAAAGACTCACACCATGTGACATCACGTAAGTCCTTTCTGGAATTCCGCATGGCAAACCAAGTAATACTGTGTCAATGATGTACTCGACTTAGGCCAAGCAATCTCTTAGATCTATCTCTATAGATCTTGATGCCTAGAATACAGTCGCTTCACCTAAGTCCTTCATTGAGAAGCACGCCTCACCAAGTCTTCACAGCATCAGAGCGAAGGGATGTCATTCCCAATGAGTAGTATGTCATCCACATACAATACAAGGAACACAACTGTGTTCCCATTAACCCTCTTGTAGACACAGGGTTCATCTTCATTCTCGATGAAACCAAACTGCTTGATCGCATCATCGAATCAAGATTCCACCCGAGAAGCTTGCTTTAGCCCATAAATGGACCTTTGCACTTGCATACCTTCCCAAGATGTCGTGGGATCTACAAAACCTCAAAGTTGTGTCATGTACACATCCTCGAGTAAGTTTCATTCGTAAAACGCGTTTTGACATCCATCCGCCAGATCTCATAATCGTGGTATGCGCAATAGCAAGCAAGATCCGAATGGACTTAAACATCGCCATCGAGAAAAGGTTTCATCATAGTCAATACCATGAATTTGCTTGAAACCTTTAGCCACCAATCGCCCTTATAGGTATGTAAGTCCATCCATGTCGCCTTTTCTCCTAAAGACCCACTTACACCCAATGGGCTCAATTCCCTTCTGTGGATCAACCAAAGTCCATACTTGGTTAGTGTACATGGATTCCATCTTGATCTCATGGCCTCTAGCCATTTCTCGTAACTGGCTCATCACTTCCTCGATAGGAGGTAGGCTCATTCTCAATGAGCATAACGTCATCATGGTCGACAAGAGAAATGAGTATCTCTCAGACGACGCACTATCGCACCGCAAGAGGTAGGTCTATTGAATGTGGTTGTTCCACAACTTCAGGCAACAACCTCATCACCCACAACACTTTGTGGTTCCTGCTCAACCTCCATCAAGGCCTATGGTCCTTATCTTGAATTTCTTCAAGATCGAAGGTATTCTACCAGTTTTTCTAGAAACAAAATCCCTTTCTAGAAAAACTCCAGTCTTTACCACAAACACTTTGTCTTTGGTTGGGAATGTAAAGTAATATCCCTTTGTATCCTTGGGATATCCAACAAAATAGCACCTATCAGTTTGGGTCCCGGTTTATGCGAGACTTGGCGTCGAGCGTAAGCCTCACAACCCCAAATCCTCATAAAAAGACATCTTGGGATTTTCCTGTCCATATCGTATATGGTGTCTTTTACTGACCTTGGATGGTACGGTTAAGGGTAAAGGCTGCTTTGTGTCGAGCATATCCCCAAGGATATAGGAAGATCTGTGTGACTCATCATAGATCGTACCATATCTAATAGAGTCGATTCCTCCTTTCGGATACACCATTCCTTTGTGGTGTTCGGGAGGAGTGAGTTGGGATAGAATCCACACTCGGCTAGATAGTCCACGAAACTCATGGCTAAGGTATTCACCACCTCGATCTGATCAGTATCTTAATACTCTTGCAGTGGTTTTGTACTTCATTCTTGAATTCTTTGAACTTTTCAAAGGATTGATTTATGTGTCATAAGATACACATAACCATATCTCTGAAGTCATCGATAAATGTAATGAAGTACACTGTAACCACCTCTAGCACAACATTGAAAGGACCACATACATCACTATGTATAAGTCTAACAAATCTGTTGCTCTTTGCTATGTCCACTAAAGGGAGTCTTGGTCATCTTGCCTAAAGGCAAGACTCATGTCTCATATGATTCAAAATCAAATGAGTCTAGCGGCCCATCCTTATGGAGTGAGATAAGCGACTCTCATTTATGTGACCTAGCGACAATGCGGAGATAGGTTTGGTTCAACTCATTTGACTTGAACCTCTTGGTACTTATGTTATAGATAGGGCTCTCTAAGTCTAGAAAGTAGAGTCCGTTCATTAGAGGTGCACTACAATAGAACATATCATTTAAATAAACTGAACAACATTTGTTCTTTATTATAAATGAAAATCCTTTCTTGTCCAAACAAGAAACTGAAAATGATGTTCTTAGTTAAGGCAGGCACATAACAACATTCATCTAATTCTAGTACAAGCCCAGAGGGCAGAGATAGATCATAAGTTCCTACAGCAACAGCAGCAACCCTTGCTCCATTGCCTACTCGTAGGTCCACCTTGCCCTTTGTCAATGCCTTGCTATTTCTCAGCCCCTGCACATTGGTACAAATGTGAGATGCACATCCGGTATCTAATACCCATGATGAAGAAATAGATAGATTGACTTCTATAACATTTATACCTGAAGTAGAAGTCTCACTTCTCTTCTTCTTAAGATCTTCCAGGTATGCCTTGCAGTTACGCTTCCAGTGTCCTGCTTCCTTGCAGAAGAAGCAAGCCCCTTCCTTGGCTACCCCTCCTTTGGGTTTAAGTTCTTTGCCTTTGCCCTTGGCTTGGGACTTTCCCTTACCTTTAGGCTTACCCTTGCCTTTCTTCTTCTGCACCATCAAAATGGTGTCAGATTTATCCTTCTTAAGGTTAAGCTCTGCAGTTCTCAACATCTTTGAGCATTTCAGTAATGGCTTATCAATTTCATTCATGTTATAATTCATGACAAATTGATCAAGGCTCTTGGCAAAGATTGCAAGATTAGGTCGATGGCGGCTCTTGGCCAAGTGGGAATCCCAAACCTTTGTAGGTTTTCACGTACCCAATCATCTTGAGTACATATGTACCTACGGAGTCCCTTCTTGCATTTTGGACCCAAATAATGCCTTAGAGACTTCATATCTCTCATGCCTAGCTTGTCCTTGATATAGTTGACGAAGATGTCCAACCATATCATAAGCATTCATGAACTCGTGTTATACGAGCTCGAGTTCATGGTCGCAAGCATTAGACATGACACATCTAATGCATCATCTTGATGCTTCTTGTAAGCATCTTTGTCACTCATGAGGCATTGGCGGGAGGTGCCTCCTGGAATGGGCTCGGGGACGTACAACTTCCTTTCTTGGGTGAGAACAATTCTCAAGTTCTGCGATCAGAAATTTGCTCCATTGAGCTTGTCCTTCTCAAGGACGGATCGTAGAGAGAGAGTGTTCGTGTTTGTTGACATAGTAATCTACAACATACAATGCAGAGGATTAATATCATATTCCTTTTATCATTTAATTAGGCCTTTAATCAAATGATGCTCCCACTAAATTATAGGAATTTTGTAGAATCGAGTTATGGATGTGGTCAAACCACTTTTACTAGATTCATACAAACTAGCTATAATTCTTGCGGGACAAGATCCATATCATACTAAGCCTTGAGTTAGCTTTGGCTAAATCGCCCAAGACTTAGTACGATCGGTGGGTAACACATTACCGATTACATCTCTATGCAACTCTTGTTTATAGGATTAAGACCCACATTTACAAAAGACCTTGAGTTAGCTTTGGCTAAATCGCCCAAGATTTAGTGTAAATGCGATCTTAACCTATCTTTCCAACGATTGGAATATGCCTATAGTTCTACTCGATCCAATTGAGTTAACTAGTTTTGCTCAATCTAATTGAGCTTACTCTAACCCGAGTCGTGATAGGTGGGACCAAGATTGTCCCTCCGCACCCTACCAAGATAATATGCGTTGCTCTGCTTTGGCAGATTCAACAACAACAAATGATCGAGGTAGTGATGGGTATCAAGGCTCGGTAGGCATTTTCGAGTTGATTCGATTATGATCTAATCTAATCGTAATGTGTATCTTATACACATTTAGGCCTTTATTATCCTATATTAGCATGCATCATATACATACATTAATTATTCTAGCATGCATCATATACATACAAGAAAATTAACCTAGCATGCATCATATACATACAAACATGTTTCTACTAGCATGCATCACATACATACAAGCAAAATCAATTAAATATACATATATATATATCAACATATATATATATCATTAAATGTGATATAGTCATGGCCCTACTACGATCTTCTCAAGCCAATGAGAAGATCGGACGGTCAACCTAAGGCTAGCGGCTTCTCCAAGCGCTTCCTTTGACCGCCATGTGTCGTCGTCACCCTTCTCGTAAGCTCGTCTTCAAGTGGACTTTCCACTGCTCCATTTTTGTACATTACAAATACGAAACTCGAGTTACATTCGAGTCTAAAACTATTTACAACTAGAATATTAAAAGAATAGGCGTGATGCGCAGGTCGCAAACACTTTACAACACGCACAACCACAAAACGGCACGCAGGCCGTATTATGAATTACAACACACTTAATCCAATCCAATTGGGTTATTGGGCCATGACAATCACAGAATTATACATAATTCTAAATTATGTATTTTTACAGAAATTTCTATAATTTTTCCTAATTTATTTCGAATTTATGAGTCAACTCTCCGTAACGGTCCCGCTAAGCGGTTTCCGGGCGCGATCGCGGGACATGACCCCTTTCGGGGATAGGGGCAGTGCCCCTACTCGCAAAATAAACTTCGCGAGTGTCCCTACAATGATCTTACAGTGACTTAAGTCGCTGTCCCAAAAACCTAAAGCGAGAACTCGCCGATTCGGAGAGTTTTTCTCGACGGTTGAAGCCTACGAGTGTCCCAACACTCGTTGCTTCGACTCTACGAGAAAAATACCAAAAAATTCTATAAAATAAGAAAATTTACAGAAACATATAAATCTGTAATTTTTATATCTAATATAAAAACTACAAAAACGAAACACATACATGCTTCGCACGTGGCTCTGATACCACTGTTGGGTTTTTCCGAGCCGCAAAAACCGCTTTTTGCGTTGCGGAAACCTCGGAAGCCCCGGCCACGGATCCGTGCGAAGTATAAAAATTATAATTACATGTATGTGCTTACAAAAATCCTAGATCTACCTTAGATCTAAGAGGTTAGAAGGTTACCCTCGTAGCGACGCCCTTCGCTTATCCCGCTCGTCCAAAAGTCCGCCGGAACTCGAGAGTGTCAAGTGCACACTCCTCTATGGTATCCACACAAGCAATAGGTGGAGAAAAAGACACTTGAGTGTGCTAGCACTCCTCTATGGTGTCTCGGCAAGATGAGGTTGGAGAGGGAGAGCTTGAGAGAAAAATTCCCAAGGAAGAAGATGAAGTTATGGGAGTAACTCTACCAAATGAATTCATCCACATAACCCCTAATTGTTGGCCGGCCACATTATGGAGGGGGGGGTTACATGCATGCATGTAACTCCCATGACCCTTGGTCTCCCTCATGATGTGGCACCAATTGACCAAGTCAATGATGATGTGGAGCACCATCATTGGCCGGCCATGCCTAGTCATCATCATGACATGGCATTTGGTCAAGTCAAACTTGACCTTTCATCTTCTCTCTCAAGTCAAGTCAAACTTGACCTCTAATCTCCCATGGTTGATCAAATCTAACCACTTGACTCAAGTTAATTTAATATAATGAATCTCTATTCATTAATTTAAATTGATTTGATGAATCAAATCTCAATTAGACTCATTCAACACTTGAATCAACTTGAGTCTAACTCAATTAGTCTAATTTGGATTACTCTTAATCCAATTTGGTTCATCCCATGAACCTAATCCTCATGGTTCATCACATGAACCTAATCTCCATCTAATTGCTCTTATGTGTGTGACCCTATAGGTTCTTGTAACGTTGGCAATGTCCCTAAACCGATTTAGGAACATAAGCAATGAGCGGTATCTAGCAACACATCATTGCTACCCAAGTTACAAGAATGTTGAGCTCAACATCACCTTTGTGACTACTAATTGTGACTCTCACAATATGTGACAATGTCCCTCTATCCTTGACATCTAGATTGACCAATCGAGGCATAGACCGTGTCATCCTCAGTACAATCTAAATCTTGAACTCAAGTAGACTCACTCTAATCAAATGAGCTCAATATCTCATATTGACTCATTTGGGCATAACCATGCCGTGGTCTCACTCTATCAAGAATATCGATGTCACCCCGTCATATAGGAGGATAGATCCCATCTACATCACTCACATCCCTCCGCATAATTTCATTACATACCCGATGTCGCCTTTATAGTCCACCCATTTACGGGTGGCGTTTGTGAAGCAAAGTATGCAAATCCTTATGTAGGGAACCATGGTGACTTTCAGGTCTAATGACTAATAGTCATACTAATAGCCACATGAGAAAGTATATGACACTCATATAACGATCCATAATACTTTCTCATGGCGGGTCATTCAGTATACATTCTCCAATGCATACCCATGTGTCAACTTGATATCTCATATCCATGACTTGTGAGATCAAGTCATCTTGTTGACCTACATTCTAGTCTCTACGCATTAACATTGTCCCTGAATGTTAATACTCGACTAGGAATGATTAAGAGTAGTGTTCTCTATATCATCTCATTATCGATTCAACCAATCGATTGATATAGATAAGAACCTACTACTCAAGGACATTATTATATTTAGTTATTTGGCACCAATACAAGTAAATATAATAACCATGCCTTTATAAATAGGAATATGATACAATAAAGTCCATACAACAATCATCATATGATTGGCTCTAGGGCTTTCACTAACAAGGATATGCTTGGGAGAGCATTAGAGAGGGTGGAAATCCATTGGATATGGATTAGGAGTTGGGTTGAGGGTGAGTATCAATTTTAAGGTGGAAGAGAGTTCATTGTTGAACTTTGCCTTAATTTTGATTTGGTTAATGTTCCTATTGGCTTAGGGACTCTCCAAGGACATTGTTGGTACAATGGTCAAGGGGGAGCAAGCCTCTAGGGGGAGGTATCCGTCATGGGAAGATGGATGTGTATTTCCTCATGGGAGGAAAATTGGGTTGCCTCTCTTTAAGTGATATGGGATCACTAGAAAGATTGTAGGCATGTGTTCCTCCAAGGGAGAGATTGTAAGATCTCATTGGGATATGAGACATTCATACCCTTGGGGAGGACCTTTTTGATGTAATGTCAAAAAGGGGGAGAAGTTACCAATTAGGGTTCGTTGGAATTCTCATTGGGATATGAGAATTGCCAATATGGGAGAATTGGTAGACTTGAGATGGTAGTTTTGTCAATCATCAAAAAGGGGGAGATTGTTGGTGCAATCGGCCCAGCAGTACCTTGATGGTATTTTGATGATAGACAAAACTCATGACATGGGATTGTCATGGGAAAGTCCAACATGGGGTTGGCATGGAAAATCCAAGCATGGAGCTTGGTGTGGAAGTCCAAGGGGGAAGCCTTGGCATGGGAAAGTCAAAGCATTGCGAAGCCGTTGGTGTGAGAAATGCTAACATGGAAATCAAAGCATTGAGGACTTGGTAAGTTCACTAGGCTCGGGGTCCTTGAGTCGGTGAAGGATGGCATTGCGAAGCCGTGCGCTTGGTGCATCCGAGGGACCGCCGGACGGGGAGCGAATGGAGTGAGCCCAAAGGGAAGCATACTTCTAGGGCATGAGACGCGAAGGATGGCGTTGCGAAGCCGTGCGCTTGGCGCACCCGAGGGCGTAGGCGAGGAAGAGGCTTTGGTGGGGAACTCCATGAGGATAAGGTGGACTTGGCCAAGTGGCTAAGGCCCGAGTGTCGAGGCTCAAACTTGATGTTTGAGGTTTAACGGTCGGATGCTCAAACAACTTGGTGTTTGAGGTTTTGCCGACGTCGTCATTGGCATCGTGCGGTTCATTGATCCAAGTCGACTAGAGTTCGGGGTGTAAGGCTAGGGTTTTTGCTTAGCGGTCATTGCCATGGGTGCGATCGGAATCGTCAGATCGGCTAGGGATGGCGGATCGGTGATGGGAATGTCGCGAGCCGCGAGCGCTCCGTAGCCCGATCGACTCTGGGCATCATCGATCGGGGTAGGTGATCCGTTGGAACTTGTCCGGCGTGGATCGGCGTTGTGAGACAACGGCTACGAGCGGTCGATCGTAGGGCCTTTTAGCGGTCGTGCTAAGGCGTTATAAATGGAGCACGAGTTGGAGGATTTCGCCAAGTCTTTTGTGAAGCTATTGGAGGGGAATTTCTGCTGCATTCTAGTCCTTCAAGAGCCAATCAAAGCAAGCAACAAGCAAAGCGATCAAAGCAATCGGCGAAAGTTTTCTTTTGTATTGTATTTGTGTATTTGCTTGTATTTATATATTACATTGTAATTGCTTGTGAGAGGTTTCTCCACCTCCGACGTGTTGTCGAGAAGGAGTGTTATAGTTAGTGACGTGCGCATAACTAGAGCTCGGTGAGCTCGCCCGTGGAGTAGGAACCATTCAGTTCCGAACCACGTATATCTTGTGTTGTGTGATTGTGTATTGTTAGCTTCATTATTATTGTTATTCCACTGCGCTAACGACAATCGTAGACAAGCAACGCAAGAAGAATGAACGAATTACGACATCCAACGAACAAGGGCTATTCACCCCCCTCTAGCCGACCATACCGATCCCCTACAAATGGGACTATCAGCATTGGTCCAACTTAGATTCAACCTGGAATTCTAAGTTGAAATCGAGACTAGATCCTAGTCTTGGATAGAAAGTGTTAGGGAAATCAACCCAAGTATGATCATGGTTTTGATGTGTGTGTCAAAGAGTTTAAGTTAGGATGACTATGCTTTTGATGTGTGTTCTAAATTGTGTAGGACTTGGTGAATCACACATGAGTAGCTTGATACGATCAAACATTGCAAGTTCATTCATCTCATAGCTTAGGTCCTTGAGTCGGTGAAGGATGGCATGGGGATAAGCCGTGAGCTTAGTGCATCCGAGGGACCACCAATGAGGAGCAATGGAGTTAAGCCAAAGGAAGCAAACTTCAGAGCAAGACACGAACGATGGAATGGGGAGAAATCATGAGCTTAGTGCATCCGAGGGACACAAGCCGAAGGAAGAGAGCTTCGATGGAAGACTCCATGGGAAGATGAGAGTTGAGCGATTGTAACCCAGGGTGGTTAGTTAAACTTAGGTGAACTTGGCCAAATGGCTAAGATCAAGTGTCAGATGCTCAAACATCTTTATTTGAGGTTTTGCTCGACGTCAATCGACTAATATAGGTATGAGTCGACTTGTCAAGCAGCTGACTATTATCGACTGAGATTTTGTGGCCATCCCGATCGCTAGGTTTAGCGAATGATCGTCTACTATCAATTGATCGCCACACTCGCACCAATCGCTATAAGTGGACACGGATATAGAACCTCTCGTAGCCAACTAATTGCTTGAAGCAGTCAAACTGATAGCTAGATCACCGATCGATCGTTGTATCGCTGAGCCGCGATGACCGCAGACGCTTGGTCGGCCATTGAGTCGATCATACATAATAGTCGATCATCGCATACAGCTAGCCATCGCTGTATGTCCAACGGGAAAAACTGCCTCCTCTCTATAAAAGGAGGCCTTAGGAGGCATGAGAAGGCTAATGCTTTCACTCTAAATCATATTCTCAAGCTCCCATAGTTTTCTAAGGGGTTTTACTCTCTTCTTCACTATCTTAATTCTATTATCTTGTAAGAAGAGAGTTTATTGTAAGAAGGTCCTTCTCCACCTTGTGTTCATCTAAAAGAGAAATTAGTAAAAGGATTGAAAAAGTGATCTGTTGGTGCAAATGGCCCAGGTCACGATTGACCAGACTTGAGTTGGACTCGAGTAGTGTTTTGATGTTTGACAATGTTTTGGGGAGATTATTGGTGTAATCGACCCGGGTCATGATTAATCGGACTCGAGTGGTATTTTGATGTTTGACGATGGTTTGACCATTGTTTGACTATATGGTTGACATGGGGTTGACCATATGATGGAAAGTCCAAGCATGGGTCTTGGCAAAGGAAAGTCCAAGCTTGAGTCTTGGCAAATGGAAAGTCCAACATGGGTTGGTAAGGGAAGTCCAAGGGGCGATATTGGCAGCGTAAAGTCCAAGGGTGGAGTCTTAGCAGCATAAGTCCAATGGTTGGCTGCGTAAAGTTCAAGCGGGAGTCTTGGCAGTGTAAGTCCAATGTGCCTTGGCGGTATAGACCAACTTAGCATGACAATAGCCGATGGAAGCACCTGAAGGCTAGCGTATTGATGAACTAGTCATGGATGACTTGGAGGGATCTGATAGGCATGAGGCTAATGGAGGTGGCTAGAAGGCTTAGGTCTAGGCTAAAAGTGGTCTAGCAAGTATGAGGGCATCATACTTAGGGTTAAATCTCATGCTTGAGGTTAACTGTCGACTGATCAAGTGTTTTGATACTTAGTAGCCAAGTCGACTTGCAACAGTCGACTAGGATTATGGGTAGTCGAACTGCTCAAACTCGACTGGTGTTCGACTATAGGAAATAGCCTGGCAGTCAACTATCAGCATTTGGCAGTCAACTGATGGCTTGAGCAGTCGACTGCCATGGATGGCCAGACAACTGTTGGTCAGGGTTATGAGCACATAATGCTCGATAGTCGATTGGCCAGTCGGCTACTACCCTGACTATTGACTGCTGGGTTATGGAAGTCGACTACCAGTGTAATCGTTAGCTTGAATTCTGATGTGGATTAAGTTCGTTGTCTCACAATGACACTGTTGGCAGTCGATTGGGGACTTATGACAGTCGACTGCCAGGCGGAAATCCAGGTCGCGGGGAGGCTTAAAAGGAGCTTGACAGGAGGGATTTCCACAGTGATTTCTTGGGCATTTTTGAGGTGATTTACTGGTGCAAATCAGGGTCTTCAAGCACGGTTCAAGAAATCAAAAAGCAAGCTTCCAAAATATCATTTGTAAAGTTTTCTTTGCATTCTTTTGTGTATTTCACTTGTATTTGCTTGTTTATTGTTTCTTATTATTGTAAGAATGATTGTACGAGGTTCTCCACCTCCGACTTGTTGTCAAGAAGGAGTTTATTGGTTTAGTGGTGGTATTTACAACGCTAGGGATCATTCGAGCCCAACCCATGGAGTAGGAACCTTAAGGTTCTAAACCACATTATATCATCGTGTTTGTGTGCTTGTGTTTTTGTTATTACTTTATTATTTGTATTTTCGCTGCGTATAACAAGTTTTGTAGCAAGCACAATCTAAATCCATCAAGTGATGTACGAACACACTATTCATCCCCCCCCTTCTAGCAACGATCAATTCCCCAACAAATGGTATTAGAGCCAAGCCACTCTTCTTTTGAACTAACCGCTAAGGGAGCACCGCTAGAGGGTGAATAAGAAGATGGAACTTGAAGAAAGACTAGGTCATGACATCAACACACCACCATCCTATGAGGACTATGGATTTGAAGGCTTCAATTCATGGAAAATAGGGATTGAAAACTTCCTAGTGATGGTGGATATCAAGCTTTGGTCCGCCTTGATAGATGGTTGTGAATTCCCAAGAGGCAAAAAGGGTGGAATCCTCAAGGTTGAAAAGTGGGCCAAGGAACAACTCAAGGAGTTCAAGACAAATATTAAGGTAATCAAAATGCTAAGTGAATTAATTCCTAATAATGTCTCGTCCAAGTTAGGTGAGTACAAGGATGCCAAGGAGCTTTAGAGCGAATTGGCAAAGTATCATGAAGGTCCATCACCGGCTTAATTGGAGGAAGAGGCTGAAGAAGCAAGCCCATCCTTACAAGAAAGTGAGGATTCGGAGGTCGAGGAGTGTTCAACATCCGAGGAGGAAGAGGCGGTGGAAGAGTAAGAATTAGAGGAAGCCTCCACTTCATGGTTTGAGGGGGAGGAGAAGTCATCTACTTCATAACAAGAGAAACCTCAAGAGGAACCATCAACCTCCGACCGAGAAGATGAACAAGCTCAAGAAGCCTCCACCACCGACCTAGGTAACTCAAACACATATGTTAATAATAAAATTCATATAATGTATTTTGAGTGTAGGGAATATGGGTACTACAAGAGAAAGTGCCCTAAGAAGGTCAAGAAAAGTCAACCGACACCAAAACCTCAAGAAATCTCAAAGGATGCTGAAGCCCCCACTAGGAAGAGAAAGAAGCTTGACAGTGTTTTCAAATACCAACGACGGGGGCATTATAAGAGGCAATGCCCTAGAGGGAGGAAGAAAGGGCAAGAAGGAGCTACACATGTAGGGGGAGTTAAGGCAAACCCCAAGGTAACCTTTAAGTATGCTTCTACTTCAATTAATAGTCAAAAGCATGCTAGAAGTAATCTTGCTATTTATCATAAAGAGTATGCTAGAAATAGTAAACTGTATTGTTTAGGGGCTAAACATATCGATTTTATAACTAAGAAAAAATTTGGGACTAATGTCCCTAGAAAAACTCTTCCTAAGGCAAGTATTAATAAAATAGAAGATCATTTAGGCTTTAATGCTAAGAAAGATAGACATATGGCTAGGAAGGGCAAGAATACTCAAGGAAATAATAGGCCCACCAAATTAGAGAAATTAGAGTTAGAGAACCAAGCCTTGAGGTCAAGTCTTGAAAAACTTGAAAAGACCCTTAGAAATATGCAAAATCAAACTCAAGAATCTAGAAATCAAAACCTAGGGTGTAAGAGACAAGAACCATCTAGGAGACAATGTTTAGGTCACAAGCCTATGCCTAAGAAGGTAATGCCTACTTACCATAGTGTTCATTTTGATTATGGAACACAACCTAAGTCTAGGAAGGCCATGGTTACTAGGGAGGCCATCCCTAAGGCTAACCATGGAGTGTACCTAGTGGCTAGGATTTCGAAGAAACTTAGGGAAGCCACTAAGAAGGTTACAAGAGGAGTCACCCTTAGAGTTAACCTAGGCAAGACCCAAATGACTAAGGCTACCAATCCTAAGAGGGTCATTAGGAGGGTATCTAGGGAAGTTATCCCTAAGGAATACCTAGTAAACCCAAGGAGCTCAAATAGGTTTTGAGTTCCTAGGAGCGTGATCGATTCACGCTAAATGGGTTAGGGTGTGCCAATTTTAAATGGATTGGTAGTTAACCTAACCATGGTAAAAGTGGCACCTTAGGTCATTTTCAAGGTTATGGATACCTTGTAAATAGGTTTGAATGTAACTCATAAAAGATTTTAGGATGTTCCAATATTATCTTGAGAATTATGAAAAATCAATCAAATTGGCACAAACTAGGTTTAGAGGTCATGATGTGTCATTTTGGGTTTTTGGCACACTTGGGGGATAAGTGACATCAAGGCAAAATTGGATTTAATTCTAGAAATGACAATTTGAGCTTAATACTTAGGTATTTAATACCATAGTATTTTACATTTGCCATGCTTTGTTTGCCTTGTCATGTCATGACATCATGTTTATTTTAATCATTTAATATGTCATGATAATGCTTAGGTTTAAGATTTAATGTCATGTATGCTTAGATTTATATTTTATGTCATGATATCATGATCATTGGTCATGCTTATTGATGTTATTATATATGCCACGATCATTCATGCATTAATTAAAATTGATTTAAAGACTATGACTTGACTTGAAGTCCCTTGTATAAGGGAATCAAGTAGTATTGCCTTAGAAAATGCATAAGGCCTTAGATTAGGATAACCAAAACCCATATCTCACCTAAAATTGACATGTGTGTATTTTTCAAACACCCTAGACACATATGAGATGCTAGGAAATGAGTTAAGTTCAAGGTGCATAGTTTTTGCATCTAGATGAACTCAAACTCATCTTATATCATGGTGGATCATGGGGAAAGCTAATGTGCAAGTCATGTGCATTGAGCCCATTGATCATGATTCAATATAGGTTTTCGAAAACATCTTAAAATCATTTTAGAAAACATTGGTGTAGTCTATCTTTTGATAGAAGTTACCATTGATGATGTTGATACAAAGAGGGCTCAAAACATTGAAGTTTTTCTTATTTTTAAACTTTGTATCAATTTTACTATTTTGTGGGTAAATTAATTTTCAAATATTTTTCACCCATTGTATTTGTCATAAGTATTATGCAAATGAATTTTCATAATTTTTCATATTATGTATAATTACTTATGAATTTTCAAAATTCATTTCTGATTTGCGTAAATCACGATCGACCGCTTATGGCATCCATCGACGCCAACCAGCCAATCGACATTAATGGAAGTCGACTGGTGACTATAAGAGTCAACTGCCAGAGCTGATTTCAGGTAAACAAGGATATTTAACCCATGTTTCATCTATGTTAGGTTAACCTAACTGCTCGTAACCCTAGGATATGCTTTCGAAAGCATTAGAAAGAGTGAAAATCCATTGGATATGGATTAGGAGAGTTGTTTAGGGTGTGTATTAATTTTAAGGTGTGTGAAAGTTCAAGGTTGAACTTTTGACCTTAATCTTGATGGTTTAGTATTCCTATAGGCTTAGGGACTCTCCAAGGACATTGTTGGTGCAATGGTCAAGGGGGAGCAAGCCTTTAGGGGGAGATATTCATCATGAGATGATGGATGTGTTCTTCCTCATGAGGAGAATTTTGGAAATGTGAGATACCCAATTTGAAAATTGGGAGAGTCTATAGGAAGCCTCTCTTAAGTGATATGAGACTTATCACTAGGAAGAGTGAAGGCATCCTAGGTATTTTTGGACCAAAGAGGAGATTGTAAGATCTCATTGGGATATGAGACATTGACCTCCTTGAGGAGAACCTTTTTGATGTATGTCCAAAACGGGGAGAATTTATGAAATTACCAATTTGGGAGAATTGGTAAGGAGATTTGAGTTAGGTAGCCTAACTCAATGGTTTTGTGGTTTTTGTCAAACATCAAAAAAGGAGAGATTGTTGGTGCAATCGGCCTAGATCACGATTGACCAGACTCGAGTTGGACTCGAGTAGTGTTTTGATGTTTGACAATGTTTTGGGGAGATTGTTGATGCAATCGACAAAGGTCATGATTTACCGGACTCGAGTTTGACTCGAGTTTTATTTTGATGTTTGATGATGATTTGACCATTGTTTGACTATATGGTTGACATGGGGTTGACCATATGATGGAAAGTCCAAGCACGGGTATTGGCAAAGGAAAGTCCAAGCTTGAGTCTTGGCAAATGGAAAGTCCTACATAGGTTGGCAAGGGAAGTACAAGGGGTGATATTGGCAGCATAAAGTCCAAAGGTGGAGTCTTGGCAACATAAGTCCAATGGTTGGTGGCGTAAAGTCCAAGCGGGAGTCTTGGAAGCGTAAGTCCAATGTGCCTTGGCGGTATAGACCAACTTAGTATAAGCCCAATGTGCCTTGGTGGTGTAGACCCAGTTAGCATGACAATAGCCGATAGAAACACCTGAAGACTAGCGTATGAATGAACAAGTCATGGATGACTTAGAGGGATCCGATAGGCATGAGGCTGGCGAAGGTGGCTAGAAGGCTTAAGTCTAGGCCAAGGGTGGTCTAGCAAGTATGAGGGCATCATACTTGGGGTTATACCTCATGTTTGAGGTTAACAGTCGACTGGGGCTTTGGGTCAGTCGATTGGTCAAGTGTTTTGACACTTGGTAGCTAAGTCGACCTATAGCAGTTGATTGAGATTATGGCCAGTCGAACTGCTCAGACTTGACTGGTGTTCGACTGCAGGAAATAGCCTGGAAGTTGACTACTAGCATTGGATAATCGACTGATAGCTTGAGCGGTCAACTTCCAGTCGGGTTATATACGCGAATGCTCGTGAGCCGATCGCTAGTCGTCATTTACTCGGTAGTCGACTGTTGGGTTATGGCAGTCGACTTCTAGTTTTACCGTTATCTTGAATGCTGATGTGGATTAAGTCCATTGTCTCACAACGACACTATTGGCAGTCAACTGGGGACTTATAGTAGTCGACTATCAGGTGGAAATTCAGGTCGTGTGGAGGCTTAAAAGGAGCTCGACGGGAGGGATTTCCACAGTGATTTCTTGGGTGTTTTTGAGGTGATTTTCTCGTGCAAATCTGGGTCTTCAAGCACGTTTCAAGCAATCAACAAGCAAGATTCCAAAAGATTATTTGTAAAGTATTCTTTGCATCCTTTTATGTATTTCACTTGTATTTGCTTATTTATTGTTTTTTATTGTTGTAAGAATATGAGGTTTCTCCACCTCCGACATGTTGTCGAAAAGGAGTTTATTGGTTTAGTGGTGGTATTTGCATCGCTAGAGCTCATTCGAGCCCAACCCGTGGAGTAGGAACCTTAAGGTCCGAACCACGTTATATCATCGCGTTTGTGTACTTGTGTTTTTGTTATTGCTTTATTATTTATATTTCCGCTGCATATAACAAGTTTTGTAGCAAGCACGATTGAAATCCATCAAGCAACGTATGAACACGCTATTCACCCCCCTCTAGCAACGATCAATTCCCCAATATGATCCAACTAAAGGATTGTCGTGGACTAGCGACAAGAGGTTGTGAACCACGTTAAAGGCTTGTGTTAGCATTTCTTGTTTAATTTTGTTTTAGCTTTCTTTTATTTGTGCTTCTGCAAACAACTCTTGTAGTTAATCAAAGAAAGTCTATTCATCCCCCCCTTCTAGTCGAGCCTTCGATCCTAACAAGTGGTATCAGATCAAGGACCTTATCATCGGACTCATCGTAGTGGTAAGCACATCAAATGGTCGACATGAAGATTCACCCACCAATGTTTGAAGGAGACTTCTCTTGGTGGAAGAAAAAATTGGAGGTATTCTTTGAAACTGATTTTGATATTATGCTAATAATGGAAAATGGTTTTGAGGTGCCTAAGGATGAAGACAACGAGCTGATAGAAAAATTGAGATGGACAAAAAAGCAAAGGGAGGAACATCTTGAAAATTCAAAGGCCAAGCATCACCTTTTCAATGTGCTTCCTCAACAAGAAATAAATCTAATTAGAGAGTGTTCAAGTGCAAAGGAGATGTGAGAGAAGTTAATTGAGTTTCATGAGGGTACATTCATAGACAAATTAGCAAGACGAGATCTTCTCCGATCACAACTCAACAATATCAAATTGGACAAAGGAGAAAAGGTATTATCATTGCATTCTAGATTTAAAGATATAATCAATGGCTTGTCAAGTGTAAGGGAAAAGCTATCAAATCGAGACATGATTATGAAAGCCTTTGACGCATTCCCCCGATCCTCAAAATGGAGCTCCATGGTTGATTCCTTCTATATCTCAAGGAATCTAGAGGTTAGTACTTTAGAAGAATTTTTCTCTACTATGGAACTTCACAAAACTCACCTTGAAGGAATAGTTGAAGAACAAATCAATCAATCAAGGGGAGTAGCACTTGTTGCAAGCAAATGAAAGAAGAAGAAGACCTCACCCTCCTCATTGGATGATGATTCACACTCTTCAATGGATAGCGATGAAGAAGCATATATGGTAAGAAGGGTAAGACGTGCATTAAAAGGTTTTAAATATAACAATTCCAATGATAGGAGAAGGACAAGGAAGATTATATGCTACAATTGCCAATTAAAAGGACACATGAGGGATGAGTGTCCTCTATTGAACAACAGGAAGGAAAAAAAGAAGAAGGATGACAAGAAGAAAGAGGGCAAGAAGAAAGAAGAAAAGAAGTCAAAGGAAAAGGAGAAGAAGTCAAAATTCCAAAATCTAAAAGATACATGGGATGACTTATCCTCATCGAAGGAAGAGGAGGTCGTCTCACATTTTGCACTCATGGGAGTAGATGATGTAGCCTCCACCTCATTCGAGCAAGAAGAAGGAAGTACAAGTGAGGAGGAGAGCTCAAGTGTAGGGGGAGCACAATCTTCGAAATCGGAAGAAGATTGGGTAAGTGAGGTAAAGAATCTCCCTACTCAAGATGTCATTCATATGATTTCAAATTTAACTAGAGATTTATTTAGAACAAAGAAGAAAAATAAATGCATGCAAAATGAGATTAGAACTCTAGAAGAAAAGCTAAAGAATGCATGTTCACATGATAATGTTGCTTCTTCTAGTGCAAATAATGCATGTTTAGAGGAAAATAGGATTTTAAGGGAAAAGGTAGAATATCTTAGCAAAGCCCTTGAAAAATTTACCATAGGCTCTAATACCTTGAAAATGATCATAGGGAGTCAAAGGGCAAGTTTCAATAAGAAAGGCTTTGGATATAAGAATGAAAAGTCATACCAATGCTTAATTGCTAGGGGCAATTAAAAACAACAATGGTAGCTAGAAAATGGATCCCCAATGAATACTTGGTAAACCCTATTGGAAAGAATCTATATTGGGTACCCAAGTCAATCCTTAATGTTGGGGATCGTATGACTGCTAGAGAGGGGTGAATAGCATCCTAGTTCGTTCGATGGAATTCAATCGCGTTGCTTGTCTATAAAACTTGTTAACACAGTGAAATATAGAAATACAATATGAACACAAATACAAACACACAAGCACATGCAAAACACAAGGATATAATGTGGTTCGAAACCTTAGGGCTCCTACTCCACGGGTTGAGCTCAAACGAGCCCTAGCGATACAAAACACCACTAATCAATCTCTCCTTCTCGGAAAATACTCGGGAGGTGATGAAAACCTCTTACAATAGTTCTTAGAACAATAAGAAAGAAATACAAGTAAAATACACAAATCAACGTAAAGAAAACTTTACAAATGTGAACTTGAATGTTTGCTTATTGATTGCTTTGGACTGGCTTTGAAAGACTGGAAAGAACAACTATTCCCCTTCAAATTGCCCCAAGAACCATTGCCAAAAACCTCCTCTTCGAGCTCCTTATAAAGTCGCAACTCGGGCTAATTTTTGCCTAGCAGTTGACTGCTCATACCCATCAGTCGACTGCTCATGTAGCCATTGTCTCACAACGACTTAATCCACACTGGCATTCAAGCCAACAGATACACTGGCAGTCAACTGTCATTAGCAGCAGTCGACTGCCAAGCCTGTAGCCGATTGCTCAGTCGGCTACTAAGCTTTCTGCCCTCACAATCAAACCCAGCAGTCGACTATCATCCATGGTAGTCGACTGCTCAAGGGAAGTCGAGGCGCAAGTCGAGGCACCTTGCGTATGTTGTCGTAACTCGGCCGCAGTCGATCGCCAGTCGACTCATGGTAGTTGACTCATCATGATTCTAGTTGACTGCTCTGTGTCAAATCGGCTGCCAAGTGTCAAAATACTTGACTAGTCAATTCGTACAAAACCCCAGTTGATTGATAACCTCAAACATGAGGTTCAACTCCAAGTATAATTCCCTCATACTTGCTAGACCACCCTTAGCCTAAACCTAAGCCTTCTAGCCACCTCCGTCAGCCTCACGTCTATTATATCCCTCTAAGTCATCCATGACTTATTCATTCATACGCTAGTCTTCAGGTGTTTCTATCGGCTATTGTCATGCTAACTGGGTCTACACCACCAAGGCACATTGGGCTTATACTGCCAAGACCAACGCTTGGACTTTACACCGCCAATATCATTACTTGGACTTCCCAATTGCCAAGTACCCATGACTTGGACTTTCATCGCCAAGACTACACACTTGGACTTACGTGGCCAAGACTACACCCTTGGACTTTCCTTGCCAACTCCATATTGGACTTTCCAAATGCCAAGACCCATGCTTGGATTTTCCTTGCCAAGTGTCCCACTTGGACTTTGTTGGTGCAGTGACACTAGATAATCACACCTAGGTTTTGATTATGGCAAAGGCTCAAAGTTAAGCTCTTATTGTTATCACATGAGTTGAGTTAAGCATGCAGGAAATGGTTAAGCTAAGCTGAAGGTTAGTGACACCCGGAGAATCTCGAGTCAAAAAACCATGGTGGTCGGGCGACACCGAGAGAACTTTGTGAGAGTCAAAGAACTCAGGTGGAGACTGGAAGCTAAGCGACTGGTCAGAAAGAACCGAAGGTAAGCACGAGTGTGAAGGGAGATGGTAAGGTCATGTCCTCAATACAAGGACGACTGTAGGTGGCGATCCGACTAAGACTTCCAATGGAAGGTCTAGGTCGAGATCGGACGGTAAGGAACTGTCATATTTACTATCTTTCATTTGTCTTGTGCTAACTCTTTGTTACAATTGCATAACCAAGCTGGTAGTAGACTATTGGCTATTGGAAGTCGACTACTGCTAGCATATCAATCGACTGATGAAGGCCATCAATTGACTGATATTCAAACTGTCCAGCTTGATGAAGGTGAAGATAAGATCCCCTTATCTTGGGGCGAGGTGTCCTTTTGATCCAGATCTGGATCTCAATGAGATAGGAGTTGGAGGGCTATAAAAGAAGGGGGGTTTGACCCCTTTAGGTCATCTCAATTGCTCTCAAAGTGCTCCCACAACACCGAAAGACTATGTCATCGTAATGTCGCCTTAATGTGAACACAACACCAAGATCTCGCATCCTCTTCGTCGGCAAGCAGCAAGTTTGTTTTTATTTTGTAGTCATTTTATTGTATTTGTTCTTTTATCGTTACGAGGTGAGGTAGGTTTGTTTACTCCACCTCAAGCTTTTTATTTCATTGTACTCATTGTCTCCTACCTCAAACGAGGAGATCTATAGTGAATTGCCCTTCGTATGTGGTCCAGGATCGCAGGGCCTTAGAGTAGCAACCGTTAGGTTGTGAACCAAGTAAAACAAATTGTGTCTTTTACTTTTTCTACTATGTTACTTTGTTTTTATCGAACGAAAAGAAAGTTTTACAATCGCTATTCACCCCCCTTCTCTAGTGCGCTTTTGATCCAACAATTGATATCAGAGCAGAGGCACTATGATTTGGTGCAACCACCAATCTAGCATTTTGTTTTGGTTTTCTTTTCGTATTTGTTTTAATTTAAATTTTTGTTGTCTCTCTTCCCGCACTACTAATCCAAGACAAGAGTCTTGGCAACCTTTTTCGTGTCTTTTTGTTTGTGTGCAAGATTTAGTTTAGATGGCCTATCTCGAAGGGTTTAGCACCACCTGACCTCCATTTTACAATGGAGATGACTTCCGTTACTGGAAGGGTCGGATGAAGTGCTACTTAAAAACCCAAGTAGAGATGTGGATTTTGATTCAAACCGGATTCACGCTACCTACCAACGAAGACGGTGTTGGGTTGATCCGTGAGGGGAAACTTTGCTTCCCACTTCACCTCGGTCGCTTGTTCATGGCGATCCCATCGATGTCCCCAGATTAAAAAAATTTAATCCTAGACAAAAGGGATTGCCCAAACAACCAAGTCATCGTCGTGCTATTAGTTTAGAGAGGTCACTTGAACAAACTTGTTGTTCAAGCAACCAACCTCTATTCTACGAGTAGCCACGGAATAGACAATGTTCGGATCGCCGGCTTTCTTGTTTTTGTTCGGGATCCAAGTATTATTTAGCCACAAACAGAATATATCATGCTCATAATTGAAAAACAAAAACAAACATGTTACAAAAGAGAAATAGAGAATCGATATACCTCTCGATCTTCTAATGTATGACCTTCCTCCTTTCGGACGTCGTGTGGGCGACGATCTGCCAAAAGTTGAAGCTCCTAGATCGCCAATCTTCCTTCCTTGCTCGTTCCGAGCAAGAAGAAGAATAGAAACAAAGCTCCTTTTCTTCTTTCAACCAACCACCAACATCCAATGTTGGAGCTTGCCGCCGGCCAAGAAGGAAGAGGAGATTAGGGTGGAAACCGGCCAAGAAACCAAGGGAAAGCCCTAAATCTTGTTTCCACCAGCCAAGGAGAAGGAGAAGAGGGAGTTTGGACATCGGCCAAGGGCTGGAAGGGCTTCAATGGGTGCCGACAAGCTTGAGGAAGTAGAAAAATAAGGAAGTTGTTTCCTTATTTGGTGCCGCCAATGCTCCAAACCTTAGCCCTTGCTTCTTGCCGCCAACCTCCAAAAACCCTAGCTTCTCTAATTGTTCTCCACGCCATTCCTAAGCCTCCTTTTATAGAGTTTAGGGATAAACCTTGTTTTAATCTCCACTATTGGTTCTAGGGATTTAATCTCAACCGTCGGATCTAGAGATTTAATCTCAACCGTCGGATCTTAGAGATTTAATCTCTACCTTTGGATCTAGAGTTTTG
Organism: Wurfbainia villosa; assembly: GCA_025175895.1. Lineage (NCBI taxonomy): Eukaryota > Viridiplantae > Streptophyta > Magnoliopsida > Zingiberales > Zingiberaceae > Wurfbainia > Wurfbainia villosa. The sequence continues at coordinate 84,591,912 of CM046003.1, read as the reverse complement.
TTTCTATCCATTGGATCTAAGCTTCATGAGGTTTTAATAGGCTACAATAGGGACCATGAAGAGGAGTTGGATCTTGGCCACCCATGGATCAAGCCCACATAAAGTCCGATCCATTAATGATAATCCAATCCACTAAAGGATTATCATTGATCTACCTCACCAACCCCCATAAGATAATATGGGCTCCATATATTATATGTATATTTTCTCCCCGTGTTTAAGATCTCGAATGTCCGTCAATTAATTAATTTACTGACCATTAATTAATCAACATCTAACTCCATGAGTAGTATCACTCAACCTTTTCATCATGCCGGACCAAGTCCACCTGCAGGGTTTACATGATGAACCATATGAGCTCCTCAAGGGGACATCATCATCCTAATATATAGGACACGGTTTCCTCCTATAATCAATGGCACACCATATAAATAATATCATCTCTCAACTTACCGAGCCTATCAATTTAATCTATATATCTCGCCCATTGGTAAATCAAAGAGATGAATACTAAGTATATGTGCCCGTTATTATATCGGGATTAAAAGTATGTACAATATAATATCTGAGGTCCGATTCGATTATGTAGCCAGTAATAAATCGAATCACCTCTAAGTCGGTCCTGCTCAATACACACAAAGTGCACTAGTGTGATTCTATGATCAAGATAAACCAATCCAAAATCACACTACAACCATTCCAATGGTTTGTCCAAAGTCATCTCGGTTGTGAGCCTTTACTTATACTTTACAAGGAACTGATTACATTATCTCCCGTGTGACCCCACACACCATGTTATCTACAATGTAATGTATTAGACAATATGCATAGCCATAAAAATATGCAAACAAAGATCATGTGATTCTTATTTAAAAATAAAGATGTTCATAAAAAAGGTAGACTTTTCAGTATACATTACAACAATCTCCCACTTATACTAAAAGACTATGTTGTCCTCAAATTGTCATACATCTGATCCCCATTCCCTCTACATGACTATCAAAAGCTCTTGCCGGAAGGGCCTTAGTGAAAGGATCTGCCAGGTTATCCTCCGATGCAATCTTGGCCACAATAACTTCTCCTCTCTTTATGATTTCTCATATCAGGCAGTACTTGTGCTCTATGTGCTTACTTGCCTTATGGGCTCGTGGTTCCTTCGAGTTTGCAACTGCACCACTATTATCACAATAAATTGTGATAGTTCTGGGCAAACCAGGAATCACATCCAAGTCCATCAGAAAGTTCCTGAGCCACACAGCTTCTTTGGTCGCCTCAGAGGCTGCCACATACTCAGCTTCCATGGTGGAGTCCGCCACGCATTTCTGCTTGACACTCCTCCATACAATGGCTCCACCTCCCAAAGTAAACACAAAACCTGAGGTAGACTTACTGTTATCCCTATCAGATTGGAAGTCGGAATCCGTGTAACCCACAAGGAGTAATTGGTCTGCCTGGTAAACTAGCATATAATCCCTAGTCCTTCTCAGGTACTTCAATATATGCTTTACCGCAGTCCAATGTCCCTATCCTGGATTACTCTGATATCTGTTGACCATGCCCACGGCAAAGCAGATATCTGGTCTCGTACATAGCATTGCATACATGAGGCTTCCTACTGCCGAAGCATAAGGAATCGCCTTCATCTCCTCTATCTCCTCAGATGTTCTAGGACACATCTCCTTAGATAAAGGAACTCCATGCCTGAAAGGCAGAAAACCCTTCTTGGAGTTCTGCATGCTAAAACGATCCATAATCGTGTCTATGTATGAAGCTTGGGATAAGCACAACATCTTTTTCCCGCGATCCCTTATAACCTTGATCCCAAGGATGTGTCCCACCTCTCCCAAGTCTTTCATATCAAACTGTTTGGACAACCATACCCTTACGTCCAATAACACCTTGATATTATTGTCAATCAACAAAATGTCATCTACGTATAGTACAAGAAATACCACTACGTTTCCGTCACATCTCTTGTATACACAAGACTCATCCGGACTTTGAATAAATCCATAAGACTGGATTACCTAATCAAAGCGGATGTTCCAAGACCTCGAAGCTTGCTTCAATCCATAAATGGACCAATTAAGCTTACATACAAGATGCTCTTTTCCCTTCACAATGAATCCCTGTGGTTGCTTCATATAGATGTTTTCCTCAAGACTTCCATTAAGGAAAGCTGTCTTGACATCCATCTATCACACCTCATAATCCATATGAGCTGCTATGCATAAGAGAATCCGGATAGACTTAAGCATGGCTACCGGCGAAAAGGTTTCCTCATAATCGATACCCTCTTTCTGAGTATACCCCTTCACAACAAGCCTCGCTTTGAAGGTCTCAACTTTCCCATCTATTCCTCTCTTTCTTTTGTAGATCCACTTGTATCCAATGGTTTTTACACTGTCGGGTGGTTCTACTAGCTCCTAGACCTGATTTGAATCCATAGATTCAATCTCAGTATTCATCACATTTTGCCAAGATGCTGCATCTTTATCTTGGATTGCCTTGTCATATGTCTAGGGATCAGGTTCATGTTCGCCATGGACCAAATCAGAAGATTCTCCCAAGAACATGAATCTATCAGGCTGTCTCACAACCCTTCCACTACGACAAGGTATATCCTGTGTATCCTCTGTGACACGCGGTGCAGTGACTTGTGGTATATCCTCTTGTACCGATGGTACTGAAGAAGTGACTTCCCCTTTTAATTCCTCCAGAACAATTTTACTCTTGGGCTTGTGGCTCATCACATAGTCTTCCTCTAGAAATCTGGCGTTCTTGCTAACGATCACCCTCTGATCTCTAGGACTATAAAACAAACCACCCTTCGTTCCTCTAGGATAGCCAACGAACATGCGTACTTCTGTACGAGGTTCCAACTTACTAGCATCTACATTCAGCACATGTGTTGGACTCCCCCATTTCCAAATATGTCTTAGACTAGGCTTTCGCCCAGTCCACAATTCTGTGGGAGTAGAAGGCACTGATTTAGATGGAACTAAGTTCAGAATGTACACCGCCGTATCTAGACCATATCCTCAGAACGAATCTGGCAACTCAGAATAACTCATCATCGATCTAACCATCACCATAAGAGTCCTATTCCTTCGCTCTGCTACACCATTCTGCTGGGGTGTGCTAGGTGTAGACAATTGGGATTGAATCTGAGCCTCTGATAAGTAGTTCCTAAACTCTCCCAAGAGGTACTCACCACCACGATCAGATCGTAGTGTCTTGATACTTTTACCTTGACGTTTCTCCACATCAACCTTGAATTCTTTGAACTTGTCAAGGCATTCAGACTTGCAGCGCATCAGGTAAATGTATCCATATCTTGAGTAATCGTCTATAAAAGAGACGAAATACTAAAAACCACCTCTAGCCTGGATAGACATAGGACCACACAAATCAGAATAGACCAACTCCAACACATCTTTGGCTCTATATCCCTTGGCCTTAAAAGGCCTCTTGGTCATTTTACCCTCCAAGCAAGATTCACAGGTTGGGAAATCCTCCACCACTAATGAACCCAAAGGTCCATCAGCTATCAACCTTTGAATTCTACTTAGGTTAATATGACCAAGCCTAAGATGCCAAAGATATGTTTGGTTCATCTTCAAAGGTTCTTTTCTCTTATTGGAATTAGAAGATGAGTTATTAACTTCAATTTGCATCGTGGGAGGTTTTGGTTCAAGTGTGTATAGATTTCCTATCAATGCACCTGAACAGATAATGTCCCTATTCCTTTTTATAACAACTCTGTCATTAAAAGAAATAGAATATCCATCCATAAATAATTTAGAAACCGAAATTAAATTCTTTCTAAATAAAGGTACATAAAGGCAATTCTTAAGAACCAAAACTTTATTTTTCTCAAAAGATAAATGAACGTCTCCCGTTGCAATCGCCATCACCTTCGTGGCATCGCCCAAGTACACGGTAATCTCTCCTTCAGCCAGTCGAACCCCTGCAAAGTATTGCAGACATGATCAGTGGCTCCCGTATCTACACACCAGGTGTCGGTAGATAACACTTCTAAACATGTTTCAATGAATAGACCAAAAGATATACCTTTGTTCTGCTTGCGGTTGGGGCAGTCCTTCTTCCAGTGTCCAGTCTGCTTACAAGTGAAGCACTTGCCTTTCGGCTTCTTCACTCCTCCCTGAGTACCTCCCACCGCCTTTGCCCCAGTTTGTATCTTCTTCTTCTTGCCTTTCGGCTTAGAAGTAGAAATCTTTTGGGTCACCATGGCATGTGCCTGAGCACTCTGACGAAATAGCCTCTTTGCCGCTTGGAGTTCTGTCAGAAGCTCCACCAACGAATACAACCTCTTGTTCATGTTGTAGTTCAGGCAAAACTGCTCAAAACTCCTAGGTAGAGACTAGAGTATGATATCGACCTGGGTTTCCCCATCGATCTCAGCTCCAAGGACTTCCAGCTCATTCAAATGAGCCATCATCTTGAGAACATGATCCCTTACGGGTGTTCCCTCGATTATGGTGGTCATCATCAAGTTTCTCATGGCTTCTTGTCTCGCAGCCCAATTCTGGTGTCCGAAAAGCTCTTTGAGATTGAGCATCATGTCATAAGCTGTGGGCATGGCTTGATGCTGATGTTACAGTACATTTGACATAGATGCCAAAATGTAACACCGCACCATCTCATCGACAATTACCCACTTCTTATAACTCTCTCTCTCCTTTTCCCCAGAATCATTTGCAGGCTCAGGAGGGCACTCTTCGAGGAGTACATATTTGTATTCCTTAGCAGTCAAGACAATGTCTAGATTCCTCTTCCAATCAACATAGTTGGGTCCAGTAAATTTATTCTCTTTCAATATCACAGCAAGCGGGTTGAAAGTCATTTTGAAAGAAAACCTAAGAATCACATAGATCAAAATATTAGATTTCAAAAAATTATTGATTCCTCAAACAATAAAATTTTAAAATCAACCAACACCTCAAAACACCGAGAATATCGTATGCCACGATAGTGTGGACATATACGAATTCTACATTTGTAAGAGGAGGTTTTACCCATTAATTTTACTATCTTATCAACCTAACTTTTTGACAAGTAAAATTAATAGTTGGTTCCTCTTTGGCCCTACAAATAAAAGCAGTGACTCCGATGGGGAGGATACTTATATTTGTATCTAAGTGTTCACCATTACTCGGTACCAAGATAATTATCTCGGGTTATGTGCCTTCCGATGGAGAAGTACACACACTCCTTAATAATTCCCTATAACCATATTTGACCTTGTGATCTGTAAACAAACTCATTCGATGGGGAGGAAGGCACTCAGAGCCGATGCGCAAGTTTGTTTGCATCACTTGTCAAATCGTAATGGAGGCTGTAGGAATTTATAAAAATATCCCTCTCCCACTTAGTAATTTGAAAATGAGGAATTTTCTAGCCTACGACATGCATATCAAACAATAAGCAATAAATATGAAAAATAAATTATTTTCCAACTATTATGGCTTTTGTCTTCAATATGTCTCCCGTCGCATCGCCTTCTCGTCCGCTCCTCCTACGCCATGTATGAGCCATCCGGAGATCCGAGCCGAGACTAAAATCTATTTTAATTTACATCCATCGATCCTATACTCCACGAAAGAGTGTACATGAAATCTAGATCAAAAGTAAACTAAAATAAAAGGAGTGGCTAAACAATGTCGTATCTAATTTACCAAAAATTAAATACTAGCCTCGTCAACCCTGAGGATTCAACAAAATAAACATTTACACACATACAATCACATACACACATATGGCCATAATAGTCGGATCTTATGCCTACAACCAAAGAGTTAACCTACGCATATCCTACTATTATCCGGCACATATAATATATGGAAAGTGCATAAAAATTAACTGAATCCTAAGCACACAAAACCGGAAACCTTGGCTCTGATACCAATTGTTGGGTTGATCCGTGAGGGGAAACTTCGCTTCCCACTTCACCTCGGTCGCTTGTTCATGGCGATCCCATCGATGTCCCCTGATTAAAAAAATTTAATCCTAGACAAAAGGGATTGCTCAAACAACTAGGTCATCATCGTGCTATTCGTTTAGAGAGGTCACTTGAACAAACTTGTTGTTCAAGCAACCAACCTCTATTCTACGAGTAGCCGTGGAATAGACGATGTCTGGATCGTCGGCTTTCGTGTTTATGTTCGGGATCCAAGTATTATTTAGCCACAAACAGAATATATCATGCTCATAATTGAAAAACAAAAACAAACATGTTACAAAAGAGAAATAGAGAATCGATATACCTCTCGATATTCTAATGTATGACCTTCCTCCTTTCGGACGTCGTGTGGGCAACGATCTGCCAAAAGTTGAAGCTCCTAGATCGCCAATCTTCCTTCCTTGCTCATTCCGAGCAAGAAGAAGAATAGAAACAAAGCTCCTTTTCTTCTTTCAACCAACCACCAACATCCAATGTTGGAGCTTGCCGCCGGCCAAGAAGGAAGAGGAGATTAGGGTGGAAACCGACCAAGACACCAAGGGAAAGCCCTAAATCTTGTTTCCACCAGCCAAGGAGAAAGAGAAGAGGGAGTTTCGATGCCGGCCAAGGGCTGGAAGGGCTTCAATGGGCGCCGACAAGCTTGAGGAAGAAGAAAAATAAGGAAGTTTTTTCCTTATTTGGTGCCACCAATGCTCCAAACCCTAGCCCTTGCTTCTTGCCGCCAACCCCCAAAAACCCTAGCTTCTCTAATTGTTCTCCACGCCAACCCTAAGCCTCTTTTTATAGAGTTTAGGGATAAGGCTTGTTTTAATCTCCACCATTGGTTCTAGGGATTTAATCTCAACCGTCGGATCTAGAGATTTAATCTCAACCGTCGGATCTTAGAGATTTAATCTCTACCTTTGAATCTAGAGTTTTGTTTCTATCCATTGGATCTAAGCTTCATGAGGTTTTAATAGGCTACAATAGGGACCATGAGGAGGAGTTGGATCTTGGCCACCCATGGATCAAGCCCACATAAAGTTCGATCCATTAATGATAATTCAATCCACTAAAGGAGTATCATTGATCTACCTCACCAACCCCCATAAGATAATATGGGCTCCATATATTATATGTACATTTTCTCCCCATCTTTAAGATATCGAATGCCCGTCGATTAATTAATTTACTGACCATTAATTAATCAACATCTAACTCTATGAGTAGTACCACTCAACCTTTTCATCATGCCGGACCAAGTCCACCTGCAGGGTTTACATGATCAACCTTATGAGCTCCTCAAGGGGACGTCATCATCCTAATATATAGGACACGGTTTCCTCCTATAATCAACGGCACACCATATAAATAATATCATCTCCCAACTTACCGAGCCTATCGATTTAATCTATAAATCTTGCCCATTGGTAAATCAAAGAGATGAATACTATGTATATGTGCCCGTTATTATATCGGGATTAAGAATATGTACAATATAATATCTAAGGTCCAATTCGATTATGTAGCCAGCAATAAATCGAACCACCTCTAAGTCGGTCCTGCTCAATACACACAAAGTGCACTAGTGTGATTCTATGATCAAGACAAACCAATCCCAAATCACACTACAACCATTCCAATGGTTTGTCCAAAGCCATCTCGGTTGTGAGCCTTTACTTATACTTTACAAGGAACCGATAACATGATCTCCCATGTGACACCACACACCATGTTATCTATAATGTAATGTATTAGACAATATGCATAGCCATAAAAATATGCAAACAATGATCATGTGATTATTTCAAAATAAAGATGTTCATACAAAAGGTAGACTTTTCAGTATACATCCCAACAGACGGTGAGTTCCTAGATTGCGACAAGTGGACGAATGCCATGAAGCGTCAAGTGGAGGCCGATGCAAAGGCAACCTAAATCATACAATGCGATCTTTCCAAGGAGGAGCTCAACCGGATCGGACCATTCATAAGCGCAAAAGACCTATGGAATAAGCTCATCGAGCATCACAGAGGAACCGCCAATACTAAGGTATGCAAGAGAGATCTTTTATTAAATAAGTTATTTAATATAAAAATGAAGGAACACGAGACCGCTATACAATTGCACGCATAAATACAAGACATTATGAACGGCCTCCACTCAATCGGACAAAAGGTCGAAAACAGAGATGTTATCGTGTATGCCTTAAATGCTTTTCCTAGGACCACCTTGTGGGCATCCATGGTTGATGCCTACAAGGTATCTAGAGATCTATCTAAAATTAGGTTAGACGAACTTTTTTCAGAATTTGAATTACATGAACAATCTAACGCGGTCCCGACCGAGAAAGGTATTGCGTTGGTTGCAGGTTGAAAGAAGAAGATGAAGAGTAAACCACCTCCCGAATAAGAAGAAGAGGAGTACGAATTGGAGGTGAACGACGAGATAGAGACCGAACTAGTGAATCTAGTTCGGAAGATGATCAAGAGCCGAAAATGGCCGATCAAACAATCCAAGGAAAAGCAAAGTTCTAACTATAGATGCTACGAATGCAACAAGATGGGCCACATCAAATCGGATTGTCCAAGACAAAAGAATAAACCATCTCAATCCAAGAAGAAGGCACTCAATGCAACATGGGAGGAGTTGACGGAGGAGGAAGATGAGCTCAAAAACATTGCATTCATGGCAAAGCCGATCGAGCCCGAAAATGAGTCCGAACCTGAATCAAGTGACGAGTCTGAGACTGAGTCCGACTCTGGATCCGAAGATGAACTTCAATTCAAGACAAGTCATGGATCCGTACCTAGTTCAAGAGATTCGATCAAGGTAAGTCAATCTTTAATTGATACGCTTTACAATGCAATTAAGTATTTAACTAAAAAATTAGCTAAGTCCGAGTCCAAGGTCGAGATCTTAGTTGATGAGGTGAAACTCTTTAAACATGAGGTCTCCCTAACCTCTTAGACTAGTCGAGTTCAAGAGGAGAACTCAACTTGAGTTGAAAAACTCAAAGAAGAGAACTCTCTCTCGAAAGGACAAGTCTAAGATCTTAGGCAAACATTGGAAAGGTTCACTTTGGGGTCCAAGGGTCTTGACCTACTACTTGGATCACAAAGGGCCGTGTACAATAAGGTCAGACTCTGGTTTAGATCAAAAACAATAAATAAATTGTATACGCCAATTGTGAATCGAAATAGGCAAATAGTCCAAGCATGGGTCCCTAAGATCGCTTTGATTTCACAAATAGGATCCACTAAGTACTAGGTTCCCAAGACCAAATCCACTACGTGGAAAGACCGAATCGATTCAATGGTCCAGGGGGAGCTAGTACTAAACTTGTTTGTTTTACTTCTTGATTTAATTGTTGCATGCTTAGTTAAATTTTTGTTTTAATTTTTAGAATGGCTAGATAGGGTTAATAGTTAGTAAACCTTGACAACATAATATCAGGATGCGGAGAGATGATAGTATATTAGGGAAATGAAGTCTTGTGTGTCCAAGCTAGATAAGGCGTATCTAGCTTGGTGCACTCGGCTAAGTTGAACTAGCTGAAGCTACCTCGCCACATCCTAAACTAGTTAAACCAGGAAGTGACTCTAAGTGACTTAGGTAAACATTTTCTTGAAATTAGCTTTGTCTAAGGAAGTGGTCATTGTTTCGATCAAAGAAGGCCTCTGTGCCTCGCCATGACCTGGAAGCTAGTCTCTCGAAAAGTTTACTTAACAATCTAAGGGTTAAATCCGAATCTAACCCAAGGTTGACTATCTTCAATTCAGTAAACTTAATCAAGTAAAAATGAAGTCATCTCAAAAACATATAAGGTTAACATGTTTGATCATGTAGAAAGGGTGAGATGACTACTAGGCTAAAATATTCAACCAACTTTCAAATTCCAATGTCCGATCCAACTACTATATGTGTAGGATCAATGGATGTTGGGCAGTAGGTGCTCCCAACATGACCGGAGACTGACTAAAATTTTCAAAGCTCAGATTCAAAAAAAAGGATCGGTAGCATTCAGAAACAACACCAAGCTCAAAATCATCGGATCAGGTGGTATTGAGCTAAACTCGACCTTTATAATTCGTAATGTACTTTTAGTTGAGAATTTTGATTTTAATTTACTTAGCATAAGTCAATTGTGTGATAACAACTATAAGGTTACCTTCTTACAGAATGAATGTTTAATTAAAACTAATGATACCTCAAAAACAATACTTAAAGGAACTAGGTATAGCAACATTTACACAATCAACCTACTCAACTCCTCAACCAAGTGTCTTATGAGACAGCAAGAGGAATCCTGGTTGTGGCACCGACGACTCAACCACTCTCACCCAAGACTCGTACATAAAATGAGTCAGAGTGGTTTAGTTAGAGGTCTACCCAACCTTAATCACTTGGAGAATAAAATTTGTAATGCTTGTCAACAAGGTAAATAAACTAGGACCTCACATCAACTAACCAACCAAGAAAGAACCAAAAGTGTACTTGAGCTCTTACATTTAGACCTATTTGATTCTCATGGAGCCAAATCACTAAATGGAAGTCAATATTGTCTAGTCATAGTCGATGACTTCTCTAGGTTCACTTGGGTTAGGTTTCTAAAATATAAAAGTGAAACCTTAGAGCAACTCACCAACTTATGTAAATTAATAGAAAATGAAAAGAATCTTAAGGTAAAAAGACTTAGAAGTGATCATGGTGGTGAATTCGAAAATCATAGGTTTATCGATTTTTGCAACTAAAATGGATACCATCATGAGTTTTCCTACCCTAGAACACATCAACAAAACGGTCTAGTCGAATGTAAAAATCAAACATTACAAAAAGCCGCTAGAACCATGTTGAATGAGTATAACTTACCTAATAGGTTTTGGACAGAAGCGATCAATATGACCTGCTATGTTCAAAATAGGATCCTCCTAGTTAGAAGACACCTTAAAACCTGTTATAAAATTTATTAAGAAAAATTACCAAACATTATGTATTTTAGGGTCTTTGGTTATAAGGTGTGTTGGGAGTATGAGGAATACAATCAAAGTCCCACATTGGTAAGACATGGAAAAGATCATGTGCTTATAAGAAAAAAGATATCTCCATTGGTATGAGGCCTTTTGGGTAAAGCCCAAAAACAAAACCATGAGGGCTTGGGCCCAAAGTGGACAATATCATACCATTGTGGAGATATGTGGAGCTTATAAGCACTAACAATTGGTATCAGAGCCATGGTCCATGTCAAGCCATGAACCTCGAACGAAGGAAGTTGAGCTCCCACGTCCAGATCAAGAGAACCAGACATCAGGAAGGAAGTCTAGTTGGGTCGGGGGGACCGAACAACTGGCATGAAGTCCTGGTGGGTTGAAGATCGGACATCAAGCAGAGAAAATCCTTCGAGGAGGGATAGGCTTGAGGGGGGGCCCAATGTGGTCCTTCGTTTGAGGGGGGGATTGTTGGGAGTATGAGGAATACAATCAAAGTCCCACATTGGTAAGACATGGAAAAGATCATGTGCTTATAAGAAAAAAGATATCTCCATTGGTATGAGGCCTTTTGGGTAAAGCCCAAAAACAAAACCATGAGGGCTTGGGCCCAAAGTGGACAATATCATACCATTGTGGAGATATGTGGAGCTTATAAGCACTAACAAGGTGCACATATTGAACACTAAGGATTACTTAGGGAAATTCACCCTTAAAACAACTACTGGGACATTCCTAGGATACTCAACCACTAGTAAAGCCTATAGGGTGTATAACAATGAAACCCTAAAAATCGAAGAAACAATTAACATAGTATTTGATGAAGGAAATGAAACTACAAAACTCAGATTAGAAGTGATTAATAAACCTAACTCTAGACCTGGACCTAACTCTAGACCTGAACCTAATTCTAGACTAGAATCAAACTCACAAAACGAATCTAGTGTAAATCCTAACCCAAATCAATCTAGGTTACAAACAAATCATCCTATTGATCAAGTAATAGGTGATCACAATTTAGGAGTTCAGACTAGATCATCCTATAGGAACCTAAGCCAAATTTCACTTATCTCAAAAATTGAACCCAAAATAATTGAACAAGCTCATCTTGATCCCGATTGGATTATAGTTATGCAAGAAGAGTTAGCTCAATTTACTAGTAGTAAAGTTTGGGAATTAGTACCCCCACCTAAAGAAAAAATGATAATTGGAACAAGGTGGGTATTTCGAAACAAACTTGATGATAAAGGAGTAGTAGTTAGGAATAAGGCTAGGTTAGTCGCTAAAGGATTTAGCCAAGTTGAAGGCTTAGACTATGACAAAAACTATGCACCCGTAGCTAGACTTGAATCGATTAGAATGTTATTAGCCTACGCTGCACATCGAGGATTCAAGCTATTTCAAATGGATGTTAAGTCAGCATTTTTGAATGAATTCATTAAGGAAGAAGTTTATGTTAGCCAACCACCTAGATTTGAGAGTCTAGACAAACCCGACCATGTCTTTAAACTTAGAAAAGTCATATATGGACTAAAAGAAGCTCCTAGAGCATGGTATGAAAGGCTTTCTATTTATCTGAAATCTAAGGGGTTTAATCAAGGCTTAGTTGACCCAACCTTATTTGTAAAATCCATAGGAAAATAGATTTTCATTGACCAAGTCTACATAGATGACATAATCTTTGGAACAACTAATTCAATATTACTAAATGAGTTCATTTCACTAATGGAAAGTGAATTCAAAATGAATTTAGTAGGCGAATTGACCTTTTTCTTAGGCTTACAAATTAAATAAACTAGAGAAGGTATCTACCTACACCAACGAAAATATGCTAAGAAATTAATTAATAGATTTGGAATGCAAAACGCTAAGGAAATTAACACACTAATGGCAACTAATGTGAATATAGGAGAAGACTTAGAAGGAAAACCAATTGATTTAAAATACTATAAGAGCGTGATAGGTAGCATCTAATGTGAGCAAAACATATAGGATTTTAGGAGCAATTTTCGCTCACATCTCATTACATTTTATGTTTGTTTCATGCATATTTTACTTTGTTTTGCATGCATTTCCTATTTTCTAGTTCGGAGATCTGCTCTTTATACTTTTGTGTGCAGGATAGCATTTCATAAGTAAAACGGCGCACTTTCGTAGCAAAAGAGAGCATTTGGCAGCTGGATGCAGTAGGGGACACGGCAAGGCGTGTGGCTACACACGGTCATGTCTGAAGCTCGAGATTAGCCACCACAGGGCCACACATGGCATGGCCGTGTGGAAACACACGACCGTGTGGCGGCCAACCTTTTTGATGCGATTAGGTCTTTTTCCGGATTTCGTGAAAGCCAGCCTAATGTCTATATAAAGGAAGTTACGCCCAAACCCCGGGAGGAGGCCCGAAGGTCAGGATGCCACACTGGTGCCCTAAAAAGCACCGAAAATTCTCAATGGGGAGGAAGGAAGCCGCTCGAGATCCAAGTTCTGTACCTCAACGCCAGAGAGAAGAGCCTCAATGCATTGTAATCTATATTCTTTCCATGATTTATCTTGTATATACGAATTCGACAATGCCTTGTGTTTCTTTTCTCGTATTCATGGAGTAGATTCTCTGATTCTAGGACTAGGGAGTAGTTTGTGTCGAGTTAGAACATGTTGGTTCAAATATCTTTTTGTTCTTGAAATTATTTTTGCAATTGGTGTTTGGTTTAGATCTATAGCTATTGTTTTAGTTTTCTAGTCACTGTGCTTAGCCGATACGAGGGGTGACAACCCTCGTGTCAAAGATTTAGGGGAATTAAGGGGGAACCTAGGGGTTGGCCTCATCGCTGGTAACTGTGGGTAGAAGGATGCGATAGAGTAAGAAATGTGCCTTGTTTTCAACTCGTCGCAGGGATCGATTCGGCATCCTCATATCGACTATCCCATCCTAAAGCCAAGGGTCGACTTGGTATGACAGAGGTAGCTTCTGATAGATGTGAAGGCTCATCGGGGGAGTGTATGATGTTCTTTCCACAAAACCATAGTTAGAAACCTAGACAAAACTCTATTGACAACGTATTCTGCGACACAAAAATGAAACTAAAATCCTAGAATCCCATCTAAAGACTCGTAGCAACCCTTCTTTTCATCCGTATGACACCGTATTCGAGTTAGGACCACCGACAAACCTCCTAAGCACAACCATTTGAACTGAACTCCGAACAATAACGTCCACTGAACAGATCGATACTCGAATCTTAGTCCCAGTGGAATCGATAATCTATTTATTACTTGACGACATCCGTGCACTTGCGAGCATTGAGTGTGAGCGCGTGCTTCGAGTCCGCGATGATCTCTGTTGCGAGATTTGAGATCACATTCACATGCATCAAGTTTTTGGCATCATTGTCGAGGACTACTGATTCGATATCGAATCGAAAGTGGATAGCTTGGATCGAACCTAGTTTAGATTTATTTTTTCCTAGTCTTTATTAATTTCTAGTTTAATTTAGTAATAATTTAGATTTTAGTTTTCTTCTAGCTTTAGTAATCTCTAGCATTTACTTTTCTAGTCTCTTGTTGTGGCACTGTTGTTCCTTTCCTTATTCATATTTTCTTGCAGATAAACATGAATGATTTTTCTCATGATTATGGTCAATTTAATGCTATGAGTTTTGGTAACATTTATTGTGAGCATTGTGGTGAAACGTGGCATACCATTAACGATTGTCCGGATATATTTGAACCTTCGAAATTTGAACAAGAAGATGTCACCTATGATTACAACCAGTGGCCACAAGATGAATCCTATTTATATAGTTATGACCCTGGCTACTTGAACCCTAAATATTACTTCCCAAGTGAGCACGAGAGCTATAAATCATCATGTGAATTTTATCCAGAACCAAGTCCTGGCTTAGAAGCCTTGCTAGCCGATTTTACTAGGGAATATGAGGAGCATAGTCGACAATTTGCGGAGATTATGCAATGAGATCTAGCAAGAAAAGAAACCAAAAGACGAGAAGGTGGCTTAGATGGCTAGATTATCCCTAATATGGCAGAGACTCACTTTGAATGAATGGATGAGGAAGACGTGGATGACATAGGAAGTAAAGAAGGGCAATCCATTCAATCACCACTTGAAGAAGAACTTGAGGACTATTTAATTGATACTTTAATCGAGGAGTGCATTGCTTCAATCAAAACACCTCCTAACCTCAAGGATCTAAAATAGTCTGCCTTAACCCTCACCAAAACTTTAGTTACCAATAACGAAGTCCATCTAGTGATTTGTGATGATAAAATTTCATTCGACTTAATAGAATCTACTAATTAATCTTTTGGTGAGAATGTTTGTGGTGAGTTACATTATTCACAACATGCGGATGAAACAGAATATTATGATTAAACTCTTGATGATTCTTTAAAGATAAGCATGTTCACTCTCGAACCAAGGAAGACAGCTAATAAATATCTTACCCCTCCACGAGCAAGATTTAAGAGATATGGTGATAAGGGACCACAAGGGAGGAGGCGTAAGGTGAGCAAATATCTTGCTCCACCATGAGCAAGATTCAAACACATCAAATGAAACGTAGGAATAAGGTCAAGCTAAAAGACCTTAAACAAAGCGCTTCTTGGGAGGCAACCCAAGTTTAGTTTTTATATTCTCTTTTTATTGCATTCGTTTGTGTAATCTGAACTTTAATTTATAACATTTAGCATTTTGCAAATAAATTAAGACTAGAAAGGACTTTCTAGGTAGAAACAAAAATTATTTTGAACCTACATGACTGAGCGTGTAAGGAGAATTCAGCCCATTGTGCACCATGAGAGAGAAATGGGGGACACACGACTTGGCTGTGTGTTTTCACATGGCCATGCCCCACATTCCAGCAGCACACACAGTCTGGCCGTGTGTTTTCACATGGTCATTTTGCGCAAGGGATAAAGGGTGTCACACCGTGCATTTCGCCCCTATTCATCACTCTCCCTCTAGTCCACACATGTATAGGAGCCCACCTAGTCCATGTCAACATGAACCTGCACCTACACCACCACCTTTTCTACTTTTGAGAAGGATGCAGGTATATCCGCTTACTATTTCTCCGAGTTCCAATCGCGCCTCGAGGACATATACGCCAACCAGCATGCACAGTGGGCTAGGGAGGAGGAGCACAGAGCAGTCGCTGCATCCACCAGGTCTCAGATCGACCACATATACATGTGGCATCAGTAGCTCAGCATCAGATTCTCCCAGGATCCCAAGATGCCGAGCTATCAGACTTTTCACCTCGTCCACCATATTAGAGGTATGCTTGACTTAAGTCTGGGGGGGCCAAGTTTTGATTTATTTTGTTTCTAGCAGTAGTTTCTTTCCTGATATTTGCATTTTAGTTAGCATTCATTTGTTCATGCATAGGTTGTTTAGTTTCTTTAAGCACTTAGTTTTTGCTATCTATAAGCTGCCTCAGTAGTATTTTTAAGGTTTTCTTCATGAGTTGTTTCCATGGGTAGCTTAGCTTCACTTACCTCGTGGTATTTTATTTTATTTTCTCTAATGAATGTTCTAGACTTACACTTGTTAGCTTTTATTTTTACACCTACACATAACCAACATTCTGAAAGGAAAAATCTAGTACGTACCTAGTTATGATTCATCTCAATAGTCTAATACTTTGGAATCCATAGGTGACTCTAGATTTAGCATTTTAGTTACTAGAGATGCTCGGATTGTGGAAGCCCATTCGGAAAAATCAAAATTCCAAGAAAGAGAGAAAAGAAAGAAAGAAAAAAATTGGAATATGAAAAGAAAAAAGAAAGAAAAAGAGAGTAAGAAAAAAAATTTGAAAAAAAGATTATGAGGGATAAAAAAATAGTTATCGTAGGTAGAAATGATTAGGTGCCTCTTTGAGACCGAGTTAGGTTACTGGGAAAACACCTACCAATTTCTCTCAATACCGAGCATGCCTTTGAGACTTTGTGCTAGATCTAGGGAGTGACCCTCGCTTTGGGTAGGTAAGTGCCTAAGATCCGGAGACCTTAGGAAAGCTATAGGATGACGACTTAACTTACAATGGAACTAGTATTCCCTAAGAAGATTCGCTTGACACGTGTACGAGGAGCTAACTTAGTGAATTTTTAAAACACATCTATTTTTTCTTTGATTGAAAATACCACTTGATAAATCTAGTTAACATGCTAAGTATAGAACAATACTTTTTAAAATTTATTGGCACTGAGATTTGCTTAAGGACAAGCAAAGATTTATGTTTGGGGGAATTGATGTGAGCAAAACATATAGGGTTTAGAAGTAGTTTTCGCTCATATCTCATTACATTTTATGTTTGTTTCATGGATATTTTACTTTGTTTTGCATGCATTTCCTATTTTCTAGTTCGGAGATCTGCTCTTTGTACTTTTGTGTGCAGGATAGCATTTCATAGGGAAAATGGTGCACTTTTGGAGCAAAAGAGGGCATTTGGAAGTTGGATACAGTAAGGGACACGGCCAAGGCGTGTGGCTACACATGGTCATGTACGAAGCTCAAGATTAGCCACCATAGGGCCACACATGGACTGGCCATGTGGAAACACATGGTCGTGTGGCATCCAACCTTTTTGATGTGATTAGGTCTTTTTCGGATTTCGTGAAGAGCCAGTCTAATGTCTATATAAAGGAAGCTACGCCCAAACCCCAGGAGGAGGCCTGAAGGATGGGACGGCAAACTGGTGCCCTAAAAAGCACCGAAAACTCTCAATGGAGAGGAAGGAATCCGCTCGAGATCAAAGTTCTTCACCTTAACACCAGAGAGAAGAGCCTCAACACATTGTAATCTATATTCTTTCCATGATTTATCTTGTATATACGAATTCGACAATGCCTTGTGTTTCTTTTCTCGTATTCATGGAGTAGATTCTCTGATTCTAGGACTAGGGAGTAGTTTGTGTCAAGTTAGAACATGTTGGTTCAGATATCTTTTCGTTCTTGAAATTATATTTGCAATTGGTGTTTGGTTTAGATCTATAGCTATTATTTTGGTTTTCTAGTCACTGTGCTTAGCCGATACGAGAGGTGACAACCCTCGTATCAAAGATTTAGGGGAATTAAGGGGGAACCTAGGGGTTGGCCTCATTGTCAATAACTATGGGTAGAAGGATGCGATAGAGTAGGAAACACACTGTTGGTGCAGGGGCACTAGATAATCGAACCTGTGTTTTGATTATGGCAAAGACACAAAGTTAAGTTTATATTATTATCTCACGAGCTAAATCAAGTGTGCAGAAAAGTACTAAAGCTGGAGCTGAAGGCTAGCGACACCCGGAGGAAGCCGTGGTGGTCGGGCGACACTTGAGTGAATTCGGAGGGAGCCGAAGGAATCGAGTGGAAGGCCGGAAGCGAGAGCTACTATCGAGGTAAGCTCGTGTGAGTGAGAGATTGTAAGGTCGTGTCCTCTTTACGGGGATGACCGTAGGCGACGATTCGACTAAGACTTCCTGTGGAAGGTCTAGGTCGAGATCGGACGGTTAGAAACCGTCGTATTTATCATTTTCCGAGCTAATCTCTTACTGCAGGGAAGTGGTCAGGCGGGCAATGATCACCTGGACATTGGGCGTCGATCATTATCGATTGATCGATGAGATGCATCACGATCATCATCGATCGATGAGAGGCATCACGATCACGATGGCGACGATTCAGCTTTTGCGCTAGGTCAAAACGGATAACGTTTGACGCGGCCACTTCGCGATAAAAATTTGGAAAAATTCATGATCCGTTCCAAAGAAATAGGAGACAAATTCAGAGGCTAAAGTCTATAAAAGGAGGGGAGGATTCATCTCCAAATCACATCAATTATTCATCAAGTGCTCCTACAACGCCAACGCTTCAACACCGTCATAACGCCGACGCGACGCCAAGTTTTGATCTTCTTCGTCGGCAGCAGATTCAAGTAATATTTTTGATATTATATTCTGTATTTTTATCTTCATAACGAGGTGAGGTAGGCTTGTTGCCTCATCCTCGTATATTCGGTTTTTGTAATCGTTGTCTCCTACCTCCAACGAGGAGGAGACGTTTTAGTGCTTTGCCCTCCGTACGCGGTCTAGGACCGATAGGGCCTTGGAGTAGCAACCGCTGGGTTGTGAACCAAGTAAAATAAACGTATTCATTTATTTTCCGCTGTGCTTACTTTGCGTATCGAACGAACGAGAAAGAAAAGATTTACGATCGCTATTCACCCCCCCCTCTAGCGACGCTTCTCGATCCAACAATTGGTATCAGAGCGGGGGCGCTAAGATTTGGTGAAACCACCAATCTAGCACGTTTTGGTTTTATTTTCGTATTTTTCGATTCGTATATTTCTTAGGTTTTTGTTTCCCGCACTACTAATCCAAGACCAAGTCTTGGTACATAGTTTTTTGTTGTGTTTTTGCAAGTACTAATCTCCTTCGGAGTACCTCACGATCAAACGAGCATAACTTTTGCTACAAGTGGACTCACGAAACGATCTACCCACCAAATCGAAGCTCTTTGAAAGATCTACACTTCTTACCGGGGGTTTACCCCCGTAACAAGCTATTTCCAGCCCCAAAATCCAACATTTAGTACCCTTTCGGGGACATCAAAGGTCGTAAGTTTCAAATTTTTGTTAGTTTCTTATCCTCCTTATTTATTTCTGTTTTTTTTCCTATTATTTCAGATTACTAATCCAAGACCAAGTCTTGGAATTCTCTTGGTTTTTATTTGTGTTTTGCAAGATACTTAATGGCTCACATTGAGGATATAGCACCACCCGACCTCCGTTCTTTAACGGAGATGATTTCCGTTATTGGAAAGGTCGGATGGAGTGTTTCTTGAAAACACAAGTCGAGACTTGGATAATAATCCAAACTGGCTTTGCTTTACCCACCAATGATCAAGGAGAGCCATTGGATTTCAACAAGTGGACAAATGCAACCAAGAGGCAAATCGAAGCCGATGCAAGAGCAACCCAAATATTGCAATGCGGCTTGTCCAAAGAGGAGCTCAACTGCATCGGACCCTTCATTAGCGCAAAGGACCTGTGGAACAAATTAATTGAGCTACACGAAGAAACACCCAATGCTAAGGTATGTAAACATGACCTTCTCTTCAATAAGTTGTATAACCTCAAGATGCGAACACGAGGCAACGCAACTACACGCGCCAGCGTCGGGACATTGTCAATGGCCTACACACCATCGGACACAAGGTCGAAAACCGTGACCTACTAAGGTACGTTCTTAATTCATTTCTAGGACTACCTTGTGGGCATCCATGGTCGATGCCTACAAGGTCTCTAAGGACCTATCGAAGCTTAGGTTAGATGAATTATTTTCGAGTTTGAACTTCACGAGCAAACTAACGTGATCCGGCCGAGAGAGGTATTGCTCTACTTGCAGGACAAAGAAGCAAGCCACCTACTAGGCAAGTAGATGAACTCGAACCCAAGACGAATCAATCAAGAGGAGGCCATAATAGTCAATATTGTGCGGAGAATAGTTCGACAAGAAAGAAGGAAATTGAAGAATGAGAACCAAAAGAAAAAGGGAGCAAGGAAAGCCTTCCATGCAACTTGGGACAACAGAGAAGACATAGCTTACATGGCAAGAACGGAGGAAGTCCGGCCGAGTCCAACTACAACTCCGACTCCGACTCAAGATTATTTCGAGAGAAAACTCAAAGCCGGACCAAAAGGGAAAGTTAAGGTTGATTTCTCTTTAATTAGTACACTTTACAAGACAATTAAACCGCTTAATAGGAAATTAACTAAGTCCGAGTCTAGGGTTGAGTCGTTACTTGAGGAGGTTGAAACCCTCAAGCAAGAGGCTACTCTAATCTCTTCAACTAGTCAAGTTCAAGAGAGAAACTCAACCCAAATTGAAAAACTTGAGAAGGAGAATTCTCTTGAAAGACCAAGTTCAAGAGGTCGAGGCTAGGTTGGAAAAGTTCACGTTGGGATCTAAGAACCTTAACCGACTACTTGGAACCCAAAGAGCCGTGTACAACAAAGCCGGACTCGGATTTAAGTCAAAGACTATGAATAGGTCTTATATGTCTATCGTAAATCGTAGTCATCAAAGAGTCCAAGCATGGGTCCCAAAGGTTTTATTAAATTCACATATTAGGTCTAATAAGTATTGGATTCCTCAGGATCAAGTTCATTATTTGAATAGACCTTATTGGTTCAATGGTCTAGGGGGAGCTAACACTAAAATAGTATACCCGCTTACTTAGCAAAACCATTGCATGCTTAGAATTTCTGTTAACTTGTGAACTTACTTAGAATACGTACATAACCAACTAAAATCCTTCGAAAAGATTGAGCCTCGGGGAGCCTCTTTTCATAAATAACTAGTTAGTCAACTCTTGATAATATAGTATCAGGACGCGGCGAGATGATAGTACGTTAGGGAGACAAAGTCTCGTGTATTCGAGCTAGATAAGGCGTATCTAGCTTGGTGCACTTGACCGAGTGGAACTAGCTGAAGCTACCTCGCCAGATATCTAAACTAGTTAGACCAGAAGTAACCCTAAGTGACTTAAGTAATATTTTCTTGAATTTGGCTTTGTCTAAGGAAGTGGTCGTTGTTCCGATCAAAGAAGGCCCCTGTGCCTCGCCACGACCTGGAAGCCAGTTTCTCGAAAAGTTACTTAACGATCTAAAGGTTAAATCTGAATCTAACCCAAGGTTGACTATCTTTAATAATTTAAAATCATCTCACAAAACATATAAGGTGAACAAATTATGAGACACATAGAATGGGTGAGATGTTAAGGATAATTGAAATATACTTGAAACAATCCTTCAAAATACTACTTATTTTCTCAACTATTGTACTTAACAACTCGAAGTTTAGCGCCCCATACATCTCTTATACTTCATATATTTGACTAAGGGGGAGAGCAAACTAATCTTAAGGGTTATATTATAAATCTTTAGATTATTGGTGCAGAGGGACACACCTCGAACCAATCTATCTAACTATTGCTAGACGCATGCTTGGACTCATATTTGATTTATCTAGATGCATTCATAAACGACATTGTTTTAAACCCCTATTTTATACAAAAACCCCAACACTCTTTTTTGATTTATGGCAAAAGGGGGAGAAGAGCGAAAGTTAAGGGGGAGTAACACAAAATTTCATTTTGAAACACAAAATTTGTTTTTGAAAACTAAAGTATCTCTTTCAAAACTCACCTAGGGTTAAGGGGGAGTTTTGGTTAAGGGAGAGTTTTTGGGAATGGCATTCATCATCTACTATATGTGTTTTATGCTTTAATTTCCCTTAACTTTGTGTTGGTTTGCCATAGATCAAAAAGGGGGAGATTGTTGGTGCAGGGGCACTAGATAATCGAACCTGTGTTTTGATTATGGCAAAGACACAAAGTTAAGTTTATATTATTATCTCACGAGCTAAATCAAGTGTGCAGAAAAGTACTAAAGCTGGAGCTGAAGGCTAGCGACACCCGGAGGAAGCCGTGGTGGTCGGGCGACACTTGAGTGAATTCGGAGGGAGCCGAAGGAATCGAGTGGAAGGCCGAAGCGAGAGCTACTATCAGTAAGCTCGTGTGAGTGAGAGATTGTAAGGTCGTGTCCTCTTTACGGGACGCATCAGAGGCGACGATTCGACTAAGACTTCACGTGGAAGGTCTAGGTCGAGATCGGACGGTTAGAAACCGTCGATTTATCATCATTTTCCGAGCTAATCTCTTCGTAGGGAAGTGGCGCCGGTGCCGATCACCTTGGACATTGCGGCGATCGTATCGCTGATCGATGAGATGCATCGCCGATCATCATCACGACCGATGAGAGGCATCACCGATCGATGGCGACGATTTAGCTTTTGCGCTAGGTCAAAACGGATAACGTTTGACGCGGCCACTTCGCGATAAAAATTTGGAAAAATTCATGATCCGTTCCAAAGAAATAGGAGAAAAATTCAGAGGCTAAAGTCTATAAAAGGAGGGGAGGATTCATCTCCAAATCACATCAATTATTCATCAAGTGCTCCTACAACGCCAACGCTTCAACACCGTCATAACGCCGACGCGACGCCAAGTTTTGATCTTCTTCGTCGGCAGCAGATTCAAGTAATATTTTTGATATTATATTCTGTATTTTTATCTTCATAACGAGGTGAGGTAGGCTTGTTGCCTCATCCTCGTATATTCGGTTTTTGTAATCGTTGTCTCCTACCTTCAACGAGGAGGAGACGTTTTAGTGCTTTGCCCTCCGTACGCGGTCTAGGACCGATAGGGCCTTGGAGTAGCAACCGCTGGGTTGTGAACCAAGTAAAATAAACGTATTCATTTATTTTCCGCTGTGCTTACTTTGCGTATCGAACGAACGAGAAAGAAAAGATTTACGATCGCTATTCACCCCCCCCTCTAGCGACGCTTCTCGATCCAACACGCACCTCATTTTCGACTCGTCGCAGGGATCGATTTGGCATCCTCGTATCGACTATCCCATCCTAAAGCCAGGGGTCGACCTGGTATGGAAGAGGTAGCTTTCGATATATGAGAAGGTTCATCGGGGGAGTGTATGATGTCCTTTCCACAAAACCGTAGTTAGAAACCTAGACAAAACTGTTAGGGGATCGATTGGACGCAAGAGGGGGGTAAATAGCGCGTGCTCGTACGTTGATGGAAATCGTTCGCGTGCTTGTCTACAATTTTCGTTAGCACAGTGGAAACAAAGATAATAAAGTAATAACGAAAACACAAACACACAAACGCAAGGATATAACGTGGTTCGGAACCGAATGGTTCCTACTCCACGGATCGAGCTCTAAAGAGCTCTAGTGATGCACACGCACTCACTAATCAAAACTAACTCCTTCTCGACACAAGTCGGAGGTGGTGAAAACCTCTTACAATTGTTTACAACAATAAACAAATAGATACAAGCAAATACGATAATGAAATACAAATGCAAGTAAAGGAAAAACACTTTACAAGAGCTTTTAATTGCTTGATCTTTGATTGCCTTGAACTAGCTTTGAAGGACCGAAAGCACCAACTCCCTTCAATTTCGCCAAGAAAATCGCTTCAAACCCTCCATCCGAAGCCTTTATATCCTCGCCGGGCTGATTTTTGTCCATCATTATATGGCCCTATTCGACTGCCAACACTATAGCTGTGAGACAACGGCTCAATCCACACTGGAAAAATTCCAACGGGACTCTCACCAGTCGACTACCAACATTGGCGCCGATCAGAGTCGACCGCCTAGTGGCCACGGAGCATTCTCAGACTAACTCAATTGGCAATGACCGACCACTACTCCAATTAGTAGTCGACTACCAGCAGTCCACTGCTCCAATGAGAAGTTGACTGCCAAGGCAATTTCAGCCCTAAATGGCAGTCGAGCTCTAGTCAACTCACTGCAGTCAAACCGGCCATAATGTCAGTCGACTGCCAACCTCAAAGATGAGGTTTTAACCCAAGTATGGTGTCCCCATACTTGCTAGACCAGCCTTATCCTAGACCTAAGCCTTCTAGCCACCTCAATCAGCCTCTCGGATCCCTCCAAGTCATTCATGACTTGTTCATCCATCGCGCTAGCCTTCAAGTGCTTCCATCGGCTATGTCATGCTAACGGTGTCTACACCGCCAAGGCACATTGGACTTACTCCGCCAAGACTCCGCTTGGACTTTACGCCACCAACCATTGGACTTATGCTGCCAAGACTTCACCCTTGGACTTTACGCCGCCAATATCAAACCCCTTGGACTTCTCAAATGCCAAGACTCAAGCTTGGACTTTCCCTTGCCAACCCATATTGGACTTTCCATGCCAAGACCCATGCTTGGACTTTTCATGCCAAGTACCCATGCTTGGACTTTTCCAAATGCCAAATGTCCCACTTGGACTTTCCATGCCAAGTGCCCAAGACTTGGACTTTCACATGACAATTACATTGTCATATATTTTTGTCTAACATCAAAACTGTAAGGGATCGGATGGCAGGCTAGAGGGGGGTGAATAGCCCTCGTACGTTGAACGTCGTAAATTGCTCGTCAACAAAAGATTAGCGCAAGCGGAATATACAAATACAAAGCAAAAGACAAACAATAAAACAAACGCTAACACGATGGTATAACGTGGTTCACGGCTACGCCGCTAATCCACGGTCCCCGATTCGTCATCGGTGAATCACTCCGTTAAATCAATCCACTAAATGGTCTCTCCTTTGCACCAAGCTAGGTGGAGGTAACCTTTACAACCAAAATCACTCTTCTTACAATAGGATTGAAGTAAAGACAAGTAAGAAGAGTTTAAAGCTTGTGGGGCACTGGGAAGATCATTTGGAGTATGAGCATTTTTCTCTCAAAGGCTTACACCCTCTCTTTTTATAGAGAGGGCTGATTTCTTCGGCGCCATCATCGATCGCCGCTCTTGGCCGACCGTCAGCCACTACAACGGCCTCGAACACGCCGGATCCCGACCATTGTAGTCCAACGGAACTCTTGGCGTGATCGATGGACCTCATCACGATCGGCCGCCTCGTAGTCGACGCTATCGCTAACGGTTCTGGGCGGAAACCCTATTGACTACCGATCATCGCCGCCAATGATCGATGGTCTTGGCAATGATCGCCCATATATGGCGATCACGCCACAATCCGGGCCACGATACCAATCGAACTCACTGAGCCAGAAGCGATCGACCGCCATGACATGGCAATGATCGATCGTGTCGAAAACCCATCCGACACTTGGCCAAATGGCCAAGTTTCACCTAAGAGCTACCCTTCCCGGGTTACAATCGCCACTCTCATTTCTGAGTCCTCGCTGAAGTTCTCTTCATTCTCGCCACGCCCCTAAGCACCATCAGCGACGACTGCAATGCTCCTTCGCGTCTCTTGCCTCGAAGTCTACTTCCTCCGGCTTCACTCCAAGCTTCTCGTCCGGCGGTCCCTCGGATGCTCCAAGTGCACGGCTTCCGCAAAGCTATCCTTCACCGACTCAAGGCACGAGTCATGAGATGTGAAACTCGCCACTGCTCTATGTGCGAATTACTAAGTCCTGCACGACTTCAACGCACATATCAAATCAACATATCAAACTAACTTAAACCCTTTGCCACACCATCAAAACCATATCACGGCAAGAGATTGCCCTAACAATCTCCCCCTTTTTGATGTGTGGAAATTCATTTAAGTTAGGTAAAAACATTTGATATAAATTCTAAGGTAAGAAAGCATGTAAAGATAAACATGATATAGCAACATGCAACTCCCCCTTAATCCATGAAACTCTCTATGCAAATTTTCTCCCCCTATCATATATTTCTCCCCCTAAAATATATTTCTTCCCCCTAAAATGATTAACTTAAACATAAATTATTTCTCCCCCTTTGACACCATCAAAAAGAATAACACTAAGTCATAAGCTCATGGCATCAAGTATAATGGAGGGAAAATATGACAAGTTGATTTAAAATTGGGTACCACTTGTTGATTTACAAACTGAAATCGGCCTTCAATGTTCTGATTTGAGCCACCAAATGATCGCTATCGCATGGCAATGATCGGGCAATAAAGGAATCAATTTCGATTTTCTCGACTTAATTTCAGAAATGCATTATAAATTCCAGAAAATTTGAAAAATCATGAAATTTGGGGAACATATTTCTTTTAAGTATATCTATCAATGAAAAATAGTTTTTCATGAAAACTCATTATATTTTCTTGTTTTTGCCAAAAATCCAAACACTTGAAAAACCACTAGTTTTTGAGCATGTTAGTATCCATTTTAACACCTAGTCTTGCTTTGAATTGTTCCAAAACATGAATACATAGATTTTAGATTAAGAAATTGTTTTGAAAACATATGAAATATCCAACCATGATCTTTGGGCAATATGTCTATGAATTAAACATAAGCCTTCCCCATCATTGGTCTATTATTGCTATTTTGATACTTTAAATGACCATCTAAATGCCATAGGCATTAGTGGACATTTGTATCATCCTAACATCTCACTCATGCTAAGTTTTCAATCAAGGTAGCCTATGGTGAGTGTGAAATACATCCTAGGGGGTATTTGTATATACTTAACCAATATATTCATGCAATTCTATCATGGTTAAGTATCATCCTAACAATTAACATGATCATAATGACATATATGAATGAATTGTACATTATGATCATGAAATGCATGTTTTCATCAATTTATAACCATGCATTAGGTAATATGTGATGCTAAATAAAGTATTACCTAAAGCATGATTCAAACCTATTTCTCATGATAACGTGCCAAATTTCAAAAACATAAATCATGATTTAAAACATACATGGCAATTACATTAATCATCATGATTTAAGCATTATTACCTATTTATGGGTACGTTATCATCACCCAACACTATCTAAAAAATGTTGTCCCGTCATCCTAAGTCAACCAAAATATGATATAGGTTAGGTCCATGTGGTTGACTACCCTAGGGGTTTTCTAACCCTTAAGGATGGATTTTGGAACCCAAAATAAATTCTTTCCTATTGGGTTCACTAAATACTCCTTGGGGATCCATTTCCTAGCAATTACTTTCTTTTTATCTTGTCCCCTAGCTATTAGGCATTTATAGGCCTTTTCATTTTTCTTTTCTTTGTATCCTAGGCCTTTCTTGTTGAAACTAGCTCTTTGGCTCCCTAAGATCATATTTAAGGTGTTGGAGCCAATTGTGAATTTTTCTAGGGCTTTGGTTAAGTAATCTACCTTTTCCCTTAATGCCCTATTTTCCTCTATGCATGCATCATTAACATCCAAAGGCATATAATCATGTGAGCATGCATTATCATGGCAAGAAGAGGTATCATTATTATTTAGACATGCATTTTCTAGCTTATATTCCAAAGCCTTAATTTGATTAAGCATGCTTTTATTTTTCTTTTTCATTCCAAATAAGTCCTTAGTTAAACTAGAAATTATGGAAACTATTTTCTTAGGAGAAGCTTTCGTTACCATAGTTTCCATGTCTTCTTCTTCTTCTTCGGATGATGAGGATGTAGAAGCTCCCCCTTCACTTGAGCTCTCTCCTCTTGAGCTTGATCCTTCATTTTCGGAGGAAGAGCAATCCAAGTCATCAAAGGCCATCAAGGCCAAATTGGTGACAAAGGCATTCTCCTCATCCGATGATGAGGAGGAGGATGAGGATGGATCATCCCAAGTCCTTGCCTTGAGAGCTTTAGCCTTTCCCTTTTCCTTTGTCTTCTTCTCCTCTTCCTTCTTTTTCTTGCTCCCCTTTTTCTTCTTCTTTTCTTCTTTCTTTTTCCTCTCTTCCTTGCTCTTGTTTAAGAGAGGACAATTGTCCCTTATGTGCCCTTCTCCTTGGCAATTGTAGCATATGACCTTCCCCCTTGGTCTTCTATTCCTATCATTAGATTTATCAAATCTAAAATTCTTAAATGCACGTCTTACCATCCTTACCATATAGGCTTCTTCGGTGCTATCCATGGAGGAGGAGGAGGACGCTTCATCATCGGAGGAGGAGGGGATTTCCATCTTCTTCTTCCCCTTATTTGCCAACAATGCTACTCCCCTTGAAGGTTGAATTCTAGGCTCTTCTTGTATTCCTTCAAGCCTAGTTTCGTGGAGCTCCATTGTTGAGAAGAACTCCTCCAAGGTGCTCACTTCTAAATTCTTTGAGATATAGAATGAGTCCACCATGGAGCTCCATTTTGAGGACCGGGGAAAGGCATCTATGGCCTTCATTACCATATCCCGGTTTGATAGCTTCTCACCTACACTTGTTAGCCCAATTAAAATTTCTTTAAACCTAGAGTGTAGTGAGGTTACCTTTTCTCCCTTTTCTAGTTTTATATTGGATAGTTGGGAGCGGAGGAGGTCTCTCCTTGCTAGCTTGGCCTCGGATGTGCCTTCATGGAGTTCTATAAGCTTCTCCCACATCTCTTTGGCGCTAGCACATTCTCCGATCCGGTTAATCTCTTGTTGGGGGAGCACATTGAAAAGATGATGTTTTGCCTTTGAGTTTGCAAGGTGCTCTTCCCTTTGCCTTTTGGTCCACCTAGATTTCTCTATTGGCTTCCCTTCTTCATCCCTAGGCAAAACGAAACCGGATTCCATTGTAATCATTATATCAAAATCTGTTTCGAAAAATACCTCCATTCTCTTTTTCCACCAAGAGAATTCTCCTTCAAACTTCGGAGGATGGATGTTGGAGCCGGTCATTTTGAATGTTGCTTGTTGTGGCGGTTAGTCCTCGACAAGCTTTCCCTGGCTCTGATACCACTTGTAAGGGATCGGATGGCCGACTAGAGGGGGGTGAATAGCCCTCGTACGTTGGACGTCGTAAATTGCTCGTCTATAAAAGATTAGCGCAAGCGGAATATACAAATACAAAGCAAAAGACAAACAATAAAACAAACGCTAACACGATGGTATAACGTGGTTCACGGCTACGCCGCTAATCCACGGTCCCCGATTCGTCCTCGGTGAATCACTCCGTTAAACCAATCCACTAAATGGTCTCTCCTTTGCACCAAGCTAGGTGGAGGTAACCTTTACAACCAAAATCATTCTTCTTACAATAGGATTGAAGTAAAGACAAGTAAGAAGAGTTTAAAGCTTGTGGGGCACTAGGAAGATCGTTTGGAGTATGAGCATTTTTCTCTCAAAGGCTTACACCCTCTCTTTTTATAGAGAGGGTTGATTTCTTCCCGTTGGCCGCCATCACCGATCGCCGCCTTGGCGATCGTGCTACTACAACGGCCTCTGAACATGTCGGATCCCGACCATTGTAGTCCAACGGAACTCTTGGCAGTCGACTGATGGACCTCATCGGGCCGATCCGGCTCCGTCGGCCGATCGCCTACCGGCCACGAACGGTTCTGCGGGTCGAAACCCTATTGACGATCCGACCATCGCAGCCGATCGATGGTCTTGGCGCCCGCCCATGTATGGCGGCCGATCACGCCACAATCGATCGATCGTATACCACGGTCGAACTCACTCGACTAGCGATGACCGCCATGACATGGCAATGATCGTGTCGAAACCCATCCGACACTTGGCCAAATGGCCAAGTTTCACCTAAGAGCTACCCTTCCCGGGTTACAATCGCCACTCTCATTTCTGGAGTCCTCGCCCGAAGTTCTCTTCATTCTCGCCACGCCTCCGGCAAAGATCAGCGCACGACTGCTGCTCGCGTCTCTTGCCTCGAAGTCTACTTCCTCCGGCTTCACTCCAAGCTTCTCGTCCGACGGTCCCTCGGATGCTCCAAGCGCACGGCTTCCGCAAAGCTATCCTTCACCGACTCAAGACACGAGTCATGAGATGTGAAACTCGCCACGGCTCTATGTGCGAATTACTAAGTCCTGCACGACTTCAACGCACATATCAAATCAACATATCAAACTAACTTAAACCCTTTGCCACACCATCAAAACCATATTACGGCAAGAAATTGCCCTAACAAAAACATCTCTCGAGCCAAGCTCGAGTCCTGGTCAATCGTGACCTGGGCCGATTGCACCAACAATCTCCCCCTTTTGGATGTTTGACAAAAACCAAACAAACCATTTGAGTTAGACCATCTAACTCAAAAACTACTTACCAATTATCCCAAATTTGTAATTTAACCTTCTCCAAAATATTCTCCCCCTTTTTTACTAACATCAAAAAGGTTATCTCTCCAAGGAGGTCAATGTCTCATGTCCCAATGAGATCTTACAATCTCCCCCTTGGTCCAAAAATACCTAGGATACCTACCATCTTCCTAGTGATAAGTCTCATATCACTCAAGCGAGGCAATCCTATACTCTCTCCCAATTTCCAAATTGGGTTTCTCAAAATCCCATCAATTTTCCCAATTGATAACATTCTTCCCATAACTTCTCCCCTTCAAGAAGAGAAAAACACATTCATCATCGCATGATGGATGCCTCCCCCTAAAGGTTTGCTCCCCCTTAACCATTGCACCAACAATGTCCTTGGGAAATCCCTAAGCCAATAGGAACTCTAAACCATTAAAGATAAGGTTAGAAATTCAACATTGAACTTTCCAACACCTTAAATTTGATACAAACCCTAAGCAACTCTCCTAATCCATATCCAATGGATTTTCACCCTTTATAATGCTTCCCAAAGCATATCCTAGGGTTAGGAGTGGTTAGGGACCTTAACCACAGCTGAACACGGGCTAAACAAACATAGTTTTCCCGAAATCAGCATTGGCAAATGACTCATTATTACAATGATCGCCACCCAAGGTAATGATCGATAATCGAAATTTCAATTTGCTTATTAGAATCGAATTTCAGAAAATCATAAGTAATTCTACGTATATCAAAAAATCACGAAATTTGATACGTATATTACTCATAGTCAATACAATGGGTGAAAAATAATAGAAAAATATTTTACCCATAAAATACTAAAATTGATATAAATTTAAAAAGTGAAGAAAACTTCTAAGTTTTGGCTCACTTTGTATCAATCTCATCAATGACGATTGCTATCAAAAGATAGACTTCACCAAGGTTTTTCAAAATGATTTTAAAATATTTTCAAAACCTTATTTTGGATCACATTCCTTGGGCTCAATGTACATGACTTGTACACAAGCTTTCCCAATGATCCACCATTGAAATTAAATGAGTTTTAGTTTATCTAGATGCAAAAACTATGCACCTTGAACTCAACTCATATCCTAGCATCTCACATGTATCTAGGGTGCATAAATACACATACATGTCAATGTGATGTGAGATGTGGGTTTTGTTCCCCTTAATCTAGGGTTTCATGCATTTCTTAGGCAACCCTACTTGATTCCCTTATAAATGAGACTTCAAGTCATGTCATTGTCCTTAATTCAATTTTTGTCAAATTAAATGCATGAAATGATCATGGCATAATGATAGCAATAATTAAGCATGGCCAATAATCATGATGACATGACATCTGATATAATTTAAGCATACATGACATTTATCCTAACTCTAAGCATGATCATGACATATAAAAGATTAAAGATAAGTATGATGTCATGGCTGTTAGGAATCGTTGGAATGGCTAGAGGGGGGTGAATAGCATCAATGGAATTCTTTCGTGTTCGTGTCTACAATTTCGTTAGTGCGCAGCAGAAATAGAAATAATACAATAACGAAATAGACAATTACACACGAACACGAGTATGTAACGTGGTTCGGAATCGCACGATTCCTACTCCACGGATCGGGCTCAAACGAGCCCTAGCGAAGCCACAAGCACACCACTATGTAATAACTCCTTCTCGGAACAATCCGGAGGTGGAGAAAGCTCGTACAATGTATACAATAGTAATACAAATAGCTACAAGCAAATACAATGAAATACAAAGCAATACAAGTAAAGAAAACACTTTACAAATGCTCTTTGAATGCTTGATCACTTGGTTGCTTGATATCAACTTGGAGACCCTGATTTGCAACAGCAAATCGCTCCAAATTGCCTCAAAGAAACCTTGGTTTTTCCTCCATCACGAGCTCCATATATAGCTTCAACTCAGTGAAAAAGTCGATCACCGATCGATCGAACCATCACCGATCGATGCCACTGTTGTCGTGAGACAACGGCTAGATCCACGCTGGATAAGTCCAACCGAACCTTCATCAGTCGACTAATCATGACCATCAGTCGACTGATGGAGCCTTCACTCGACCAGTCGAGTCTTGACTCCATTCTATGCCCGAAATACCGAGCACCAGTCGACTGATCACACGATCACGATCGCTGAGCCATCACCGATCGCCCACCTGCAATGATCGCTAGGCCATAACCCGCAATAAAACCCTAGTTGATTCGATCCAATGATCGCCACATGGCACACTGGGGCCGACCGCACACCTCAAACATGAGGTTTTAACCCAAGTATGGTTCCCATACTTGCTAGACCACCCTTAGCCTAGACCTAAGCCTTCTAGCCACCTCGGGAATGTTTAGATCAAAATTTGCTATGGGACGGTTTGATTGTTTAGGAAATTTTATTCACGCTAGCAATACGTAACTGGAACGGATGCTAACAGTGTCTACACCGCCAAGGCACATTGGACTTACGCCGCCAAGACTCCGCTTGGACTTTACGCCGCCAACCATTGGACTTATGCTGCCAAGACTCCCGCTTGGACTTTACGCCGCCAATATCAAGCCCCTTGGACTTCCCAAATGCCAAAACTCAAGTTTGGACTTTCCCTTGCCAACCCATGTTGGACTTTCCATGCCAAGACCCATGCTTGGACTTTCCATTTGCCAAGACCCATGCTTGGACTTCTCATTTGCCAAGACCCATGCTTGTACTTCTCATTTGCCAAGACCCATGCTTGGACTTCTCATGCCAAGTACTCAAGACTTGGACTTTGCCATTTGTCGAACATCAAAACATCACTCAAGTCAAACTCAAGTCCTGGTCAATCTTGACCTGGGCCGATTGCACCAACAATCTCCCCCTTTTTGATGTTTGACAAAAACCAAACAAATGATTGAGTTAGAACACTAACTCAAATCCTTTACCAATTATCCCAAATTGGTAAACACTCTTCAAATGTTCTCCCCCAAACATTCTCCCCCTTTTTGACTAACATCAAAAAGATTATCTCCAAGGAGGTCAAAGTCTCATGTCCCAATGAGATCTTACAATCTCCCCCTTGGTCCAAAAATACCTAGGATGCCTACCATCTTCTTAGTGATAAGTCCCATATCACTCAAGAGAGGCAATCCTAGACACTCTCCCAATTTCCAAATTGGGTTTCTAAAACTCCATCAATTTTCCCAATTGATAACCTTTTCCCCTTCAAGAAGAGAGAAAAACACATCCATCACTCCAAGATGGATACCTCCCCCTAAAGGCTTGCTCCCCCTTGACCATTGCACCAACAATGTCCTTGGGCAGTCCCTAAGCCAATAGGAATTCTAAACCATCAAAATTAAGGTTCTAAGTTCAACATAGAACTTTCACTCACCTTAAGATTGATACAAAACCCTAAAACCTCTCCAAATCCATATCCAATGGATTTTCACCCTTTATAATGCTTCCCAAAGCATATCCTAGGGTTAGGAGTGGTTAGGAACCTTTACCATGGCTGAACACGGGCTAACCAAACTTAGTTTTCCCGAAATCAGCCTTGGCAATGACTCACGATATCAATGATCACATTCATCACCGATCACACTCAGGATCGATAATCAAATTTCCGAATTTCAGTTATCAGAATCGAGTTTTGGAAATTCATAAATAATTATACGTTTATCGACAAATCCTGAAAGTTCATATGTATAATACTTATGACACATACAATGGGTGAAAAATATTTTAAAATTATTTTACCCATAAAATAGTGAATTTGATACAAAACTCAAAACTATTGAAATTTTCAATGTCTTGTCCCTATTTTGTATCAACTTCATCAATGGTGATTGCTATCAAAAGATAGACTTCACCAAGGTTTTTCAAAATGATTTTAAAATGTTTTCAAAACCTTATTTTGGATCATATTCCTTGGGCTCTATGCACATGACTTGTACACAAGCTTTCCCAATGATCCACATGTTGAGTTAAAATGAGTTTGGATTCAACTAGATGCAACAACTATGCACCTTGAACTTAACTCATATCCTAGCATCTCACAAGTATCTAGGGTGTATAAATACACATATATGTCAATGTGATGTGAGATGTGGGCTTTGTTCTCCCTAATCTAGGGTTTCATGCGTTTTCCTAAGGCAACTCTACTTGATTCCCTTATAAATGGGACTCCAAGTCATGTCATTGTCCTTAAATCAATTTCAATCACATTAATGCATGAAATGATCATGGCATAATGATAGCAAAAATTAAAACATGGCCAATGATCATGATGTCATGATATATGATATAAACTAAAACCTCATGACATTAACCTAAACCCTAAGCATAATCATGACATCTAAAAATGATTAAAAAAAATGATGTCATGGCATATGGCAATCAAGGCATGGCAAATAAAATATATAGGTATGGTAATACCTAAATTTTAATTGCCATTTGATATAATTAATTATATTTTGCCATATTAACCTAATCTCCCTAGTGTGCCAAGAACCCAAAATGACACACTAACCTCTAAAACTAAATTGTGCCAATTTAATCATTTTATCAAACTTCTCACATAATATTGGCACATCCTAAAATCTTTTAGGATTAAAGCTCAAATGTATTTTCAAGGTAACCATAACCTTGAAAATATCCTAAAGTGCCACCTTTACAATGGTTGAGTTAACTACCCATCCAATCAAGGTTGGCACACCCTAACCCATCTAGCGTGAATCAATCACGCTCTTAGGAACCCAAAACCGATTTGAGCTCCTAGGGTTAATTAGGTATTCCTTAGGGATAACCTCCCTAGATACCTTCCTAATGACCTTCCTAGGCTTATTAGCCTTGGTCATTTTTGGTTTTGCCATGGTTAACTCTAGGGGTGACTCCCCTTGTAACCTTCTTAGTAGCTTCCCTAGGTTTCCTAGAAACCCTAGCCACTAGGCACACACCATGGTCAACTCTAGGAATGACTTCCCTATTGACCTTGGTCTTCCTAGGCCTAGTTAGTGTTCCATAGTCAAATGCAACACAATGATAAGCCACCTTAGGCTTAGGTTTGTGACCCAAACCCTTCTTGCCCTTGGATGACTTTTGACTTTTAGATCCTAGATGTTGACTTTGACTTCTTGACCTAGAAGTTTGACTAATTGACCCTTGCATTTGATTTTGCATAACCTTAAGGGTCTTTTCAAGTTTTTCAAGCCTTGATCTCAAGGCTTGATTTTCCTTTTCTAATATCTCAATTTTTGATTTTTCATTTTCTCTTGAGATATTTTTATTTCTAGGCATATGTCTAGATTTCTTAGCATTAAAGCCTAGATGTTCTCCTATTTTCTTAATGCTTTCCTTAGGTAATATATTTTTAGGGACATTAGTCCCAAATTTCTTCTTATTTCCTAAGTGAACACTCTTAGCTCCTAGGCAAATATATCTATTATTTCTAGCATGCTTTTCATGCACAATAGCAAGACTATTAAAATTATTCCTAGCATGCTTCTTATCCCTAGAAATTGAAGGTGCATTAATAAATTTTACCTTAGGGTTTGCCTTGGAGGCTCCCCCTACTTGTGTTGCTCCTTCTTGCCCTTTCTTCTTTCCCCTTGGACATTGACTCCGATAATGTCCCTTTGAGTTGCACTTGAAGCATATAATATGCTCCTTGCTCTTTTGACTTGAGGGACCGGCATCCTTGGCCTTTGGTGCCGGTGGAGCTTTCCTAACCTTCTTTGGGCACTTGCTCTTGTAGTGCCCATACTCCCTACACTCAAAACACATTATATGAATTTTATTTGAAATTAGAGTGTTTGAGTTACCTAGGGTGGTGGTAGGTGCCGGAGTTGAACTTTGGGCTTCTTCATCTTGACCGGATGTCGAAGCTTCTTCTTCTCGATGTTCCGGTATGAAGGTTCTCTCCTCCCCCTCAATCCTTGAGGTGGATGCTTCTTCCACTTCCTCCACCTCTTCCGACCCGGAAGTTGACTCCTCACTTTCTTGTGAGGATGATGATGATTCTTCTTCGGTCTCCTCCTCTTCCAAGTCTTCTTGGACCGATTCGGGATTGTCGTGGAACTTGATCAACTTGTTCCACAACTCCTTTGCATACCTATAGCTTCCTAATCTGGACAAAATATCGTTAGGTATCAAATCAATCAACATTTTTGTTACCTTAACGGTTGTCTTGAATTATTTCCGTTGCTCTTCGGTCCATCTCTTCATCTTGAGGATTTCGACGTTTTCTCCTCTCGGAGCATCAAACCCTATAGTCACAGCAAACCAATTTTCTATATTCGTCATTAGAAAATATTCCATCCTACCTTTCCAATACGCAAAATGTTCGCGGTTGAAGGAAGGTGGGATGTTGACGTCGTCACCCAATCTTTCCTCAAATTCCATATTCTTCCCTCTAGCTTCTTGACTCCGGGTTGTTAATCCGTAGAAGAGCCCCGGGCTCTGATACCACTTGTTAGGAATCGTTGGAATGGCTAGAGGGGGGTGAATAGCGTCAATGGAATTCTTTCGCGTTCGTGTCTACAATTTCGTTAGTGCACAGTAGAAATAGAAATAATACAATAACGAAATAGACAATTACACACGAACACGAGTATGTAACGTGATTCGGAACCGCACGGTTCCTACTTCACGGATCGGGCTCAAACGAGCCCTAGCGATGCCACAAGCACACCACTATGTAATAACTCCTTCTCGGAACAATCCGGAGGTGGAGAAACCTCGTACAATGTATACAACAGTAATACAAATAGCTACAAGCAAATACAATGAAATACAAAGCAATACAAGTAAAGAAAACACTTTACAAATGCTCTTTGAATGCTTAATCACTTGGTTGCTTGATATCAACTTAGAGACCCTGATTTGCAACAGCAAATCGCCCCAAATTGCCTCAAAGAAACCTTGGTTTTTCCTCCATCACGAGCTCCATATATAGCTTCAACCTGTGCTGGAAAAAGTCGATCAGTCGACTGATCGGGACCATTAGTCGACTGATGCCACTGTTGTCATGAGACAACGGCTAGATCCACACTGGATAAGTCCAAAGGAACCTTCATCAGTCGACTGATCATGACCATCAGTCGACTGATGGAGCCTTCACTTGACCAGTTGAGTCTTGACTCCATTCTGCGAAATCACGAGCACGGTCGGTGATCACATGATCGATCGCTCGAGCCCATCGATCATTGCCCACCTCTGGCGGCATTGCTAAACCCCTCGGTCCAATCGACTGCCACATGGCACCAGTCGGCTGGCACACCTCAAACATGAGGTTTTAACCCAAGTATGGTTCCCCCATACTTGCTAGACCACCCTTAGCCTAGACCTAAGCCTTCTAGCCACCTCCATCAGCCTCACGCCTCTCGGATCCTTCCAAGTCATCCATGACTTGTTCATCCATCGCGCTAGCCTTCAGGTGCTTCCATCGGCTATGTCATGCTAACGGTGTCTACACCGCCAAGTCACATTGGACTTACGCCGCCAAGACTCCGCTTGGACTTTACGCCGCCAACCGTTGGACTTATGCTGCCAAGACTCCCGCTTGGACTTTACGCCGCCAATATCAAGCCCCTTGGACTTCCCAAATGCCAAAACTCAAGTTTGGACTTTCCCTTGCCAACCCATGTTGGACTTTCCATGCCAAGACCCATGCTTGGACTTTCCATTTGCCAAGACCCATGCTTGGACTTCTCATTTTCCAAGACCCATGCTTGGACTTCTCATGCCAAATACTCAAGACTTGGACTTTGCCATTTATCGAACATCAAAACATCACTCGAGTCAAACTTGAGTCCTGGTCAATCGTGACCTGGGCCGATTGCACCAACATCGGATTGCTTGGAAGATCTCACCATCAACCAAGACATCAATGGCTCTTCAAGAGGGATATAGCACCGCCAAGCCACCGCTCTTCGACGGGAGTCATTTTGCATATTGGAAAGGTAGGATGAAGTACTATCTTATGAGTAATATTGAAATTTGGCATAGCATTGTAGGTGGCTTCGAGGAACCGGTGGATGAACATGGAGACCCTATTCCAAGCAAGGATTGGACAAGGGAAATGAACCGCAAATTCGAATCAAATGCCAAGGCGATACTCACCATTCAATGCGGCATTACCATGGAGCAACTCAATAAGGTGAGGCCTTTCGAATCCGCCAAGGAGCTATGGGAAAACTCATTGAGCTAAATGAAGGTTCCAAGGAGTCCAAGAGGGCCAAGAAGGACCTACTAATTGGACAACTTCAAGCCTTCCAAATGAAGATGCATGAAACCGTAAGCCAAATGCATGGAAGGTTCAAAGAAATTGTTAACGGACTCCATATCATAGGTGAGCGAGTTGACAACCGGGATTTAGTAAGGTATATTTTACAAGCATTTCCTAGAAACTCTTTATGGACTTCTATAGTTGATGCCATTAAGGTAACTAGGGATCTTTCGCAAATTAAAATTGATGAACTATTTTGTGAGTTTGAATTGCATGAGCAAACTAACATGTCTTCTAAGGAAAAGGGCTTAGCTCTATTTGTTGAGAAGAAGGAAAAGAAGAAGAAAGAAAGGAAAGAGGTGTCATCATCATCCGAGTCGGAGCGTGAGTCAAGTAGTGACGAAGATTCGGCTAGTGAGATGGCCCATTTTGTCAAGAAGTTCCTTAGAAAATCAAAGGAATTCAAGAATAGAGATGCAAGAAAGGGGTCCCATTCTTCAAGAGGTAAAAATAGTGGTAATTCAAGTTTTAACAATAATGTGATTTGCCATGCTTGCAACAAAAAGGGGCACATAAAGCCGAATTTCCCGGAGCTAAAGAAGAAAGAGGAAAAGGAAAAGAAAAAGAAGGAGAAGAAGAAGAAGGAGGCCATGGTGGCTCAAACCACATGGGACACACCAAGTGTTGAAGACTCTTCCTCCGATGATGAGCTTTGCCACATCACACGCCATGTGGCACTCATGGCACTAGGAGATGATTCGGGCACATCAAGCCAAGAAGATTCCTCAAGCGATGAATCGTCATCTAGTGACGATGAGGTAATGAACTCTCCCAAGGTTAAGCTCCTTTATAAATCAATTGCCTATCTTCAAGAAGCTCTAGATAAGTCTAAATCTAAGGTTAAGAGCATGAAGGTAGAACTAAAGGCTATTAGAAATGAAAAACCTTCACATGTTGACTCTTGCATGCTTAAGGAAGAAAATGACAAACTTAGGGATGAGGTTAGTGAATTGAAAGCATGTTTAGAAAAATTTTCAAATGGCTCAAAGTGTCTTGATATGATTCTTAGTAGGCAAAGAGCGGTTTATAACAAGGCCGGTTTAGGATATAAGCCAAAAGAAAAAGAAGTTGCTTATATTTCATTGATTAATAGGAAAGCAACCATTAAGGGAAAAGTTAAGAAAGCATGGGTACCTAAGAAGTTTTTACTTAATGTTACCGGTCTGAATGTTTGGGTACCAAAAGCTTGTGTTTTTCATGTGATTTAGGTAGGAGAGCGAGGTATGTGGATTGTGGATAGCGGTTGCTCAACACATATGACCGGGGATGTGAGCAAGTTCTCGACAATTAAATATGTGAAGAAGGGAGCGGTGTCCTTTAGGAATAGTGGAAAACTCAAGATATTAGGTAGAGGTACAATTGAGGTATCCCCCAAGATTGTCATTCACAAAGTTTTACTAGTTGAAAATATGAAATTCAATTTATTAAGTGTTAGTCAACTTTGTGATGCAAACTATCATGTCTCTTTTGAATCCTCTAAATGCATGATTAGACACAAGGAATTAATTGATTGCATGTTAGTTGGATATAGGAAATCAAATATCTATTATGTTGATCCTTCATATGCTTCTAACATTTCTACTAAGTGTTTTGTTGCAAAAGAAGAGGAAAGTTGGCTATGGCATAGAAGATTGGGGCACATCAACATGAAAAACATAGCCAAGGTAGCCAAGATGGAGTTGGTCAAAGGGCTACCAAAGATCAAGTACGTCAAGAACAAATTGTGTGATGCATGCCAAGAAGGAAAACAAACAAAGGCATCACACAAAGGTAAAACTTTAACTAACACCTCTTTACCATTAGAGTTATTGCATCTTGACTTGTTTGATTGCCATAGTACTCCATCTTTAAATGGTAATAAATATTGTTTGGTTATAGTAGATGATTTTTCTAGGTATACTTGGGTGTACTTTATGAAACATAAGGATGATACCTTAGAAATAATCATAGGATTTAGTAAAAGGGTTGAAAATGAAAAGAGTCTCAAAATTAACCGGATCCGTAGTGATCATGGTGGTGAATTTGAAAACTTAAAATTTTCACAATTTTGTTTAGAGCAAGGGTACAAGCATGAGTTCTCTTGTCCTAGAACACCCCAACAAAATGGGGTGGTGGAAAGGAGAAATTGTGCCCTACAAGAGGCGGCTAGGACTATGCTCAATGCATATTCTCTACCTAGCTACTTGTGGGCGGAAGCGGTTAATACCGCTTTTTATATCCAAAATAGGGTTCAAATCCATAGGTTTTTAGGAAAAACACCATTTGAATTATGGAATGGGACTATACCCACAATTCATTATTTCAAAGTCTTTGGATGTAAAGTTTATATTCTAAACACCAAGGATAACTTAGGAAAATTTGAATCAAAAGCGGATGAGGGAATCCTAGTTGGATACTCATCCACAAGTAGAGGATATAGAGTCTACAATAAGAGAACCAAAGGGATAGAGGAGTCTTCCAATGTTCAATTTGATGAAACTACTAATACCTACCCTAGAAAGTCCTCCATTGATAAGGATATTAATGACAATAATCAAGATATTACCCAAAAACTTCAAAATTTGACCATGAGGGGTAATGATCAAGGGGGAGGGAGAGGAGACTCCGATGATGAAAGAAGGGTGGAAGATAACAATGATCAAATTGAAACACCTCCTAGAAACCTAAGAATTCATCAAGATCATCCACTTGACCAAGTAGTAGGAGATATATCTCAAGGAGTAAGAACTAGGTCATTTCATAGACCTCCCACTAGTCAAGTAGCTCTTATCTCACAAATTGAGCCCAAATCGATCAATGATGCATTACATGATCCGGATTGGATTTTGGCAATGCAAGATGAATTGGCTCAATTTGAGAGAAGTCAAGTGTGGGAATAAGTACCTAGACCCAATGATAACACCATAATTACTACAAGATGGGTTTTTAGGAATACGCTAGATGATCAAGGAAATATCACTAGAAATAAGGCTAGGTTGGTTGCTAGGGGATTCAATCAAGTTAAGGGGCTTGACTATGATGAGACGTATGCCCCGATTGCGAGGTAGAATCTATTAGGATTCTCTTAGGGTATGCTTCCTACATGGGATTTAAACTTTACCAAATGGATGTTAAATCGGCATTCTTAAATGGTTTTATTAAGGAGGAAGTATATGTAGAGCAACCATCCGGATTTGAGAACATAGATTATCCAAATCATGTATGTAAGCTTAGGAAGGCATTATATGGGTTAAAGCAAGCTCCCCGGGCATGGTATGAAAGATTATCATCTTTCTTAATTTCTAAGGATTTTAGAAGAGGCCAAGTATATCAAACTTTGTTTATAAAGTCAACAATAAAAGATATATTCATAGCCCAAGTATATGTTGATGATATCATTTTTGGGTCAACGAATAATGATCTTCTTCAAGACTTTATAAAAAATATGGAAAATGAATTTGAAATGAGTTTGGTTGGAGAGCTTACCTTTTTCCTAGGTTTACAAGTCAAACAAACCAATGAGGGTATTCATATTTATCAAACCAAATATGCAAATGAAATGATCAAGAAATTTGGTTTGGAAAATGTCAAAATTGTAACCACTCCTATGGCCACTAGCACTAGAATAGATAGTGATCATTAAGGTAAATCGATTGATCTTAAACTTTATAGGAGTATGATTGGTAGCCTACTATACCTAACCGCTAGTAGACCCGACATTTTATTTGCGGTAGGTATGTGTGCAAGATACCAATCTTGTGCCAAAGAATCACATTTAGTAGCCGTCAAAAGAATACTAAGATATATTAAAGGCACCCTAAATGTAGGACTTTGGTATCCTAGGACTAGGTCATTTGAATTGCTTGGGTATACCGATTCTGATTATGCCGGGTGCAAATTGAATAGGAAGAGTACTAGTGGTGGATGCCAATTTCTTGGGTCCTCCCTAGTAAGTTGGAGTAGTAGGAAGCAACATTGTGTTGCTTTATCAACCACCGAAGCCGAATATGTGGCTTTGGGTGGTTGTGTAGCTCAATTACTTTGGATGAGACATACTCTTGTGGACTATGAG
This sequence comes from Wurfbainia villosa, assembly GCA_025175895.1. Taxonomy (NCBI): domain Eukaryota; kingdom Viridiplantae; phylum Streptophyta; class Magnoliopsida; order Zingiberales; family Zingiberaceae; genus Wurfbainia; species Wurfbainia villosa. Next base: position 84,549,047 of record CM046003.1, on the reverse strand, counting down.
CTACACTACTCTAACATTAAAGTTTATTGTGATAATGTGAGTACCATCAACTTGACCAAAAATCCGGTACATCACTCTAGAACCAAGCACATTGAAGTGAAACATCACTTCATAAGAGATCATGTGGCAAGAGGGGACATTGAACTTAATTATGTAGAATCTAAGTCCAACCTTGCCGATATCTTCACCAAAGCTCTTCCCGAAGCCGAATTTTCATCATTAAGGAGAGAGCTTGGTATGTGCTTTGTAGAGTAAAATTCTAGGTTTGCATGATCCTATACTTATATAGCTTCTTTATACCTTGATGCATCTCACAAAAGCCTTAAGAAACCTTGATTTTTGTATTGAAATACTTAGAAACATGTGAGATGATAGGGAAGGTGTACTTGGCTCATCATGCTTGTTATGATGCATTACTATGAGCCAATACCACACCTAGAGACATAAAAACCTTATGGACCAATCATTGGGAAGGCTTGTATTCAAGTAATGAATAAATAGCTCAAAGAACATGGTTGGAAATTCCAAATAATATATATTTTAAACTATGTTCATCATATTTTGAAAAACAGTTTTCAAATGGAACACAAAAGTGATACAAAGTTTGCAAAATCTTTAGAACTTTTGATAGGTTCCAAGTTTGTATCAATCTTGTAATCTAGAAAACATATATTTTTCAAATTATTTTTCCTTGATAAACTATGATTTCAGAAATGCGTACACAAAATTTCGTGATTTTTCGAGATTTCTAGAATTTCTACCGCATTTCTGAAACTGGGCTGAAAAGGTTGAAATTTCGATTTAGCCTAGCGATGACTGGTTCGTAAACCATGATCATGATCTCATGTTTTCTAATAATAAACTCCATTTTTGATATTTGGTGTATCTTTGATGTCCTAACACTATGGTATGATAATATTACGTATAAACAAGTTTTAGGGAGTTTTCATAAATTATATTTTCATCCCCAAAACCATTGTTGGTGCAAAGTTGGGACTTAATTTTTGAATTGTTGTTATGCTTTGCGTCAAATATTGTTTACACATTATAAAGCATGTCTTGGGTTCAGGGGGAGCTTAATTTCTATCTTATGCCTTAGTCCAAGATTCAACACCTTTAATTCTTTCATTTTTGAATCCCTCTCTTTTTGATGTATGTCAAAGGGGGAGAAGGAATGTTTAAGTTAGATGATTAAGTGTGTATCTTTAAAGACCTAACTTAAATGATTGTCAAACATCAAAAAGGGGGAGATTGTTGGTGCAACAATGCTCCAAGCATTTATATATGTTTTGATGTTTGGATAATCATCTAAGTTAGGCAATATCTTGTGATCTAATTGCGAAAATGTTTAAGTGACAGGGAAGTCCAAGTATGGTCTTGGCAAAGGAAGTCCAAGTATGATCTTGGCAAAGAAAGTACAAGGGATGGACTTGGCAGCGTAAGACCAAGCTTGTAGTCTTGGCAGCGTAAAGTCCAAGCGAACCTTGGCAAAGGAAGTCCAAAGTAAAGTCTTGGCAGCATAAGTCCAAGCTTGTAGTCTTGGCGGCATAAAGTCCAAGCATTTGGCAACCCAAGACATGACGAAACCGAAGGAAGCTCTTGGAAGCAAAGCGCAAAGGATGAACAAGTCGCGGACTCGGAGGGATCCTGAAGGCGCAAGGCTCATTAAGGAGCTAGAAGGTTGAGTCTAGGTCTAGGGTATAAAATCAAGTGTGAATTACTCATACTTGATGAGTATCAGTCGACTGATACGATGTATCAGTCGACTGGTCAGGCGTTCGACTAAGTCAGGGTGAAACCCTGGCCATCAGTCGACTGCCTTGGTCATGGCAGTCGACTGATGTTGCGATCAGTCGACTGCCAAGGGCAGCAGTCGACTGATCAAGAAAAATATCGCCACAGAATGCAGTCTCACTCGACTGCTGCCTTGATCACTCGACTGATCACTCCATCAGTCGACTGATGGAGGGATCAGTCGACTGATCACCTGGCCGTTGGAGATTGCGGCTACGAATCTCCGCGGAGATCGCGTTTCAGAAGTCGTTGGCTTCGGCGGCAGTCGACTGATGGTAAGCATCAGTCGACTGATCGAAGCCCAACGGGAAAAACAGCCCCTCTTCTATAAAAAGGGGCCATGGGGAGCTTGGTGAAGCTAGTGCTCTTGCTCCCAACTACACCTACGTGCTCACCAAGCTTTCCAAGTGTTTTTAGCAATCCAAAACCTCCTCTTCTCTAATCCTAATCTTCCATCATTGTAAAGAAGAGGAGTGCATTGTAAGATAAGGTTTCTCCACCTTGGTTCATCCAAAGGAGGTTCTAGTGAGGATTGATTAGGGCTAATCCACCTTACGGATTGCCGTGGAGTAGGAGCGTCATCTCCGAACCACGTTACATCGGGTGTTAGCTTTGTTTCTTGCTTTTATTTGTGTTTATATTTGTATTGCTTCCGCTAACGTTTTTGTAGAAAGAAAGAAAGGCTAATCACCCCCCCCTCTAGCCATTCCAAGGGTCCTAACAATGGCATGTTATATGGCAAACAAGGCATGACAAATAAAATACATAGGTATAAGAATACCTAAATTTTAATATTAGTTGCCATTTGTTGGGATTAAATTCATTTTGCCATATTCCTAAATTATCCCCCAAGCGCGCCAAAAACCCAAAATGGCACACTATGACTCTAAACCCTAAGTTGTGCCAATTCAAATGATTTTTCATAATCTTCAAGAATGTATTGACACATCCTAAAATCTTTTAGGATCAAAAATCAAATCTATTTCCAAGGTATCCATAACCTTGAAAATAACCTAAAATTCCACCTTTACCATGGTTGAGTTAACTACCCATCCAATCAAGGTTGGCACACCCTAAACCCATCTAGCGTGAATCAATCACGCTCTTAGGAACCCAAAACCTATTTGAGCTCCTAGGGTTAATTAGGTATTCCTTATGGATAACCTCCCTAGATACCTTCCTAATGACCCTCCTAGGCTTGGTAGCCTTGGTCATTGTGGTCTTACCTAGGTTGACTCTAGGGGTAACTCCCCTTGCAACCTTCTTAGTGGCCACCCTAGGTTTCCTTGAAACCCTAGCCACTAGGCACAAATCTTGGTTACACTTAGGGATAACTTCCCTAGTAACCTTGGTCTTCCTAGACCTAGTTTGTGTTCCATAGTCAAAAGGAACACTATGATAAGCTACCTTAGGCTTAGGTTTGTGACCCAAACCTTGCTTGCCCTTGGTTGACTTTTGACTCTTAGGTCCTAGGTGTTGACTTTGACTTTTGGACCTAGACTTTTGATCATTTGACCCTTTAAATTGATTTTGCATAATTTTAAGGGTCTTCTCAAGTTTTTCAAGCCTTGATCTCAAGGCTTGGTTCTCTAATTCTAATTGCCCAATTTTAGAATTTTGATTTAATCCTTGGGCATGGTTCTTCCTAGGCATATGCCTAGTCCATTTGGGGTTAAAAGCTAGGTGCTCTTGTATTTTCCTAATAGATTCCCTAGGTATGACATTTTTAGGGACATTAGTCCCAAATTTGTCTTTCTTTGAAAAGTAGACATTCTTAGCTCCTAGACACAATTCCTTATTTCTAGCATGCTCTTTATGATAGATAGCAAGATTGCTAAAATTATTTCTAGCATGCTTTTTGACATTATTTGAATAAGGAGCTTTATTTAAAAATACCTTAGGGTTAGCTTTGGAAGCTCCCCCTACTTGTGTAGCTCCTTCTTTCCCCTTCTTCTTCCCTCTTAGGCATTGACTCCGGTAATATCCCGGTAATCGACATTTGAAGCAAATCACTTGCTCCTTGCTCTTTTGCATTGAGGGACCGACATCTTTGACTTTTGGCGCCGGTGGAGCTTTTCTTATTCTCTTTGGGCACTTGCTCTTATAGTGTCCAAATTCCCTACACTCAAAACACATAATGTTATTTTTATTTTGAATTACGGTGTTTGAGTTACCTATGGTGTTGGTAGGTGCTGGAATTGAAGCTTCTTCATCTTGACTAGATGTGGAAGCTTCTTCTTGTTGCTCTGGAGTGGAAATTCTTTCCTCCCCCTCAATCCTAGAGGTGGAGGTTTCTTCTACTTCTTCCACCTCCTCTTCCACCAATCCAGAAGTTGACTTCTCTTCAACTTCCGACTCCTCAAGCTCTTTAGATGATGATGTATTTGCTTGAGCTTGAGAGAGTGAGCACTCCTCTTCTTCTTCTTCTTCTTGGATTGATGATGGATTTTCATGGAGCTTTGCCACTTGGCTCCACAACTCCTTAGCATACATATAGTCCCCTACCATACACACAATATCATTAGGGACCAAATCAAAAATAAATTTTACTACCTTCATGTTTTTCTCGAAAGCTTGAATTTGATCTTCACTCCATCTCTTCTTTTTGAGGAATCCACCTTTTGGTCCTCTTGGATACTCAAATCCTTCCATTAATAGGGACCATTCCTCAAGGTCTCTCATCATCAAAAAATCTTCAATTCTTTTCTTCCAAGAATTGAAGTCTCCTCGTCCGTATAGGGTGTAGGGCACCGGTGTGTTGATGTCCCAACCTAGTTATTCTTGGACTTCCATATTTACCCTCTAGCGTGCTGCCTTAGTTGTTAAACTTCAAGAGACGCCTCGCTCTGATACCACTTGTTAGGGGATCGATTGGATGATAGAGGGGGGGTGAATAGCGTGTGCTCGTACGTTGATGGAAATCGTTCGCGTGCTTGTCTACACTTTTCGTTAGCGCAGCGGAAACAAAGATAATAAAGCAATAATGAAAACACAAACACACAAACGGAAGGATATAACGTGGTTCAGAACCGAACGGTTCCTACTCCACGGATCAAGCTCTAAAGAGCTCTAGTGATGCACACGCACTCACTAATCAAAACTAACTCCTTCTCGACACAAGTCGGAGGTGAAGAAAGCCTCTTACAATTGTTTACAACAATAAACAAATAGATACAAGAAAATACGATAATGAAATACAAATGCAAGTAAAGGAAAAACACTTTACAAGAGCTTTTGATTGCTTGATCTTTGATTGCCTTAAACTAGCTTTGAAGGACTGGAAAGCACCAACTCTCCCCTTCAATTTTGCCCAAGAAAATCGCTTCTCAAACCCTCCATCCGAGCTGCCTTTATATCCTGCGTCGAGCTGGATTTCCACCTGGCAGTCGACTTCCATAAGGCCCCAGTCGACTGCCAACACTATAGCTATGAGACAACGACTCAATCCACACTGAAAAAGTTCCAACGGGACTCTCACCAATCGACTGCCAACATTGGCAGTCGATCATTGCCGGCTCCGTAATCAGCCCGCGATCGACTACGGGCGATCGTGCTTGCGACTCAAGCGATTGGCTGCCATCCATGGCGATCGGTACCAAGGCAATTTCATCCCTAAATGGCAGTCGAGCTCTAGTCAACTCACGGCAGTCGAACCGGCCATAATGTCAGTCGACTGCCAACCTCAAAGATGAGGTTTTAACCCAAGTATGGTGTCCCCATACTTGCTAGACTACCCTTAGCCTAGACCTAAGCTTTCTAGCCACCTCCATCAGCCTCACGCCTCTCGGATCCCTTCAAGTCATTCATGACTTGTTCATCCATCGCACTAGCCTTCAGGTGCTTCCATCGGCTATTTCATGCTAACAGTGTCTACACCGCCAAGGCACATTGGACTTACACCGCCAAGACTCCGCTTGGACTTTACGCCGTCAACCATTGGACTTATGCTTCCAAGACTTCCCCCTTGGACTTTACGCCGCCAATATCAAACCCCTTGAACTTCTCAAATGCCAAGACTCAAGCTTGGACTTTCCCTTGCCAACCCATGCTGGACTTTCCATGCCAAGACCCATGCTTGGACTTTTCATGCCAAGTACTCATGCTTGGACTTTTCCAAATGCCAAATGTCCCACTTGGACTTTCCATGCCAAGTTCCCAAGACTTGGACTTTCCCATGAAAATTACATTGTCATATGTTTTTGTCTAACATCAAAACATCTCTCAAGCCAAGATCGAGTCCTGGTCAATCGTGACCTGGGCCGATTGCACCAACAAAAACTCAATTGACAACGTGTTCTGCGACCCACAAATGAAACCGAAATCCTAGAATCCCATCTAAAGACTCGTAGCAACCCTTCTCTTCCTTCGTGTGACACCATATTAGAGTTTGGACCGCCGACAAACCTCCTAAGCACAACCATTTGAATTGAACTTCGAATAATAACATTCACTGAACAGATCAATAATCGAATCTCAGTCCCTGTGGGATCGATAATCTATTTATTGCTTGACGACATATGTGCACTTGTGGGCATTGGGTGTGAACGTGTGCTTCGAGTCCTCGACAGTCTCCATCGCAAGATTTGAGGTCGCATTTGTATGCATCAACCTCCTTTACTTAACTACGAGTCAACCCGATATATTCTTTACAGTAAGTATGTATGCGAGATTTCAATTTTGCACTAAGGAGTTGCACCTAACGCTAGTAAAACGCATCTTCCGATACCTTAAAGGGACACTAAATGTAGGAATTTGGTACTCTAGGTCTAACGAATTCGAACTAATCGGCTACTCTGATTCAGAGTATGCCGGTAGTAAACTCGATAGGAAGAGCACGAGTGGTTGTTGCCACTCTGCTCAAGTCTAGTTAGCTGGTGTAGTAGAAAGTAACATTGTGTTGCCTTATCTACCACCGAAGCCGAGTACGTTGCGATGGGTGAGTGTGTGGCTCAACTTCTTTGGATAAAGCACACTCTCCAAGATTTTCAATTAAACTTTAATCACACTAAACTTTTCATCGACAACATTAGTTCCTTTAACCTAACTAAGAACCCAATTTGTCACTCTAGGACTAAACACATAGTGGTTAAACACCATTTCATTCGAGAACACATAGCAAATGAAACAATTCAACTCAAATATGTTGAGTCCAAATCGAACCTAGAAGATATCTTCACCAAACCCTTACCCGAAGTAGAGTTTATTCTGCTTAGACGAAAATTAGGAATGTGCATAATAGAGTAGGACTCAACTCTTATTTTTCTTATATACTCTATTGTTATTTTTTAATGTTACATGAAACTAGCTTAGGGTTTACCTTAGCAAGCATGCACCTATAGATTTAAGGAGCCAACACATCTCACAACACATAGGATCAATGTGTTTATGTACTTAGCCACGTAGATAGGCGTGAAATGTTAGGACCTTACTCGTGGTTCCAGATGTAGATCTAGTACATCGATATGAACCATGGAATATAATTATTTAAAATAACCAACTCTATATAGGACTTATTGATCATTTTATATCAATTAAGTCACAAAGAGTTGAACATACTATTAGTTGAGATTATTTTGAAATTATTTATTTTCAAAATCTATACAGGACATGCTTGGACTTACAAATTATAATCGCTTATTTTATAAAGTTTTTTTATACAAACCCCCATATTTTTTGATTTATGGAAAAAGGGGGAGAAGAGGCCAAAGTCAAGGGATCAAAATGATTCTTAACTTAATTTTTTTAAGTGCCAAATGTTAAGGGGGAGAGATAAGCTTCTTTTTTTAAATACTCACCTAAGGTCAAGGGGGAGGTAACCTCAAGGGGGAGGATTTGAAAAAGAGTTTACTCATACTCTTACTCAGTAAGTCACACTCGTGTCTTACTTACTTACACTTGTGCTAACTTATTTCCTACTTGATTAGTGCTTCTTCATTTCATGCTTAATTTCCTTAACTTTGAGTCAGGTTTGCCATAAATCAAAAAGGGGGAGATTGTTGGTGCAGTGACACTAGATAATCGAACCTAGGTTTTGATTATGGCAAAGGCTCAAAGTTAAGCTCTTATTATTATCTAATTAGCTGAGTTAAGTGTGCAGAAAATGGTTAAACTAAGCCGAAGGTCAGCGACACCCGGAGAATCTCGAGTCAAGAAATTGTGGTGGTCGGGCGACACCGGGAGAACTTTGTGGGAGTCAAAAAACCCAGGTGGAGACCGGAAGCTAAGCAACTTGTAAAATATGACGAAACAAAATTGTTGAAAGAATGATATTGTTATTGGATAAATTAAATTGAAACGCATGGTTGGGGACTTAATTAAACCTAACCTAGCTTAAGAGTTTATTGGTTTAATTGAATCTAGGTTTCATTGAACCTAGGTTTAATTGCTTATAGGGTCTAAACCCCGGCCTGTTTTCCCCAAACCCGACCTGCTTTCCTTTATGGCCGAGCTATTCTTCCATTTCTCTTCGCTGCGGTTTCCTTATTGCTTTGCCATTCCGCGAGTTCTCGTCCTCGCCACAACTCCTCTCCTACTCGTTGTGACTCCCAATCTCCCCTTCTTCTCGTTCTTCTTCCTCGCGGCAAGTGGCGGCCATCGGCTTGGGCGATCTCCACGGACAAGCTAGGGCGGCGATTGTGCATGACTGGAATGTTACGTGGGCACCATCTGACCCTTGTTGTGAACGGGAGCCGCGATCTGTACCGGAGAAAGGTGAGGCTCCATTCTTCATTCTTGATTCCGGATGAGAACCACCCTTGATTTCTTGATCTCCACCACCATTTGCTCAGATCTCTATGGGTTGTGCGTTAGTTCTCTTTTTCGACGAACAAGGTAGATTTGGGGAGTAATACTACCGGTGGATCCCAAGTGCTGGTAAGCTCGATCTACACTCTCCTATTCATCTGTTAGTTGTTGTATTCTAGGGATTGTAAATGCTTGTGGGTCGGATGTGTTGCTGTCGGCTGTGAGTTGGGGTTTTGGCCGGTTGTGCACTGTGAACAAGGAATTACCGGCTATACAGTTGTGACCAAGGAATTGTCGACTGTGCGGCTATGAATTGGGGGGTTTGCTCGATTGTGGCTGAGTGAGAAAGGATTGATGGAGCGGGGTGTTTCAATTTGGGTGGTTAGATTTCTAATTTGGTGTAACGGTGGGTTGTGCAGGGTTGTGGGATGTGGTTGTGATGTTCTGTTTAGCGATGCTTGAGTGTGGAGCTAAGAACGATGAGTTGAATGTGAGTTCAGTTGAAACATCAATTATTGTAGCTATGAGCTGTGGTTAGAATGCAGATTTGGATGTTTTGTTTATGTCCTATGGTGGGGATGTGATCAATCTGGTAGTGCACTGGAGCGAGTGGGATGAATGCAACTCGTGTGAATATGTTGGGAGTTCAATAGAAGGAGCTAAGTTTGTGTGAATTTGCCATGAGAGATTGGGGAGTTTCTAATTCGTATTCGATAAAAGGATGCAAATGTAGGAACGACATAGTAGTAAATTAGTATGTTGTTGTGTGCTTGAATTTAATTGTAGTTGATGATATTTGTAGAACATGGATACGAGACAGGACTGTGGCCGTGAAGATATTATTATTGAGAGCTTTTCGCAGGTGGGTAATATTTCCTACCTTGGTTAGGTAGTGGCTAAACCCTGATGCATATGATTTCATATTGTTGTCACTTAGAGTTTGACTCCACTCTAGTTTTTCTGTTGCTTGATACTTTCCTTTGCACTTAAAATGCTCTAACATTATTGTTACATGTTTATTCATCATTGTTATGAATCATAGATGTTTTGATAAGTGGACCTGTAGTGATTTACTTATATGTACGTAGCTAAATTCGGTTGTAAAACTGAATTGTGAAATTTAGATAATTCACCCGGGATGAGTATTGTTCTAGAAGTAAAGTTGACCTTTCATATCATATCCTAAGGTTGTATATATATCTACTATAGACCATGTAGTTGTGTATGGGTGTGTGATTTGTCGATACAGTGTCGCTACGGACTAGAGGTCCTAGCTTGGTTGTTGTCAGTTGTATATGCCTCTCTATAGAATAGATTGTGTGTTGTGGACATATGTATGTATTGTCGTGCATTCATTCCATTTACATGCATGCTGGCGACTTGGTCTCCCTTGTGGTTAAGAGGGTCATCAGTCATCCAACCTCCCAGGTTACTCGTAGAGGAGTAACTGGTATAAGGGCAGAGCATTTGTTGTGCCACACTCGCCCCACTATTGATAGTGGTTGTTGGAGTAGTGTGCAGTTGTCTTGGGTGTGTGGCACTCGACCACTCATGGTTAGTGATAGTCGAAGTAGCCAGCAGAATAGACCCCTGTTGTGTAGCCTATAGTTTTTTAGTTGATTGCTACTTATTCATACTGCCCACTCGGCCACTCGAGAGCAGTGGTTGTTGTTGAGTTAGGACAGTTATCATGTCGTGCCACCTAGGCCACACTGGGGTCGTGGTAGCGAGTAGGGTGCGCAGGCAAGACCATGCATCTGCTTTGTCGTGGTTGATGGCGTTTGTATATATATATATATATATATATATATATATATATATATAGGTGAGTGTGATGAGAATATATATAGATATAGTCTATATATATGATCGGTGTGATGTTGCATTTGTTTGAGCTATGCTTGCTGCATTTGATTGTACATCATCTTGCATTCTACTTGCATATTCTATATGGTCGTGTGTGGATTACTAGTGTTGAGTTGGTTAGACTGTTGTATACCTTTTGACTAGTATCTTGATGTGATATTTATACTTAGGTTGTATGAGTTGGATCATTGCCTATCTTCAAATATGTCAGTACCTTATGTTGTTATTAGTTGATCAGTTGGTTATACATTAGTTATATCATACTGGTATGTATCTGTTGTATCTGTAGACAGTATATTGTTGACTTGCATGTGATATATATTATGCATGCACTTCTTTTCTTATTATCGCTGAGGTTTATACTCACCACCACAGACCCTGGGTTTTCTTATCGCCCAGGTAACATGTAGCCGACTTCGTAATGGGCTTGGAGCATCGCTGGCTAATATGATCTCATCTCACTTCCAAGGGTCCCGACTTTGGATTTATTTTTCCTTACATTGCATATGTTTATTATTATGATCTGGATTTATACGGTAGTTGTTGTGTTGGACTTTGTTAATGTACGCACTTGTTGATTCTGGTTTTGACGATATTTTCTTTATGTTGTGGTTAGTCATACCGGTATGCAGTGATGTCGAGTTTTTAACTTTATTGTGGTGATTTCCGTTGTGATTTTGGTTATATACATATATATGTTGTGTGGTTATGGCCGAAAGGCCTTGTATCAACAAGGTATTGCATTGTCATACAGGGGAGATGTTGTCCGTTTATCGGCTAGGAATACTCTCGGGGTGTGACAATTTTATTGGTATCAGAGCCCTAGGTTGCGATGTCGTATAATAATATTTTGTCGAGTTTTGGACCTCGAGATTCATTTTGTTTTGGTGGTCTTGGTTTTGTGAGATGGGATTGACAGCAGCCTGAGCTCCGAGTAGCACGAAGTAAGAATTCTTAACACCTTATATTTCTGGTTAGATACTTATTTGAATTATTTAGCAGGTGTTGATAGACAGAGATATGCAACCTGTACAGACTCATAGTAGGGGTCGTCCACCAAGGCGACCAGCCAGAGTTGTGGAACCAGAGACTACTATGATAGAGCCTGTTAATTTGGAATAGCCTCATCATCCTCATATCGGAGGTTCAAAATCTCCAGGTCTGGATATACCACTGACTATGTCGGTACCTACGGACTCTAGTTGGCTCAATGTTAAAGCACGAATACTCGTATTGGCGCGTTCGGCCAAGGATAGACTTACCTTGTTCTGAGGGGAGTCTGATCCATGGATTACCCGTTCTTGGCTGGAAAATTTAGAAGACAATTTCGAGTATGTGGATTGTATGGATGTGGAGAAAGTGGGCTTGGCTGCATACCACCTTCAGGATCAGGCAGTTATCTGGTGGAAGATGCAGAAAACCCTACTCGGGGAGTGTGGGATTACCTGGGCAGTCTTTCGAGATGCTTTCTGGAGACAATATTTTCCCTTAGCATTTTCTACGACATGTCGTCAGGAGTTCCTAAGCCTGAAGCAAGGTAATCGATCCGTCATGAAATATAATGCAGAGTTTACCAGACTTGAAGAGTTCTACCCTCATCTGGTAACACAGGATGTAGATCGAATGTTCAAATTTACTCAAGGTTTAGCTGCTTATATTTAGGCTAGGATGTCAGGATCCTCTATTACCTCTTACAAGAGGCATTGGATCAAGCTATTTTCATTAAGATTACTTCTCAATAGATTTCTAGGGAAAAGTATATTGAGAAACAGATGACCCAGAGTAAGCAGCTGAACCAGGGTTCAGCTAAAGAGACTCAGAAGAAGCGAGATCAAAAAGGAACTACTCGAGGTGCTACAGAGGGGTCAGCTAGATTGCAAAAAGGGAAGTGTCCGACTTCTGAGTATTCTGGAGGATCTCAGAAGAGTCGTAAGAGCCAGAATAGGACTGGGAGTTATAAATGTTGGTCTGAAAGCCACAAAGTTCCAGAGTGTCCCTTGGAGTAGCCTGTTTGCTATTATTGCAAGCATCCGGGGCATACCAGTCGGGAGTGTACATTGAGAGCACAGTTGGAGTTTTCTGATAGCTCCAACAAGGGAAGGAAGTCTAGCCAGCAGAGGACAGCACCAAGGACACAGTCATATGGTCAGAAGCAGTCATTACCTCCCGATCCACAATTTCGAGATGAGGCCTTGATGATAGCGGCTATCTAGTATCCTGCATCTTCAATGATCTACTATCCAGGGGTACCTGCACTACAATTTTTACCAGCTAGCTCTCAAGGGTACATTATGCCTGCACAGTCGACTTAGTCTTCAGTACCACCGAGCCAGATGCAACCTGAGTGGAGGCACTCTACTACTTCATCAAGGACGCAACCATCAAATATAAAGGTTGGACGTGTTTATGCCATAACCAGAGATGAGGCACAGTGGGCTGAGGGATCAGTCATACGGTGTATGGTTTTAATTTATTCCATATATGCTGATACTTTGATAGATACTAGTAGTTCACATTCATTCATATCTAGAATATTTCTGGGCAGAGTTAGAAGGATTCTGATGGTTTGATCTTGTGGGTTAGCAGTATCTTTGCTATCAAGAGAAGTGTTGACTAGCCATCAAGAAATCGAAGGTTGCCCTTTGGATTTCGATGGGCATACCCTTACGGTAGACCTTCAGGTGTTAGAGATGGTGGAATTTGACATCATTCTCGGTATGGATTGGTTGGCTCCTTATTATGCTACAGTGGATTGTAGAGCAAGAGTAGTGACGTTTCGACCACCGGATCAATCTACATGGAAATTCGTTGGCACCAGAGATGATGGAGTGTCCATTATATCTGCATTACAAACTCAAAAACTTTTGTCCCATGGTTGTCAGGGTTATTTATTATCTTTAGTCAAAGTTGAGAATGAAGGACTACCATCCCTCTCTGATGTGCGGGTAGTCCAAGAGTATCCGGATGTGTTTCCAGATGAACTTCCAGGCTTGCAACCTCCTAGGCAAGTGGAATTTGCAAAAGAGGTGATTCCAGGAACCGCGCCAATATCAAAACCTCCTTATCAGATGGCACCAAAGGAGATGAATGAACTTAAAGCTCAACTGCAGGAGTTGTTGGATAATGGATTTATTTAGCCTAGTGTTTCTCTATGGGGAGCTTTGGTACTTTTTGTCAAAAAGAAGGATGGATGATTGCGGTTATGCATTGACTACCGGCAACTGAATACAGTAACTGTAGAGAACAAATATCCATTGCTAAGAATAGAGGATTTGATTGACCAACATAAAGATTCTTGTGTGTACTCTAAGATTGATTTGTGCTCAGGATATCATCAACTTTGGATAAGAGATGAGGATGTGCAAAAGACAACATTCTGTACTTGTTATGGAAATTACAAGTTTATGGTGATGTCGTTTGAGCTTACTAATGCTCCAGCAGTATTTATGGATTTGATGAACCAGGTATTCTTGAGGTATTTGGATCAGTTTGTGATTGTGTTCATAGATGATATTTTAATATACTCCCGATCTGAGGAAGAGCATGAACGTCATCTTCAGATAGCATTAGATACGTTGTGACGGGAGCAGCTATATGCCAAGTTTAGTAAATTTACATTCTGGTTATCCTCAGTGGGTTTTCTTGGACACATGGTGTCTAACAGAGGTATTTCTGTAGATCACCAAAAAATTGAGGTGATTACTAGTTGGGAGCAGCCAAAATCAGTTCAGGTGGTCCGTAGTGTACTTGGTCTGATCGGGTATTATCGGAGATTCGTGGAGGGATTCTCTAGTATTATCATGCCACTCACTCGTCTGACCCAAAAGGGGGTCAAGTTCACTAGGTTAGAGGCTTATGAAACTAGCTTTCAAGATCTGAAATAGTGGCTAATTTCCGCACCAGTATTAGTGATTCCTTCCGGTGTTTTGATAAGTGGACCTGTAGTGATTTACCTATATGTACGTAGCTAAATTCTATTGTAAAACTGAATTGGTGGTGTGCTGGAGCGAGTGGGATGAATGCGATTCGTGTGAATAAGTTGGGAGTTTAATAGAAGGAGCTAAGTTGGTGTGAATTGGCCATGAGTGATTGGGGGGTTTCTAATTCGTATTCGATAAAAGGATGCGAATATAGGAACGACATAGTAGTAAATTAGTATGTTGTCATATGCTTGAATTTAATCGTAGTTGATGATATTTGCAGGACGTGGATACAAGACAGGACCGCGACTGTGAGGATATTATTATTACGAGCTTTATCACAGGTGGGTAATATTTCCTACCCTGGTCAGGTAGTGGCTAAACCCTGATGCATATGATTTCATATTGTTGTCACTTAGAGCTTAACTCCACTCTAGTTTTTCTATTGCTTGATACTTGCCTTTGCACTTAAAATGCTCTGACATTGTTGTTACATGTTTATTCATCATTGTTATGAATCATAGATGTTTTGATAAGTGGACCTGTAGTGGTTTACCTATGTGTACGTAGCCAAAATCGGTTGTAAAACTGAATTGTGCAATTTAGATAATTCACCCGGGATGAGTAATGTTCCAGAAGTAAAGTTGACCTTTCATATCATATCCTGAGGTTGTATATATATCTACTATGGGCCATGTAGTCATGTATGGGCGTGTGATTTGTCGATACGGTGTCACTACGAACTGGAGGTCCTAGCTTGGTTATTGTCAGCTGTATATGCCTCTCTATAAAATAGAGAGTGTGTTGTGGACATATGTATATGCTGTGATGCATTCATTCCATTTACATGCATGCTGGCGACTTAGTCTCCCTTGTGGTTGAGAGGGTCGTCAGTCATCCTGCCTCTCAAGTTACTCGTGGAAGAGTAACTGGTATGAGGGCAGAGCATTTGTTGTGTCGCACTCACCCCACTATTGACAGTGGTTGTTGGAGTAGCATGCAGTTGTACTGGGTGCATGGCACTCGACCACTCATAGGTAGTGACAGTCGGAGTGTCCAACAGCAGGGACCCCCGTTGTGTAGCCTATAGATTTTTAGCTTATTGCTACTTATTCATACTGCCCACTAGGCCACTCGAGAGCAGTGGTTGTTGTTGAGTTGGGACAGTTGTCATGTCATGCCACCTAAGCCACACTATGGTCGTGGTAGCGAGTAGGGTGCACAGGCAAGACAATGCATCTGCATTACCGTAGTTGATATATATATATATATATAGTCTATATATATGATCGGTGTGATGTTACATTTGTTTGAGTTATGCTTGCTACATTTGATTGTACATCATCTTGCATTGTACTTGCATATTCTATATGGTCGTGTGTGGATTACTAGTGTTGAGTCAGTCAGACTATTGTATACCTTTGACCAGTATTCTAATATGATATGGGATGGACCCGGTGCATTGTGTATTTGACATAGAATGTTAGTATGGCGGTTTTGTTGATTACAGAGTCAGTATTTACTCTACCAAGTTGTAGGTGTTGTATTATGGTATTTATACTCAAGTTGTATGAGTTGGATCATTGTCGATCTTCAAGTATGTCAGTATCTTATGTTGTTATTTGTTGATCAGTTAGTTATATAGTAGTTATATCATACTGGTATATATCTGTTGTATCTGTAGACAGTATATTATTGACTCGCATGTGATATATATTATGCATGCACTTCTTTTCTTATTACCGTTGAGTTTTATACTCACCATCACATACCCTGGGTTTTCTTGTCGCCCAAGTAACAAGTAGCCGACTTCGTGATGGGCTTGGAGCATCGTTGTCTGACATTATCTCATCTCACTTCCGAGGGTCCCGGCTTTGGATTTATTTTTCCTTACGTTTCGGATGTTTCTTATTATGATCCGGATTCATACGGTAGTTGTTATGTTGGACTTTTGTTAATGTACATACTTGTTGATTCGGGTTTTGATGATATTTTCTTTATGTTGTGGTTAGTCATACCGGTATGCAGTGATGTCAAGTTTTTAACTTTATTGTGGTTATTTTCACTGTGATTTTTGTTATATACATATATATATTGTGTGGTTGTGACCGAAAGGCCTTGTATTAACAGGGTATTGAATTGTCATATAGGGGAGATGTTGTCCGTTTATCAACTAGGCATACTCTCGAGGTGTGACATGATTGGTCAGAAAGGATCGAAGGTAAGCACGAGTGTCAAGAGAGTTGGTAAGGTCATGTCCTTCGTACAAGGACCACTGTATGTTGTGATCCGACTAAGACTTCCAGTGGAAGGTGTAGGTCGAGATCGGATGGTAAGGAACCGTCATATTTATTATCTTTCATTTGTCTTGTGATAACTCTTTATTGCAGTTGAATAACCAAGCTAACAGTCGACTGCTGGCTATTGGCAGTCGATTGCTACTGGCATCATTCAACTGATGAAGGCCATCAGTCGAATGATATTCAAACTATCTAGCTTGATGAAGGTGAAGATAAGATCCCCTTATCTTTGGGTGAGGTGTCCTTTTGGTCCAGATATGGATCTCAATGAGATAGGACTTGAAGGGTTATAAAAGAAGGGGGGTTTCACCCCTTTAGGTCATCTCAATTGCTCTCAAAGTTCTCCGACAATGCCGAAAGACTACACCACCGTAACGCCGCCGACGCAACACCAAGATCTCGCATCCTCCTTGTCGGCAAGCAGTAAGTTTATTTTTATTTTGTAGTCATTTTATTATATTCGTGCTTTTATCGTTACAAGGTGAGGTAGGTTTATTGCCTCCACCTCAATCTTTTTATTTCATTGTACTCGTTGTCTCCTACCTCCAACGAGGAGGAGACCTATAGTGAATTTCCCTTCGTACGCGGTCCAAGATTGCAGGGCCTTGGAGTAGTAACTGTTAGGTTATGAACCAAGTAAAACAAATTGTGTCCTTTACTTTTTTTGCTACGTTACTTTGTTTTTATCAAATGAAAAGAAAGTTTTACGCTCGCTATTCACCACCCTTCTAGCATGCTTTCGATCCAATAGACTTTTCAATCATATGGTCAACCCCATGTCAACCATATAGTCAAACTATTGTTAAACAATGGTTAACTCAACGTCAAACATCAACACACTACTCGAGTCAAATTCGAGTCTGGTCAATCGTGACCTAGGTCGATTACACCAACAATCTCCCCCTTTTTGATGTTTGACAAAAACCAAACACCTTTGAGTTAGAACACTAACTCAATCCAATCCTCCCAATTGTCTAAATTGGGAATTCTCACATTCTCCCCCTTTTTGACATACATCAAAAAGGCTTTCCCCAAGGGTATCAATGTTTCATATCCCAATAAGACCTTACAATCTCCCCCTTTGTCTAAAAACATCTAGGATGTCTTCACTCTTCCTAGTGATTAGTTCCATATCACTAAAAAGAGACAATCCTTCAATTTCTCCCAATTCTCCAAAATTCTTTCCCTTATGAGGAAGAATACATTCATCATCCCATGATGGATAACCTCCTCCTAAAGGCTTGCTTCCCCTTGACCATTATACCAACAATGTCCTTGGAGAGTTCCTAAGCATATAGGAACACTAAACCATCAAAATTAAGGTCAAAATTTTAAACTTGAACTTTCATGCACCTTAAAATATGATACACTCCCTAAACAATTCTCCTAATCCATATCTAATGGATTTCCACTCTTTATAATGCTTTCCAAAGAATATCCTAGGGTTAGGAGCAGTTAGGGTAGTCTAACAAGGCTGAAACATGGGCTAAATATCCTTGTTTATCCGAAATCAGCATTGACAGTCAACTCTGTAAGTCAATAGTCGACTTCCATTGACTCCAGTCGACTGCCATCCATGGCAGTCGACTAATTTCTGCAAGCGCAAAAATCATATTCAAAAACTGAATTTGTGAAATACATAAGTAATTATACGTAATTTGAACACTAATGAAATTTCATACATATAATACTTATAATAATCATAATGGGTGAAAATATTTGAAAAATAAAATACCCATTAAATATTGAGATTGATACAAAATTCAAAACCATTGATAACTTCAATGTTTTTGACCTATTTTTTTATCAACTTCTTCAATGGGGATTGCTATCAAAAGATAGACTACACCAAGGTTTTTCAAAATGATTTTAAAATGATTTTAAAACCTTAATTTCAATCATGGTCTATGGGCTAAGTATACATGACTTGTATACTAGCTTTCTTCATGATTTGTCCATGATATAAGATGAGTTTGAGTTCATCTAGATGCAAGAACTATGTACCTTGAACTTAACTCATTTCCTAGCATCTCACATGTGTATAGGGTGTATGAAAACACACACATGTCAATTTGATGTGAGATGTGAGTTTTGTTCGTCCTAATCTAAGGCCTCATGTATTTTTCTAGACAACTCTATTTGATTTCCTTTTACAAGGGATTTCAAATTATGTCATAGTCCTTAACTCAATTTTAATTAATGCATGAATGATGATTATGACATAAATGATAACATAAATAAAAGAAAATACCAATAATCATGATGTCATGGCATATGAAGACAATCTAAGTATACATGACATTAAAAATAGTCCTAAACATTATCATGATATTTTATATGATAAAAAATAAGAATGATGTCATGACATGGCATATGGTAAGCAAAGCATGGAAATAAAGTATAGAGGTATAAGAATACCTAAATTTTAGTGTTAATTGTCATTTGTTAGGATTATGTTCATTTTGTCATATTACCACTTATCTCCCAAGTGTATCAAATACACTATGTCCTCTAACCCTAAATTGTACCAATTTGATTGATTTTTCAACTTCCATGAATTATATTGGCGCATCCTAAAATCTTTTAGGATCAAATTCAACCTTACTTCCAAATAATCCCAAAACCTTGAAAATGTCTTAAAGTGCTAACTTTGCTATGGTTAGGTTAACTACCCTACCAATTCAAGTTGACACAACCTAACCCATCTAGTGTGAAGGAATCACGCTCCTAGGAACCCAATACCTATTAGGGCTCTTTGGGTTTACTAGGTATTCACTAGGGATAATTTCCCTAGATACCCTCCTAATGACCCTTTTTGGCTTAGAAGCCTTGGTCATTTTGGTCTTGTCATGGTTAACCTTAGGGACTGCCTCCCTAGTAACCTTCTTAGTAGTCTTCCTAGGTTTCATGGAAACCTTGGGCACTAGAAATCTACCATGGTTAGCCTTAGGGATGACTTCCCTAGTAACCTTGGTTTTCCTAGACCTATGGATGGTTCCATAATCGAATGGAACACTATGATAGGTCTCCTTGGGCTTAGGTTTGTGACCCAAACCTTTCTTGCCCTTGGATGACTCTTGTTTTCTCAACCCTAATTTTTGTCCACTTAACCCTTGAATTTGATTTTGCATCTTCCTATGGGTCTTCTCTAATTTCTCAAGTTTTGACCTCAAAAATTGATTTTCTAACTCTAATTTTTGTGCAATTTTTGAACTTTTATTTAATATTTGGACATTGTTCTTCCTTTTAGGCATATGCCTACTCTTCTTAGGGCTAATGCCCAAATGACTCTCTATCTTCCTAATTGATTTCTTAGGTAGAATTGTTTTAGGGTTATTGTATGTAGATTTGTCCTTAGCCCTAAAATTGCAAGATTTTGTACCTAAGCAATAAAACCTATTTCTAGCATGCTCTTTATGAACAATAGCAAGATTACTCCTAGCATGCTTATTTTTTTCATGAAAACTAGTAGGTGCATAACTAAAATATACCTTAGGGTTTACTTTAGAAGCTCCCCCTACATGTGATACTCCATCTTGGCCCTTGGTTTGCTTTCTTCCCCTAGGGCATTGACTTTGGTAGTGTCCCCGTTGATGGCATTTGAATCACACAACGTGTTCCTTGCTCTTCCTAGTGGGGACACTGACATCCTTGATCTTTGGCACCGGTTAAGCCTACTTGACCTTCTTAGGGCACTTGCTCTTATAGTGCCCATATTCTCTACACTCAAAATATATAATATGATTTTTATTATTAATTAAAGTTCTTGAGTTACCTTCCAAGATAGGGAAATCTCGAACTTCCTCTTCTTCTCGACCAGAGGTAGATGGTTCCTCTTGAGTTTGCTCTGATGTGGACATTCTCTCCTTCCCCTCAATCCTAGAGGTAGAGGCTTGTCCTACTTTTTCCACCTCTTCTGATTTGAATGTTGATTCCCTTTCAACCTCCGAATCCTCAACCTCTTAGGATGATGATGTACTCGCTTCTTCTTGAACTTGAGAGGATGAACACTCCTCCTAGGACTCCTCCTCTACTTCATGAGTCGGTGATGGATTTTCATGATACTTTATCAATTTGCTCCAAAGCTCCTTGGCATCTTTGTATTCACCTAGCTTGCACAAAATATCATTAGGTATTAAGTTTTCCAAAAATTTTGTTACCTTAATCTCAGTCTTGAATTTTTGTCGTTACTTTTGGGTCCACTTCTTAAATTTTAGGACATCTCTCTTCTTATCCCTAGGGGGATTCGAAACCTTCCATGATGATGAACCAATTCTCTATGTCCATCATCAAGAATTTCTCCATTCTCACGCTCCATGCCGGAAAGTCTTCTTGGTAGTATGGTGGAGGAATGTCGATGGCATACCCCAATCCGTCCTTAGGTAGCTCCATCTCCTCTAGCGCTTTTGCTACCTCGATTGTGAAGCTAGTGAAGAGCATCCCGTTCTGATACCACTTGTTGGGGATCATATGACTGCTAGAAGGGGGGTGAATAGCGTCGTAGTTCATTCGACGGAATTCGATCACGTTGCTTGTCTACAAAACTTGTTAACGTAGCAGAATATAGAAACATAATATGAACACTAATACAAACACACAAGCACATGCAAAACACAAGGATATAATGTGGTTCGGAGCCTTACGGTTCTTACTCTACGGGTTGAGCTCAAATGAGTCCTAGCGATGCAAAACACCACTAATCAACCTCTCCTTCTCGGAAAACACTCCGAAGGCCGAGAAAACCTCTTACAATAGTTCTTATAATAATAAGAAAGAAATACAAGAAAATACAAGTGAAATACACAAAACAACATAAAGAAAACTTTACAATTGTGAACTTGAATGTTTGCTTGTTGATTGCTTTGGACTGACTTCGAAGAACTGGAAAGCACCAACTATTCCCCTTCAAATCGTCCCAAGAAGCATTGCCAAAAATCTCTCCTTTGAGCTCCTTATAAAGCTGTAACTCAGGTTGATTTCCACCTAGCAATCGACTACTCATACCCATCAATTGACTACTCTTGTAGCCATTTGTCTCACAATGACTTAATCCATGTTGGCATTCAAGCCAATGGATACACTGACAATTGATTGTCATTACCAGCAGTCGACTGCTAAGCCTGTAGCCGACTGCTCAGCTAGCTACTAAGCTTTCTGTGCTCATGACCAAACCGAGCAATCGACTACCCTCCATGGCAATCGACTACTCAATGGCAGTCGAGGCACTGTCTCGACTGGGACTCAAGTCGAGGTGTCTTGCGTTTGTGGCTGTAACTTGGTAACAGTCGATCACCAGTCGACTCATGGTAGTCGACTGGTCATAATCCCAGTCAACTATTCTGTGTCGACTCGGCTGCCAAGTGTCAAAAAACTTGACTAGTCGATTGGTACAAAACCCTAGTCGACTGATAACCTCAAACATGAGGTTTAACCCCAAGTATGATGCCCTCATACTTGCTAGACTACCCTTAGCATAGACCTAAGCCTTCTAGCCACCTCTGTCAGTGTCACACCTATTGGATCCCTCTAAGTCATCCATGACTTGTTCATCCATATGCTAGCCTTCAGGTGCTTCCATCGGCTATTGTTATGCTAACCGGGTCTACACCGCCTAGGTACATTGGGCTTATGCTGTGAAGACCAATGCATGGACTTTACGCCGCCAACCATTGGATTTATGCTACCAAGACTCCACCCTTGGACTTTACGTTGCCAATATCATTCCTTGGACTTCCCAATTGCCAAGCACTCATGACTTAGACTTTCACCGCCAAGATTACACACTTGGACTTACGTGGGCAAGACTACACCCTTGGACTTTCCCTACCAACTCCATGTTGGACTTTCCAAATGCCAAGACCCATGCTTGGACTTTCCATGCTAAGTGTCCCACTTGGACTTCTCCATCATATGGTTAACCCCATGTCAACCATATAGTCAACCCATTGTTAAACAATGGTTAACTCATCGTTAAACACCAAAACACTACTCGAGTCAAACTCGAATCTTGTCAATCATGACCTGGGTCGATTGCACCAACACTTAAAGGATAGAAAAACCTAGGATAGTCAACCATAATTGAATGTATTTCATACCTTTCTAAATGGTTGACTTATGATCATGATGGGTGATATTGGATAATACTTAACCTTGGAAGCATTCCATGAGAAATTTTTGGTTAAGTAGAATTACCTTAGTCACATCTCACAACCCACTATTAGGATAACTTGATTGATAAATATAGCCATTGGTGAGATGTTAGGTTGATATAAATGATTCACTAATGCTTATGGCATTTTGATAAGTCATTAGATGTATCATGACATAGCAATCATTGACCAACTATGGGGAAAGCAAATGTTTAACTCATGAACATCTTGCCCAAATATAATAGTTGGATATTCTTTATAATTTGAAAACATTTCATGTTTTGAAAACTTTGAGTTAATGTTTTGAAACATTTAAAGGCAAAACTAGATTTCAAAGTTGATACAACATTTGAAAATTTCAAAACTTTTGAATTTTTGCTTAACTTTTGAAAATTTTATACACTTTCATGAAAAATCATTTTTTCCTGATAGAGGAACTCATAATAAATGTGTTCCCAAAATTTAATGATTTTTTTCAAATTTCTCTGAATTTTTCATGCATTTCTGAAGTTGGCTTCAGAAATCAAGTTTTCAGCATTATCAGAAACCAGTCGACTGATGGTTATACCAGTCAACTGATGCATATGCCAATCAACTGTAACTTGATCCCAATCGACTGATATTTGTAAAACCAGAATTTTGGGTTATTTTTCAAATTGTCTTGGGTGTTTTATATTCCCTTAAGTCTTGATACCACTTTGTATATGATATGTATGATCTTTTTGCTGGTGTCAAAGGGGGAGAATGTATAGGTTTAAGTTAAAACTTTCTAGAGCATGTGTTAAGGGAGAGTTTGATTTTCATGCTTCACTTTTCCTTAAGTATTTTTACCTAACTTAAACATATTGTCACACATCAAAAAGGGGGAGATTGTCAGGGCAATCAACCCAAGTATGATCATGGTTTTGATGTGTGTGTTAAAGAGTTTAAGTTAAGATGACTATGTTTTTGATGTGTGTTCTAAGTTGTTCAAGACTTGGTGAATCGCACATGAGTAGCTTGATATGGTCAAGCATTGGCAAGTTCATTCATCTCATGGCTCAGGTCCTTGAGTCAGTGAAGGATTGCATGGGGAGAAGTCAGAGCTTGGACTAGTAGTCGTGGGGTTGTGAACTAAGGGGTTGTGAGCTTTGGACTAGTAGTCGTGGGGTTGTGAACTAAGTAAAAATATACTATGTTTATGTTCCCTGTTTTTGTGCTTTTATTTGTATCTTTTACATTACACTTCCACTACACCCTTGATTTTTGAGAGAATTTAAAAAATAAAAAAAGTTTTTTTAAACATGTGATTTATGTTAGGACTGCTGGTACCCTAGAGAGGGGATGAATAATGCTCGCTCAATTCTTCGACTTTTTCGTTGTCGTGCTTGTCTCTAATTGTTAGTAATACGCAGCAGAATATAAGAACAAATAGAAAATAAAGTACAACACCGGATTTATGTGGTTCAAAATCTATGGTTCCTACTCCACGGTGGTGGTCTAGTGATCTACCCTCTCTAACACCTTCTCCTTCTCAGCAATAAATTGGAGGTGGAGAAACCTTTTACAATATGAGCTTACAATAGTAAGAACAACAAGTAAATACAAGTATATAACAACATACAAGAAACACTTTACAATGAGAGCTTTGATCACATTTGCTTTGCTTGCTTGATTGTTGTGAAATGCTCTTAAAGGTCAAGAATGCAATAACACTTCTCCTTCAAAGTCTCGAAGAAAACCACTATAGAAATCTCCCCGTCGAGATCCTTTTAAAAGCTCCGCGTCGGCCTACTTTCTCGCCAACCAGTCGACTGCTCCTCGAATCCAACAGCTACTAACACCATCATTTCTTTGGATCACCAGTCAACGTATATATAATAGTCGATTGCTCACAATTCTAGTCGACTATTATTCACACAGTCGAGGCATTAGTCGAGTGCACCTTGCTTTTGATTGGCCACTTTCAAGAATCCAGTCGACTATTCTACCATAATAGTCGACTGCGGGTTGGAGCTACTTTTCCTCACATAGACCAACCACCATTCAAACTTTCCGAGCACAGGTCAGTCGGCTACTCTCCACAACAGTCGACTGTTCGAGCACTGTGTCTCATTCCTGAGCATCGCAGTGCCGAGTCGCATAGTCAGACTTCCCATCGCCCGACAATTAGTCGACTAATCTACCACAAGAGTCAACTGAACTCCAAACACTGCGCTCTTTTGCCAACTCACCAAGTGCTAAGCCTAAGTCCCGAGCCACATAGTGTCGAGCACCCAATCTGCAAACCAGGTCGCACTATGCCGAGTACCCAGTGTGAAAACTGAGCCCCACAACAGGAGTCGATCTCACTGGACCAGTCGACTGGGCAAAATCACAATTGATTGTTAAACCTTAGAATTGAGGTTTAACACATCAAGAATGATTTTTTTCATACTTGGCACTCACTCTTAGCCTAGACCTAAGTCTTTAAGTCACTTCTATCAGCCTCACCTCTCGGGGTTCATTTAAGTCCTCCACGACTCCTTTACCCTTCGTGCTAGCCTTCAATTACTTCCATTGACTTAGTCATGCTACTAAGTACCCTTAGCCTAGACCTAAGCCTTCAAGCCACTTCCATCAGTCTCACACCTCTAAAATCCATCTGAGTCCTCCACGACTCATTCACCTTTACACTAGCCTTCAAGTGCTTCCGTCGGCTTCGTCATACTAACGAGTCTACCTTTGCCAAGAGGATGCACCTCCAAGACTTCTCCATTGTCAAGCCTCAATGCTTGGACTTTCCCTACCAAACTCGATCTCCCTGATCAACTAGGTCTTCCCTTGCCTAGTCATCCAGTCATTCTTGACTTGCAAAACTTCACTCTCCTCGTGCCAGATGTCTAATCAACCTTGACTGACCCAAACATCCCTTTCCAACTTTCAGTTGAACTTTCAGACACCAAGTGTCCAATCACCCTTGACCGACTTGGATTTCTCTCTTGCTAACTCCCAATTGGACATTTTGTACTCAACTTCCATATGACTACGGATGTCCCATACCATCCCATAGTCATATTATCCTCCATACTCAATTCCATTGTCAAACATCAAACCCTACTCGAGTCTCACTTGAGTCTGATCAATCGTGACTTGGACCGATTGTACCAAAAATCTCCCCCTTTTTTGATGTTTGACAAATACCTTTAAATTAGGCTAACCCATAAACCCAACTTCCTTCTTATTATGCTAAATCATAATGAAGAGTTCCCAACTTGAGAATTTTAAATTTTGAAATTTTGGAATTTAGTATATATTTGGGTTTATAGGTCATTCATGTGCACTACACATCTTAAGCCTAACTTAAACCCTTCTATTTCTCCCCCTTTGACACATATCAAAACATTTTTCATCTTCCAATGAGATCCTCCATTCTTCCCCTTTGTGTCAACATTCATCCTACATGCCTTCATTCTCCCTAGTGATAGACCCTCATCACTAAATGAAAGAAATTCTCAATTCTCCTTCTTTTTGTCAAAGAGTCTGTTGGTGCAACAATGCCTCAAGCATTTATGTATTTTATTGTTTGGATAATCATTTATAGTTAGGCAATATGTGTGATCTAAATGAGAATGTGTTAAGTGACAGAAAAAATCAAGTGTGAAGACTTAGTAGAAGAAAGTCCAAGTATGATCTTAGAAAGGGAAGTCCAAGGGAAGGTCTTGGCAACATAAGTCCAAGCATGTAGTCTTGGTGGCGTAAAGTCCAAGTGGACCATTGGCAAAGGAAGTCCAAAGGCAAGGTCTTGGCAGCGTAAGTCCAAGCATGCAGTCTTGGCGAGGTATAGTCAAAGCGGACTTTGGCAAAAAGAGAAACCTGAGACATGACGAAACCGAGGAAACCTCTTGGAAGCAAGCGCAAGGATGAAGGAGTCGCATACTCGGAGGGATCCTGGAGGCGCAAGGCTGAAAGAAGAGCTAGAAGTTTGAGTCTGTTGGTGCAGGGGCACCAGATAATCGAACCTCTGTTTTGATTATGGCAAAGACACAAAGTTAAATTTACATCGTTATCTCACGAGCTAAATCGAGTGTGTAGAAAAGTACTAAAGCTGGAGCTGAAGGCTAGAGACACCCGGAGGAAGCCGCGGTGGTCGGGTGACACTCGAGTGACTTCAGAAAGAGCCGAAGGAATCGAGTGGAAGGCCGAAAGCGAGAGCTACAAGGTAAGTATCGAGGTAAGCTCGTGTGAGTGAGAGATGGTAAGGTCTTGTCCTCTGTACAGGGACGACCGTAGGCGGAGATCCGACTAAGACTTCCTGTGGAAGGTCTAGGTCGAGATCGGACGCTTAGAAACCGTCGCATTTACCATTTTTCGTGCTAACCTCTCACTGCAGGGAAGTGGCCAGGATGGCAGTCAACTGCTGGACATTGGGCAGTCGACTGATGCTCATCAATCGACTGATGGGAGGCATCAGTCGACTGATGGCGACGAATCAGCCTTTGCACTAGGTCAAAACGGATAACGTTTGACGCGGCCACTTCGCGATAAAATTTTGTACAACTTTGTGATCTATTCCAAAAGATGAGGAGACATATTCAGAGGACAAAATCTATAAAAGTAGGGGAGGATTCCAACTCCAAACATCATCAAGTTTATTCTCAAGTGCTCCTACAATGCCAACGCTCCAACACCGTCATAACGCTGACGCGACGACAAGTTCTGATCTTCTTCGTCAGCAGCAGTAACAAGTAACATATTTTGCTTATTGTATTCTTTGTTTTTATTCTTAACGAGGTGAGGTAGGCTTGTTGCCTCATCCTCGTACTTTCAGTTTTGTGATCATTCTCTCCTACCTCTAACGAGGAGGAGACGTTATAGTGCTTTGCCCTCCGTACGCAGTCTAGGACCGTTAGGGCCTTGGAGTAGCAACCGCTGGGTTGTGAACCAAGTAAAAATAAATGTGTATCTTTATTTTCCACTGTGCTTACTCGTATATCAAATTAACGAACAAAAAGATTTACACTCACTATTCACCCCCCCCCTCAAGCGACGCTTCTCGATCCAACAATTGATATCAGAGCGGGGGCACTAAGATTTGGTGAAACCACCAATCTAGCACTTTTTGGTTTTCTATTCATATTTTTCGAGTCGTGTTATTTTTAGTTTTTTTTCCTCCCGCACTACTAATCCAAGACGAAGTCTTGATACGCTTCTTTTGGTTGTGTGTTTGCAAGTATTCCCTTTTGGAGTAGTCGATGGTAAAATGGCCATAACTTTTCGTACAAGTGGACTCACAAAATGATCTACCTACCAAATCGAAGCTCTCTGAGAGATCTACATTTATTTTAAGGGTTTACCCTCATAAAAATCTGTTTCCAGCTCCAAAAATCAATGTTTAGTACCCTTTCGGGGACATCGAAGGTCGTAAGTTTCTAGTTTTTGTTAGTTTCTCATTCTTCTTATTTATTTCTGTTTATTTCCTATTATTTCCTGCACTACTAATCCAAGACCAAGTCTTGGAATTCTCTTTGGTTTTTATTCATGTTTTTCAAGATACTTAATGGCTCACATTGAGGGGTATAGTACCACCCGACCTCCGTTCTTCAACGGAAATGATTTCCGTTATTGGAAAGGTCAGATGGAGTGTTTCTTGAAAACACAAGTCGAGACTTGGATAATCATCCAAACCGGTTTTTCTCTATCCACCAATGATCAAGGAGAGCCATTGTATTTCAACAAGTGGACAAATGCAACCAAGAGACAAATCGAAGTCGATGCAAGAGCAACCCAAATATTGCAATGCGGCTTGTCCAAGGAGGAACTCAACCGCATCAGACCATTTATTAGCGCCAAGGACCTCTGGAACAAATTGATTGATCTACACGAAGGGACGCCCGATGCTAAGGTATGTAAAAGAGATTTACTTTTAAATAAATTGTACAATCTAAAGATACAGGATCGCGAGACCGCCACCCAATTACATGCACGGATCCAAGACATCGTCAACGGTCTTCACTCAATCAGGCAAGCCATAGAGAACTAGGACCTTCTAAGTATGCTTTAAATGCTTTCCCTAGGACTACCTTGTGGGCATCCATAGTTGATGCCTACAAGGTCTCTAAGGACCTTTCGAAGCTTAGGTTAGACGAATTATTTTCCGAGTTTGAACTTCATGAGCAAACTAATGTGGTCTGGGCCGAGAGAGGTATTGCTCTACTTGTAGGACAAAGAAGCAAGCCACCTACTAGGGAAGAAGATGGACTCGAACCTAAAGACGAATCAGAGTCCGAGTCTGAAGAGGTGGAAGCAATAGTGAACGTAGTGCGGAAGATCGTTCGGAGGGAAAGGAGGCTACTAAAGAACCAAAAGAGGGCACAATTCAAATCAAATTAAAAGAAGGCTTTCCATGCAACTTGGGACAACAGAGAAGTCATAGCTTACATGGCAAGACCGGAGGAGTTCGAGTCAGAGTTCGAATCTGAATCCAATTACAACACCGACTTCGAACTCGAGGACTACTTCGAGAAGCAACTCAAAGCCGGACCAAAAGAGAAAATTAAGGTTAGCCACTCACTAATTCATACGATTTACAATATAATTAAAATGCTTACTAGGAAATTAACTAAGTCTGAGTCTAGGGTTGAGTCGTTACTTGAGGAGGTTGAAACCCTCAAGCAAGAGGCTACTCTAACCTCTTCAACTAGTCAAGTTCAAGAGGGAAACTCAACCCAAATTGAAAAACTTGAGGAGGAGAATTCTCTCTTGAAAGACCGAGTTCAAGAGGTCGAGACTAGGTTGGAAAGGTTCACGTTGGGATCTAAGAACCTTAATCGACTACTTGGAACCCAAAGAGTCGTGTACAACAAAGTCGGACTCGGATTTAAGTCAAAGACTACGAATAGATCATATATGTCTATCGTAAATCGTAGTCATCAAAGAGTTTAAGCATGGGTCCCAAAGATTTTATTGAACTCACATATAAGGACTAATAAGTTTTGGATTCCCCAGGATCAAGTTCATCATTTGAATAGACCATATTGGTTCAATGGTCCAGGGGGAGCTAACACTAAAATAGTATACCCGCTTGCTTAGTAAAACCATTGCCTATTTTACTTTAATTTTTAGAACGGCTAGATAGGGAAAATAGTTAGTCAACTCTTGACAACATAGTATCAGGACGCGGCGAGATGATAGTACGTTAGGGAAACAAAGTCTGGTGTATTCGAGTTAGATAAGGTGTATCTAGCTTGGTGCACTTGACTGAGTGGAACTAGCTGAAGCTACCTCACCGTATCCTAAACTAGTTAGACCAGGAAGTAACCCTAAGTGACTTAAGTGATATTTTCTTGAATTTGTCTTTGTCTAAGGAAGTGGTTGTTGTTCCGATCAAAGAAGGCCCCTGTGCCTCGCCACGACCTGGAAGTCAGTTTCTCGAAAAGTTACTTAACGATCTAAAGGTTAAATCTGAATCTAACCCAAGGTTAACTATCTTTAATCAATTTTAAATCATCTCACAAAACATATAAGGTGAACAAATTCTGAGACACATAGAATGCGTGAGATGTTAAGGATAATTGAAATATACTTAAAACAACCTTTTCAAAATACTACTTATTTTCTCAACTATTGTACTTAACAACTCTTAGGCCAAAGTTTAACCCCCCCCCCCCCCTACATCTCTTATACTTCATATATTTGACAAAAGGGGAGAGCAAACTAACCCTAAGGGTTATATTACAAACCTTTAGATTATTGGTGCAGAGGGACACACCTCAAACCAATCTATCTAACTACTGCTAGACACATGCTTGGACTCATATTTGATTTATCTAGATGCATGCATATACGGTATTGTTTTTAAAACCCCTATTTTATACAAAATCCCCAACATTCTTTTTTGATTTATGGCAAATGGGGGAGAAGAGCAAAAGTTAAGGGGGAGTAACACAAAATTTAATTTTGAAAATTAAAATTTCTCTTTCAAAACTCACCTAGGGTTAAGGGGGAGTGTTGGTTAAGGGGGAGTAATGGAATTCATCATCTACTATACTTGTTTTATGCTTTAATTTCCCTTAACTTTGTGTTGGTTTGTCATAGATCAAAAAGGGGGAGATTGTTAGAGCAGGGGCACCAGATAATTGAACCTGTGTTTTGATTATGGCAAAGGCACAAAGTTAAGTTTACATCGTTATCTCACGAGCTAAATCGAGTGTGCAGAAAAGTACTAAAGCTGGAGCTGAAGGCTAGCGACACCCGGAGGAAGCCGTCGTGGTCGGGCGACACTCGAGTGACTTCGGAGGGAGCCGAAGGAATCGAGTGGAAGGCCGGAAGCGAGAACTACAAGGTAAGTATCGAGGTAAGCTCGTGTGAGTGAGAGATGGTAAGGTCGTGTCCTTTGTACGGGGACGACCGTAGGTGGCGATCCGACTAAGACTTCCTATGGAAGGTCTAGGTCAAGATCGGACGGTTAGAAACTATCGCATTTACCATTTTTCATGCTAACCTCTCACTGTAGGGAAGTGGCCAGGATGGCAGTCGACTGTTGGACATTGGGCAGTCGACTGATGGTGATAAATCAGCCTTTGCGCTAGGTCAAAATGGATAACGTTTGACGCGGCCACTTCACGATAAAATTTTGTACAACTTCGTGATCTGTTCCAAAAGATGAGGAGACATATTTAGAGGCTAAAATCTATAAAAGGAGGGGAGGATTCCAACTCCAAACATCATCAAGTTTATTCTCAAGTGCTCCTACAACGCCAACACTCCAACACCGTCCTAACGCCGATGCGACGACAAGTTCTGATCTTCTTCGTCGGCAGCAGCAACAAGTAACATATTTTGGTTATTGTATTCTTTTTTTTTATTCGTAACGAGGTGAGGTAGGCTTGTTGCTCATCCTCGTACTTTCGGTTTTGTGATCGTTGTCTCCTACCTCCAAAGAGGAGGAGACGTTATAGTGCTTTGCCCTCCATTCACAGTCTAGGACCGTTAGGGCCTTGGAGTAGCAACCGCTGGGTTGTAAACCAAGTAAAAATAAACGTGTCTCTTTATTTTCCGCTGTGCTTACTCGTGTATCGAACGAACGAACGAAAAGATTTACGCTCGCTATTCACCCCCCCCCTCTAGCGACGCTTCTCGATCCAACAGAGTCTAGGTCTAGAGAGTTGATTTCAAGTATGATTTGATTATACTTGAAGTGTATCAGTCGACTGGTGCTTTGTCCTCATGTTAGTAATATATGAGAGATGTCCTAAGGCAATTATGAACCATTTATATGATAAATGAAGATTCACTATTTGAGTATTATTTTATGTATTTGATTGGATCTTAAACTCATTTATCTGGACATGGTCAGTCAATGATGAATCATGCGACTCTTCCCAAGTCCTTTTGGGGTTATGCACTTGAGACATTTGTTTACTTGTTAAGCAGAATGCCTACAGTAGTCTCAACTACTCCATATGAGATATGGAATGGTAAGAAACCTCATGTATCTTACTTGAAGATATGGGGTTGTCACCTTATGTGAAGCGGGTGTATCGGACAAATTGGATGCTAAGTCGATAAATGTCTATTTATTGGATACCCTAAGGAAACAAGGGGTTACCAATTCTATCATCTGTGGAACAAAGGTGTTTGTTTCAAGGCATCTTTGTGTTTCTAGAAAGAGTTTCTCTTGCAAGAAAGCGATGGGAGTGTCGTCGAGCTTGAGGAGGCTCGAGAGACTCAAATAGACATTGATGAGATACGGTGAAGCCTGACAGATGAACTCATAGTGATGAGCAATCATTTGGACCTATTGTAACACCACATCTTCGTAGATCTGGTAGAACCACAGCATTCTGAGAGATATGGATTTCTAAGTGAATCGAGCGGCGTGTTACTCATTGATGATGAGAGCCTACAGTTATGAAGAAGTCTTGACAAGTTGAGAAAGGGATAAAGTGGCTTGATGCCATGAAGTCGGAAATGGATTCCATGTATGAAAACCAAGTTTGGAACTTGGTTGACCCACTGAAGGCATAAAGCCTATAGGGTGCAAGTGGGTTTTCAAGAAGAAAACCGACATGGATGGTAATGTGATTACCTATAAGGCTAGATTGGTGGCGAAGGATATGCGTCAAAAGCAAGGTGTTGATTATGGCGAAACCTATTACTTTGTAGCTATCTTAAATCCATTCGGATGCTCACTGGCCATAGCGGCTCATTATGATTATGAGATATGGCGGATGGATGTAAGCGACTTTCCTTAATGGAAACTTGCTCGGGGCGTGTATATGATCTGACTGAGGTTTCACATCGGTTGATAAAACCAAGGTATGCAAATTGCGACGATCCATTTATGGATTGAAGCAAGCATCCGAGAGGCTGGAATATCCGTTTTGATGAGGCGATCAAAAGTTTGATTTCTCACAAAATCGACAGAACCTTGTGTGTACAAGAAGGTTAGTAGGAGTGCGATCGTGTTCCTAGTATTGTATATCGATGACATATTACTTATAGGAAGCGATGTGTCAATCTTCTGATCGATTAAGGTTTGGTTATCGAGACATTCTCCATGAAAGACACAGGAGAAGCAACCTACATCCTTGGGATTAAGATCTATAGAGATAGATCGAAGCGGTTGCTTGGTCTTTCGCAGTCTACATATATAGGCCAGAGTGCTAAAGAGGTTTAGCATGTCGGAATCCAAGAAAGGTTATCTCGCCCATCGGGCATGGGGTACACCTTTCAAGTCTATGTGTCCGCCACGAAGGCGAGAGGATTTGCATGAGTAAGATTCCCTATGCATCCGCAATAGGATCTATCATGTATGCTATGTTATGTACGAGGCCCGATGTATCGTATGCTCTGAGTGTCACGGCG
The DNA here is from genome assembly GCA_025175895.1 of Wurfbainia villosa. Taxonomy (NCBI): domain Eukaryota; kingdom Viridiplantae; phylum Streptophyta; class Magnoliopsida; order Zingiberales; family Zingiberaceae; genus Wurfbainia; species Wurfbainia villosa. The sequence goes on along the minus strand of CM046003.1, from coordinate 84,515,447 downwards.
GATACCGATCCGATCGAGAATGGATCATTGGGCGGTTAAGGCGATCCTTAAGTACTTGAGAAGAACTAAGGATGTGTTCCTAATATATGGAGAAGGGGACATGGTGATACGCGGGTATACGGATGCGACTTCGGACGAGACAAGGATGATTCAGTCTCAATGGATCGTGTTCACCTTGAATAGGCGCGATGAGTTGGAAAAGTTCCAAACAAGAGGCATGTAGCGGATTCTACCAGGCGAGGAATATATTGCGGCGGCGAGAAAGGCGGTTTGGATCGAAGTTCGTTCATGAACTTGGTGTGATTCGCCATTGTTGAAGCAATACCGGTCTCTTGCGACAACAATGGAGCAATTACGAGCGAAAGAGCCAAGGTCTCATCAACGATCCAAACATGTGCGCTATCATCTTATCAGAGAGATCATCAGTAGGAACGAAATACAAATCGAGAAAATTCCCACTGAAAGGAACTTAGCGGATCCTTTGACTAAGCATTACCTCAAAATAAGTTTGAGGGTCATGTTAGAGACTATGGTATTGGATACCGTAGCGATTGGCATTAGGCCAAGTGGGAGTCTGTTAGTAATATATGAGAGATGTCCTAAGGCAATCGCCTTATGTATGAACCATTTATATGATAAATGAAGATTCACTATTTGAGTATAAATATTTTATGTATTTGATTGGATCTTAAACTCATTTACTGAATGTCCACGATACGATTCACGGCATGAGATAATTTTTGATAGGATAACAACTAGTTAGTATCTCTACATGTGTAATTTTTATGTATAGGAATTATCCCTAGTCGATGAATTGATGGATTTGGACACCATCAATTCATCGAGACTAGCATGAGGTATACTCCTTGGTGTATCCAAGTGATTCTCACTTTGGTGGAGACATAGTGATGTCCGGAGTTAATCGTGGATGCTAGTTATGGTAACTAGTTCATTAGAGTGACCAGTCGTAAGACTTCATATGGTTCTCTGCATATATAGATATGTCAATGAAGTTCTTACTGTGGCTTAAGTGCGATGTTCCTTTGACTTGCGGTATTCAAGTCATCTTGATCATGGAGACTTATGCTTTGACATCTTAAGCAAACATCTCTAAGGAGATGTGGAGACGGGATGATTGGGTATAAGTCGAAGTGATCGAAGGTGTTTGAATAGCCTATAAAGGATTCACCAGTCCTTGCGAGGAGATGTATACCCATGGCCTCTCGTCGGATTGTTACTAAAGTCTTTGGCCAAAGCATTACATGTTTAGAGTAAGGTACTCTTCGATACATGTGGAGTAACTAGAATCCGTAGGACGAGGAAATAATACTTGGGCTAGGTGTGACGTAGTCGACCTAGTGGGGCCCGACACAATAGACCATGTCCTGAACCAAGTGGGTATAAGATGAGTGAAGGGAATGGGGCACGATTCATTCGAGCTCTTGAAGGGTTTGAGAAATAGTTACGGATCAACCGTTGATCTTTTGGTTAATTGGGGATCATGATGTACTACTAGGTGCCACTCATGATCGTTCTATAATTAATGGTTAATTATAGGCGGCCAACATAAACCGAGAACCTATTTGGTCACGCTGCGAGTGTAATCCAAGGATTTAAAGCGAGCTTGAGAATGGGATTCTCGGGGAGAGAAACTATGTTTGGTTGGACCAAACATAAGCGAGCATGAAATTGTTTCACCGCAATGGAAGCGTGGATGGGCGTGTCTTATGAAGACATAATGGATGGACCAAAATGGTTTGGTTCTAATCCAATGGATAAGAATAAACCAAAGGGTTTGGTTTATTTTAAACGAATGAACCAAAAGGTTGGTTCGGTTCGTTTTAACTTAAAATAAACCATCATGGTTTGGTTTATTTTAACTTATCTTAATGGAGCGGGTTACGGGCTTTATGGATATGATCCATTAACCATTAAGAGAATTAGTTCTCTATAAAATAGGGCTTAAACCCTAATCCCAAACCCTAATCACAATTGGCGCCAACATAGTTGCCGCCCACCCTTGTTGAAGGTTTTGGCGCCAACCCAAAGCAGTAACGCCCAGCTTGTGTGCAGCCGTCAAGTCGCTGTCGGCGTCCAAGCTAGCCGGTGAACCTCCGGCGACCCTCCGGTGATCTCCTTGGGTTTGGCATAAAGGTGAGGCTCCATCTCTTCTTTAGCTGGCGGCGCCTATCTCCTCCACCAAAGCTGTCCAGTTTTCTGGACAGCTTCTTCTCCTCTCGTCGGAGCGTCGTTTGGACGACGGTTAGTGCTCCGACAGCGGATAACATACCGGGGATTTGATCTCCGGTAATCCTCTGAGGTGGAGGACGAAGGATTCGTCAATCGGTTGACGAATACCTCTCCGGAGAAGCAAGTCTTGAGGACTTGTTTTAGGTCCGAATTTGGATTCGGACCGTGATCATCTCTCGATCACGTCGTCTTCAACACGAGGCTAGTAACCCGTACGAAGACGAAGCTCGTGGCTTGGCGAAGTCATCCCGAGGAGCTCGGCGTGGATACGGATAGAGACGATTCTTACGAGAATCGTTCCGGTTGATGCCGTTCCCGCTACACGTCATACGGAAGGTATAACGTAGTTTAATTTCTTTTATTGAAATTTTAATTTACGGTTATGTCTACACTTGTTGTAATAGCATGCGTGTGTTGTGTGTGTTGTAATAAATAGGAATATTTATTATTTGTATTGCTTCCGCTGTGCTCATGTTTACGAAACATGATCGAACACACACACGCCGCGGTGCCGGAAACCCAACACACCATCAGTCGACTGCTATACCCCAGCAGTCGACTGTTATAAGTAGACATGAGCACAGAAAGGTTTTGAGTCGATTGATTACGTGGAGCAGTGGATTGATGACACAATCAGTCGACTGGTCAGAGTTATGTTGGGCAGTGATGAATGGAGATCAGCCTTTGTTAGAAGCCATTGGATTCGATCAACAGTGGCATCAGTCGACTGAAGGTCTCTATCAGTCGACTGCTACAACTCCAATAGGAAAATCAGCCCCTTCTCTATAAAAAGAGGCCTTGGGGTGCTTGGGATGGCTAGTGCTCTCATTCTTAACAATACTCTCAAGCTCCCCACGTCTTCTTAAGCTTTTAATTGTTTTCAAACCTCCTCTTATCTAATCTTCATCTCTATCATTTGTAAGAAGAGGAGTGCTTTGTAAAAGAAGATTTTTAGTAGAAGATTTGCTTGGTTTGATCAACCTTATGGATCGCCGTGGAGTAGGAGCATAATCTCCAAACCACATTAAATCCTTCTTATTAGTGCTTGCATTTTTATCTCTTATTTTCTTTAGTATTTGTTTTGCTTCTGCTAATCATAATTGTAGAATTCAAGAGAAGCTATTCACCCCCTCTAGCCTTCCAAGGATCCCTAACAGAGTCATCCATCATACCTTAATGAACAAACTCCCCCTAAAAGCTTGCTCACCCTTGATCATTGCACCAACAATGTCCTTAGAGAGTTCCTAAGCCTATAGGAAATCTAAACAACTAAAATTAAGGGTAAATGTTCAAACTTGAACTTTAACCTACCTGAAGTTTCAATTTTCACCCTTAATAACTCTCCTTTTCATTTTCCCTTAATAATTCTCCTTTTCATTTTCAATGAAAATCTCACCCTTCCAATGCTTCTCTAAGCATATCATAGGGCTAAGAGAAGTTAATTAACCTAGGATTGAAGCTTAATGGCTAATTCGAACTAAATCAGCCAAAAATAGATTGGATAGTCGACTGGAAGACCTCACAGGCGACTGAAATATGATTTCCAAAATTTTTAGATTTTGCATTTTTTTCAGATTGGATTTTGGAAATGCATAAGTAATTCTATGGTTTTTAAAAAATCATGAAATTTCATGCACATATTACTTATGTCAAACACTATAGGAGAAAAATAGTTTTCTATGAAAATAACTTTTAAAAAATTATGAAATTTCATACACATATTACAAAGTTCAAAAGCATTGAAACCTTCAATGTTTTTGCCTAACTTGTACCAATCTTATCAATGATGACTCCTATCAAAAGATAGACTTCACCAAGATTTTACAAAATTATTTTAAAATTATTTTCAAACATTATATTAAATCATGATCAATGGATTCAATACACATGACTTGTACATTAGCTTTCTCATGATCCATCATTATCATTTAATGAGTTCTAAGTTCATATTGATGTATCATTAAAGTACCTTGAACTTAACTCATCTTCGTAACATCTCATATGTATCTAGGGTATATTAATACACACACATGTCATCCTATAGTCTTTTGTGAGATGTGGATTGGATTTTTCCTAATCTAAGGGTTCATGCATTTCTTTCTAGGCTATCCAATTTGACTCATTTATCTATGACATCAAATCATGTCATTTGACCTTAAGTTCAAATTATTAAATGCATGAATATGATTATGGCATAATATATGTTCATTAATGCCAATGATGCATGATGTCATAGCATAATAAAATTAAACTTAAGTATTGGCATGACATTTAAACTTATCATTGTGAAGCATGATATTATGACATGACTAGTCAAACAAAACATATCAATTTTTATAGTATAGAGGCATATAAATACCTAGGTTTTAGATCTAATTGCCTTCCTTTTAAATTTATGTCAAGTACCCTACCTTGACATAATGCCCAACCAACTCCCCAAGTGTGCCAAAACCCCCAACTTAGCACACTATAACTTAAATCTAATTGTGCCAATTATGATCAATTTTTTCACCTCCTTTAATTCTACTGGCACATCCTAACATCTTTTAGGAGTAATTCCTAGTTTCATTTTCAAAGTATTAGAATACCTTGAGAATGCCTTAAAGTGTCAACCCCACTATAGTTAGGTTAACTACCTTTCCATTTTTGGTCAACACACCCTAAACTCATCTACTGTGAAGGAATCACACTCCTAGGAACTCAAAACCGATTGGAGCTCCTTGGGTTTATAAGGTATTCACTAGGGATGACTTCCCTATATACCTTCCCAATGACCCTCCTAGGCTTTTGGAAAGCCTTGGTCATTGAGGTCTTCTCAAGGTGAATCCTAGGGATAACTTCCCTTGTAATCTTGTTAGTGACATTCTTAGGTTTCTTTGAAGCCTTAGTCACTTGAGTCCTATCACGGTCAACTCTAGGGATGACATCCCTTGTGAACTTGACTTTCCTAGACATAGAATTAGTTCCATAGTTAAATGGAACACAATGGTAGATTTCCTTGGACTTAGGTTTGTGACCCAACCCTTTCTTGTCCTTGGGTAGATTTGACCTACCAAAACTTAGGTTTTGACTACTAGACCCTTTAATCGAATTTATCATCTTTGCAAGAGTCTTTTCAATTTATCAAGTCTCAAGACTTGATTTTCCTATTTTAATACAACTACTTTTGATTTTTTTTCACTATTTGTTTGGGTTTTCTTCTTCCTAGGCATATGTCTAGTTTTCTTTGGATTTTTGCTTAGGTTGTCTTCATCCTTCCTATTCTTAGGTAAACTAGGTTTATTCCAAAATTTTCTAATATTTTCCTTAGGTGGTGCGGGTTTAGAATTTATGAATATAAAATTGTCCTTAGTCCTATTTTCATGATATTGAGCACCAAGATGATAGAATTTATTTCTAACATCCTCTTTATTTCGATAAATTGAAATTGCATTTAAAAATGATACCTTAGGGGGTGCTTTAGAGGCACCCTCTATAATTGAGCTATTTCCTTTGTCCTTCCTAGGGTACCTCCCCTTTGGACATTGGTTACGGTAGTGTACCGATTGATTGCGCGAGAAGCACACAATGTGCTCCTTGCCTTTGTGTATCATGGGACCAACATTCTTTGACTTCTTGTTTGCCTTAGGTGCCACTGGAACCTTTATCTTGACTCTTCTTGGGCACCTACTCTTGTAGTGCCCTTTATTCCTATGCTCAAAACACATTATGTGATCTTTATTTTTAGAACATGCATGTGAGTTATCTAGCTTGGTAGGGGAACTTTGAGCTTGTTCTTCATGGACTCCGGAGGTAGATGTTTCCTCTTGCTCATGTGTTGATTGTCTATCCTCCCCCTTGTTGGAGTATTGGGAATACAATCAAAGTCCCATATTAGTAAGACATGGAAAAGATCATGTGCTTATAAGATGAAAAAATATCTTCATTGGTATGAGGCCTTTTGGGTAAAGCCCAAAAACAAAATTATGAGGGCTTGGATCCAAAGTGAACAATATCATACCATTGTGTAGATATGTGAATCTTATAGGCACTAACAATTGGTATCAGAGCCATGGTCCATGTCAAGCCATGAACCTCGAACGAAGGAAGTTGAGCTCCCATGTCCGGATAAAGAGAACCAGACACCAGGCAGGAAGTCCAGTTGGGTCGGGAGGATCGAACAACTGACAGGAAGTCCAGTTGGGCCAGAAGGGCTAGACAACTGGCAGGAAGTCCAGTTGGGTCAGGAGGACCAGACAGTTGGCAGGAAGTCCTGGTGGGTTGAGGATCGGACATCAAGCAAAGGATGTCCTTCGAGGATGGATAGGCTTGAGGGGGGTCAATGTGGTCCTTCGTTTGGGGGGGGTGTTGTTGGAGTATTGGAAATACAATCAAAGTCCCACATTGGTAAGACATGGAAAAGATCATGTACTTATAAGATGAAAAGATATCTCTATTGGTATGAGGTCTTTTGGGTAAAGCCCAAAAATAAAACCATGAGGGCTTAGACCCAAAGTGGGCAATATCATACCATTGTGGAGATATGTGGATTTTATAGGCACTAACACCCCTCAATCCTTGAAGTAGAGGCTTCTATAACTTCTTCTACTCCGGATGTCGAACACCTCTTGCCGAATCATCAAGGTCTTGAGATGATGAACATTCTTCTTCTACCTTGGACTCATCATCAACTTGGGTTAGCAAGGACTCTTCGTGGAGCTTAACTAACTTGCTCTATAATTCGCTTGCAACCTTAAATCTTCCTAATTTACACAAAATATGGTTAGACACCAAATTACGTAAAATTTTAGTTACCTTGTCATTGACCTCGGATCTTTGAACTTGGTCCTCGGTCCACTAGCTCCTTTTGATGGGTCTTCCTTTCTTGCTTGTAGGAACCTTGAACCCTTCTATTAGGGCGAACCACTCTTCTAGGTCCATCTGGAAGAATACTTCAGTTCTCACCCTCCATTGGTTGAATACTCCGAGTCGGTAGGGTGGTGGAACTCGAGTGTCGAGTCTAAAATCGTCGTTGAACTCCATTCCCTCTAGCTCTTGTGGTCTCGTAGCTATGAGTCCTTGAAGAGTGTCCTCGCTCTGATACCATTTGTTAGGACCGCTAGTACGCTAGAGGAGGGGTTGAATAGCGCTCGTTCGATTTTCCAATTCTTCATTGTGGTGCTTGTCTCCAATTGTTAGTAATACGCAGCGGAATATAATAACAAATAGAAAACACAATACAACACCAGATTTACATGCTTCGGAACCTACGATTTCTATTCCATGGCGATGGTCTAGTGATCTACCCTTACTAACACTTTCTCCTTCTTAGCAACAAATTGGAGGTGGAGAAACCTTTTACAATATGAACTTACAACAGTAAGAACAACAAGCAAATACAAGTATACAATAAAATACAAGAAACACTTTACAATGAGAGCTTTGATCACTTTTTCTTTGCTTTCTTGGTTGTTGTGCAATGCTTTTGAAGGTCTGGAATACAACAACACTTCTCCTTCAAAGTCTCCAAGAAAATCACTAAGGAAATCTCCCTATCAAGCTCCTTTTATAAGATCCACACTACTTGATCGCCATCACCCTGGCCGATCACGCTCGAATCTAACTTCTATTGACACCGTCGTTTCTCTGGATCACCGCTCAATGAATACATAATAGGCAACTACTCACAACCCCAGTCAACTGTTGTTCGCATAGTCGAGGTGCTAGTCGAGCACGCCTTACTTTTGATTGACCGCTTTCAAGCATCCAGTCAACTGCTCTACCACAATAGTCGACTGTGGGTCAGAGATACTATTTCTCACATCACCTAACCACCCTTCAGACTTCCCGAGCATAGGAAGTCAACTTCCTGAGCACTATGCCTCATTCTTGAGCACCGTAGTGCCGAGTCACATAGTCGTACTTCCCATCACCCAACCACTAGTTGACTGCTCTACCACAGCAGCCAACTGAACTCCGAACACTATGCTCATTTGTCGACTCACCAAGTATCAAGCACTTAGGCTGAGTCCCGAGCCATACAATGTTAAGCATCCAGCTTGAAAATCAAATCGCACTGTGTCGAGCACCCAGTATGAAAACCAAGCCCCACAGCGAGAGTCGGCCTCACTAGATCAGTCGACTGGGCAAAAACCCCAGTCCACTGTTAAATCTCAGAACCAAGGTTTAACACATCAAGTATGATTCCTTTATACTTGGCACTCACCCTTAGCCTAAATCGAAGTCTTCAACCCACTTTCATCAGCCTCATACCCTCAGGATCCATCCGAGTTCTCCATGACTCCTTCACCCTTCTCACTAGCCTTCAAGTGCTTCCATCGATTTAGTCATGCTATTAAGTACCCTTAGCCTAGACCTAAGCCTTTAAGCTACTACCATCAGCCTCACACCTCTAGGATCCATCTGAGTCCTCCATGACTCATTCACCCTTGCACTAACCTTCAAGTGTTTTCGTCGGCTTCATCATGTTAACGGGTCTATCTTTGCTAAGAGGTCGCACCTCCGAGACTTCTCCATTGCCAAGCCTCAATGCTTGGACTTCCCTGCCAAGCTCAATTTCCCTGATCAACCGGGTCTTCTTTTGCCTAGTCATTTGGTTATTCTTGACCTGCCAAAATTTCACTCTTCTCATGCCAAATGTTCGGTAAATCTTGACTGACCTGGACTTCCCTTGCCAACTTTCAGTTGGACTTTCTAACACCAAGTGTCTGGTCACCCTTGAGCGAAATAGATTTCTCCCTTAACAACTCCCAATTGGACTTTTCATACTTAACTTTCATATGTCTACAGATGTCCTATACCATCGCATAGTCATATTATCCTGTTGGATTTCCGACACCGCAGCGAGTGTGTGTTCATACATATTTCGTAAACATGTGCATAGCGAAAGAATTAAAAAGAAATAAATCTAATTTATTACAACACACACATCACACGCATGTAAAGTACAACATGTGTAGACATAATCACAATTTAAAATTTTGCAATAAAAGAAAATTACTCTAGTTATACTTGACGTATCACGTGCAGTGGGAATGACATCAATCGGAGCAACTCTCGCTAGAATTGCCTCTATCCGTATCCACGCCGAGTAACATCGGGATAGCTTCACCAAGCTACAAGCCTCGTCTTCGTAGGAGTTACTAGCCTCGTGTCGAAGGTGATGTGATCGAGAGAAGATCACAATTTGAATCAAAATTCGGATTTGAAAATGAGTTCCCAAAACTCGCTTCTCCGGAGAGGTATTCGTCAATCGATTGACGAATCCTTGGTCCTCCACCTATGAAGATTACCGGAGATCGAATCCTCGGCAAGGTAGCCACTGTTGGAGCTCCAAACGTCGTCCAAACGATGCTCCGACACGAAAGGAAACAAGCTGTCCAGAAAATTGGACAGCTTGGTGGAGGATTTGCGTCGACCAAAGAGGATGGTCGGCTAACCCTTGGTCGCCGGAACCAAGGTGAGTCACCGAAGGGTCGTTGGAGGATGGCCGGCAACATCTTGGACGCCGACAGCAGGGTGGCTGGCGGCATGGACTCCTTGGGTGGCGTCAAGGAGAAGAGAGGGAGAAGAGAAGAAGATTATTTTCCAAAATAAAACTTAGGGCTCTCAAAAAAACCCAACCATGTTTTTATAGAGCCCATGTTTCTTAACCATTAAGAAAACTTCTCCTTAAAGTTATTGATTCATAACCAAAACTCATTAACCCACTCTAATAACTTAAGTTAAAATAAACCAAACCGAGTTGGTCTATTTTAAATTAAAACAAACCAAACCAACTTTGGTTCAATCATTCAAAATAAACCAAACTCCTTTGGTTTATTCTCCACCATTGGATTAGAACCAAACCAATTTGGTTCATCCATCATGTCTTCATAAGACTCAGCCCATCCATGCTTCCATTGCGACTGAAACAATTTCATGCTCGCTCCTTTTATGGTCCAACCAAACCTAGTTTCTCTCGATCTGAGAATCTCATTCTCAAGCTTGTTTTAAATTCTTCAGATTACGCTCGTTGTGCGTGTGACCAAATAGGTTCCCGATTTATATTGGTCATCTATAATTAATCATTAATTATAAAACAATCATGAGTGGCACCTATTAGTACATCATGATCCCCAATTAACCGGAAAATCAACGGTTGATTCCAGAACCATTTTTGAAATCCTTCAACAGCTACAATGAATCATGCTCCGCTCCCTTCACTCATCTTATACCCACTTGGTTCAGGACATGGTCTATGGTGTCAGTCCCCACTAGGTCGACTACATCACACCTAGCCCAAGTATCATTTCCTCGTCCTACGGATTCTAGTTACTGCACATGTATCCAAGAGTACCTTACTCTAAACATGTAATTCTTTGGCCAAAGACTTTAGTAACAATCCGACGAGAGGCCATGGGTATACATCTCCTCGCTGTAGGGGATCGATCGGTGTGTATTGGCCTACTAGAGGGGGTGAATAGCCCTCTTTCGTTCGATGGTGGAATTCGCTTGTCTACAAATATAATTAGCGCAATGGAAATAAAAACTAAACAAGCAAATAAACAATACAAAGATAAAAACAATGCTAACAAGAGAATATAACGTGGTTCACGGCTACGCCGCTAATCCGCGATCCCAATTCGTCCAAGGTGAATCACTCCTTTGCCAAATCCACTAGATCTCTCCTTTGCACCAAGCTAGGTTGAGGTAACCTCTTTACAATCCCTCTTCTTACAATAGAATGAGAATTAACACAAGTAGAAGAGTGGAAAAACCCTTAGAGCACTTTGGGAGATGTTATGAGTTGAAGCATTAGGCCCCCAAAGCCCCACACCCTTCCTCTTTATAGAGGAAGAGGGTTTCTTCCCGTTGACACAGGATCAGTCGACTGATGTCCCCATCAGTCGACTGGTCCTATAGTCGTTGCCCAATAACAGATGCTTTCCATGTTGGATTTCATCCAACGGCAACATTATCAGTCGACTGATGGACCATCAGTCGAGTGCTCGTGAGCTCAACTCCATTCTGTGCCCGACACTGCCTCCATCAGTCGACTGCCATTCCATGGTAGTCGACTGCTGGGCCAAAACTCATCAGTCGGATACCAGTCGAACCCCGTTCGACTCAAAGCAGTCGACTGTTATTCCATGGCAGTTGACTGATGTCGAGAATTCTCATCCGACACTTAGCCAAATGGCCAAGTTTCACCTAAGAGCACTACCCCTTCCCGGGTTACATTCGCTCACTCTCATCCCTCGGAGTCCCTCGCCTTTGAAGTTGTCTTCGTCCGGCCATGTCCCTCGGATGCGCCAAGCGCACAGCTCTGCAGTGCCATCCTTCACGTCTCGCCCAGAAGTCTACTTCTTTCGGCTTCACTCCAAGCTCCTCGTCCGGCGGTCCCTCGGATGCTCCAAGCGCACCGACTCAAGGACCGAGTCATGAGATGTGAAACTCGCCAAGGCTTCATGTGTGAATTACTAAGTCCTGCAAGACTCCAACGCACATATCAAATCACACTAACAACCTAACTTAAACCCTTTGCCACACACATCAAAACCATATCACGGGTTGATTGCCCTAACAATCTCCCCCTTTTTAATGTGTGGCAATCCGTTTAAGTTAGGTAAAAATATTTGATAAAATATTAAGTAAGGAAAGCATGTAAATAACATGATTAGCAACTCTCCCCCTTAATACATGAAACTCCCCCTAAATATAATTCCCCCTTACTTAAACATATACATTTCTCCCCCTTTGACACCATCAAAAATATTAAACAAAGTTTATACAAGCATGGCATCAAGTTTAGAGGGAAACAAAAGACAAAACATGCCTTAAAATCGGATACAAAAGGTTATTGGGCATGTTATCAGACCACCAGTCGACTGGTTCAGACTACAAGTCGACTGGCACATGCATTTCGGGTTTTTCAGATTTTCAGGGTGGATTTCAGAAATGCATTAGAAAATCTATAAAATTCAAAAAATTATAAAATTTAGGGAACATATTTCTTGTAAGTATATTTATCAATGAAAAATAGTTATCCATGAAAAATCATTATATTTTCATGTATTTGCCAAAAATCCAAAAGATTTAAAAACAACTAGGTTTTTGATCAAGTTAGTATCACATTTAACACCTAGTTTTGCTTTAAATTGTTTCAAAACATGAACACAGATTTTAAAGTAAGAAATTGTTTTGAAAACATATGAAATATCCAACCATGATCTTTGGGCAATATGTCTATGAATTAAACATAAGTCTTCCCCATGATTGGTCTATTATTGCTATTTTGATACTTTGAAAGATCATCTAAATGTCATAGGCATTAGTGGACATTTGTATCATCCTAACATCTCACTCATGCTAAGTTTTCAATCAAGGTAGCCTATGGTGAGTGTGAGATGCATCCTAAAGGTATTTGTATATACTTAACCATTAATTCATGCAATTCTACACATGGTTAAGTATCATCTTATCATTCCACATGATCATAAAGACATATATGTATGAATTTCATATTATGACCATGAAACAAATATATTCATCAAATTGTAATCATGCATTGGGTATTACATCATGATAATAAGGCAAATATCACCTAAAGCATGATTTATCTATTTATAGGTGCATTATCATCACCTAACACTATTTCAAAAATGTTATCCTGCCATCCTAAGTCAACCAACATGTGATATAGGTAAATTGCATATGGTTGACTACCCTAGGGTTTTCCTAACCCTTTAGGATGGATTTAGGAACCCAAAATAAGTTCTTTCCTATGGGGTTCACTAAAAAATTTTTAGGGATCCATTTTCTAGCTATTACCTTCTTTTTGTCTTGACCCCTAGCAATTAAGCATTTATAGGCCTTTTCATTTTTATTTTCTTTATAACCTAGGCCTTTCTTGTTGAAGCTTGCCCTTTGGCTCCCAATTATCATGTTAAGGGTATTGGAGCCTATTGTAAATTTTTCTAGGGCTTTGGTCAAATGATCTACCTTTTCCCTTAAAGCCCTATTTTCATCCATACATGCATCACTAACATTAAATGGCATATATTCATGTGAGCATTCATCATTTAAGCTAGAAGAAATATTATCATTTACATTTAAGCATGCTTTTTCTAATTTTTATTCTAAGTCCTTAATTTGATCGAGCATGTTTTTGTTCTTTTTCTTGGCTCTAAATAAATCCTTAGTGAGGCTAGAAATCATGGAAACTATTTTACTTGGTGAAAGGTTCGTTACCATAGTTTCCATGTCCTCTTCTTCGGATTCGGAGGATGGTGAAGAAACTCCCCCTTCACTAGAGCTCTCCTCACTTGTGCTTGATCTTTCATTTTCGGAGGAGGATGAGTCTAGATCGTCAAAGGCCATTAATGCCAAATTTGTGACAAAGGCATTTTCTTCCTCGGATGATGATGATGATGAGGAAGAAGGGTCATCCCAAGTCCTTGCTTTTAGTGCCTTTGCCTTTCCCTTTTCTTTGGCTTTCTTCTCTTCTTCCTTCTTCTTACTCCCCTTTTTCTTCTTCTTTTCTTCCTTCTTTCTCTTCTCCTCTTTGCTCTTGTTCAAGAGGGGACAATTGTCCCTTATATATCCCTCTCCTTGGCAATTATAGCAAATCACCTTCCCCTTGGTCTTCTCCTCCTATCATTAGATTTATTAAATTTAAAATCTTTTAATGCACGCCTTACCCTCCTTACCATATAGGCTTGTTCCGTGCTATCCATGGAGGAGGAGGAGGATGCTTCGTCGGAGGAGGAGGGGGTCTCCATCTTCTTCTTCCCCTTGTTGGCCAAAAATTCCACTCCTCTTGAAGGTTGAATTCTTGGCTCTTCTATTATTCCTTCAAGTCTTGTTTCGTGGAGCTCCATGATTGAGAAAAATTCCTCCAAGGTGCTAACTTCTAGGTTCATGGAGATGTAAAAGGAATCTACCATAGAGCTCCATCTTGATGACCGGGGAAAGGCATCTATAGCCTTCATGAGCATGTTCCTATTTGAAAGTTTCTCTCCTACACTAGATAAACTGGTTATTATCTCTTTAAATCTAGAGTGTAGTGAGGTTACCTTTTCTCCCTTTTCTAATTTGATGTTTGATAGTTGGGAGCGGAGGAGGTCTCTTCTTGCAAGCTTGGCCTCTGAAGTGCCTTCATGAAGCTCTACTAGCGTCTCCCACATCTCCTTGGCACTAGAGCATTCCCCAATCCTATTCACTTCTTGTTGGGGGAGTACGTTGTTGAGATGATGTTTGGCTTTTGAGTTTGTCAAGTACTCTTCCCTTTGCCTCTTGCTCCACCTTGATTTTTCCAATGGCTCCCCTTCTTCATCCCTAGGCAATTCGAAACTGTTTTCCATAATTAAAAGAATTTCGAAATTGGTTTCGAAAAATACCTCCATTCTCTTTTTCCACCAAGAGAATTTGCCTTCAAATTTTGGTGGGTGAATGTTGGAGCCGGCAATTTTTGAATGAAATGCTTGTTGCGGCGGTTAGTCCTCGACAAGCGACTTGGCTCTGATACCACTTGTAGGGGATCGATCGGTGTGTATTGGCCGGCTAGAGGGGGGTGAATAGCCCTCTTTCGTTCGATGGTGGAATTCGCTTGTCTACAAATATGATTAGCGCAACGAAAACAAAAACTAAACAAGAAAATAAACAATGCAAAGATAAAAACAATGCTAACAAGAGAATATAATGTGGTTCACGACTACGCCGCTAATCCACGATCCCGATTCGTCCAAGGTGAATAACTCCTTTGCCAAATCCACTAGATCTCTCCTTTGCACCAAGCTAGGTGGAGGTAACCTCTTTACAATCCCTCTTCTTACAATAGAATGAGAATTAACACAAGTAGAAGAGTGGGAAAACCCTTAGAGCACTTTGGAAGATGTTATGAGTTGAAGCATTAGGCCCCCAAAGCCCCACACCCTTCCTCTTTATAGAGGAAGAGGGTTTCTTCCCGTTGACACAGGATCAGTCGACTGGTCCTATAGTTGTTGCCCAATAACGGCTGCTTTCCATGTTGGATTTCATCCAACGGCAACATCATCAGTCGACTGATGGACCATCAGTCGAGTGCTCGTGAGCTCGACTCCATTATGTTCCCAACACTTCCTCCATCACCGCGCCATGGAATGGCGATCGGGCCACAAACTCATCGATCGAATACCTCGAACCCTATTCGACTAGATCGACGCCATTCCATGGCTGATCGCGATGTCGGGAATTTTCATCCGACACTTAGCCAAATGGCCAAGTTTCACCTACGAGCACTACCCCTTCCCGGGTTACATTCGCTCACTCTCATCCCTCGGAGTCCCTCGCCTTTTAAGTTGTCTTCGTCCGACCATGTCCCTCGGATGCGCCAAGCGCACGGCTCTGCAGCGCCATCATTCGCGTCTCGCCCTGAAGTCTACTTCCTCCGGCTTCACTCCAAGCTCCTCGTCCGGCGGTCCCTCGGATGCTCCAAGCGCACGGCTTCCGTAAAGTCATCCTTCACCGACTCAAGGACCGAGTCATGAGATGTGAAACTCGCCAAGGCTCCATGTGCAAATTACTAAGTCCTACAAGACTCCAACACACATATCAAATCACACTAACAACCTAACTTAAACCCTTTACCACACACATCAAAACCATATCACGGGTTGATTGCCCTAACACTCGTAAGGAGTGGTGAATCCTTTATAGGTTATTCAAACACCTTCGGTCACTTCGACTTATACCCAATCATTCCAGGTCCACATCTCCTCAGAGATGCTTACGTAAGATGTCAAAGCATAAGTCTTCTTGACCAAGATGAATTGAATACCGTAAGTTAAAGGAACATTGCACTTAAGTTCCTAAGAACTTCATTGACATATCCATATATGCAGAGAACCATATGAAGTCTTACAGCTGGTCACTCCAATGAACTAGTTACCATAACTAGCATCCACAATTAACTCAGGACATCATAATGTCTCTAGCCAGTGAGAATCAGCTGCTTGGATACACCAAGGAGTATACCTCATGCTAGTCTCGACAGAATTGATGGTGTTCAAATCCATCAATTCATCGACTAGGGATAATTCTAATACATCACAATTACACATGTAGAGCTACTCACTAGTTGTGATCCAATCACAAATTCTCTCATGTTGTGAATCGTATTGTGGACATTTAGTAAATGAGTTTAAAATCTAATCAAATACATGCAAACAAGTATACTCAAATAGTGAGTCTTCATTTATCATATAAATAGTTCAAACATAAGGTGTACCTTAGGACACCTCTCATATATTACTAACAAACTCCCACTGACCTAATGTCAATCGCCACGGTATCTAATTCCAAAAGCCTTAACATGGCCCTCAAACTTACTTTGAGGTAAGGCCTTAGTTAAAGGATCCGCTAAATTCTTTTCAGTGGAAATCTTCTCGATTTGTATTTCCTTCCTACTAATGATCTCTCTGATCAGATGATAGCGGCGAAGCACATGTTTGAATCATTGATGAGACCTTGACTCTTTTGCCTGTGCAATTGCTCCATTGTTGTCGCAGTAAACCGGTATTGCTTCAACAATGGTTGGAACCACACCAAGTTCATGAATAAACTTCTTGATCCAAACCGCTTCCTTTGTTGCTTCCGAAGTTGCAATGTATTCTGCCTCTATGGTAGAATCCTCTACAGTGTCTTGTTTGGAACTTTTCCAACTCACTGCGCCCCCATTCAAAGTGAACATGTACTCAGACTGAGACCTGGAATTATCCTTGCCTTTCTGGAAATTGGCATCCGTATACCCACATATCACCATGTCCTCTTCTCCATATATTAGGAACACATCCTTAGTTCTTCTTAATTACTTAAGGATCATCTTAACAGCCACCCAATGATCCATTCCTAGATCAGACTGGTATCTGCTTGTGACACTCAGAGCATACGATACATCGAGCCTTGTACATTGAAGGTTGAAGCTTCACTTCTCGCTTCGCTTCGGTCGCTTGTGCATGGCGATCTAATCATATGTCCCCGGATTAAAAAAAAATAATCTGAACGAAAAAGGATTACCCAAGCAACCGATCCATCATCGTGCTTCTCAATTTGAGTCGTCGCTTGAACAAACTTGTTGTTCAAGCAACCTAACTCTTTTCCTCGATTAGCCGCGAAATAGATGATGTACAGATCATCGATTTTTGTGTGTATCTTTGGGGTCCATGATCATACAATTACAAACAAATTGCATAGAACAAGAAAGAAACTTAAACAAGAATTATACCTCTTGTTTACCTCTTGATCTTCTATCGTATGACCTGTCCTCCTCTTGGACGTTGTGTGGGCAATGATCCTCCAAGAGTTGAAGCCTCCTATATTGCATATCTTCCATTCCTTGTTCGCTCCGAACAAAAGAAGATAACCAAAGCCCCTTTCTTCTCCTTTCTTGCGCCAACCACCAACCACCAAGGTTGATGTCCATCGGCCCTAAGGAGAGGGAGAGAGTGTGGGGGCCGACCAAGAGCTCCAAGGGAAAAAACCCTAACTCTTGCCGCCAGCCAAGAAAAAGAGAGAGAGAGGGAGGAGGAGTCGGCCAAACTAGAGAGAGGGAGGGAGGCGCTGCCAGCCAAAACCAAGCTCTATGTGTTGCCGCCACCCAATGAAGAAGCACCACCTTAGGTTGCTACCCAAGCCTCTCTAAAGACAACTCCAAAACCCTAGCACAACTCTTTTCGATCCTCTTTGCCGCCCAAGCCTTGGAATCTATATATAGATTTCGCCCAAGCCTCCATTTAATCGTGTCTGTTGGATCTAGGTTTCATGAGGGTTTTAATAGGCTACAATAGGGATCATGAGGAGGAGTTGGATCTTGGCCACCCATTGGATCCGGCCCACATAAAATCCGATCCATTAATGATAATCCATTCCAATAGAGGATTATCATTGATCTACCTCACCAACCCCCATAATTAAATATGAGCTCCATATATTAATTGTACAAATATCTCCCCGTGTTTAAGATATCGAATGTCCGTCAATTAATTAATTTACTGACAATTAATTAATTAACATCTAACTCCATGAGTAGTACCACTCAACCTTATCATTATGCTGGACCAAGTCCACCTACAGGGTTTACATGATGATCCTTATGAGCTCCTCAAGGTGACATCATCATCCTAATACATAGGACATGGTTTTCTTCTATGATCAACGGCACACCATGTAAATAATATCATTTCCCAACTTACCGGGCCTATCGATTTAACCCATAAATCTCGTCCATTGGTAAATCAAAGAAATAAATATTTAGTACATGTGCCCCTTATTATATTATGATTAAGAGCATGTACACCATAATATCCGAGGTCCGATTCAATTATGTAGTCAACAATAAATTGAATCACCTCTAAGTCGGTCCTGCTCAATACACACAAAGTGTACTAGTATAATTCTATGGTCAAGATAAACCAATACCAAATTACACTACAACCATACCAATGGTTTGTCCAAAACCATCTTGGTTGTGAGCCTCTACTTATACTCCACAAGGAACTGATAACATGATCCTCTGTGTAACACCACACACCATGTTATCTACAATGTAAAGTATTAGACAAGATGCACACATATAATAAATATAAAATGCAAACAATGATCATGTGATTATTATTTCAAAATGAAGATGTCCATACAAAGACTAGGCTTTCAATATACATCCCAACATACATAACATAACATACATGATAGATCCTATTGCGGATGTATAGGGAATCTTACTCATGCAAATCCTCTCGTCTTCTGTGCACGGACACATAGACTTCGAAAGGTGTATCCCATGCCTGATGGGTAGGAAACTTTTCTTAGATTCCGACATGCTAAACCTTTTTAGCACTCGGTCTATATATGTAGACTGCGAAAGACCAATCAACCATTTCGATCTATCCCTATAGATCTTAATCCCGAGGATGTAAGTTGCTTCTCCCAGGTCTTTCATGGAGAATGTCTTGGACAACCAAATTTTAACTGACTGTAAGATAGAAACATCGTTTCCTATCAGTAATATGTCATCGACATACAATACTAAGAACATGTCTGCACTCTCACTAACCTTCTTTTACACAGAAGGTTCTTCCGAAATTTATGAGAAATCAAACTTTTTGATTGTCTCATCAAAACGGATATTCCAACTCCTGGATGCTTGCTTCAGTGCATATATGGATCATCGTAGTTTGCATACCTTGGTTTTATCAACTGATGTGAAACCCTCAAGTTGTATCATATACATGTCCTCGAGCAGGTTTCCATTAAGGAAAGTTGTTTTCACATTCATCTGTCATATCTCATAATTATAATAAGTCGATATGGATAGGAGCATCCGAATAGATTTAAGCATAGTAACAGGTGAATAGGTCTCATCATAATCAACACCTTGCTTTTGACGATATCCTTTCGCCATTAATCTAGCCTTATAGGTAATCACATTACCATCCATGTTAGTTTTCTTCTTAAAAACCCACTTGCACCCTATAGGCTTTATGCCTTCAGGTGGGTCAACCAGGTTCCAAACTTGATTTTCATACATGGAATTCATTTCCGACTTCATGGCATTAAGCCACTTATCCCTTTCTGAACTTTTCAGAACTTCTTCATAACTGGTAGGCTCCTCATCATCAATGAGTAATACGTCGTTCGATTCACTTACGAGAAATCCATATCTCTTAGGAATGTTGTGTGTTCTACTAGATCTACGAATATGTGATGTCACAATAGGTCCAGCCGATGGCTCATCACTATGAGTTATCGGTTGTGGTGTTTCACCAGGTATCTCATCAATGTCTATTTGAGTCTCTCAAGCCTCCTCAAGCTCAACGACACTCCCACTATTTTCTTACAAGAGAAACTCTTTCTCTAGAAATACAACATGCCTTGAAACAAACACCTTTTGTTCCACAGGATGATAGAATTGGTAACCCCTTGTTTCCATAGGGTATCCAATAAATAGACATTTATCAGACTTAGCATCCAATTTGTCTTATACAATCTGCTTCACATAAGCAGGACAACCCCATATCTTCAAGTAAGATACATGAGGTTTCTTACTATTCCATATCTCATATGGAGTAGTGGAGACTACTTTGGTTGGCATTCTGTTTAGCAAGTAAACAGCTGTCTGAAGTGCATAGCCCCCAAAAGGACTTGGGAAGATTCGTATGATTCATCATTGACCTGACCATGTCCAAAAAGGTTTGGTTACACCTCTCAGATATATCATTATGCTGCAGTGTATATGGCGGAGTCCAATGAGACAATATACCATTGTCTCTCGGATAATCTAGAAACTCTTGACTTAAGTATTCACCACCTCGATCTGATCGAAGTATTTTAATACTCTTGTCATGTTGTTTCTCTACTTCATTTCTGAATTCTTTGAACCATTCAAAGGCTTCAAACTTATGTTTCATCAAGAACACATACCCAAACTGTGAGTGATCATTGATTAAGGTAATGAAGTAGCTATAGCCTCCTAGAGCTTGAGTTGGCATAGGTCCGCATACATCAGTATGTATTAGACCGAGCAACTCTCCCGCCCGTTCACCTTTTCCTATAAAAGGTAACTTAGTCATCTTTCCTTTGAAGTACAATTCACATGTATTAGAGAAGGAACATAATAGCAATTGTCCAGTTTTAAGACTAGTCCACTAGGGAGCTTCTGCAAATAAGTTCCGATGGCGATCGGAGCAACCTTTGCTCCATTGCCAACTCACAAATTTGACTCCCCTCTGACGAGTCTTCTTCTATTCCTTAGCCCTTGTATGTCATTACATATATGTGAGCCACACCCAGTATCCAATACCCAAGTGTCTAAGGAAATAAAATGACAATCAATAATGAAGATACCTGAAGAGGATGGGGCATCAGATGTCTTCTTCTTCTTCACAGACTCAAGATAAATCTTACAATTTCTTCGCCAGTGGCCCTCCTTGCCATAATGATGGCAAGTGCCCTTTTGTGTTGGTTCTACCTTCTTAGCCTTTTTGTTCTTCCCTTTCTTCTGTTCCTTTGACTTCCTCTTAGAACCTTTCTTTGAGGAATCAACTAACAGAACCGCCTTCACCTTATACTTCATAGAAGGTTCCACAGTCTTCAGCATATTGAGGAGCTCAGGAATAGTGGATTTAAGTTTGTTTATCCGGTAGTTCATCACAAATTGTGATAAACTTTTGGGCAAATAATGCAGAATTAAGTCAATACTTAATTCATGATCCATCACAAACCCGAGGGTAGCCAGCCGCTCGATGTACCCATTCATCTTTAGCATAAACTGTACTACAGATGAACCTTCTTGCATCTTAGAGGTGAAGAGGAGCCTAGAGACTTCGAACCTTTCGGATGTCGCTTGCTCATCAAAAAACTCATGAAAATGGAAGGCAATGGTATTAGCATCCATATGCTCATGCTGCTTTTGCAGTTCCGATACCATCGAGGCTAGCATGATGCAACTCGCCAGTTCAAAATCTGCCACATGCTTCTGATAGGCCAACAATTGGTCTGGAGTTGCATCGTCCCTAAGACGGTTGGGAAGAGGCTCTTCGAGGACATACACGAGCTTTTTTGCCTTGAGAACAATTCTCAAGTTTCTAAGTCAGTCAAAGAAGTCAACCCCAATCAATTTATTTGAATCCAAAATAGTGCGCAAATTCAAAGACATCATGATCAATCGATTAACCTAGAAATACAAAATGAGCATAAATGAGAAAGATGATTTAAAATGCATCAACATACATTTATAAATCCCATTCATTTTTCGAATTTCAAAAACCCCAAAATCATTTCGGGATATCGTAGGTCCATCTCCGAATGGGTTGATATCCAACATAGATATGAACAACCTTGGAGAGAGTCCAACAAGCCATTCATAGCTACAATGGTAGGTATCATGTATACCGATTGCATATCACATATATGCAACTATCACAATGTGCTATCAACTAATTGAATGTTCACACATACATCAGGTTGTTAACTCATTAACAAGTATGCATCATATGCATAGCACCCAACTTCACTTCCCTTCACATCGACCTTGGAGAGAGTCCAACAAGTCGATGCTCCAAGTTAAAGCTAACCCATTAATCAAGAAATAGTTTTAATATGGTTAGAGTGCATTCAACCAATTAGCCCAAATTGGAGAGAGTCCAACAACCAAAGCTAATGATTGACCTCTGACTCTTACCATATTAATATTAAACTATTCCATGGTTTGAACATGTTCGGGTTAGAGCCGGGCTTGGAGAGAGTCCAACAATCCAAACAAGAAATAGAACTCTGGTTCTAACTATATTAATGGAAGGTGTAGTCTTTAATATTGTGTAAGGGTTTTTAATGTCTCATCCTCTTTTGCATGCAAATAACTATTATCTACATGGCATGTCATACATGACATACATCTACATGTCACGACATGCATGGCATAATGATATGCATCTAATGCAATTACATGACATACAATTATGGCATGTACAAAATTTTCTTATATTTCATAACTATTTATGGAAATAAAATATGTTTGAGATTTGATTCTCCAAATCAAATCATGATTAAATTAAGAAATATATTTCCAAATCTAATCACATATTTTATTCATGGAAAGTGTTAATTAAGGAAAGTCAAATTTAATTTAGGAAACAAATTTCCTAAATTATCAAAACTATTTATGAAAATAAAATATATTTTAGATTTAATTCCTCAAATCAAATCATGATTAAATTAGGAAACAAATTTTCAAATCTAATCAAATATTTTATTTATTGAAAGTGTTAATTTCCATAAATACTTCTAAACTTTTCAAAAGTAGAAGATTTCCATAAATACTTCTATACTTTTCAAAATTAGAAATTTTCCATAAATACTTATAAACTTTCCAAAAGTAAAAAATTTTCATAAATACAATTATGACTATCGCAAAATAATTTTACAATTATGTCGAAACCCAACTTGGGCTCTGATACCACTGTTGGGTTTCTGGCACCGCAGCGAGTGTGTGTTCGTACATATTCCGTAAACATGTGCACAGTGGAAAAATTAAAAATTAATAAATCTAATTTATTACAGCACACACACCACACACATGCAAAGTACAACATATGTAGACATAATCATAATTTCAAATTTTGCAACGAAAGGAAATTACTCTAGTTATACCTGACATATCACGTGCAGCGGGAATGGTGTCAACCAGAGCAACTCTTGCTAGAATTGCCTCTATCCGTATCCATGCCGAGTACCGTCGGGATAGCTTTGCCAAGCTGCAAGCCTCATCTTCGTAGGAATTACTAGTCTCGTGTCGAAGATGATGTGATTGAGAGAAGATCACAATCCGAATAAATATTCGGATTTGAAAATGAGTCCCCAAAACTCGCTTCTCCAGAGAGGTATTCGTCAACCGATTGACGAATCCTTTGTCCTCCACCTATGAGGATTATCGAAGATCGAATCCCCGGCAAGGTAGCCGCTATCGGAGCTCTAAACGATGCTCTAACATGAAAGAAAACAAGCTGTCCAGAAAACTGGACAGCTTGGTGGAGGATTTGAAGGGAGTTGCTTATCGAGTCCGTGAGGGGAAATTTTGCTTCCCACTTCACCTTGGTTGTTTGTTCATGGCGATCCCATCGATGTCCCCGGATTAAAAAAATTTAATCCTAGACAAAAGGGATTTCCCAAATAATCAAGTCATCGTCGTGCTATTCGTTTAGAGAGGTCACTTAAACAAACTCGTTGTTCAAGCGACCATCCTCTATTCTACGAGTAGCCACGGAATAGACGATGTCTGGATCACCGGCTTTTGTATTTATGATCGAGATCCAAGTATTATTTAGCCACAAACAGATTTATATCATGCTCATAATTGAAAAACAAATACAAACATGTAACATATAAAAATTAGAGAATCGATATACCTCTCGATCTTCTAATGTATGACCTTCCTCCTTTCGGACGTCGTGTGGGCGACGATCTACCAAAAGTTGAAGCACCTAGATTGCAAATCTTCCTTCCTTGATCTTCCAAAGCAAGAGGAAGAATAGAAACAAAGCTCTATTCCTTCTTTCAACCAACAAATAACTTCCAAGGAGAAAGCTTGCCGCCGGCCAAGAAGGAAGAGGAGATTGAGAGTGGCCGGCCAAAAGCTTCAAGGGAGGACCCTAAACCTTTGTTCCACCAGCAAAGGAGAAGGAGAGGACTTATTTTGGACGCCGTCCAAGGGATGGAAGGAACTCCAAGGGCGCCAGCAGCTTGGGGAAGAAGAACAACATAAGGAAAAATTTCCTTATTAGGTGCCGCCCAAGCCCAAACCTTAGCTTCTATGCCTTGCCGCCCACTTCCAAAACCCTAGCTTCTCTTGAATTGATCTCCACGCCAACCCCTTGCCCTCCTTTTATAGAGTTAGGGATAAGCCTCCTTTTAATCTCCACCATTGGTTCTAGGGATTTAATCTCAATCGTCGGATCTAGAGATTTAATCTCAACCGTCGGATCTAGAGATTTAATCTCTACCTTTGGATCTAGAGTTTTGTTTCTATCCATTAGATCTAAAGCTTAATGAGGTGTTAATAGGCTACATTAGGGACCATGAGGAGGAGTTGAATCTGTGCCACCCATGGATCAAGCCCACATAAAGTCCGATCCATTAATGATAATCCAATCCACTAAAGGATTATCATTGATCTACCTCACCAACCCCCATATGATAATATGGGCTCCATATATTATTTGTACATTTTCTCCCCGTGTTTAAGATCTTGAATGTCCGTCGATTAATTAATTTATTGACCATTAATTAATCAACATCTAACTCCATGAGTAGTACCACTCAATCTTTTCATCATGCCGGACCAAGTCCACCTGCAGGGTTTACATGATGAACCTTATGAGCTTCTCAAGGAGACATCATCATCCTAATATATAGGACACGGTTTCCTCCTATAATCAACGGCACACCATATAAATAATATCATCTCCCAACTTACTGAGTCTATCGATTTAATCTATAAATCTCGCCCATTGGTAAATCAAAGAGATGAATACTAAGTATATATGTCCGTTATTATATCGGGATTAAGAGCATGTACATAATAATATCTGAGGTCCGATTTGATTATGTAGTCAGCAATAAATCGAATCACCTCTAAGTCGGTCCTCTCAATACACACAAAGTGCACTAGTGTGATTCTATGGTCAAGACAAACCAATACCAAATCACACTACAACCATTCCGATGGTTTGTCCAAAGTCATCTCAGTTGTGAGCCTTTACTTATACTTTACAAGGAGCTGATAACATAATCTCTCGTGTGACACCACACACCATGTTATCTACAATGTAATGTATTAGAAAATATGCATAGTCATAAAAATATATAAACAATGATCATGTGATTCTTATTTCAAAATAAAGATGTTCATACAAAAGGTAGACTTTTCAGTATACATCCCTACAATCTCCCACTTATACTAAAAGACTATGTTGTCCTCAAACATACATCGATCCCCATTCCTCCACATGCCTATCAAAAGCTCTCCGGAAGGGCCTTAGTGAAAGGATCAGCCAAGTTATCCTCCGATGCAATCTTGGCCACAACAACTTCTCCTCTCTTTACGATTTCTCGTATCAGGTGGTACTTGCGCTCTATGTGTTTACTTGCCTTATGGGCTCGTGGTTCTGAGAGCGCAGAATCAGATATCACTATTATCACAATAAATTGTGATAGTTTTGGGCAAACCAAGAATCACATCCAAGTCTATCAGGAAGTTCCTAAGCCACACAACTTCTTTGGTTGCCTCAGAGGCTGCCACATACTCAGCTTCCATGGTGGAGTCCGTCATGCATTTCTGCTGGACACTCCTCCATACAATGGCTCCACCTCCCAAAGTAAACACAAAACCTGAGGTAGACTTACTGTTATCCCTATCAGATTGGAAGTCGGAATCTGTGTAACCCACAGGGAGTAATTGGTCTGCCTGGTAAACTAGCATATAATCCCTAGTCCTTCTCAGGTACTTCAATATATGTTTTATCGCAGTCCAATGTCCATGTCCTGAATTACTCTGATATCTGCTGACCATGCCCACGGCATAGCAGATATCTGGTCTCGTACATAGCATCGCATACATGAGGCTTCCTACTGTCGAAGCATAAGGAACCGCCTTCATCTCCTCTATCTCCTCAGATGATCTAGGACACATCTCCTTAGATAAAGGAACTCCATGCCTGAAAGGTAGAAAACCCTTCTTGGAGTTCTGCATGCTAAAACGATCCATAATTGTGTCTATGTATGAAGCGTGGGATAAGCACAACATCCTTTTCCTGCGTTCCCTTATAACCATGATCCCAAGGATGTGTCCCACCTCTCCCAAGTCCTTCATATCAAACTGTTTAGACAACCATACCCTTACGTCCGATAACACCTTGATATTGTTGCCAATCAACAAAATGTCATCTATGTATAGTACAAGAAATACCATTACGTTTCCGTCACATCTCTTGTATACACAAGATTCATCCGGACTTTGAATAAATCCATAAGACTGGATTACCTCATCAAAGCGGATGTTCCAAGACCTCGAAGCTTGCTTCAATCCATAAATGGACCGATTAAGCTTACATACAAGATGTTCTTTGCCTTTAGCAATGAATCCCTCTGGTTGCTTCATATAGATGTTTTCCTCAAGACTTCCATTAAGGAAAGCTGTCTTGACATCCATGTTAGTTATAGCCCTAGAGCCAATCATGTGATGGTTGAAAAGGGAACATTTTGTATCATATTCAATAAAGGCAAAGGATTGGTTATTATATTTACATCTTGCTTGTGCCAGCTAAATTAAATATAATAATGCCATAGAAAAGTAGGTTCTTATCTACAGCACATCAATTGGCAGAATTGATTATGAGAGGCTGTAGAGAACACTTTCCTAAATGTTCCTAGTCAAGTATTAATATGCAAGGGCAATATTAATACATAAAGACTAGCATGTAGGTCCATTGATGACTTGATCTCACAAGTCATGGATATATGATATCAAGTTGACACATGGGTATATATTAGAGAATATATACTGAACTGACCCGCCATGAGAAAGTTTCATGGATCGTTATATGAGTGTCATAAACTTTCTCATGTGACTATTGGTATGAATAGTCCTCGAACTCAAGTCACTACTGTTCCTACATAAGGAATTATGTACTTTGGTATCACAAACGCCACCCGTAATGTGGTGGACCATAAAGGCGACATCGGGTATATAACAAATTATGCGGAGGGATGTGAGTGATGTAGATGGGATCTATCCCTCTCATATGACGAGAGTGATATCGGTGGGCCCCTTGATTGAGTAGAACTACTAAAACGCATGGCCATGCTCGAATGAGTCAATATGAGATATTGAGCTCATTTGTTTGAGTTAGTTTACTCAGGGATCAAGAAACACATAGATTGATCGAGGATGACACGGTCTATGCCTCATTGGTCAATCTGATATCAAGGATAGAAGGACACGGTCATACATTATAGTAGTCACGGAAAGGTTAGTGGATCTTGACTTATTTCAGAACTTGGGTAGCAATGATGTATTGCTAGATGCCGCCATTGCTTGTGTATCTAAAAGAGTTTAGATCCACTGCCAACGCTATGAGAGCCTATAGGGTCACACACAAAGAGCATGATGATTAGAAGAATTAGTGCATTCTAGTTTGACTAGAATAATTTGGGAATAAGCTTAAGTACAAAATGGTTTTTGGACTTTAAGCTTAATGAGAATTTTAGCTTATTGATTTAATGAGATTAATTCAATATGTTACCTTATTGATTAAATGAGATTAATTCAATATGATAACATAAGCTTATTGAATTAATAAGATTAATTCAACATGCATGAATGCCACACAAGCATGCCACATAAGCATGCCACCTAAGCTAGATAAGGTGGGCTTATTGAATTAATAAGATTAATTCAACATGCATGAATGCCACACAAGCATGCCACATAATCATGCCACCTAAGCTAGATATGGTGGAAGGAGACAAAGTGGTTTTGTCTCCTTAAAGTGGCCGCCAAACAAAGGTGTCTCAATGCAATGGATTGCATTGAATGGTAGGAGGTGAAAGGGTTTTTCCAACCCTATAAAGACTCCATGGAGTGGCCGCCAAAGTAAGATTGTGGTTGTGTGAGAGCTTGAGAGCTTGGTGGAAGCTTTGGTTGTGTGGTTTTGTGAGTGTAGGCTAGCAAGAAGAGTAGTCTTCTTCTTCCTTCTCTTTTTCCTAGCTTCCTCTCCTTTAGGACTTCTCTAGCAAGAAGTAAAGGAGAGCCCTTCTAGTTTTTCTTTTGTGAGACAAGAGCTTGCTCGTGGATACGTATAGAGGCACGGACATTTGAACGCGCTAAAGATCCAACAAACCAAAAGGAAAAGCGGATTAACAAGGGCACGCAACAAAGGTAATCCTCTCCTATAAGATAGGTTTGGTTTTAGAGAAATTTATTTTGTACGAGGTTTTCTTTCGCAAGGATCACTTGGAAGGGATCCTAATTTTTCCGTTGCGCATATGCTATTTTGCATATAGAAATCCCTACAAAGGGTATCAGAGCCACTTATAAAGATCGATAAAAAATAGTTTTTCTATTTTATATATGATATAGAAGTAGGATAAATTTTATTATGAGTTGATAATTGCATTAGCAATTTTTCAAACATAATAAAAATATCCGATGTCTTTTAAAAGTTAAAATTGACATGGTGCATGGTTATGGCCTAGTCCCAAAAGTTTGTGAATTGTGTGTGTTGTAATTTTAATACGGCCATGGTGTCGGCCTTCCTCCTAAAATTCTTGTTGTAAAATTAGTTTTAGACTCGAATGTACCTCGAGTATTTCTCCTTTTGTAATGTACAAAACAAAGATGGAGGGTCCATTGGAAGATGAGGTTACAAGGAGGAAGTCAACACACAAGACAACCAAAAGGAAGCACTTAGGAGAAGATGCTATCCCTAGGTTGACCAATCAATCTTTCATTGGCTTGAGAAGATTGTAGAATAAGGGTCATAACCATGACACACTTAGTTTAATATGTATGTGATGTATGTTAATTTAGCTTATATGTGATGTATGCTAATATGTATGTGATGCATGTTTAAGTTTATTTCTTAATAAGTCAAAACGATATGCCTACTAAAGTTCGTACTCACTACTTCTCGATCATTTGTTATTGGGTTTGCCAAAGCAAAGCAATGCATTTTATCTTGAAGAGTGCGAGTGGACAATCGTGATGTCCCGCTATCAAACTTGGTTAAAACTTAATTAAGTTTTCTTAATTAGTTAAGAAAGTAGAGGCATATATTAGCTTTGAACATAAGTTTTAAAATTAGTTTTATGTGATTTCCGAACATCGCACTTTGTCTTAGAAGTGGTCGCTGTTCGATATCCAAGAAGGCCTCGCGGCTCGCCACACCGAAGTCGGTTTAGGAATAAACACTAAACTAATCTAAACTTAACCAAAGCTATTAAAGAGTTACATCAGATGTAATTGGCAAAAGATTGCCTACCTAATCATACTACGCCTTGGGCGATTAGCCAAAGCCAACTCAAGACGAATTATGATGTGGATCTTTATCCCATATAAATTTATAGCTAAATAGAAGCTAATGATGTAAGCAAAATGTTTGCCTACATCAATGATTAGCCTATATCAAAGCTATGAGAATTTAGTGAGCACTCATTTAATTAAAGGCCTAATTAAATGACTTAGGTATGATACTTAATTTTGCATTTTAATGTTGTAGATCACCATGTCATCTAACAACACACCCCTCAACTTCATGATCTGTCTCTGAGAAGGACAAGCTCAATGGAGCTAACTTTCTAGATCGGTATAGGAACTTGAGGATTATCCTCAAGCAAGAACGCAAATCAGATGTCCTAGAGCAACTATCTCAAACACCCGCCCGCGCCACTCAGGCCGAAAAAGATGCTTATAAGAAGCATCAAGATGACGATTAGATGTGTCATGCCTTATGCTTGCCACCATGAACTCGAGCTTCGTATAACATGAGAACATGGATGCCTATGATATGGTTGAGCATTTGAAACAACTATATCAAGGACAAGCTAGGCACGAGCGCTTTGAAGTGTCTAAGGCTCTTTTGCATGCAAGATGCAAGAAGGAACACCGTAGGAACTCACGACTTAAAAATGATTGGGTACGCTGAGAACCTTGAAAGACTAGGTTTTCCATCGAGCCAAGAATTGGCAATCGATGTTATCCTCGCAATCGCTAAGCATATAATCAATTCGCCATGAATTATAACATGAATGAAATTGATAAATTTTTGCTCGAGATTCTCAAAGATGTTAAGAATCACAACCAATCTCAAAAAGAAAGTTAGTAAGTACTAATGGTCAAGAAGGGCAAAGGTAAGCGCAAAGGCAAGGGTAAGACCTGCCAAAGGCAAGGCCAATTCATCCACTTCAAAGGGTAAAGGTAAAGTACCTAAGGAAGGGATCGCTTCATTGCGTGAGATCGACACCGAAGCGAATCGCAAAGTCTACCTCGAGGAAGTAAAGAATAAAGAAGTGGGACTTCGCTGTATACACGCTATAGAAGTTAATCTATCTATTTCTTCTACATGGGTATTAGATATGGATGTGCATCTCACATTTGTACTAATGTGCGTGGATCCGAGAAATAGTAGACTAATGGCAAAAGGCGGGACTCACGAGTAGGCAATGGCGCAAAAGTTGTCTGTGAGTCAGTAGGAACATATTCTTTGTGTCTTTGCCCACCGGGCTTATCTTAGAACTAGAGGAGTGCTTTATATGTACTGCATTGACAAAGAACATAATTTCAGATCTTGTTTAGACAAGAAAACTTTTCTTTATAATAAAGGACAAATGTTGTTCCATTTATTTCGAATGAAATGTTCTATTGTAATGCACCACTTATGAATGGTCTCTATGTTCTAGATTTAGAAAACCCAATTTATAACGTAATACTAAACGTTCAAATCAATGATTTGAACCAAACATATCTCGCATCGCCGCTTAGGTCACATAAATGAAAAACGCATATCCCAACTCCATAAAGATGGATTATTGGACTCATTTGATTTTGAATCATATGAGGTATGCAAATCTTGTCTTTTAGGAAAGATGACTAAAACTCCATTTAGTGGACATGGCGAGAGCGACGGACTTGTTAGGACTCATACATACCGATGTATGTGGCCCTTTCAATGTCGGGCTGAGGAGGCTATAAGTACTTTATTACTTTCACCGATGATATGAGTAGATTTGGCTACTTATATTTGATGAGACATAAGTCGTAATCCTTTGAAAAGTTCAAAGAATTCAAGAATGAAGTACAAAACCAACTTGGTAAGCGATAAGCTACTTCGATCGATCGAGGTGGTGAATACCTTAGTCAAGAGTTTCGGATCACCGGCCGAGTGTGGATAATATCCCAACTCACTCCACCGAACACCACAATGGAATGGTGTATCCGAGAGGAGAAATCGTGACTCTATTAGATATGGTACGATCAATGATGAGCCGATCGATCTACCTACTTCCTTTTGGGGACTAGCTCTAGAGACAACCGCCACACTTAATCGCTCCCATCAAAAGCCGAGAAAAGACACCATATACGATATGGATCGAAGAGTCCCAAAATGTCTTTTATAAAGATTTGGGGTTGTGAAGCTTATGTTAAGACGTCAAGTCTCGATAAAATAGGACCCAAATCAGATAAGTGTTATTTTATAGGATATCCCAAGGAAACTAAGGGATATTACTTTTACAATCCCACACTTGGCAAGGTGTTTGTTGCTAAATGCTGTCTTTCTAGAAAGAGAATTTATTTCTAGAAAACTAGTGGAGTAAAATTCATCTTGAAGAAGTTCAAGATGACGATAACACTAAGGCTTCATGGAAAATGAACAGAACCACAAAGTGTTGTGGATGAGGAAATTGTTGCCCAAAGAGTTGTGGAGCAAACACTGCTCAAGTAGACCAACCTCTTCAGAGATCCGATAGATCCGCTGCCAACCCGAGAGATATTCTTTCTCGACTGACAACGGTGATGTATTGCTTGTCGATCGACGAGCCTACATCCTATCAAGAAGCTATGATGAGCCCAGATTCCGAGAAATGGCTAGAGGCCATGAGATCCAAATGGAATCCATGTACACCAACCAAGTATGGACTTTGGTTGATCCACCAAGGGGTAAAACCCATTGGGTGTAAGTGGGTCTTTAAAGTAAAGACTGACATGGATGGTAATAAGCATACCTATAAAGGTAGATTGGTGGCTAAAGGATTCAAACAAATTCATGGTATTGACTATGATGAAACCTTTCACCGGGCCATGATGCTTAAATCCATTCGATCATACTTATACCTACCACGATTATGAGATCCGGCAGATGGATGTCAAAACCGCTCAATGGAAAGCTACTCGAGGATGTGTACATGACACACCGAGGGTTTTGAAGATCCAAAGCATCCCGAAAGGTATGCAACCGCAAAGGTCCATTTATGGACTAAAGCAAGCCTCTCAAGCCGGAATCTTCGATTCGATGATGCAATCAAGGAGTTTGGTTTCATCAAGAATGAAGATGAACCTTGTGTCTACAAGAGAAATAGTGGGAGCACATTGTATTTCTTGTCTTGTATGTAGATGACATACTTCTCATCGGAAATGATATTCCCTCACCCACCGTGAAGATGTGGTTAGGGAATTGTTTCTCGATGAAAGACTTAGGTGAAGCCGCTTATATTCTAGGCATCAAGATCTATAGAGATAGATCTAAAAGATTACTTGGCCTAAGTCGAGTACATACATCGATAAAGTGCTAGATCGCTTTGCTATGCAAAATTCCAAGAAAGGATTTCGCTTTATCACATGGTGTGAGTCTTTCAAGACTCAATGTCCTCTTCTAAGGAGGAGAGAGATCGCATGGATAAGATCCCTTATGCATCCGCCATAGGGTCTATCATGTACGCCATGCTTTGTACTGCTCCCGACGCCTCGTGATGCTTTGAGCATGACGAGTAGATACCACTGGATCCAGTGAAAGTCATCGGATAGCAATAAAAATATTCTTAAATACTTACGAAGAACGAAAGAATATTTCCGATATTCGAGGCAATGAGGAGCTAATCAGAAGGGTTACGTGATGCAAGCTTCCAAATGCATAAGGATGACTATAGATCGCAATCGGTACGGTTTTGCTCCGAATGGTGGAGCCGTGAGTCGAAGAGTTCAAAGGTGACACGCTTGTCGATTCTACAATGAAGCCGAGTATATCGATCCGATGCAAAGAAAGGAGGTGTTTGGCCCGCAAGTTCATCGCTGAACTTGGGGTAGTTCCTAGCATCAGATCCAATAGACTCTATTGTGACAACAATGGGGCTATTGCATGTGCCAAGGAACCTCGATCACATCACCGACCAAACACATATCACAAGGCCCATCTCATTCGAGAGATCATCGATAGAGGAGATGTGAGGATATGCAGAGTACCGATGTAAGCCAACATCGCAGATCCATCACCAAGGCTTCGCACGAGGAAGCATGATGGTCACACTAGGTCACTAGGTATTAGATATCATAGTGATTGGTACTAGTGCTAGTGGGAGATTGTTAGTTATAGCCCTAGAACCAATCATGTGATGGTTGAATAGGGAACATTTTGTATCATATTCTATAAAGGCAAAGGATTGGTTATTATATTTACATCTTGTTTGCGCTACCTAAATTAAATATAATAATGCCCTAGAAAAGTAGGTTCTTATCTACAAAGACATCAATCGCGTAATTGATTATGAGAGGTCAGAGAGAACACTTTCCTAAATGTTCTAGTCAAGTATTAATATGCAAGGGCAATATTAATACATAAAGACTAGCATGTAGGTCAATTGATGACTTGATCTCACAAGTCATGGATATATGATATCAAGTTGACACATGGGTATATATTAGAGAATATATACTGAACTGACCCGCCATGAGAAAGTTTCATGGATCGTAATATGAGTGTCATAAACTTTCTCATGTGACTATTGGTATGAATAGTCCTCAAACCTGAAGTCACTACGGTTCCCTACATAAGGAGTTATGTACTTTGGTATCACAAACGCCACCCGTAATAGGTGGACCATAAAGGCGACATCGGGTATATAACAAATTATGCGAGGGATGTGAGTGATGTAGATGGGATCTATCCTCTCATATGACGAGAGTGATATCTGGTGGCCCTTGATTGAGTAGAACTACTAAAACGCATGGCCATGCTCGAATGAGTCAATATGAGATATTGAGCTCATTTGTTTGAGTTAGTTTACCTGTGATCAAGAAACACATAGATTGATCGAGGATGACACGCCTATGCCTCATTGGTCAATCTGATATCAAGGATAGAAGGACACGGCCATACATTATAGTAGTCACGGAAAGGTTAGCCTGATCTTGACTTATCTCAGAACTTGGGTAGCAATGATGTATTGCTAGATGTCCATTGCTTGTGTATCTAAAAGAGTTTAGATCCACCGCCAACGCTATGAGAGCCTATAGGTCACACACAAAGAGCAGCGATGATTAGAAGAATTAGTGCATTCTAGTTTGACTAGAATAATTTGGGAATAAGCTTAAGTACAAAATGATTTTTGGACTTTAAGCTTAATGAGAATTTTAGCTTATTGATTTAATGTGATTAATTAAATATGATACCTTATTGATTAAATGAGATTAATTCAATATGATAACATAAGCTTATTGAATTAATAAGACCTAAGCTAGATTCAATATGGCTAACATATTGAATTAATAAGATTAATTCAACATGCATGAATGCCATACAATGCCACATAAGCATGCCATACAAGCATGCCACCTAAGCTTAGATAAGGTGGAAGGAGACAAAGTGGTTTTTGTCTCCTTAAAGTGGCCGGCCAAACAAGGTGTCTCAATGCAATGGATTACATTGAATGGTAGGAGGTGAAAGGGTTTTTCCAACCCTATAAAAGACTCCATGGAG
This sequence comes from Wurfbainia villosa, assembly GCA_025175895.1. Lineage (NCBI taxonomy): Eukaryota > Viridiplantae > Streptophyta > Magnoliopsida > Zingiberales > Zingiberaceae > Wurfbainia > Wurfbainia villosa. The sequence continues at coordinate 84,480,159 of CM046003.1, read as the reverse complement.
TGGCCGGCCAAAGTAAGATTGTGGTTGTGTGAGAGCTTGAGAGCTTGGTGGAAGCTTTGGTTGTGTGGTTTTGTGAGTGTAGGCTAGCAAGAAGAGTAGTCTTCTTCTTCCCTTCTCTTTTTCCCTAGCTTCCTCTCCTTTAGGGACTTCTCTAGCAAGAAGTAAAGGAGAGCCCTTCTAGTTTTTCTTTTGTGAGACAAGAGCTTGCTCGTGTGGATACGTATAGAGGCACGGACATTTGAACGTGCTAAAGATCCAACAAACCAAAAGGAAAAGCGGGATTAACAAGGGCACGCAACAAAGGTAATCCTCTCCTATAAGATAGGTTTGGTTTTAGAGAAATTTATTTTGTACGAGGTTTTCTTTCGCAAGGATCACTAGGAAGGGATCCTAATTTTTCCGTTGCGCATATGCTATTTGGCATATAGAAATCCCTACAATCCATCTGCCACACCTCATAATCCATATGAGCTGCTATGCATAAGAGAATCCAGATAGACTTAAGCATGGCTACCGGCGAAAAGGTCTCCTCATAATCGATACCCTCTTTCTGAGTATACCCCTTCGCAACAAGCCTCGCTTTGAAGGTCTCAACCTTCCCATCTATTCCTCTCTTTCTCTTGTAGATTCACTTGCATTCAATGGTTTTTACACCATCGGGTGGGTCTACTAGCTCCCATACCTGATTTGAACCCATAGATTCAATCTCAGCATTCATTGCACTTTGCCAAGATGTTGCATCTTTATCTTGGATTACCTCATCATATGTCCAGGGATCAGGTTCATGTTCGCCAGGGATTAAATCAGAAGATTCTCCCAAGAACATGAATCTATCAGGCTGTCTCACAACCCTCCCACTACGACGAGGTATCACCTGTGTATCCTCTGTGATACGGTGTGCAGTGACATGTGGTATATCCTCTTATACCGGTGGTACTAAAGAAGAGACTTCCCCTTTTAATTCCTCCAGAATAATTTTTCTCTTGAGCTTGTGACTCATCACATAGTCTTCCTCTAGAAATCTAGCATTCGTGCTAATGATCACCCTCTGTTCTCTAGGACTATAAAACAAACCACCCTTCGTTCCTCTAGGATACCCAACGAATATGTGTACTTATGTACGAGGTTCCAACTTACCAGCATCTGCCTTCAGTACATGTGCTAGACTCTCCCATATCCGAATATGTCTTAGACTAGGCTTTCGCCCAATCCATAATTTTGTGGGAGTAGAAGGCACTGATTTAGATGGAACCAAGTTCAGAATGTACACTGTCGTATCTAGAGCATATCCCCAGAACGAATCTGGCAAGTTAGAATAACTCATCATCGATTTAACCATTTCCATAAGAGTCCTATTCCTTCGCTCTGCTACACCATTCTGTTGGGGTGTGCCAGGTGCAATCAATTGAGATTGAATCCCAACATCTAATAGGTAATCCCTAAACTCTCCCAAGAGGTACTCGCCACCATGATCATATCGTAGTGTCTTGATACTTTTACCTTGACGTTTCTCCACATCAGCCTTGAATTCTTTGAACTTGTCAAAGCATTCAGACTTGCGGCGCATCAGGTAAATGTATCCATATCTTGAGTAATCGTCTATGAAAGAGACGAAATACTCAAAACCACCTCTAGCCTAGATAGACATAGGACCACACAAATCAGAATGAACCAATTCTAACACATCTTTGGCTCTATACCCCTTGGCCTTAAAAGGCCTCTTGGTCATCTTACCCTCCAAGCAAGATTCATAGGTTGGGAGATCCTCCATCACTAATGAACCCAAAGGTCCATCAGCTATCAACCTTTGAATTCTTTTTAGGTTAATGTGACCAAGCCTAAGATGCCAAAGATATGTTTGGTTCATCTTCGAAGGTTCTTTTCTCTTATTGGAATTAGAAGATGAGTTATTAACTTCAATTTGCATCGTGGGAGGTTTTGGTTCAAGTGTGTACAAATTTCCTATCAATGCACCCGAACAGATAATGTCCCTATTCCTTCTTATAACAACTCTATGATTAAAAGAAATAGAATATCCATCCATAAACAATTTAAAAACCGAAATTAAATTCTTTCTAAATAAGGGTACATAAAGGAAATTCTTAAGAACCAAAAGTTTATTTTTCTCAAAAGATAAATGAACATCTCCCACTGTAACAGCTGCCACCTTCGTGGCATCGCCAAAGTACACGGTAATCTCCCCCTCAGCTAGTCGTCTGGTTTCCTGGAACCCCTGCAAAGTATTGCAGACATGATCAGTGGCTTCCATATCTACACACCAGGTGTCGGTAGATAACACCGCTAAATATGTTTCAGCGACTAGACCAAAAGATATACCTTTGTTCTTGCGGTTGGGGCAGTCCTTCTTCCAGTGTCCAGTCTGCTTACAAGTGAAGCACTTGCCTTTCGGCTTCTTCACTCCTCCCTGAGTACCTCCCACCGCCTTCGCCCCAGTTTGTTTCTTCTTCTTCTTGCCTTTCAGCTTAGAAGTAGAAACCTTTTGGGTCACCATGGCATGTGCCTGAGCACTTTGACGAAATAGCCCCTCTGTCGCTTGGAGTTCTATCAGGAGTTTCGCCAACGAATACAACCTCTTGTTCATGTTGTAGTTCAGGCCAAACTACTCAAAACTCCTATGTAGAGACTAGAGTATGATATCGACCTGGGTTTCCCCATTGATCTCAGCTCCTAGGACCTCCAGATCATTCAAATGAGCTATCATCTTGAGAACATGATCCCTCATGGGGGTTCCCTCGATCATGGTGGTCGTCATCAAGTTTCTCATGGCTTCTTGCCTCGCAGCACGATTCTGGTGTTCGAAAAGTTCCTTGAGATTTAGCATCATGTCATAAGCTGTGGGCATGGCTTGATGCTAATGTTGCAGTATATTTGACATAGATGTCAAAATGTAACACCGCGCCATCTCATCGGCCTTTACCCACTTCTTATAACTCTCTCTCTCCTTTTCCCCAGAATCTTATGCATGCGTGTGGTGTTAGTAATATATGAGAGATGTCCTAAGGCAATCGCCTTATGTTTGAACCATTTATATGATAAATGAAGATTCACTATTTGAGTATAAATATTTTTATGTATTTGATTGGATCTTAAACTCATTTACTGAATGTCCATGATACGATTCACAGCATGAAAGAATTTGTGATTGGATCACAACTAGTGAGTATCTCTACATGTGTAATTGTGATGTATCGAAATTATCCCTAGTCGATGAATTGATGGATTTAGACACCATTGATTCTGTCGAGACTAGCACGAGGTATACTCCTTGGTGTATCCAAGCTGTTGATTCTTACTAGCTAGAGACATTGTGATGTCCGAAGTTAATCGTGGATGCTAGTTATGGTAACTAGTTCATTGGAGTGATCAGCCGTAAGACTTCATATGGTTCTCTGCATATATAGATATATCAATGAAGTTCTTACTGTAGCTTAAGTACAATGTTCCTTTGACTTGCGGTATTCAAGTCATCTTGATCATAAATACTTATGCTTTGACATCTTAAGCAAGCATCTCTAAGGAGATGTGGACCCGGGATGATTGGGTATAAGTCGAAGTGATCGAAGGTGTTTGAATAGCCTATAAAGAATTCACCACTCCTGCGAGGAGATGTATACCCATGGCCTCTCGTTGGATTGTTACTAAAGTCTTTGGCCAAAGCATTACATGTTTAGAGTGAGGTACTCTTCGATACATGTGCAGTAACTAGAATCCGTAGGACGAGGAAATGATACTTGGGCTAGGTGTGACGTAGTCAACCTAGTGGGGACTGACACTATAGACCATGTCCTGAACCAAGTGGGTATAAGATGAGTGAAGGGAATGGGGCATAATTCATTCGAGCTGCTGAAGTGTTTCAGAAATAGTTCTGGATCAACCGTTGATCTTTGCGGTTAATTGGGAATCATGATGTACTACTAGGTGCCACTCATGATCGTTCTATAATTAATGGTTAATTATAGACGACCAATATAAATCGAGAACCTATTTGGTCACATGCACAACGAGCATAATCCGAAGGATTTAAATTGAGCTTGAGAATTAGATTCTCAGACCGAGAGAAACTAGGTTTGGTTGGACCAAACATGGAGCGAGCATGAAATCGTTTCAGTCGCAATGGAAGCGTGGATGGGTCGTGTCTTATGAAGACATGATGGATGAACCAAAGGGGTTTGGTTTGTTTTAAACGAATAAACAAAAGTTGGTTCGGTTCGTTTTAACTTAAAATAGACCAACATTGTTTGGTTTATTTTAACTTAAATTAATGGAGCGGGTTAACGGCCTTTTGGTTATGATCCGATAACCATTAAGAGAATTTGTTCTCTATAAAATAGGGCTTAAGGGTTTTGTTAAGCCCTAATCCTTGCAACCCTAAAGTTTCCGCCCACCCTCTCCCTCTTCTCCAAGTGGTTAGCGCTAACTTCTTTCACACCACCTTTAAAGCTCCTTGCCGGCCCAAGAAATGCCGCCCTCTCTCTTACCGGCGAGCTGCTGAGGACTCGATGATCTCCTTTGGGTCCGACGACAAGGTGAGCTTCAACCTTCTTTATTTGGCCGGCCCCTATTCCTCCACCAAAGCTGTCCAGTTTTCTAGACAGCTTGTTTCCTTTTTGTCGGAGCGTCGTTTGGACGACGTTTGGAGCTCCGACAGTGGTAGCCTTGCCGGGGATTTGATCTCCGATAATCCTCATAGGTGGAGGACGAAGGATGTTGGTGCAGTAGGCACCTAAGTCGAACCTGAGTTTTGATTATAGCAAACGATACAAAGTTAAGCTCATGTTGTTATCTCATGAGCTGAATCGAGTGTGCAAAAAATTGCTATAGCTGGAGCTGAAGGCTAGCGACACCTGGAGGAAGCCGCGGTGGTCGGGCGACACTCAAGTGACTTCGGAGGGAGCCGAAGGAATTGAGTGGAAGGCCGAAAGCAAAAGCAACACGTAAGTATCGAGGTAAGCTCATGTGTGTGAGTGTAAGTAAGGTCGTATTCTCGTTACGGGGAAAGACTTAAGCGTAGATCCGACCCAAGGCATCTCATAGGTGGTCTAGGTCGAGATCGGACGGTCGACGACCGTCGAAATAATGTTTTGTTTAAGCTAACATTGCCTGACCGGTCGATTGCCAACTGAAGGACTCGCATCGCCATCCATCGGGTGACTACGGCTAGCACTGATCGATCGCCAATGATTGGGTGATGGCCATCGATCATGGTCAAAGGATTAGCCTCAAGGAGTCAAGGTTTATCACCAAATTTCAAGGGGAGTAGTGCTCAAATATGATTGGCTAGGGTTCCTCTCGAAAAGGGGCTCAAAGGCTATAAAAGGAGATCCTAACCTAGGGTTTCAAGATAATTCTAAGTGCTCAAAAGCTTCCGCAACGCGACTCCGACGACTCACATTAACGGCGAGTCTTGCCAACAACCCTAGCTTAAGGTCTTTCTTTTTAGTTGTTGGTATAATCCTTGTTATTGTTTTCAATATTGCAACTCTTTTACTCGAGGTTTTTCTATCGTTGCATTTTACTTTAATAGAAGAGAGGGTTTGTCTCTCTATCATTTTGCTTCGAAAGTTTTTTTGTAATCGTCAAACTCCTACCTCCAACGAGGAGGAGTGTTTTAGTGAATTGCCCTCCGTACACGGTCTAGGACCGTTAGGGCCTTGGAGTAATAGCCGAAGGCTACGAACCAAGTAAAAAATAAACTTGTCTATTTTTGTTTCATTTACATTTCCACTGCGTATATTTGTCTTGAAACGAATACGAAAGAAAAAGGCTTTTTGCTATTCACCCCCCCCCCTCTAGCGAACCGCATCGATCCAACAATTGGTATCAGAGCCGGGGGTTGCTAAGATTTGGTGAAACCACCAATCTAGCCATTTTTACAGATTTATTTTTTTTTTCTTTTAATTCTGTTTTTTTTCTTTTTTTTTTATTTATTTTGCTTTGTTAAATATTCTCCCGCACTACTTATCCAAGATGCGAGTCTTGGCACTTGTTTTTGTGTTTTTGTCGTTGCTAGTTTCTTCGTCGTCGTCTCCTTGTGTCTTTTGTTCTAATGTCCCATCTCGAGGGTTTTAGCACCGTCCGACCTCCGTTTTACAATGGAGATGACTTCCGTTATTGGAAGGGTCAGATGGAATGCTTCCAAAAAACCCAAATAGAGATGTGGATTGTGATCCAAACCGGGTTCACCCTTCCTACTAATGAAGAAGGTGAATCCTTGGATTACAATCAATGGACCATTGCGACAAAACGACAAGTCGAAGCCGACGCCAAGGCAACACAAATCCTCCAATGCGGCCTATCCAAAGAGGAGCTAAATCGCGCCGGCCCCTTCATAAGCGCAAAAGATCTTTGGACAAAACTAGTGGAGCTACATGAAGGGACCGATGAAGCCAAGGTATGTAAGCGCAACCTCTTGTTCAATAAATTATATAATCTAAAAATGCATGAACACGAATCCGCGACGCAACTCCATGCCCGTATCCAAGACATAGTCAACAACCTACACGCAATTGGGCAAAAGGTCAAAAATCGTGACCTTATAAGGTATGTTCTAAACTCTTTTCCGAGGACTACCTTGTGGGCATCCATGGTCGATGCTTACAAGGTCTCCAAAGACCTCTCTAAACTTAGATTAGATGAACTCTTTTCCGATTTTGAATTACATGAGCAGTCCAACTCGGAACCCGAGAGGGGTATAGCCTTGTTTGCAGGTTCAAAGAAGAAGAAAATCGCAAGCAAGCCACCACCAACCGAGGAGGAAGACGAGTCCGAAGAAGAAGTTGACCCGGAATTGACTGCCGAGCTAATGAACCTAGCTCGAAGGATAGCCAAGGGACGAAAGTGAACCACAACTCGACCCAACCAAGGTAAGCCTAAAAGTTCTAATATTAGGTGTTATGAGTGTAACAGGTTTGGACATATCAAGTCCGAGTGCCCCAAGCTCAACCACAAAGCACCTAAGCACAAGAAGGCCCTCAACGCGACATGGGAAGAAGCGTCATCCAAGAAGGCGAAGACCACGCCTTCATGGAGAATCAATCAATTGAGCGACAACTTGAACTCGAACTTGTCGAACTCGAGGATGACTCGGACTATGAAGCTACCTTCAAGTCAAGCCACGGATACGCATCCGGTTCAAAAGATACCCTTAAAGTAAGTCGAACTTTATTTAATACTTTACAAAATACGGTTAGGTTTTTGTCTAGGAAATTAGTTAAATCTGAGTCCAAGGTCGAGACCCTGGTTGAGGAGGTCAAACTCCTCAAACACAAGGTCTCCCTAACCTCTTCGACTAGTCGAGTTCAAGAGAAGGACTCAACTCGGGTTGAAAACTCAAGTTGAGAACTCACTCTTGAAAAGTCAAGTCAAGATCTTAGGAACACGCTTGGAAAGGTTCACTGGGATCCAAAGGACTTGACCTCCTACTTGGATCTCAAAGGGTCCGTGTACAACAAGGTCGACTAGGGTTTAACTCAAACACGACTAATAGGTCGTATATGTCGATTGTAAGTCGACATAGGAAACATGTCCAAGCATGGGTCCCTAAGAACCTTTTGATTTCAACTCTAGGATCCAACCCGTACTGGATTCCCAAGGACTAAATCCACTATGTGGATAGACCGAACCGATTCAACGGTCTAGGGGGAGCCAGTACAAAACATGTTTGTGCTTTAACTTAGAAATTGCATGTTTTAACTTAGAAAGTTTGTGCTTTAACTTAGAAATTGTATGCTTTAACTTAGAAAGTTTGTGCTTTAAAACTTGTGAACTCACTTAGAACATGAACATAACCAACTAAAATTCTTCGAAAAGATTGAGCCTCGGGGAGCCTCTTTTCAAAAACATAACCAACTAAAATTCTTTGAAAAGATTGAGCCTCAGGGAGTCTCTTTTCAAAAATAACCAGTTAGACTAGGAAATAGTCTTAGGTGAGTCAAGTCATCATTTTCTTGAAAATGGCTTTGTCTAAGGAAGTGGTCGATGATCCGATAAAAGAAGGCCCCTGTGCCTCACCACGACCTGGAAGCCATGATCTTGAAAAGGTAAACTTGACAAGCCTAGGGTCAAATCCAAATCTAACATAAAATTACTTGAACCTAAATGCACTTAATCAACTCAATTGGAAGTCATCTCACAAAAAACACATAAGTATAACATGCTTGATCATATAGACACAGGTGAGATGACCTAGGTTTAACAACTCACAACCAATTTTTTTTTAAATCTAACATCCAATCCAACCACCTTGTGTGTAGGATCAATGGATGTTGGACAGCAGTTGCTCCCGACACATGACCGGGGATCAACTCAAATTCACAAAGCTTCGATTCAAACGACAAGGATCGGTAGCCTTTGGGAATAACGGCAAGCTCAAAATCGTCGGATCGGGTGATATCGAGCTTAACTCGAATTTTGTTATTAAAAATGTATTACTTGTAGAGAATTTTGAATATAACCTGCTTAGCGTAAGTCAATTATGTGACAATAACTATAAGCTCATATTTTTAGAAAATGAATGTGTAATTAAAACAAATAAAACAGCTAAAACAATACTCAAAGAAACTAGGACAAATAACATTTATACAATTAACTTAATCAAATCCTCATCCAAATGTCTTATGTCACAGGAAGAGGAATCATGGTTGTGGCACCGACGACTCGGTCACTCGCACCCAAGACTCGTCCACAAGATGAGTCAGAGTGGCTTAGTCAGAGGCTTACCCAACCTCAACAACTTGGTTAATAAAATCTGTAATGCTTGTCAACAAGGAAAACAACCTAGGACACAACACAAGTTAACTAACCAAGAACGAACCTCAAGTGTACTTGAGCTCCTGCATATGGATCTATTCGATTCACATGGAGCCAAGTCACTCAATAGAAGTCAATATTGCTTAGTCATAATTGACGACTACCTGTGTTTACTTGGGTTAGGTTCATCAAACATAAAAATGATACCCTAGATCAATTAATCAATCTATTCAAATTAATCGAGAATCAAAAAAACCTTAAGGTTAAAAGACTTAGAAGCGATCATGGTGGTGAATTTGAAAATCAAAGGTTCACCGACTTCTGTAACCTAAACGGATACCACCATGAATTCTCTTGCCCTAGGACCCCTCAACAAAATGGCCTAGTGGAGCGGAAAAACCGAACTCTACAAGAAGCCGCTAGGACCATGTTGAACGAATACGACCTACCTGATAGGTTTTAGGCAGAAGCCGTTAGCACGGCTTGCTATGTCCAGAATAGGATCCTTATGGTAAAGAGGCACCTTAAGACCTCGTACGAGATTTATCACAATAAAGTACCCAACATCAAGTACTTTAGGGTATTTGGATGTAAAGTACATATCTTAAACACTAAGAACCACCTAGGGAAATTCGAATCCAAAACCTCCACCGGAATCTTCTTAGGATACTCAACCACAAGTAGGGCCTATAGGGTATATAACCACGATACCCTTAAAGTCGAAGAGACTATTAATGTAGTGTTCGAAGTACCGAACCTACAAAACCCTTAATGACCCCAAGTGTTGAGCCCACTGATACCAAACTCATCTCCGACCCTGAGATCGAGTCTAATCCACATCAACCAACTTCTCTTGTCGACCAAGTGACAAGTGATCCGAGTCAAACTAGTGTTCAACCAAGTCACCCCATTGATCAAGCATTAGGTGACACAAACCCAACCCAATCTAGGATTCAAACTAACCACCCTATCGATCAAGTGATAGGAGATCCTAATCTAGGAGTTCGAACTAGAGCATCCTATAGGAACCTTAGTCAAATTTCCTTAATTTCAAAGATAGAACCCAAATCAATTGAACAAGCTCTTCTTGATCCCGATTTGATTATTGCAATGCAAGAAGAGCTAGCTCAATTTACTAGGAATGAAGTGTGGGAATTAGTACCACCACCTAAAGACAAAATGATAATTGGAACAAAGTGGGTGTTTCGAAATAAGCTTGATGATAAAGGTGAAGTAGTTAGAAACAAGGCTAGGTTAGTCGCCAAAGGGTTTAGTCAAGTCGAAGGCTTAGATTACGATGAAACCTATGCCCCAGTAGCTAGACTCGAATCCATTCGAATGTTGCTAGCTTATGCCGCACATCGAGGATTTAAGCTGTTTCAAATGGATGTTAAGTCGGCATTCCTAAATGGATACATTAAAGAAGAAGTTTATGTTAGCCAACCCCCCGGATTCGAAAATCTAGATAAACCCGACCATGTTCTAAAACTTAAGAAAGCTCTCTATGGACTTAAACAAGCTCCTCGAGCTTGGTACGAGAGACTTTCAATCCATCTTAAGTCAAAAGGGTTTAACCAAGGCTTAGTTGACCCAACTCTCTCGTGAAAAACCTTAGGTAAAGAAATATTCATAGCTCAAATTTACGAGACAATATAATTTTTGGAACCTCTAACTCACTCTTATACTAAACGAGTTCATTTCACTCATGGAAAGTGAGTTCAAATGAACTTGGTAGGCAGTTAAGTTTCTTTTAGGTCTACAAATTAAACAAACTAAGGATGGTATATACCTATATCAACAAAAATACACTAAGGAGTTAATTAAAAGATTTGGAATGCAAGACGCTAAGATAATAAACACCCCAATGGCGATTAATGTTAACATAGGAGAAGACCTAGAAATAAGTCCATTGACTTAAAGTACTATAGAGCGATAGGAAGTCTCCTATACTTAATCATGAGCCAATTCGACATCCTATTCGCAAGAAGTATGTGCGCCTGTTTCAAACCTATGCTAAGGAGTCTCACCTAACCCTAGTTAAGCGTATCCTTAGATATCTTAAGGGCACACTTAACGCTGGTATTTGCACCCTAGATCTACGGAGTTCAACTAATGGCCATCCGATTCGGACTATGCCGTAGTAAGCTCGATAGAAAGAGCACGAGTGGTTGTCAACTTCTCGGCCCGAGTCTAGTAAGTTGGTGCAAAGAGGAAGCAACATGCGGTCGCTTTATCTACCACCAAAGCCGAATACATCGCGATGGGTGAGTGTGTCACCCAACTTCTTTGGATGAAGCACACTCTCCGCGACTTTAAGTTAGACTTTACGAATACTAAACTTCACGTAGACAAATATTAGTTCAATTAATCTTACTAAGAACTGATATGTCACTCTAGGACCAAACATATAGAGGTCAAACACCATTTCATTCGAGAACATGTGGCCAACGGAGCCAATACAACTCAATACGTGAATCAAGTCTAACTTAGCGCATCTATTTACTAAACCCCTACCCGGCCGAATTTAGTCTATTAAGACGAAAATTGGGCATGTGCGTAGAATAGGAACTTGCAAATTATATTTTCTTACTACTATTTCTTAAATTTTCATTTTATGGAACTAGCATAGACATACCTTAGATATCATGCACCTATAGATTTAAGGAGCTAATACATCTCACAACACATAGGACTAATGTGTTTGTGAGATGGGTGTGAGATGTTAGGACCTTACTCCCGGTTCCAGATGTAGATCTAGTGCATCGCCATGAACCATGGAGTATAATCATACACACTAACCGATCAATCAGACTGGTTGATCTTCATATCAATCAAGCCAAATATGAGTAACATTTTATAGATGAGCTTATTTTCAGATATTTTTTTATAAAAATGGGGAACATGCTTGGACTTTAAATTTAACACTTATTTTTTGACAACTTAACTCTTACTTCATATTTAAACCAAAAGTTAAAACTTATTCAAAGGCCAAAGAATTCTTAACTTAAACTTATTTATTTTAAATACTATGGCCAATATTAAGTAATTTTGGTTACTTAATTCTTTTTTATTAGCAAACAACAAGTCTGAGAGTTAAAACTCAATCTCAAGTACTCACCTCCAAGGGGAGGATTCTCAAGGGGGAGCACCAAAAGAGTTTTTATACTCCTGCTCATTCATGCTCTTAACACTCCCGCTCATTCATGCATATCTTTTATTTATTCTCTTAACTTTATATGTGGGTTTGACATAAATAAAAAAGGGGGAGATTGTTGGTGCAGCAGGCACCTAAGTCGAACTCGAGTTTTGATTATAGCAACGATACAAAGTTAAGCTCATGTTGTTATCTCATAATCGAAAGGTGCGTAAAATTGCTATAGCCGAGTCAAGGCTAGCGACACCCGAGGAAGCCACGGTGGTCGGGCGACACTCAAGTGACTTCGAGGGAGCCAAGGAATTGAGTGGAAGGCCAAGCAAAAGCAACACGTAAGTATCGAGGTAAGCTCGTGTGTAGTGTAAGGTCGATCCTCGCATGGGAAAGACTTGCGAGATCCGACCAAGACATCTCATAGGTGGTCTAGGTCGAGATCGACGGTCGACGACCGTCAAAATAATGTTTTCTTGCTAACATTGTTTTGCAACAAGATCGACGCTAACTCGACTCGATCGCCCATCACGGTGACTACGGCTAGCACTGATCGGATGTCGCCAAGAATGATCGGGTGATGGCCATCAATCGGGCCGTCAAAGGATCAGCCTCGAGGAGTCAAGGTTTATCACCAAATTGCAAGGGGAGTGGTGCTCAAATATGATTAGCTAGGGTTCCTCTCGAAAAGGGGCTCAAAGGCTATAAAAGGAGATCCTAACCTAGGGTTTCAAGATAATTCTAAGTGCTCAAAAGCTTCCGCAATGCTGCGACTCTCCGACGACTCTATGACAACGAAGTGCTGCCAACAACCCTAGCTTAAGGTCTTTCTTTTTAGTTGTTGGTATAATCCTTATTATTTTTTTCAATATTGCAACTCTTTTACTCGAGGTTTTTCTATCGTTGCATTTTACTTTAATAGAAGAGAGGGTTTGTCTCTCTATCATTTTTCTTCGAAAGTTTTTTTGTAATCGTCAAACTCCTACCTCCAACGAGGAGGAGTGTTTTAGTGAATTGCCCTCCGTACACGGTCTAGGACCGTTAGGGCCTTGGAGTAGTAGCCGAAGGCTACGAACCAAGTAAAAAATAAACTTGTCTATTTTTGTTTCATTTACATTTCCGCTGCGTATATTTGTCTTGAAACAAATTCGAAAGAAAAAGGCTTTTCGCTATTCACCCCCCCCCCCTCTAGCGAACTGCATCGATCCAACAAAGGATTCGTCAAACGGTTGACGAATACCTCTCCGGAGAAGCGAGTTTTTGAGGACTCGTTTTGGATCCAAATTTTGATTCGGATCGTGATCTTCTCTCAATCACATCATCTTCAACATGAGGCTAGTAACCCGTACGAAGACGAGGCTCGTGACTTTGTGAAGTCATCCCGAAGATACTCGGCGTGGATACGGATAGAGGCGATTCTAGCGAGGATCGCTCCGGTTGATGTCTTTCCCGCTACATGTGATACGTCAGGTATACGTAGTATAAATTTCCTTTTATTGTAAAATTTGAAATTGCGGTTATGTCTATATATGTTGTACTATGTATGCATGTGGTGTGTGTGTTGTAATAAATTAGATTTATTATTTTATTTCTTCCGCTGTGCACATGTTTAAGAAACATGTTCGAACACACACTCGCCGCGGTGTCGGAAACCCAACAGTGGTATCAGAGCCCAGGTTGTCTTTCAACATAATCGTAAAATTATTTTGCGATAGTCATAATAATATTTCTGGAAATTTTTTACTTTTGGAAAGTTAGAAGTATTTATGGAAATTTTTAATTTTGGAAAGACTAGAAGTATTTATGGCAATCTTCTACTTTTGGAAAGTTGGAAGTATTTATGGAAATTGATATTTTCCATAAATAAAATATTTGATTAGATTTGGAAATTTGTTTCCTAATTTAATCTTGATTTGATTTGGGAAATTAAATCTTAAAAATATTTTATTTCCATAAGTAGTTTTGATGATTTTGGAAATTGGTTTCCTAAATTGACTTTCCTTAATCAACTATTTCCACAAATAAAATATGTGATTAGATTTGGAAATTTATTTCCTAATTTAATCATGATTTGATTTGGAGAATCAAATCTTAAACATATTTTATTTCCATAAATAGTTATGACATATAAGGAAATTTTGTACATGACATAATTGTATGCCATGTAATTGCATTAGATGCATATCATTATGTCATGCGTGTCGTGACATGTAGATGTATGTCATGTATGTCATGCCATGTAGATAATAGTTATTTGCATGCAAAGAGGATGAGACATAAAACCCTTACTCAATATTAAAGCCTACACCTTCCATTAATATGGTTAGAACCAGAGTTCCGTTTCTTGTTTGGGTTGTTGGACTCTCTCCAAGCCCGGCTCGAACCCGAACATGTTCAAACCATGGAATAGTTTAATACTAATATGGTAAGAGTCAGAGGTCAATCGTTAGCTTTGGTTGTTGGACTCTCTCCAAGACGAGCTAATTGGTTGAATGCGCTCTAACCATATTAAAATTATTTCTCGATTAATGGGTTGGCTTTAACCTAGAGCATCGGCTTGTTGGACTCTCTCCAAGGTCGATGTTAAGGGAGGTGAAGTTGGGTGCTATGCATATGATGCATACTTGTTAATGTGTTAACAACCTGATGTATGTGTGAACATTCAATTAGTTGATAGCACATTGTGATAGTTGCATATACATGATATGCAATCGATATATTTGATACCTACCATCGTAGTTATGAATGGCTTGTTGGACTCTCTCCAAGGTTGTTCATATCTATGATGGATATCAGTCCATTCGGAGATGGACCTACGATCTCCCGAAGTGATTTTGGGGTTTTTGAATTTCGAAAAATGAATGGGATTTATAAATGTATGTTGATGCATTTTAAAATTATTTTCTCATATATGCTCGTTTTGTATTTCTAGGTTAATCGATTGATCATGACGTCTTTGAATTTGTGCACTATTTTGGATTCAAACAAATTGACTGGGCCTAACTTCCTGGACTGGCTTAGAAACTTGAGAATTGTTCTCAAGGCGGAAAAGCTAGCATATGTCCTTGAAGAGCCACTTTCCAACCGTCCTAGGGACGATGCAACTCCAGACCAAATGTTGGTCTATCATAAACAAGTGGCAGATTTTGAACTGGCGAGTTGCATCATGCTAGCTGCGATGGTACCTGAGCTGCATAAGCAGCATGAGTATATGGATGCTAATACCATGGTCTTCCATCTTCATGAGTTTTTTGATGAGCAAGCGAGATCCGAAAGGTTCAAAGTCTCCAGGCTCCTCTTCACCACGAAGATGCAAGAAGGTTCGTCTGTAGTGCAGTTTGTGCTAAAGATGAACGGGTACATCGAGCGGCTAGCCACCCTCGGGTTTGTGATGGATCATGAATTAAGTATTGACTTAATTCTGCATTGTTTGCCCAAGAGTTTCTCACAATTTGTGATGAACTATCGGATGAACAAATTAGAATCCACTATTCCTGAGCTCCTCAATATGCTGAAGACTGTAGAGCCTTCTGTGAAGCATGAGGATAAGGCGGTTCTGTTAGTTGATTCCTCAAAGAAAGGTTCTAAGAGGAAGGCAAAGGAACAGAAGAAAGGGAAGAACAAGAAGGTTAAGAAGGCAGAACCAGTACAAAAGGGCACTTGCCATCATTGTGGCAAGGAAGGCCACTGGCGAAGAAACTGCAAGATTTATCTTGAGTCCATGAAGAAAGAGAAGGCATTTGATGCCCCATCCTCTTCAGGTATCTTCGTTATTGATTGTCATTCTATTTCCTTAGACACTTGGGTATTGGATATTGGGTGTGGCTCACATATACGTAATGACATACAGGGGCTAAGGAATAGAAGAAGACTCGTCAGAGGGGAGTCAAATTTGCGAGTTGGCAATGGAGCAAAGGTTGCTGCGGTCACCATCGGAACTTATTTGCTGAAGCTCCCTAGCGGACTAGTCTTGGAACTGGACAATTGCTATTGTGTTCCTTCTCTAATAAAGAACATTGTTTCTATTTCCTGTTTAAATAGAAATGGTTACCATTTGACATTTAGTAAGAATTGTTGTTATATAACTTTGAATGGCGTACTTTATGGAACTGGAACTTTGAGCAATGGAATTTATACGTTGGGCGTATCCAGTGACATTTTCAATATCGAAGCGAGCAACAAGCGTGCTCGAAAAGATAATCAATTAGACTCCTACATGTGGCATTGTCGTCTTGGCCATGTAAGCAAGAAACGCATGTCCGAATTACACCGGTATGGAATTCTGGAATCGTTTGAATTGGATTCATATGATACATGTGAATCATGCTTGAAAGGCAAGATGACTAAGTTACCTTTTACAGGAAAAGGTGAACGAGTGGGAGAGTTGCTAGGTCTAATACATACTGATGTATGTGGACCTATGTCAACTCAAGCTTTAGGAGGCTATAGCTACTTCATTACCTTCACCGATGATCACTCACGATTTGGGTATGTGTTCTTGATGAAACACAAGTCTGAAGCCATTGAAAGGTTCAAAGAATTCAGAAATGAAGTAGACAAACAACATGACAAGAGTATTAAAATACTTCGATCGGATCGAGGTGGTGAATACTTAAGTCAAGAGTTTCTTGATTATCTAAGAGACAATGGTATATTGTCTCAATGGACTCCGCCATATACACCACAGTATAATGGTGTATCTGAGAGGCGAAACCGGACCTTGTTGAACATGGTCAGGTCAATGATGAATCATGCAAATCTTCCTAAGTCCTTTTGGGGCTATGCACTTCAAACAGCTGTTTACTTGTTAAACAGAATGTCAACCAAGGTAGTCTCCACTACTCCATATGAGATATGGAATAGTAAGAAACCTCGTGTATCTTACTTGAAGATATGGGGTTGTCCTGCTTATGTGAAGCGGACTGTATCAGACAAATTGGATGCTAAGTCTGATAAATGTCTATTTATTGGATACCCTAAGGAAACAAGGGGTTACCAATTCTATCATCCTGTGGAACAAAAGGTGTTTGTTTTAAGGCATGTTGTGTTTCTAGAGAAAGAGTTTCTCTTGCAAGAAAACAGTGGGAGTGTCGTCGAGCTTGAGGAGGCTCGAGAGACTCAAATAGACATTGATGAGATACCTGGTGAAGCACAACAGCCGATAACTCATAGTGATGAGCAATCGGTTGGACCTATTGAAACACCACATCTTCGTAGATCTTGTAGAACACGCAACATTCCTGAGAGATATGGATTTCTCGTAAGTGAATCGAATGATGTGTTACTCATTGATGATGAGGAGCCTACCAGTTATGAAGAAGTGCTGACAAGTTCAGAAAGGGATAAGTGGCTTGATGCCATGAAGTCGGAAATGGATTCCATGTATGAAAACCAAGTTTGGAACTTGGTTGACCCACCTGAAGGCATAAAGCCTATAGGGTGCAAGTGGGTTTTCAAGAAGAAAACCGACATGGATGGTAATGTGATTACCTATAAGGCTAGATTGGTGGCGAAAGGATATCGTCAAAAATAAGGTGTTGATTATGACGAAACCTATTCGCCTGTAGCTATGCTTAAATCCATTCGGATGCTCCTGGCCATAGCGGCTCATTATGATTATGAGATATGGCAGATGGATGTGAAAACAGCTTTCCTTAATGAAAACCTGCTCGAGGACGTGTATATGATACAGCCTGAGGGTTTCACATCGATTGATAAAACCAAGGTATGCAAATTGTGACGGTCCATATATAGATTGAAGCAAGCATCCAGGAGCTAGAATATCCGTTTTGATGAGACAATCAAAAAGTTTGATTTCTCACAAAATCCAGACGAACCTTGTGTGTACAAGAAGGTTAGTGGGAGTGCAGTCGTGTTCCTAGTATTGTATGTTGATGACATATTACTTATAGGAAACGATGTTTCAGTCTTACAGTCAGTTAAGATTTGGTTATCCAAGACATTCTCCATGAAAGACCTGGGAGAAGCAACCTACATCCTCGGGATTAAGATCTATAGAGATAGATCGAAACGGTTGCTTGGTCTTTCGCAGTCTACATATATAGACCGAGTGCTAAAGAGGTTTAGCATGTCGGAATCCAAGAAAGGTTTCCTACCCATCAGGCATGGGATACACCTTTCGAAATCTATGTGTCCACGCACAGAAGACGAGAGGATTTGCATTAATAAGATTCCCTATGCATCTGCAATAGAATCTATCATGTATGTTATGTTATGTACGAGGCCCGATGTATCGTATGCTCTGAGTGTCACGAGTAGATACCAGTCTGATCCAGGAATGGATCATTGGGTGGCTGTTAAGACAATCCTTAAGTACTTAAGAAGAACTAAGGATGTGTTCCTAATATATGGAGAAGGGGACATGGTGATACGCGAGTATACGGATGCCAGCTTCCAGACAGACAAGGATGATTCCATGTCTCAGTCTGGGTATGTATTCACCTGGAATGGAGGTGCAATAAGTTGGAAAGGTTCCAAGCTTGACACTATAGCGGATTCTGCCACTAAGGCAGAATACATTGCAGCTTCGGAAGCAGCAAAGGAAGCGGTTTGGATCAAGAAGTTCATTTATGAACTTGGTGTGGTTCCAGCCATTGTTGAAGCAATACCGGTCTACTGCGACAATAATGGAGCAATTACACAGGCAAAAGAGCCAAGGTCTCATCAACGATCCAAACATGTGCTTCGCCGCTATCATCTGATCAGAGAGATCATTAGTAGGAAGGAAATACAAATCGAGAAAATCCACACTGAAAGGAACTTAGCAGATCCTTTGACTAAGGCATTACCTCAAAGTAAGTTTGCGGGTCATGTTAGAGCTTATGGTATTGCATACCGTAGCGATTGGCATTAGGCCAAGTGGGAGTTTGTTAGTAATATATGAGAGATGCCCTAAGGCAATCGCCTTATGTTTGAACCATTTATATGATAAATGAAGATTCACTATTTGAGTATACATGTTTTCATGTATTTGATTGGATCTTAAACTCATTTACTGAATGTCCACGATACGATTCACAACATGAAAGAATTTGTGATTGGATCACAACTAGTGAGTATCTCTACATGTGTAATTGTGATGTATCAGAATTATCCCTAGTCGATGAATTAATGGATTTGGACACCATTGATTCTGTCGAGACTAGCACGAGGTATACTCCTTGGTGTATCCAAGCAGCTAATTCTCACTAGCTGGAGACATTGTGATGTCCGGAGTTAATCGTGGATGCTAGTTATGGTAACTAGTTCATTGGAGTGACCAGCCGTAAGACTTCATATGGTTCTCTGCATATATAGATATGTCAATGAAGTTCTTACTGCAGCTTAAGTGCGATGTTCCTTTGACTTGCGGTATTCAAGTCATCTTGATCATAAAGACTTATGCTTTGACATCTTAAGCAAGCATCTCTAAGGAGATGTGGACCCGGGATGATTGGGTATAAGTCGAAGTGATCGAAAGTGTTTGAATAGCCTATAAAGGATTCACCACTCCTTGCGAGGAGATGTATACTCATGGCCTCTCGTCGGATTGTTACTAAAGTCTTTGGCCAAAGCATTACATGTTTAGAGTAAGGTACTCTTCGATACATGTGCAGTAACTAGAATCCGTAGGATGAGGAAATGATACTTGGGCTAGGTGTGATGTAGTCAACCTAGTGGGGACTGACACTATAAACCATGTCTTGAACCAAGTGGGTATAAGATGAGTGAAGGGAATGGGGCACGATTCATTCGTGCTGCTAAAGTGTTTCAGAAATAGTTCTGGATCAACCGTTGATCTTTGTGATTAATTGGGGATCATGATGTACTACTAGGTGTCACTCATGATCATTATATAATTAATGGTTAATTATAGACGACCAATATAAACCGAGAACCTATTTGGTCACACGCACAATGAGCGTAATCCGAAGGATTTAAAACGAGCTTGAGAATGAGATTCTCAGACCGAGAGAAAGTAGGTTTGGTTGGACCAAACATGGAGCGAGCATGAAATCGTTTCAGTCGCAATGGAAGCGTGGATGGGTCGTGTCTTATGAAGACATGATGGATGAACCAAATTGGTTTGGTTCTAATCCAATGGAAGAGAATAAACCAAAGGGGTTTGGTTTGTTTTAAACGAATGAACCAAAGTTGGTTCGGTTCATTTTAACTTAAAATAGACCAACATGGTTTGGTTTATTTTAACTTAAATTAATGGAGCGGGTTAACGAGCTTTTGGTTATGATCCGATAACCATTAAGATAATTTGTTCTCTATAAAATAGGGCTTAAGGGTTTTATTAAGATTTAATCCTTGCAACCCTAAAGTTGCCGCCCACCCTCTCCCTCTTCTCCAAGTGGTTGGCGCCAACTTCTTGCCGCCGCCCACCACCGCCCAAAGCTCCTTGCCAGCATCCAGCAGCTGCCATCCTCTCCCCTTTCCGACGTCGAGCTGCTGCCGGAGGAGCTCCGGTGATCTCCTTTGGGTCCGGCGACAAGGTGAGCTTCAACCTTCCTTATTTGGTCGGCCCCTATTCCTCCACCAAAGCTGTCCAGTTTTCTGGACAGCTTATTTCTTTCTTGTCGGAGCGTCGTTTGGACGACGTTTGGAGCTCCGACAGTGGTAGCCTTGCCGGGGATTCGATCTCCGGTAATCCTCATAGGTGGAGGACGAAGGATTCATCAAACGGTTGACGAATACCTCTCCGGAGAAGCGAGTTTTTGAGGACTCGTTTTGCATCCGAATTTTGATTCGGATCGTGATCTTCTCTCGATCATATCGTCTTCAACACGAGGCTAGTAGCCCGTACAAAGACGAGGCTCGTGACTTTGTGAAGTCATCCCGAAGATACTCGGCGTGGATACGGATAGTGGTGATTCTAGCGAGGATCGCTCCGGTTGATGTCTTTCCCGCTACACGTGATACGTCAAGTATACGTAGTATAAATTTCCTTTTATTGTAAAATTTGAAATTGCGGTTATGTCTACACATGTTGTACTATGCATGCGTGTGGTGTGTGTGTTGTAACAAATTAGATTTATTATTTTATTTCTTCCGCTGTGCACATGTTTAAGAAATATGTTCGAACACACACTCGCCGTGGTGCCGGAAACCCAACACAGCTCATTCAAATGAGCCATCATCTTGAGAACATGATCTCTCACGGGTGTTCCCTCGATCATGGTGGTCGTCATCAAGTTTCTCATGGCTTCTTGCCTCACAGCCAAATTCTGGTGTCCGAAAAGTTCCTTGAGATTGAGCATCATGTCATAAGCTGTGGGCATGGCTTGATGCTGATGTTGCAGTACATTTGACATAGATGCCAAAATGTAACACCGCGCCATCTCATCGGCCTTTACCCACTTCTTATAACTCTCTCTCTCCTTTTCCTCAGAATCTTCTGCAGGCTTAGGAGGGCACTCTTCGAGGAGTACATATTTGTATTCCTCAGCAGTCAAGACAATGTCTAGATTCCTCTTCCAATCAACATAGTTGGGTCCAGTAAGTTTGTTCTCTTCAAGATTATCCAAAGAAGTGGGTTGAAAGTCATTTTGAAAGAAAACCTAAGAATCACATAAATCAAAACATTAGATTTCAAAAAATTATTGATTCCTCAAACAATAAAATTTTAAAATCAACCAACACCTCAAAACACCGAGAATATCGTATGCCACGATAGTGTGGATGTATACGAATTCTACATTTGTAAGAGGAGATTTTACCCATTAATTTTACTATCTTGTCAACCTAATTTTATGACAAGTAAAATTAATAGTTGGTTCCTCTTTGACCCTACAAATAAAAGCAGTGACTCCGATGGGGAGGATACTTATATTTGTATCTAAGTGTTCACCATTACTCGGCACCAAGGTAATTATCTCGGGTTATGTGTCTTCCGATGGGGAAGTGCACACGCTCCTTAATAATTCCCTATAACCATATTTAAACTTGTGATTCGCAAACAAACTCATTCGATGGGGAGGAAGGCACTCAGAGCCGATGCGCAAGTTTATTTGCATCACTTGTCAAATCGTAATGGAGGTCGCGGGAATTTATAAAAATATCCCTCTCCCACTTAGTAATTTGAAATTGAGGAATTTTCCTAGCCTACGACATGCATATCAAACAAAAAGCAATAAATATGAAAATAAAATATTTTCCAACTATTATGGCTTTTGTCTTCAATATGTCTCCCGTCGCAACACCTTCTCGTCCGCTCCTCCTACGCCATGTACGAGCCATCCGGAGATCCGAGCCGAGATTAAAATCTATTTTAATTTACATCCATCGATCCTATACTCCACGAGGGAGTGTACATGAAATCTAGATCGAAAGTAAACTAAAATAAAGAGTGGTTAAACAATGTCGTATCTAATTTATAAAAAATCAAATACTAGCCTCGTCAACCCCGAGGATTCAACAAAATATACACATACAATCACATACACACATATAGTCATAATAGTCGGATCATATGCCTGCAACCAAAGAGTTAAACTACGCATATCCTATTATTATCCGAAACATATAATATATGAAAAGTGCATAAAAATTAACTGAATCCTAAACACACAAAACCAGAAACCTTGGCTCTGATACCAATTGAAGGGAGTTGCTTATCGAGTCCGTGAGGGGAAACTTTGCTTCCCACTTCACCTTGGTTGTTTGTTCATGGCGATCCCATCGATGTCCCCGGATTAAAAAAATTTAATCCTAGACAAAAGGGATTGCCCAAACAATCAAGTCATCGTTGTGCTATTCGTTTAGAGAGGTCACTTAAACAAACTCATTGTTCAAGCGACCATCCTCTATTCTACGAGTAGCCGCGGAATAGACGATGTATGGATCGCCGGCTTTTGTATTTATGATCGGGATCCAAGTATTATTTAGCCACAAACAGATTTATATCATGCTCATAATTGAAAAACAAATACAAACATGTAACATATAAAAATTAGAGAATCGATATACCTCTCGATCTTCTAATATATGACCTTCCTCCTTTCGGACGTCGTGTGGGCGACGATCTACCAAAAGTTAAAGCACCTAGATCGCAAATCTTCCTTCCTTGCTCTTACAAAGTAAGAGGAAGAATAGAAACAAAGCTCTATTCCTTCTTTCAACCAACCAATAACTTCCAAGGAGGAAGCTTGCCGCCGGCCAAGAAGGAAGAGGAGATTGAGAGTGGCCGGTCAAAAGCTTCAAGGGAGGACCCTAAACCTTTGTTCCACCGAACAAGGAGAAGGAGAGGACTTGTTTTGGACGCCGGACAAGGGCTGGAAGGAACTCCAAGGGCACCGGTAGCTTGGGGAAGAAGAACAACACAAGGAAAAATTTCCTTATTAGGTGCCGCCCAAGCCCAAACCCTAGCTTCTATGCCTTGCCGCCCACTTCCAAAACCCAAGCTTCTCTTGAATTGATCTCCACGCCAACCCCTTGCCCACCTTTTATAGAGTTAGGGATAAGCCTCCTTTTAATCTCCACCATTGGTTCTAGGGATTTAATCTCAACCGTCGGATCTAGAGATTTAATATCAACCGTCGGATCTAGAGATTTAATCTCTACCTTTGGATCTAGGGTTTTGTTTCTATCCATTGGATCTAAAGCTTCATGAGGTGTTAATAGGCTACATTAGGGACCATGAGGAGGAGTTGGATCTTGGCCACCCATGGATCAAGCCCACATAAAGTCCGATCCATTAATGATAATTCAATCCACTAAAGGACTATCATTGATCTGCCTCACCAACCCCCATATGATAATATGGGCTCCATATATTATTTGTACATTTTCTCCCCGTGTTTAAGATCTCGAATGTCCATCGATTAATTAATTTACTGACCATTAATTAATCAACATCTAACTCCATTAGTAGTACCACTCAACCATTTCATCATGCCGGACCAAGTCCACCTGCAAGGTTTACATGATGAACCTTATGAGCTCCTCAAGGAGACAACATCATCCTAATATATAGGACACGGTTTCCTCCTATAATCAATGGCACACCATATAAATAATATCATCTCCCAACTTACCGAGCCTATTGATTTAATCTATAAATCTCGCCCATTGGTAAATCAAAGAGATGAATACTAAGTATATGTGCCCGTTATTATATCGAGATTAAGAGCATGTACATAATAATATCTGAGGTCCGATTCCATTATGTAGTCAGCAATAAATCGAATCACCTCTAAGTCGGTCCTGGTCAATACACTCAAAGTGTACTAGTGTAATTCTATGGTCAAGAAAAACCAATACCAAATCACACTACAACCATTCCGATGGTTTATCCAAAGTCATCTCGGTTGTGAGCCTTTACTTATACTTTACAAGGAGCTGATAACATGATCTCCCGTGTGACACCACACACCATGTTATCTACAATGTAATGTATTAGACAATATTCATAGTCATAAAAATATGCAAACAATGATCATGTGATTCTTATTTCATAATAAAGATGTTCATACAAAAGGTAGACTTTTCAGTATACATCCCTACAGGATTTGCGCCGACCAAAGAGGATGGTCGGCCAACCCTTGGTCGCCGGAACCAAGGTGAGTCGCCAAAGGGTCGCCGGAGGATGGCCGGCAGCAGCTTGGACGCCGATAGCAAAGTGGACAGCGACATAAGGTGGCTGGCGGCGTGGACTCCTTGGGCGGCGGCAAGGAGAAGAGAAGAAGATTATTTTCCAAAATAAAACTTAGGGCTCTCCAAAAAACCCCAACCACATTTTTATAGAGTCTGTGTTTCTTAACCATTAAGAAAACTTCTCCTTAGAGTTATTGATTCATAACTAAAACTCGTTAAGCCACTCCAATAACTTAAGTTAAAATAAACCGAACTGAGTTGGTCTATTTTAAGTTAAAACAAACCAAACCAACTTTGGTTCATTCATTTAAAATAAACCAAACCCCTTTGGTTTATTCTCCACCATTAGATTAGAACCAAACCAATTTGGTTCATCCATCATGTCTTCATAAGACTCAGCCCATCCATGCTTCCATTGCGACTGAAACAATTTCATGCTGCTCCTTTTTTGGTCCAACTAAACTTAGTTTCTCTCGATCTGAGAATCTCATTCTCAAGCTCGTTTTAAATCCTTCGGATTACGCTCGTTGTGCATGTGGTCAAATAGGTTCCCGATTTATGTTGGTCGTCTATAATTAACCATTAATTATAGAACGATCATGAGTGGAACCTATTACTACATCATGATCTCCAATTAACCAGAAAATCAACGGTTGATTCTAGAACCATTTCTGAAACCCTTCAGCAGCTACAATGAATTGTGCCCCGTTCCCTTCACTCATCTTATACCCACTTGGTTCAGGACATGGTATGTGGTGTCAGTCCCCACTAGGTCGACTACGTCATACCTAGCCCAAGTATCATTTCCTCATCCTACGGATTCTAGTTACTGTACATGTATCCAAAAGTACCTTACTCTAAACATGTAATGCTTTGACCAAAGACTTTAGTAACAATCCGACGAGAGGCCATGGGTATACATCTCCTCGCAAGGAGTGGTGAATTTTTTATAGGCTATTCAAATACCTTCGGTCACTTCGACTTATAACCAATCATCTCGGGTCCACATCTCCTCAGAGATGCTTGCTTAAGATGTCAAAGCATAAGTCTTCATGACCAAGATGACTTGAATACCGCAAGTCAAAGGAACATTGCACTTAAGCTGCAATAAGAACTTCATTGACATATCCATATATGTAGAGAACCATATGAAGTCTTACAGCTAGTTACTCCAATAAACTAGTTATCATAACTATTATCCACAATTAACTACGGACATCACAATGTCTCCAGCCAGTGAGAATCAGCTGCTTGGATACACTAAGGAGTATACTTCGTGCTAGTCTCGACAGAATTGATGGTGTTCAAATCTATCAATTCATCGACTAGGGATAATTCTAATACATCACAATTACACATGTAGAGATACTCACTAGTTGTGATCCAATCACAAATTCTCTCATATTGTGAATCGTATTGTGGACTTCAGTAAATGAGTTTAAGATCAAATCAAATACATGCAAACATATATACTCAAATAGTAAATCTTCATTTATCATATAAATGGCTCAAACATAAGGCGATTACCTTAGGACACCTCTCATATATTGCTAACATATCCTCCATACTTAAATCCCATTGTCAACCATCAAAACCCTACTCGAGTCCCACTCGAGTATTGTCAATCGTGACCTGGGTCAATTGCACCAATAATTTACGCCCCCTCCCTCTCACATGCAACCGATCCCACAAATATAAGGAATATGATAAAAATATTTTTCTCATTTTGCTTTAATTGCTAATATTCAAGAAGAAAAAACTTCATTCATAATATATTCATTTAAAATTAATGTTATGTTATAAAAATTCATCATAATTAAATGAGAAGTAGAATAATAAATATCAAAGAGTTGTTCATTTGAATCATTAAATACTTTTAAAATTTCACAAATATTACTACATATATTTCATTGCATGAAAATAAATATATATTAGTATTTTTGGCAATTTGTTAACAAAATAAACATAATAGTTCTCTATATTGAAATGAATCTTATAATAATGAATATGTTGAATTCTAACATATTGATATGTCATGTGAAAATTTTTTAAGTCTCATTCTATTAATTTTTCAAATATACTCCATTATTTTATTATATTAAAATGTGACCATTAATAAAAATTAGTACTTTTAATTGATTAAATTTAATTTATAAAATTTTTTAATTTATCTTGAAAATATAAATTTAAAATATGATATATGCATCGAATATAAAAGAAAATAAATGAACAATAGCAGGTTGGCAAACAAATTTAAGTTTATCGATACTTGTATTATGAAAACTAGAATTATCTAATGATATTGAAATTTTTTTTATCAGTTAACTTATATTCTTCTAAAATTAAATATAATAATCGAGAGATATTGTAAGTAATATTTGATTCATCAAAAATTGATATGTTAATAAATATTTTTGAATTGTTTAAGAATTATCGATCTAATGGTATGTCATACCTATATTTAGATGAGTTTGTCAACGATCACTCCAAATATTAGAACATAAAGAAACTTTATTATTTAATTCACTAACCTTTTTAATCAAATATTTTGGTCCTATCTTACTAATTTTTTAACTATAGTTTAGTTTATGGAACACATTTACCAGATGAGTTAAGTGATTTTTGATAAAAAATTTTAAAAATGTATTAGACTCAAAATTAAAAGAAAAATGCTTTTAAAAATTAAATCTACCTAATGATTTTTTAAATTTAATATTAAAATATTTATATAAACTTAAATCATGCTCTAATGGCTAATGAAAATCCAAAGAGTTTTATTTGAGATCATTTGAATTCATATTACATTGGGTGCTTTGTTTTGACATGTTTCAATGATCCACCATCATCGCTTGATCGAAATTTATAGGAACCTTTACAATACCTACATTTTGTCTGTACCTTTTGAAGAGGAAGAGTAACTTTCTCAAAATATTTATAAAAATAGATGATTTTAATGGTAGAATTTCTTGAACATTAGAAATTTTGATACTTGCTTATGTGCCAACTATCAGAAGTTGCTTTGATTCATCATCGATAAATTAACGCATCGTCAAGATCCACATCCAGAATGACTATTTCTTACCCTTTTGAAATTGAGATGAACTTCTTTCTTTTGAATTGAAGAATTAAAGTCAAATGTGATTGAAATTTTGAAATTCAAAGCGAAGAATAGATAAGATGGTATAAAAATAATGAAATAAGTATCCTATATATATAATTTGAAAAATAATAGTCATTAAATCATAAGCATTGATAAAAATAATTAAATAATCTCTATCATTCAATTTTTTTTTATCCAATGATCAGACCAGACGATTTTCACAGTTAATTTGGGATTTAAACGGTAATCGATCTATTAATCTAATTATGCACTTGACTCAGGCCAGATTTAATCTCAATTTCAATCGAAGTCACACGCTAAGAGAATACTCCTATGAGATTTCTTGTACCAAGATGCTTTGTTTCTATTTTTTTATCCGTCAAATATCTAATTATGTTTTATTTTTTGAGATTTCAATTTGCTAAACGTCTAGTTAATTTTGATCCATGAGATTTTCTTTATTTTATCTGTAATATTTATGTCAAGTAACTTTCATTAGCACACTTGACTCTTGAGGTATCAATAATCACAACAAAGTCTAAGGATACGATTACACGGATAATAGAAGCTAACATTATATATATATATATATATATATATATATATATATATATATATATATATATATTCGCGCGCCGCCGGCCGCCAGCGCCGCGGATTCCGGCGAATCGCGGGCCGGGATCCGGCCCGGAAAGGACCGCCCCGGCGCCGGCGCGGTCCTTCGCCGACGAGTGTGAGCTGGCCGGCCGCGCGATTCGGCCAGAATCGCGGCCGGCGATCGCGCCGCCGGCTTCGCCGCAATCCGGCCGGAAGCGGCTCTACGATCACGGCAAGGTGCGCTTCAACGCGCACCCCCAATGGCCAAGGTGGCCGGACGGCAGCGGCAGCGGCGGCTGGTGGCTGGTTATCAGAGATTCCTTATGGTCGCCCGACGGCGAGAAAGAATCGGCAGTATGACGATCATTTTTCTATATATATATATATATATATATATATATATATTTGCAAGGAATATGTATAAAATCCTATTTATTTTTTATTAACCAGCTGCTACTTTTGCGGTATTCCGCTGCAACGTTTTCCCCTTCCTCGACGTTCTCTTCTATTCTCGGCCTTCTCTGCCCCTTCTTCACCTCTCGATTCGTCCGTCGCCAAATCGAAGTGGAAGCGTCTTCAGATCCACGATCGGATGGCGACGGACGACAACATGGAGCAACCGGTGACGCCGTACGGGAGGGTGGAAGGGGTGGCGAGCTGGGTGGGAGCGAGCGTGGTGTCCGCCTTCTTCGCCTCCCTAGAGCGCTGCTCCTGCATCACCATCAGCACCTTCGAGGACGACGACGACGACGACGAAGACGAACCCGAGGAGGCCAAGGACCGCCCTCTCATGCTCACCAAGCCCCCCAACCAATACGACGTGGATGAATCCCAGCGCTCCTTGCCCCCTGTCTGATTGAATTCATTTGCCAAAATTGATCGTCAGAAGTGGCCGATCTGTGAGTCTCCCTCCTTGGATTTCTTCTCTTTTGAACTCTTGCAAGTTTTCTGCTCCTTGTTATTGTTGATGTTTGTATGGGTCTGAGTTTGCCCTAAAAATTCGATCTTTGCGAGGGAGAATCTCGATGAGTTTTGTGTATCTCTTGTGATTCATTGTCTCAATGTCGTCAGTAAATTGATATCTTTTTCTCAAGAATGGATTGCACAGTCGATGATCCCAATTAACTTTGTTCAAACAATTCATCTTGGGAACAGATGGTGCCGATGCTTACTATTCTTGTTTATGTGAAGGAGATTCCTATTGTAATGTTTTGAGAAAAATATTTGTTTGTAATGTTAATTCCATCTGTTGAAAGATCTTTGAAATGTGTATATGACCAACAAGAATGCAGATAGTTATTGAAATATAACTTCAATCCGAATTACAAAATTTGGTTGATGAATGATGCGGTGATGGGGAAGAAGATCCGGGGACTTCCTCTCGATGCGATGGAGCGCAAAGGAAGTTTAGGGGGGTTTCTGCGGCCTCAACAGTAAAAATGAAAACGCGAAACAAAGACACGCAAGTCAATACAGACAATAAACCAAGACACAGGATGTAACGTGGTTCGGAATAAGGATTCCTACTTTATGGAGGTGAGCTCTCTCACCGACTGCTGTGTCAAAGCACTTTCACTATGAACGTCTTCCTTCACAGAAAAGAACTTCCGAAGGCGGAGGAGAAAACCTCTTACAATCAAGTAAGATATAGGAAATAATGCACGAAAGATAAAGATCACCACTCTCCTTCTCTTCTTCTCCGGCGAAGTGGTAACTCTCCTCTTTCCCCAATGTGCCTTTGTCTCTTGCTGGTTGGAATAATGCGGATCCCCTTTCATTTGTCCTACTCTTCCCTTTTATTCCCCTCCTCTGATCAGTTGTTGCATCGCAAGCTTTCCTCATCGTACACGTGGCTACCACGTCCACTTGGAGAATCATTCTGTTACAGACACAAGGAGCGAAGGCTCCTCGGAATATTATGTGAGGACCTCCCTTCTGTTGTGTAACAACCTCTCATCTACATTTTGAAAAATATGCTAGCTTGTCCCTTTCAACCGTTTACCTTTGGTGAAACTAATCTAGACATATAGCTCACGTGTAGCATAGCCCTCGGGCTCTTCTCAGCAGTCCGAACCAACTCTCCTTCTTTCCGCACCAAACTATTTCCGAACTAGCTATGCCGAGTCGACTCTCATCCGCCCCATCTACTTTTAGGCCTACTAGGCCGAACCAATTCTCGTTCATCTCCTAGCGAAGCGATCTCCGCCTTCACTTCGCTGTGCCGATTACCTCAACTGGTCCTCCCGTTCCAATTGTCCCAGACGATCGCGCCCGAACCATTCTTCCTTTCTTTCTTCGCTGAACCGATTACTTGGTTCGGATAATGTCTTACATGCAAATCCTTTTACCCGATTCACAGAGAAGAGGTAACAACAGTATTATTAGTCAACCCCCAAAAATAGTCAAGCGAAGTTATAAGCTTGACTTTCTAAATGTATAAAGTCTCTACTCCGCCCTTTGCTCGCCAATTCGAATTCACTCTCCTCTCATGACCCTACCTCATATATTCAGGGCGGCTTAATGGCCCCATGAGCCTCGTCTCTTCTTTTATCTTAGATAGTCGAACAGTCACACAAAACCCTGTATAAATCTTCGTCTTTTTTCTTTTAGGCATAACTTAGCGTGTCTAACAATCTAGTCTTTTCTGCTTCCTCTTCCTAGCGACTTTCTCCGGAAGCGTTTCAGCGACCTAGCCCCCTCTTTTGCAAATGCTTCTCCTTCAACCTTCAAGTAAGTACCCTTCCCCGTTCTGTACCTATGACCCCTAAAACCTTACCTTCACCTCCTTGGTACGAACACACCATCACCCAACTGAGCAGCGATCATTATTTCTTTAACATGAGGGACTAATTTATAGACTCTTCCATTCAATGCCATTTTAACACTAAAATGTATCGACCGCATCGTCCTCCTCCTGGCCTAACCTGCTTCTTCTCCAAATAATTTCTTAACGACTTGTTCTTACCCGTGCCCTCCTCTTATTTGGAAATCCTCGACTTTTACAGTCTGCCCTTGAATCAATTTACCCCCAATTCCTTCCGTCTCTTGTCTAGGGTCATCATAGTATTCCAACACCTGAACCTCCCGTTATCCCCCTAAATATTACATTGCTTCTTCCAACTGAAATCTTCTAAGGCAGGCCTTTTTTACCTTTTCAGCTGCACGGACTGTCAATTCTTAATAAATATGCCTTCTTCCCATAAAGGGTGGGAAGAATTATATTTCTTTGCTCAGCTTCCCACACCTTTATTCCACTCAGATACCTGGAAGCTAGATCTTCCTGAGCTGCCTCCCTTTCGCGAAACAAGGACCCAATGTCCCTTCTTGGAGGTTTGTAAAGTGTTGGGAGAATCCCATTACTGCTCGGAACATCTAATGAAACCCTCACTCCTCAGTCACTTCAGGCTGTCCTCTTTCCCTCTAACGGCTCCGGCCGCCATAGGTAGGACAACGTTTGTATTTCAATATAGCTTATTATCTGCATTAACTTATCCTTCTTTCTTGTGAATTTCGCAGATAATCTAATGCAGAGCGCTTTAGTAAAAGGTGAAGAAATTGAAGCACCCAAGAAGAAAAAGGCTTCCACCAAGCGAAGTAAATCCGTAGCTGCCCCTTCTTCCCCTCGGAAGAAATTGTGCCCGGTTAAGGAAGGAGTTCCCAGCTCATCATTTCCTCCTTCCTCCTCTTATGATCGGCATGCATCCCTGCCTCTAACCATCTATGAACCGAGAACGAGGGATACCACCTTAGCTGCCCCATCCTCTTTTCTCCAAGGGGGAAATTCTCCTTCTCATTCTCATATTTCATCCTCCCTTCATCTTGACTCTCCCACACCTTCCCAAACCGATCTATCTCAGTCCCCATTCCTCCAGAAACACATACTTCTCCTGCTACCCTCCAGTGTGTAGGTCCCCCTCCCCCTTCGGAGGGGGGGAGTGTTCCTTCCCCGAACCCTTCATTGATTCATTGGGGTCCCTTCTGAAAATTTGTCACCTTTCAGAGGTGAAATTTTTCAACCAATCCGGTATACAGGCCCCTGTGATCATATGAGCAAAATGCTAGCCGAGGTAATTGTTTTCCCTCCTTACCTTTAGCATACATATATATCGATGTGCCAACGCTTAGCATTTGCATTCTTTTTCCTTCAGGTCTCGCCCATGCATAATAAGATGATATCACATATAGCCCAATTTCAGTCCAACGTGGAGACGCGCCACTTTGCTTCCTTGGCGCATCAAAAACAACTCACTCAGCAGCTGAGTGAGAAGGAGCAAAAAGAATCTGACCTCGTTGGCCAATGCGAAGACTCCATGACACAATTGACCTTGGCTCAGAGCGAGAAGGAGGAGCTTCAGCGAAAGAATGAAGACCTCGAACAACAAATCTTCTTGCAGTCTAGGGAGCTTCAGCAGGTGGACCTTCTCTCCCACGAACTAACAGGGTATAAAAGATAACTTGGGGACGCCATTATTCAAGCTGCTGACTCTTCAACTACTATTCAACAGTTGCGGCGAGAACGCCAAGCGTAGGAGGCCACCCAAAAGTCTTGTTTGGAGAGGTGCCAAGAACTCTCTTCTTTGGTGGCTACCTTTCCCGAAGCCCTATTGGCTGTGGCTCGGCAACAAAAAGAACTCCACCGAGAATACGCCGAGGCATTTTCGACTCTGGGTAAACGGGCCATGATGGCGACAACAGAAAGAGATGGTCTGGCAGCCCAGTTAGCTGAAAGCCAAGCCCAACTAGCTGTGTGTCAGACCCAACTTGTTACCTGCCAGTCCCAACTGAAGGAGCAGGAGGCCGATCTGAAAGGCCATTATGTCAAGAAAGGGGTGGATCTATTCATGCTTGGCTTTGACGGGTCCTCAGCTTTAAACGTGGAACGAGGGTATCCTCCCCCTGGCACGGACACCAGCTATTTAAACCCCGTGGACGCTTTATCCAAATGCCCCCCTGAACTCTTCGAATTATAATCTGTCACCCTTTGATCCTTGTAATGACTCTTTTACTATGAAAGAATGTTGGTACTGACACGGTTCTTTGTGGCTTCTTACGCATGTCTTGGTACGGGTCAAGAACTTCGGGTATGTTCTGTATTTCTTTCTCTTTATAACGGCAACCCCTTTTCTGCCTTGTATAAATGAAAGGACGATGCTTCTTACTTTGGAACCAGTTCGGGATATCCTTGGAAAGATCTTTTTCCTAGCCCGAACCAATTTGTTGGGCTCAGTTGGCAATTTATCCCACCTTAACCTTTGATCTTCTCAAAATAATTAACTGCTCCGGAAATGATATCTCGACAATTTCCTTCGCTGACGCTATTACAATGTTGGTCCTTTCCTCTTCTTTTCCTTTCCGAGGACAAATGCAACTTCTCCTCCCTCGATTATAAATTATCACCTCAAGTGTCTTCGCCTTTCCATCTGGCTCTCATGGCTTCCGCGGAACACCCCATTGAGATCTCTTCAGACTCTGACTCTTTCGAACTACACGACTGGGCCACTGAGGATACTGAGGAATCAGAAACGCGATCGACTGCGACCTCTACGTTCCGTCCGTCCCTGACTCAACCATCAACCACTGCTTCCCCTCCTAATCCAAGGAGATCCTTTCGAGCTCCCTTCCCTTCATTTCGCAATAGGGCCTGGAATCCTCCCTTGACCTGGGAGTATACCATAGGAGATTCTCGGGCCTCCACTGAACTTCCTCCTCTTCCACCGGCCCTAGCATTCGTTCTAGCCCCTCCAACAAGGACTCGTCTCCCCTCTTTTGATGAAGCTCCACCAGCGGTACTTCCCGCTCAAGGTGATCTCTACAGAGTTATCTTGGCGCCTTCCCCCTCGGAGGAGCCTTCTAATAATCCTCCTACTAAGAATGATCATAAAAAACTTAAGTAGCTTAAATGATGTAATTACTATCAAGTTCGTTAATAAAAAGGAAGAAAGGAACTGATGTTAATTCTTGTTGTTTTCTTGTAAAGGTAGAGCAACTTCCATTAGAAAAGACTGTGACCTTATCCGAACATACTTCCCTTTACTACTTCCGTGGAACTTGAATCATCCCTCTCAGAGTTACGGTACTAGCAACTTTTCACCTACTGTCTTTACGTTTCCTCTTCTTTACTAACATTTATTATTTGTATCTTCTCTGCGAATAAATGCACCTTCCTCCTTCGTCATTATAAGGACCCCCAAACTATTGCCGCTTAACATTCATCTTCTCTTTTTCTTCTCCCCGTCATGGAAGAAGCTTTTGAACAGGGTAGCAGCTCTTTCCCTTCTGAAGAGAAGACTGAAGAATAACGTTACATCGCTAATCTGGAAGAGCAAGTGAGATATTTGCAACGGCGCTTGAGGGAAGCTTCCACCAAAAACTACTCCTTGCGCCACAACTAGCAGTGTCCCAGAAGGACCTGTCTAAGCACATCTTCATACAATAATCTTACCTTCGGCAGCTATGGCGCCAACCCAAGCCATGCAAAGAAGCCCCTTCAGTACCTCCCAACAAAGAACTGTAATACCCCATAAACAAGGGTTTCTTTTGTTATCTTCTTCTTGTGGGGGGATTGTAATATGTGATCTTTCTGAAGTAATAAACCTTCTACAATGTAAGCCTTCGCCTAGATTCTTCCCCGCTTATCTTCTTCTTCCGGCATTTCTTTAGCTATGTCACATTCTACACTCCTCTTGGATAATACGACAATTAAATAAACATACAACTTCCCCAGTCTTTCATTACGCAGGAATTGCGTATACACTTCCACTGCACGAGAATAAAATGACATACAGCTGAGGGAATACTCAGCTCTTCCGTTTCACGGGGATAAAATAATATATAAAGTTGAGGAATGAACTCAACTCTTCCGTTCCGCCATCACACGGGGATAAAATAATATATAGTTGAGGAATGAACTCAACTCTTCCGTTCTACCATCACACGGGGATAAAATAATATATAGTTGAGGAATGAACTCAACTCTTCCGTTCCGCCACCACACGGGGATAAAATAGTATATAGTTGAGGAATGAACTCAACTCTTCCGTTCCGCCACCACACGGGGATAAAATAGTATATAGTTGAGGAATGAACTCAACTCTTCCATTCCGCCACCAGACGGGGATAAAATAATATATAGTTGAGGAATGAACTCAACTCTTCCATTCCGCCACCACACGGGGATAAAATAATATATAGTTGAGGAATGAACTCAACTCTTCCGTTCCGCCACCACACGGGGATAAAATAATATATAGTTGAGGAATGAACTCAACTCTTCCATTCCGCCACCACACGGGGATAAAATAATATATAGTTGAGGAATGAACTCAACTCTTCCGTTCCGCCACCACACGGGGATAAAATAATATATAGTTGAGGAATGAACTCAACTCTTCCGTTCCGCCACCACACGGGGATAAAATAATATATAGTTGAGGAATGAACTCAACTCTTCCGTTCCGCCACCGCACGAGAATAAAATAATATATAGTTGAGGAATGAACTCAACTCTTCCGTTCCGCCACTACACGGGGATAAAATAATATATAGTTGAGGAATAAACTCAACTCTTCCGTTCCACCACCACACGGGGATAAAATAATATATAGTTGAGGAATGAACTCAACTCTTTCATTCCGCCACCACACGGGAATAAAATAATATATAGTTGAGGAATGAACTCAACTCTTCCGTTTCACGGGGATAAAACAATATGCAGTTGAGGAATGAACTCAACTCTTCCGTTCCGCCACCACACGGGGATAAAATGATAGCGACCCAGGCCTTCTGTATGAAGAGTGTGCTGACATGATTTTCGGTTCTGCCTTTATACCGCTATTATTTCTTCCTCCATCTTGAAGGTGAATACCCTCATACATTCCCTCATATGAAAGCAAGGTTTTTAACAAATAATGGGTCATCAGAGGAATAAATCATCATTTTTCTTCCTCTTAGGGCCCCTTTTTATAAATTAGGAGCCCAATCGCCACTGCAAGCTCATTCCCCCCTCCTTTTATAGGGGACTCTTCATCTTTCCTTTCTTCTGTTATTGTCATTCCTTCTGCCTTTTCGTCTCCTTCTTCTTCGTTCGTTCTTCTTTCCTCCGCTATCCTCCGGTGCTCCAATCATTAACTCCAGCACTTCTCTTCTTCCTTCAGCGGGAAAGATGTATTCCTTCTTCCACCGAGAAATAGCAAGCCATTATTCACAAATCAAACGGGATGAGGGTCAGCCTCCAGCATCAACTTCGCCTTTACCTTCGTCAATTACCATCGCACCTATCTCATCTCTCCCTTCTTCTCTACCTTCCCTTGAAACCCTTGCCCCCACCACTCCAGATGAGACTAGGGTAACCAGTCCATCCTCATCTCCAATGTTACTTATAAACCCTAACTCTCCCATTTTTTCCCCTTCCGCCTTGGGTATCCATAAAACGCCCCCTCCCTCATCACAACCTAAAGATGAACACAGAGAAGTAGTGCGCCAATGCCTATCAACGACAAACGTTTCTGCATCTCCGCCTTCTCTTTTCCCAGAACATTCCATCGCCCCGGAACCCACGGTAGTCGAGATTCATCCATTGTCAGTTTCCTCCGCTACCCATAACTTGGGGAGCCTCTCGCCTTTTTTGGACACTAGCCCGGGTCCTTCTACTTTACACCTTCCTAGTGAAGAGTTCTCCATCCCGGTGCTCTCTATATCTTCCTCCCCAGACTCCTCACCAGACCAATCCTTTTCCGCAAATTCTTTCGTGCCCATTTCATAATCGACCCTGTTGAGTCTTCCCCCTCACACTTTTGATTCTTCACCTTCGGCCTCTATCCCTTTGAGCCTCCTTACGAGTGCTCCTCCTTCTTTTCCTTCCAAACCCCCGACACAACCTCTGGCTCCTATCCTTCCCCTCCCCATCATAAGTGAGCCTCCACCTTTGGTATCAGCCACCCCTTCTTCTTCCCTTTCTCCCCAGGGTCTTCGGATCTTAAATTTAGTGGAACTGGTCCTCCGGATGGAAGGCCTGCGCCATGCTCTAGAATTGGTATGTTTCTTGAATCGAATTCTTTGACTTTCCTCATTAGATGACTTCCTTTTGATACACGGCCTTCAGGCCCTTACCAATTATCAAAAATTGGATCGCTCCCTCCAGTAGTATCGAGCTCAATCTCTGAAATGGGAGCAGCAACGACGGGAGGATCAGACAACTGCTCAGAATCGAGAGCGTATCTTGTTGCAGCAACTGTAGCAGTGTCAGGAGCAACTGACAGAAGCTCGTTGCCAACATCAAAAAGATGCCAAAACTATAGCGGCATTGCGAGAACAGCAGCGGGCTCATACAGAATTGCTATCTATCCGGCATGATGTTCAGCCGGCGCAGTCTGGCAAAGAGACTTCCCTTTCTCAAGAATTAATAAACCTTCAAGAGTAGGTAGCAGAACTCCTTCGGGAGAAGCAAAAGGATTCTGATATCATCGCCAACCTGCGGGTTCAATACCAGCGAGCGGAGGACAAAATAGGGGACCTCCGCACCCGCCTGTGTAAGGAGGTACAAGAAAACTTCTCCTTAATAACTTCTAGGGTACATGCTCACGCCCGTATACGCAGGCAAGAAACATCCCTCCAGAGGCTGGGCAATGAGCTTGTCCACACCAGATCCTACACAGAGGCGGTAGAGGGAATTTCTGCTTCAATATGTCAGAATATGATGAATATGACGAGCCTCCTCCAACAGGACCAAACTTCCCGAGCAGATGACATCTCAGTCCTGGCGGACGCCATTATGGAAATATCCCGGCGTTATAGTGAAATGCATTGAGCCCTATGGGAGCAACAAGAGAAGTGTCACAGGCTCCATCGGAACCGAAGTTCTGACCATCCAAACCGACAAGAGTGGTTAATAATCCTGATGCATGCCACCTATCAAACCGGGTTTAATTAGGCGGTTCGGCAGTACGCTGACCAGGGACTTCCCCCTGCGAACCATCCTGCTTTCTCCTTGCATTGGGAAGCCGGCTTCCGCCTCTATCCTCTCGATCGATTTAAGTTATAACTTGATGTATTGCTTCGGGACATGACTCCCTTTTTATCTTCTTTTTTTTTCATAGCTCGCCACGGGGAATATAGTATTAAATGTAAATGATTCATCAATCAGACTTGAGTTCGCTATACATCTAATCAATATAACAAATTGTCAAGTACATTCCTTTGGGAACCCCCCAACTCGTCTTCCTTATCCATCACCCCTTATACAGTATAAAAATATTTCAGGTGGATAGCGTTTCAGGGTCGAGGAAATTTCTTGCCCTGGTCATCTTTCAGATAATACGTTGATCCTGCTACACGCCATGTCACTTCATAGGGCTCTCCCAGTTCGGAGCTAACTTTCCAGGATCCCCAGCGGGATTAACTTTGCGCAGAACTAAATCCCCCTCTTGAAATCTTCGGGGCATCACCTTTTTGTTAAAGCCTTGATGCACTCTCTGCTTGTAAAACTCCGCTCACCTCCGTGCCGCTTCCCTCTTTTCTTCCACCAAGTCCAACTCAGTGCTCCGAATAATTTGGTTCTGCTCTAGCTCGTAAACTTTCACTCGGGCGCTACTTAAAAGGGCTTCCACCAGAATAATGGCCTCCGTCCCATATACCAGGCTGAAAGGAGTTTCTCCCATTGTAGTTTTCGGTGTGGTTCGGTAGGCCCACAAGATTCCAAGCAACTCTTCCACCCAGTTTCCTCTCTGAGCCCCCAATTTAATCTTCAACCCTTGAATAAGAATTCTGTTAGTGATCTCGACCTGCCCATTAGCTTGAGGATGGGCTACCGAAGTAAATGTCTACTGGATATTAAGATTTTGACACCATTCCTTGATCTTTTTGCCCTGGAACTGCCATCCATTATCACTAACTAGCCTCCGGGGAATACCATACCGACAAACAATATTTTTCCACAGGAATTGTATTACGGCATTCTAAGTAATTTTGGCAAGGGGTTCTGCTTCCACCCACTTGGAGAAATAATCCACAACCACCAATAGGAATTTTTTTTGTAATTGTGCCATAGGCATAGGACCCACTATATCCATTCCCCACTGATCAAAAGGGCATGAAGCAACAACAACTTTCATTAATTCAGCCGATCGTTCGGACCGGTTACTATGCTTTTGATAGGCTGAGCAGGTTTGCACTATATGAGCTGCATCTTGTTGGATGGTGGGCCAAAAATACCCCGCTAACAAGGCCTTCCTCGCCAAAGCTCTCCCTCCCAAATGATTACTGCAACAATCTTCGTGGATCTCCCGAAGTACCCACTCAGCATCTTCCTTTCCCAAGCACTTCAGCAGGGGTCATCTAAAAGATGTCTTGTATAAGTCTCCGTTTAAGATAGTGAATCGTTTGGCTCTGTTTATTAAAACAGATGTCACCTCTTTTTCTTCCGGGACCTTTCCATGCTGTAGATAAGCTATGATATCAGTCCTCCAATCAAGGATCGGGTCATGTTCAGGCACGGTTTCCTCCACATTGCATATCATCAGAGAAGTAGGGATTTCCATGCAGACCGTTTCAAGTGGCTTCACCCCTTCCATTGCGCTAGCCAACCAAGCCAATTCATCCTCCTTCCCATTGTTCTCCCTCGGAATCTACTTCAAAAGGACTTGACGAAAATGAGCATTTTCTTTCTCAAAAGCCTTCAAGTATTTTTGTAATCTTTCTTCTCGAACCGTGAAAGAGCCTTGATGTTGTGATACCGCCAACTGGGAATCCGAGTAGCTTATAATTGAGGTGACTCCTATAGCTTTGGCAGCCTGTAACCCCGCTAGAATAGCTTCATACTCTGCTTCGTTATTAGATGCCCGATATCCTAGGTGCACGACTATGTGCGTCTCCTCTTTCTCAGGGGATATTAACAAGACTCAAACTCCGCTACCTGTGGATCCCGAAGAACCGTCCACAAATACATTCCATGCATCTGCCCCTTCTTCTTTTGTCAACGAGCTATCTTCTGAACCAACAGGTACTTCAGCCAGAAAATCAGCAAGAGCTTGAGCCTTGATAACGGTTCGGGGTTTGTAGTGAATGTCATATTCGCTTAGTTCTACCACCCATTTAGCCAATCTTCCAGAAAATTTAGGCTTAGTGACCACCTTACCCAATTCACTATAAGTCAAAATAGTGATAGGGTGAGCTAGAAAGTATGACCTTAATTTACGGGTTGTCAAGACTAGAATATATGTCAACTTCTCCAGCTCTGTGTAACGGGATTCAGCCCCCTTCAGAATATGGCTGGTATAATAAATAGGCTGTTGATGAGAACCTTCTTGCTTCAACAAAATTGAACTGATAGCTCCATCTAAGACGGCTAAATACATCCACAATGACTCTCCTGCCATTGGCTTGGCTAGTAATGGAAGTCCAGCTAGATACTTCTTCAGCTCTTGGAAAGCCTGCTCGCACTGATCATCCCATTGAAACTTGGTAGCTTTGCGTAAAATCTTGAAGAAAGGTAGCCCTTTGTCCGCCGATCTGGCTATAAATTGAGATAAGGAAACAATCCTCCTCACTAGCTTTTGAGTCTCTCGCAAATTAGTGGGTGACTTCATATTGCATAATGCCTGCACCTTGTCTGGGTTAGCCTGCAGTCCCTTCTTAGTTACTATATATCCCAAGAATTTTCCGCTCTTCACCCCGAATAGATATTTTTTAGGGTTCATCTTCATATTATACCGCCTCAATGTAGCGAAAGTCTCATTTAGATCCTTAACTAAATCCTGAGTGGTTTTTGATTTGACTAGGATATCGTCCACATAAACTTCCACATTTGTCCCTTTTTGCTCTGCGAAGATCTTATCCATGAGTCGTTGGTATGTAGCCCCTGTATTTTTTAGGCCAAAGGGCATTACCACATAAGCATATAACCCTCCTGCCGTTATAAAACTAACCCTCTTCTGATCTTCTTTAGCCAGTGGTATTTGATGATATCCCCGGTAGGCATCCATTAAGGACACTACTTCATATCCTACTATAGAATCCACCAACTGATCAATGCGAGGCAAGAGGTAGCAGTCTTTAGGGCACACTTTATTTAAATCGCGGAAGTCAATACACATCCTCCACTGCCCAGAAGGCTTAGGGACCAAGACTACATTGGAGACCAACTCGGGAATTTGAATTTCTTTCACATGACCCGCTTTTAACAATTTTTCTACTTCTTCAGCTATCACCTTGTCCTTCTCAGGTCCAAAATGTTGCCGCTTCTATTGGATAGGTCGGACTCCTCTGGTGATGTTGAGGTGATGTTCAGCAATGCGAGGGTCAATTCCCATAAGGTCATGCATGTCTCCTAGGAAGATGTCTTCGTTCTTCTTCAGACAGGCCACCAACTCCTCCTTGGCCTCCAGCTGTTGTGCCACCCGCGTGGCCTTTCCAGGAGCTATCTCCACCAGCTCTCCTTCCTCTATCTTGTCCGTCTTGGGAGGAGATTCTTTCATGACGTAGACATTAGAAATTACGATGGACTTCCCTTTGAGGTCATTGGTTCGGGCCTTCTTCTGATCATCCCGGACCATTTGCACATAACAGCTCCTAGTGGCTTTCTGCTCGCCTCAGACTTCTCCCACCAACTGTCCGACTAGGAATTTCACCTTCTGGTGGTACGGAGAAGCCATCGCCTGAAAAATGGAAAGGAAGGGACGACCAAGAATTGCATTATAAGTGGATGGAGCGCCCACAATGAGAAAAGGAACTATACTAGTTTTTTGGCTGGGCTTTGTGCCCAGAGTCAAGGGTAATGAAATCTACCCTATAGGGTGGACCACATGTCCCGCGAACCCGAAGAGGGGTGTGGCCATGTCTTCTAGCTGGGCATTTCCCTATTGCATCTGTCCAAAGGCCTCCTAGAAGAGGATATTGACAGAGCTTCCTGAATCAACTAATACCTTGGCCACTTCATAGTTGGCCAAGGAAATACGGATCACCAAGGCATCCGTGTGAGGCAGAAAGACGCCTCAAAGATCTTCTAGCCCAAACAAGACCGACAGTGCAGTTTGGATAGTCTAGTTGGTGATGATGGTCAGGCTTTCCATGAGTCAGGCGTATGACTTCTGCGCCCGATTGGAGTCTCCATTAGTGGGTCCTCCTGTAATGACATGAATAACCCCCCTTGTGGGGGTGTTATTCGGATCAGATGATGGGCCCTCACCTGATTGGCCTCCTTGAGAAATAGCCTCCTAGGACAGAGTTTGGGGGTTCGGAGGGAAAGTAACTTGCAGTGGTTGGTTATATGGCCCTGGACGAGCCACATTGGGTCGTTGCCCTCGCCGTGTCAGTCCTCCAGTCTGAGGCCGCAGTTGTGGGTAAGCGGCTCGGAGGCGCTCTAGTTCCTCTTGCAATTTGAAACATCGGGCACTAGTGTGGGCGTACTCCATGTGGTATTGGCAAAAGAATGGGGTGGGAGGATTGCGAGGTACTCCCCTGTACCCTGTGGGCCGCTGCAATAGACCTTGCTGGTCGTAGAATTCCATCTCCCACTCCTTCCAAGTCCTCGCGGGAGGAACTACATCGGCAGCCATT
Source organism: Wurfbainia villosa (assembly GCA_025175895.1). Lineage (NCBI taxonomy): Eukaryota > Viridiplantae > Streptophyta > Magnoliopsida > Zingiberales > Zingiberaceae > Wurfbainia > Wurfbainia villosa. Next base: position 84,437,398 of record CM046003.1, on the reverse strand, counting down.
ATCTACAATGGCTGCGTGGGGCGAGCACCCTATAGCAATAACCGAGGCCTGGGAGCCTCTAATAAAAGAGGTCGCACATATCCCCGCTAGGGAGGCGCTTGAGGGGCGGTGGGGCGATTTCTTTCGACAGGGACTACTATGGAAGCTCGTTCGACCCTCTGCACTTTCAACCCTTCTTCCTCGTTGATGTATTTTTTCACACGGCTTAACAACTCCTCGTAGCTGTTAGCGGGCTTTCTCAAAAGGGAACTGAGGAAGGGGCCCTCCCTCAGCCCGTGCGGGATGACTACTCTGAAAGCATTCGACCTCGCGGAAGGGATGCTTCTGGCGGTGGAGGTAAACCTATGAAGATACCCTCTGAGTGATTCTGAGGGCCCCTACGTAATGTGTAGCAGGATAGAGGCGTCATGTTTGTACGCCTTGCAGCTGGCGAACTCTTGACGGAACATCCTCTGAAAATCAGCAAAACAAGTGATAGACCCTGGGGGCAGGGTATTGAATCATTTTTGTGCCAAACCGATTAAGGTGGTCCGGATGACTCGACACTTGAGGGCGTCGGTATAGCAGTGGAGCGAGGCCGCTCTAGCGAATTGTGATAGGTGTTCTTCCGGATCTGTTGAGCCGTCGTACTTGTCTACTTGGGGATTCCGAAAGTATGATGGCGAGATTTCTAAAAGGAAGTCCATGGTAAAAGGGCTGGGCTCATAAACCTCCGGAGCCCTAGTTGACCGACTTTCGCCTTGTTCTTCTCGTCGATTATGGGTTAATGGTAGAGTGTTCTGATGTACTCGCCCTCCCAACCCCTCTCCAGGCAATATTTCAATGTTAGTGGTTGTACGAGGTGGAGGGGGCACCTCTGGGGGTGGTCCACGAGAAGAAGATTCACCAGAATGAGGATGAAGCTATCCTGTCCTTCTCCTTTCTCTGGCGAGGGCCTCAGCCACGACATTGTTCACCATGGCTCTCAGTTGTGATGGTAGTATCGTAATGAGATTTTCCTCTGCTGCGGAGACAACTGGATGTTGTATCTCTTCTGGCTGCATCTCTACATCTTGCTCAAGTGTTCCCACAGACGGCGTCAACTGATGCGGTGACGGGGAAGAAGATTTGGGGACTTCCTCTCGACACGATGGAGCGTGAAGGAAGTTTAGGGGGTTCTCTCCGGCCTCAATAGTAAAAATGAAAACATGAAGCAAAGACACGCAAGCCAACAGAGACAATAAACCAAGACACAGGATGTGAGGAATAAGGATTCCTATTCCACGGAGGTGAGCTCTCTCACCGACTGTTGTGCCAAAGCACTTTCACCATGAACGTCCTCCTTCACGGAAAAGAACTTCCGAAGGTGGAATCACTTTGAATATTGTATCAATCCGTTAATCTGATGAGCATAATTTTAGTCTAATATTTTTCATACGTTATATTAGTCAAATATAATGTGTATGCCGAGTTTCATGATTTTTGGACATCCACGGAATTTTCTACGCATTTTTAAACCTTGACTGAAAAATTTTGATTTCAGAATTGTCTGATATTAGTCAACCGCCATTATTGGCAGTCGATTGACAAAGCCGACAGTTGACTGATGACAATTTTAGTCGAACTGGTGACACTGTTTTGGAATAGAAAACGGTTTTTTCATCATTTCAAAGGTCCAATTTTGGACATTATATCTCCATACTATGATTCCCACAGTATATACATGATAACTTGTATGGAAAGAAGGATTTTCTTTATACATTGGTTTAGGGGGAGCTACATCCTTTAATTCTATAATTGTTGGTGCAAAGCTAGGACATATTTGCCTACTTTATTGTTTATGCTTTGCTTCACATGTTATTTCCACATCATGAACCATGTCTTGAATTAAGGGGGAGCCTCCAAGGCAAACCCTAAGGTAAAATTTATTAATGCACTTTCAATTTCTAGGGATAAGAAGCATGCTAGGAATTATTTTAATAATCTTGCTATTTATCAAAAAGAGCATGCTAGAAATAGGAAATTTTGTTTAGGAGCCAAAAATGTCTACCTTTCAAAGAAGGAGAAATTTGGGACTAATGTCCCTAGAAACATCCTTCCTAAGGAATCTATTAGGAAAATAGGAGAACACCTAGGTATCAATCCTAAATGGACTAGGCATATGCCTAGAAAGAATCATGCCCAAGGAATAAATCAAAATTCTAAAATTGGACAGTTAGAATTAGAAAACCAAATCTTGAGATCAAGGCTTGAGAAATTAGAAAAGACCCTAAATAAGATACAAAATCAATTTCAAGGGTTTAATGGTCAAAGTCAAAGGTCTAGATCTCAAAGTCAACACCTAGAGTCTAAGGAACAAAAGTCAACTAAGGACAAGAAGGGTTTGGGTCACAAACCTAAGCCTAAGATGACTTATCATAATGTTCTATTAGATTATAGAACATAATCTAGGTCTAGGAAAACTAAGGTTACTAGGTAAGTTATCCCTAAGAGTAACCAAGGTTTGTGCCTAGTGGCTAGGGTTTCAAGGAAACCTAGGGTGGCCACTAAGAACGTTACTAGGGAGGCAATCCCTAAGGTTAACCATGGTAAGACCACAATGACCAAGGCTAACAAGCCTAGAAGGGTCATTATGAGGGTATCTAGGGAAGTTATCCCTAAGAAATACCTAATTAACCCTAGGAGCTCAAATAGGTTTTGGGTTCCTAAGAGCGTGATTGATTCACGCTAGATGGGTTAGGGTGTGTCAACCTTAAATGGATGGGTAGTTAACCTAACCATGGTAAAGGTGACATTTTAGATCATTTTCAAGGTTATGGATACCTTGGAAATAGGTTTGATCTTATATCCTAAAAGATTTTAAGATGTGCCAATATATTTTGAAATTTATGAAAAATCAATCAAATTGACACAATTTAGGATTAGAGGTCATAGTGTGTCATTTTGGGTTTTTGGCACACTTGGGAGATTAGTGATAATATGATAAAATATATTTAATTATATCGAATGACAATTAATATTAAAATTTAGGTATTATTATACCTATATATTTTATTTGCCATGACATCATGCTTATTTTTAATCATTTTATATGTCATGTTCATGTTTAGGATTAAGGTTTTAAATATCATGTGTTTTTAGATTTCATTTTATGCCATGACATCATGATTATGAGCATATGCTTATTTATATCATCATTAATGTCATTCATGCATTTGATTAAAATTGAGTTAAGGACTTTGGCATGACTTGGAGTCCCATTTATAAGAGAATCAAGTAGAGTTGTCTTAGAAAAATGCATGAAACCCTAGATTAGGGAGAACAAAACTCACATCTCACATTACATTGACATGTATGTGTATTTATACACCCTAGATACATGTGAGATGCTAGGATATGAGTTGAGTTCAAGGTGCATAGTTTTTGCATCTAGATGGACTATAACTCATCTAATTTCATTGGTAGATCATTGGAAAACCTTGTGTATAAGTCATGTACATTGAGCCCAAGAAATATGATCCAAAATAAGGTTTTGAAACCATTTTAAAATCCATTTAGAAAACCTTGGTGAAGTCTATCTTTTGATAGCAATCACCATTGATGAAATTGATACAAAGTGAGCTAAAACATTGAAGTTTTTCTTCACTTTTGAACTTTGTGTCAATTTCACTATTTTATGGGTAAAATTTTTTTCTAACATTTTTCACCCATTGTATTGCTTATAAGTATTATACGTATGAAGTTTTACGATTTTTCAAAATACGTAGAATTACTTATGTATTATCAAAGTTCGTTTTCTGAATCTGAAAATTGCATTTTGCAGTTATCAGTCGACTGCCGACTTATGGCAGTCGACTGATGATGGGCAGTTCGACTAATAACTGTAAGTAGTCGATTTCCAGGCTGATTTTGAGAAAAGCAAGGTTGTTTAGCCCATTTTCAGTCATGGTAAAGGTCCCTAACCACTCATAACCCTAGGATATGCTTTGGGAAGCATTATAAAGGGTGAAAATCCATTGGATATGGATTAGGGAAGGTGTTAGGGTGATGTAATCAAATTTAAGGGTCGGAAAGTTCATGTTTGAACTTTGAACCTTATTTTTGATGGTCTAGAGTTCCTATTGGCTTAGGGACTTCCCAAGGACATTGTTGATGCAATGGTCAAGGGGGAGCAAGCTTTTAGTGGGAGGTATCCATCATGAGATGATGGATGATATTTTTTCCTCATGAGGGGGAAAAAGGATTTTGAGATACCTAATTTAGAAATTGGGAGAGTGTATAGGATTGCCTCTCTTGAGTAATATGTGACTTATCACTAGGAAGATGGTAGGCATCCTAGATATTATTGGACCAAGGGGGAGATTGTAAGATCTCATTGGAACATGAGACATTGACCTCCTTGGAGAGAATCTTTTTGATGTATGTCAAAAAGAGGGAGAGTAAAATTACCAATTTGGGAAATTGGTAAGGGAGTTTGAGTTAGGGGCCTAACTTAAGGTTTGTTTTGTCAAACATCAAAAAGGGGGAGATTATTGGTGCAATTTGCCCAGGTCATGATTGACCAGACTCGAGTTTGACTCGAGTGATGTTTTGATGTTTGACATAGTATGTTTGACAAAGTGAGTTGACATTGATGTTTGACATTAATGTCGGTTATGATTAACCGGACTCGAGTTTGACTCGAGGGAGATTTTAATGGTTGACTAGAATTGACCATGTGATTATGGTAAAGTCCAAGTCATGGGTACTTGGCATGTAAAGTCCAAGTGGGACACTTGGCATTGGAAACGTCCAAGGGGGACACTTGGCAAGGAAAAGTCCAAGCATGGGTCTTGGCATGGAAAGTCCAACATGTGTTGGCAAGGGAAAGTTCAAGCTTGAGTCTTGACATTTGAGAAGTCCAAGGGGTTTAATATTGGCGGCGTAAAGTCCTAGCGGAGTCTTAGCAGCGTAAGTTCAATGTGCCTTGGCGGTATAGACCGACTTAGCATGACAATAGCCGACGGAAGCACCTGAAGGCTAGCGTATGGATGAACAAGTCATGAATGACTTGGAGGGATCTGATAGGCGCGAGGCTGATGGAGGTGGCTAGAAGGCTTAGGTCTAGGCTAAGGGTTCTCTAGCAAGTATGGGGACACCATACTTGGGTTAAAACCTCATGTTTGAGGTTGACAGTCGACTGGCATTGTGGCCGGTTCGACTGTCGTGAGTCGACTAGAGCTCGACTGCTATTCAAGGGCTGAAAATGCCTTGGCAGTCGACTGCTCGTTGGAGCAGTCCACTGATGGCAGTCGACTGCTGGTTTAGTCGCAAGCACAGAATGCTTGCCGTGAGCCTGGAACTTTTTCAGTATGGATTGAGCCATTGTCTCACAACAACAGTGGCATCAGTCGACTGGTGACTTATGACAGTCGATTGATTGGCAGAAATCCAACCCGATGCAGGTTAAAAGGGAGCTGTTCATGGAGATTCTGGCATTGGTTCTTTGGGAGCTTTGGTGAGGCGATTTGAAGGCGATTTGCAAGTGCATTTCAGGGTCCTTCAAGCTCATCCAAGCAACCGACAAGCAAGCGCTCAAAACCCTAGTTTGTAAAGTGTTCTTTACATTTTCACTTGTATTTGCTTGTTTACTTTGTATTACTTATTGTAATTCATTGTACGAGGTTCCTCCACCTCCAACTTGTTGTCGAGAAGGAGTTTATTGCTTAGTGGTGTTTGTGGCATCGCTAGAGCTCGATCCGTGGAATATGAACCATTCAGTTCCGAACCACGTTATATGATTGTGTAGTGCTTGTGTTTGTGTTGTATTTGTTTTATTATTTCTATTTCCGCTGCGCTAACACGAATTGTAGACAAGCACGCAATTGAAATCCATCACACAACCAATCGACGCTATTCACCCCCCCTCTAGCGTTCCAAGGATCCCCAACAAGAAGTTTAGGGGGTTCTCTCCGGCCGTAACAGTAAAAATGAAAACGCAAAGCAAATACACGCAAGCCAACACAGACAACAAACCACGACATAGGATGTAACGTGGTTCGAAATAAGGATTCCTACTCCACGGAGGTGAGTTCTCTCACCAACTGTTGTGCCAAAGCACTTTCACTATGAACATCCTCTTTCATGGAAAAGAACTTTCGAAGGCAGAGGAGAAAACCTCTTACAATCAAGTCAAGATACAGGAAACAATGCACGAAAGATAAAGATCACCACTCTCCTTCTCTTCTTCTCCGACGAAGTGGTAGCTCTCCTCTTTCCCCAATGTGCCTTTGTCTCTTGCTGGTTGGAATAATGCGGATCCCCTTTTATTTGTCCTGCTCTTCCCTTTTATTCCCCTCCTCTGATCAGTTGTTGTATCGCAAGCTTTCCTCATCGTACACGTGGTCACCACGTCCACTTGGAGAATCATTCTGTTATAAACACGAGGAGCGAAGGCTCCTCGGAATATTATGTGGGGACCTCCCTTCTGTTGTGAAATAACCTCTCATCTATATTTTGGGAAATATGCTAGCTTGTCCCTTTCAACCGTTTGCCTTTGGTGAAACTAATCTAGACATATAACTCATGTGTAGCATAGCCCTCGGGCTCTTCTCAGCAGCCCGAACCAACTCTCCTTCTTTCCGCACCAAACTATTTCCAGACTAGCTATGCCGAGTCGACTCTCATCCGCCCCATATGCTTCTAGGCCTACTAGGCCGAACCAATTCTTGTTCATCTCCTAGCGAAGCGATCTCCGTCTTCGCTTCGCCGTGCCGATTACCTCAACTGGTCCTCCCGTTCTAATTGTTCCAGACGATCGCGTCCGAACCATTCTTCCTTTCTTTCTTCGCCGAACCAATTACTTGGTTTGGATAATGTCTTACATGCGAACTTTTTTATCCGGTTTACAGAGAAGAGGTAACAACAGTATCAATGAACAATATGATAAGATTAAATGTTTGTAAGTCTGGTCACTAACTAGCGACAGTGGTAGGATAAGCAGCTCAATAACAATGAACTAGGATTAGCAATTCAATTCTACTATGGTTTGAACAGGTAGCATTTCGATGGATATTACCTAGGTATGATCAATAATTATGTAAAAACATTGAAAACAAAAACATTAACAGTTACAAAGAAAAGTGATGATGACGATGGAAGTTCAGAGAAGTAAAGCAAAAAGTGATTTCATTCACTCGAGCACATCTACGCCCGTTTAGATTGTATGAGGTAAATCATGGTACCGAATCGTCTCTTAGATGGAAAGATATTTTCCATGAGAAATTAATTCTTCGAGTGGAATTAATGAAGTAATTCTATCATTCGAATACTAATTCGACTACGTGTATGGATCACGAAGTAGAAAATAAAGTAAACATCGCAAGAAGTCGGATCATTAGAAATGAAATTACAAGTTCTTTTGCCGAGAGGAGAAGAAAAAGCTCCTAATTCAAGTATCCATGAAATTAAGCAAATCTTTCAAATCCTTCCGCGAGCAGAGAGACACTTGCCATCCCAAGGCTCTGCAAAAATTAAAAGGACGCTATAATTAATTGTCAAAAGGACTTTTTTTTTTTCTTAAAAAAAAAATCTAAAAACATCCGACATATTTTTCATCGCGAAAATATTTTTATTATAACGCTATTGCTACATTATATCTGTCACAACGTAATCAGTTCAATTTAGACAAAATTAAAATCATTTAAATGTGTTTAAAGTCACCGATCATTGAATAGCTAATATAATAGTTGTAGTATACTATTATTTATTAAATAGTTGTTATAATGTTATAGCATCCATTATATAACTACTGTAATAATTTATGATGATTTTTACCTTTTAAAGATGATGTTGATCAAATTTCACCCTAAACTCAATATTAACCAAGTTGATAAATAATTTTTATATAAAATATTTTTTATTAATTTAAAAAAAATATAATTAATTTAATATATAAAATAATATTTTTTATTAATTAAAATAAATAATTATTTAATAATAATACTGATTTTTTTAAAAAAATCAAAACTAAAATTTAAAATTTAAAAGTTCAACACACTAAAATTTAAAATTTTGGGATTTAAAATTTAAATTTCTTATCAAATTCGAATGTAAAGTACAGTATAGTTCTGATCCTTAGGATCCAAAAACATAGTGGTTGAACTTTGAAAAAAAATACCACTATGGTGTTACAATTTGAAAATCCTTTCGTGACCTGGGTCGATTAATCAAACTCGAATTTGATTCGAGTAGTATTTTGATGTTCAATAAAACGATTGACAATGTAATTATTATGAGAAGTCCAAGAATGATCTTGACATTTGAGAAGTCCAAGTCATATATATTTGACAAGTAAAGTCCAAGTCATGAGTACTTAACAATAGAAAGTCTAAGTCATGGACACTTAGCAATTGGAAAGTTCAAGCATAGGTCTTGGCATGGAAAGTCCAAGCATGAGTCTTGACAATGGTAAAATCCAAGTCATGAGTACTTGACAAGGAAAGTCCAAAGGTATAGTCTTGGCGGCATAAGTCTAAGTTATAGTCTTGGCGGCGTAAAGTCCAAGTGAACTTTGGTGGTAAAAGTCCAAGTATGGATACTTGACAATTGGAAAGTCCAAGGATGTGATATTGGTGACGTAATGTCCAAGTTGTAGTTTTGACGGAATAAGTCCAATATTTGGCGGCGTAAAGTCGAAGCATTTGTCTTGGCGATGTAAGTCCAAATGTATCTTGGCAAAGTAGACCCAGCTAGCATGACAATAGCCGATGGAAGCACCTGAAGGCTAGCATATGGATGAATAAGTCATGGATGACTTAGAAGGATGCGATAGGTATGAGACTAATAGAGGTGACTAGAAGTTTTAGGTCTAAACTAAGGGTGATCTATCAAGTATGAATGGATCATACTTGAGTTACATCTCATGTTTGAGGTTTATCAGTCGACTAGGTTATGGATCAGTCGACTGACCGAGCGTTTGACAGTTGGCAGCCTAGTCAACTTGGATCAATCGACTGGTCAAGGAGTCGACTGAGACTCAATCCGCCGATTCAGGCTCTAGCAAATAATCGCTAGGGTTTAACAATGATCGATCCATGAGTAGACCGCTGGAGGGCAATTGACCGATTTAAGTAGATACGAGCACGTGGTGGTAATCGACTAGTCGGGCCGATCGACATGATCATGGATTGAGTCGTTATGAGATAATGACACTATGGACAGTCGACTAGGCAGTAGACTGCCAGGTGAGAAATCAACCCAATGTAGGTGATAAAAGGAGCAGTTTATGGAGGATTTCGACTATGGTTTCTTGAGCAATTCTAGGGGCAATTTGAGGTGAAGTGCTAGTGCATTTAAGGGTCCTTTAAGCTCTTCCAAGCAACCAACAAGTAAAACATTCCAAACAATTGTTTGTAAAGTTTTCTTTACATTGTTGTTGTATTTCCTTTTGTATTTCCTTGTATCTCTTGTTCTTATTTTGTAAGACTTTGTAAGGGGTTTCTCCACCTTCGGTGTGTCACCGAGAAGGAGAGTTTGTTAGTGGTGGTGTTCATCATTAGAGCTCGACCCGTGGAGTAGGAACCCTAGATTTCGAACCACATTAAATCTCTTGTCTTGTGTGTTTGTTTATCTTGTTATGCATTTCTATTATCGTAAATTCCGCTGCGCATAATGAGTTTTTATAGACAAACATGCGATCGTAATCCATCAAAGTGAAATCGCTATTCACCCCCTCTAGCGACGCCATCCGATCCCTAACAATATGTATATCACCTAACTTCACCTTTATCCATATTAATCTTGGATAGAGCCCAACAAATTAATACTTCTAGTTAAAGCCGATCCATTAATCATGAAATTATATCTCAATAGTACAAACATATCCAATTTCAAGCCAAGCTTAGAGAGAGTCAAATAATCTAAACTAGGAATTGAACTTTGGTTCTTATTATATTAATGGAAGACGTTAGCCTTAATACCTGCACGAGGGATTTTAAGTCATATCCTAGGTCTCATTAATCAACCACAAGGCAAGCATACATTTAATTAAACTATTTAATTAAAAGTCTTGCCACAAAGAAACTATCCTTATTAGGAAAACTCAAGTGTGAGCAATGCAAAAAACACACAGGTAGCTGTCTAGAATTGGGCACACAAAAGGTGCAGTCCCATTCCACCACAAGCTCGTCTGTGCTCAAATCTTTCAATTATGCGGCTAGTACCTTTGGTGCTTCTAGGCACTTCCTTGGTCTTGTACAAACATGCATATATTGTTGGCAATTGGACATCGCTAGAGGAGGGGGGTGAATAGCGTGTGGTTTGTCGATGGATTTTGATCGCATTCATCTGTACAACACTTGTTAACGCAGCGGAAATAATAATAACAATAATGAAAGACGATAAACATAACCACAAACATGCAAATATAACGTGGTTTGGAACCTTAGGATTCCTACTCCACAGATTGAGCTCAATGAGCTCTAGTGATGCACTCACCACTAATAAAACTCCTTCTTGACAACACATCGGAGGCGAAGAAACCTCGTACAAGTGTTTACAATAATAAATGAAATACAACAAGCAAATACAAATGAAATACACAAAAACACGTAAAGAAAACTTTACAAATGCGCTTTTGAATGTTTGCTTGTTTGGTTGCTTGAGCTGCACTTGGAGACCTTGAATTGCACCAGCAAATCACCCCAAATCGCCCTAAGAAACCATGGCTAAAACCTCCTCCCCCTCCACGAGCTACTTTTGTAACCTGCATTCGGGCTGAATTTCGCCTAGCAGTAGACTGATTGCGACCATCAGTCGACTACCCCTATAGTCATTGTCTCACAATGGCCCGAGCCACATTGGATAAGTTCCAACAGATAGACTATCAGTCGACTGATCATAACCATCAGTCGACTGATCATGACCATCAGTCAACTGATCGAGCCATCATTCGACTGTCAAACCCTAACAGTCGACTTTGGAACCTTTTGTGTCCGCGACATCGACCATCAGTCGACTGCCAGCCATAGCAGTCGACTGCTCAGGCCATCAGTCGACTTCCAAATGTTGGCAGTTGACGTCCAAGGCCTTTTGCCACAGTCGAATGTCAATCGACTGATCATACTACCAGTCGACTGATAACCACATCCATGAGGTTCAACACCAAGTATGATTCCCTCATACTTGCTAGACCATCCTTAGCCTAGATCTAAACCTTCTAGCCACCTCCGTCAGCCTCACGCCTATCGGATCCCTCCAAGTCATCCATGACTTGTTCATCCATACACTAGCCTTTAGGTACTTCCATCGGCTATTGTCATGCTAAGATAGTCTATACCGCCAAGGCACATTAGGCTTATGCTCCCAAGACTACCGCTTGGACTTTGCACCGTAAACCATCGGACTTATGCTGCCAAGACTCCACCCTTGTACTTTACGTCACCAATATCACCCCTTGGACTTCCCTTGCCAACCCATATTAGACTTCCCATTTGCCAAGACTCAAACTTGGACTTTCCCTTGCCAAGACTCATGCTTGGACTTTTATTTCGCCAAGACTCATGCTTGGACTTTCCCTTGGCAAGATCCATGCTTGGACTTTCCATTGCCAAGTACCCATGACTTGGACTTTTCCATTGCCAAGTGTCCCACTTGGACTTTCCATGCCAAGTATACAAGACTTGGACTTCTCCATCATATGGTCAACCCCATGTCAACCATATAGTCAATCCATTATCAAATAATGGTCAACTCCCTTGTTAAACATCAATGTTAAACATCTATGTCAAATTTTAAAATACTACTCGAGTCAAATTCGAGTCCGGTCAATCATGACCTGGGTCGATTGCACCAACAATCTCCTCCTTTTTGATGTTTGACAAAAACCACAAACACCTTTGAGTTAGGCCATCTAACTCAAATCTCCTTAGCAATTTTTCCAAATTAGTAATTCCAAATTCTCCCATAACTTCTCCCGTTAATTCTCCCCCTTTTTGACATACATCAAAAAGGTTCTCCCCAAGGGTGTTAATGTCTCATATCCCAATGAGATCTTACAATCTCCCCCTTGGTCCAAAAACATCTAAGATGTCTTCACTCTTCCTAGTGATAAGTCTCATATCAGTAAAGAGAGGTTTCCTATAAACTCTCCCAATTTCCAAATTGGGCATCTCACATTCCCATTTCTCCCCCTCATGAGGAAGAACACATCCATCATCCCATGATGGATAACCTCCCTCTAAAGGCTTGCTCCCCCTTAACCATTGTACCAACAATGTCTTTGGAGAGTCCCTAAGTCTATAGGAACACTAAACCATCAAAATTAAGGTTAAAAATTCAACCTTGAACTTTCACACACTTTAAAATTGATGCATACCCAAACAACTCTCCTAATCCATATCCAATGGATTTTCACCCTTTCTAATGCTTTCCAAAATATATCCTAGGATTAGGAGCAGTTAGGGTAGCCTAACATAGCTGAAATAAGGCTAAACAAATCTTGTTTACCCGAAATTAGCTCTGGCACTTGACTCTTATAGTCAACAGTCGACTGCCCTATGTATCAGTCAACTGCCATCAAGCGGCAGCTGACTGATATCTGCAAAATGCATAAATCAGAAATCAGAAATGATTTTCGAAAAATTATAAGTAATTATACATAAATAAAAAAATCCTGAAAATTCATATGTATAATACTTATGTTAAACATTATGGGTGAAAAATATTTTAAAATTAAATTATCCATAAAATAATGAGATTGACACAAAGTTCAAAATCATTGAAAAGTTAATGTTTTGGCCCTACTTTGTATCAACTCTATCAATGATGATTGCTATCAAAAGATAGACTTCATCAAGTTTTTCTAAAATGATTTTAAAATGATTTTGAAAACATATATTAGATTATGATCAATGGGCTCAATGCACATGACTTGCATATTAGTTTTCCCCATGATCCACCATGGTATGAGTTCATCTAGATGCAAAAACTACTTAACTCATTTCCTAGCATCTCACATGTGTCTAAGGTGTATCAATACACACATATCAATGTGATGTGAGTGTGAATTTTAGTTCATCTTAAACTAAGGCCTCATGTATTTTCTAAGACAACTCTGCTTGATTCCCTTATACATGGGACTTCAAGTCATGTTAGTCCTTAAATCAATTTTATTAATACATGAAATATGATCATGACATAAATGATAGCGTAAATAAAGCAATGTCAATAATCATGATGTCATGACATATGATTAAATCCTAAACATACATGACACTAAAACTAACCTAAGCATAATCATGACATATTAAATGATAAAATGAAATATGATGTCATGACATGTTATATGACAAATCAATCATGGAAAATAAAATATAAAGGTATAACAATACCTAAATTTTAGTGTTAATTGTCATTTATTATTATTAAGTCCATTTTGTCATATTACTACTAATCCCCCAAGTGTGCTAAAAATCTAAAATGACACACCATGACCTCTAAACCTAATTTGTGCTAATTTGATTGATTTTTCATAATTCTCAAAATATATTGACACATCCTAAAATCCTTTAGGATTATGAATTCAAACCATATTTTCAAGGTACCCATAACCTTGAAAATGACCTAAGGTGCCACCTTTACCACGGTTAGGTTAACTACCCATCCATTTAAAATTGGCACACCCTAATCCATTTAACGTGAGTCGATCACGCTCCTAGAAACCCAATACATATTGGAGCTCCTTGGGTTTACTAGGTATTCCTTAGGGATGACCTCCCCAGATACCCTCCTAATGACCCTCTTAGGCTTGGTAACCTTGGTCATTGTGATCTTGCCTAGGTTAACTCTAGGTGTGACTCCCCTTGTAACCTTCTTAGTGGTTTCCCTAGGTTTCTTCGAAACCTTAGTCACTAGGCACATACCTTAGTTAATGTAACACACCCTAGTCTTTCCACTCTCTACTAGGGGAGATGTCACTACTTTACTGTCTGTTTCTTAAATTCTTCCTTATCTTACTCTGACACTATACTTTAATCATCACCCCATATTACCATCATTCCAAAATTCATGCAATATACTAACACAATATGCTAACAACTAAAATGATCATAAAGACCTTGACATCACTTAAACAATAACCAATTCAAGATCTTCACATAACATGCAAGTATTAAGACTAACCCAACATGACTCTAGCATTCTTTGGTCTCAACCATAAGCAATCCAATTGAACTTCAACAATATCAAAAAAACAACTAGAAACTAAAAATCTGGTTTAGACATATGCACTTAGAATCTTTTATTTCCACTGTTCTATTGCCACACACTCCAAGCACTTCATCCGCTATACCACCTTACTGAAGCTTTTCTTTACCTTTATCTGCAATATAAGGAAATGCAAACTATAAGCAATAACGCTTAGTAAGTACTTTCTATGCTCACAAAAATATGCAACGTATGAAATCATGCAACTAGTTCTCTTACCCTTGATACATTGATACATATGTAAGCTTAACTGGAAATCATAACTCTGAATACATGTCTCTTATATAAACCATGCTCTTAAGTATTTTAAAACGTGCAAAAGTGTATTTGAACTGGAATAATTAACTTGGAAAAACTTTTACTTGTACTTATACTGATACTTCAAATTAATAGTCATCCTAAATATGGGCCCGACATAGTACCAATGCGCACTTTCCTAATAGGCCGGGGTGACCAACCACCGAACCTACTAGGGGTAACTAAAACTGAGGGTCTTGCCCTGTGGGCGAAACTGATGTCCGGTACATGCCTTTTCAAAAGTAAAATACTTTCTTTATACTTATATTTTTATACATACTGAAAGAATGATCTTAATCCCCTAAGCCACGAATGAGGAGCACCCTAAAGATCATTATGCTCTTGACCCCCAAAATTGAAATGGGGAGCATACTGAAGATCGTTGTGCTCTTAATCCCCAATTCGAACAGGAAGCTTCTTTAAATTTTCTTTATAAAGGAAATATTTTTTTTTCATCTTACTCTACATCATGCATATAATTATAAGCTACAACTTATCTACAACATGCATGATCATAAATCACAATCTTATCATGGATCTAAACAGGATACTGAATTAACCACGACATAACGGAAAAAATCATGTAACTAAAAACACCATGCATAACTGGCTCATATACATGCGTATAAACTACTCAACCATATAATTGGAAATAATATGCACATAAAAACATATCAATCACATACGATAACTACTTATACTGCAAGTGAGAAATACTTACTTCCTATACTTTTTCCCTAATTTATACCGTTTCACTATCAACTTGGAACGAACAGGCCAGCGATCATACAGTAGATCCACGTCATAGAACTCAATTTCATAATTCAAATCATCTACTGCCTCCGCTCTTGGATGACAAGCTGGTGCAACTCAACTCGGCGTTTGGAGAGAAGAGGAAGAGAGAGGGGGGCGTGGTCGGCGTTTAGAGAGAAGAGGGAGAGAGAGGGGGGCGCAAGAAATTTAGGGAAAGGAGAGAAGAGAAAAAAAAAATATAAACTAGGGTTTGTTTAACTTAATTACTCCTTTAAATGATTATCCAAATTAACCAACTTCTCCCTTTTTCTCGCCTATAGATATATTCTGTTATATCCTACTCATTGGTAATCTTATGACTTAGTGGTAAGAAGTCTATTCCCCCAAACCAAGGGTTCATGGTTCGAGCCCTGGCTAACGAACTATTTATTCGATTTTTTTTCTATTTTCCTCTAAATAGAAAGTATAAGAACTAAAATTATAAATAAAATAAAAGTATAAAAATCAAAAATTTGGGTTGTTACAGTTAACCTTAGGGATGACTTCCCTATTAACCTTGACTTTCCTAGACCTAGTGTAACGCCCGCCCTTATCTGCTCTCAGGGCGGCGCTACTTTTTTTTTTTTTTTATAACATGACATATAGGGATCATTTCACAATCTACATACTTAGACATGTTATCATGACCTAAACCTTCTTTTATGCATGCATCACACATCATATTCATAATTAGCATGTTAACATATCATAGCTTCTTTTATAACATGCATCACATTTCATATTCATAATTTGGCATGTTCCATATCCTATCTCATTTTACCACATGCATAACATGAAGATCTATTCATGAGTTCTATCATATCAAACTTTTATAAGTAATTGAACAGTAACATAACTAAGCAACATTCAACATGGTACTAATAAATCTCAAGTCTTATAAGCGGAAGCAAATGTCTTAAGGTGTTCACGGAGCATATAAATATAGGCAGATAGTAATAGGGTCATTTTCCATCATGTCACTATCACACACACTTGGCCCCTCCTGCTACTTCCTCTTAGTTCATGTTTCCTTTATCTGCAGTATATGGACAACATAAACTATAAGCATATAGCTTAGTAAGATTCTTGCCTACTCACAAAAGCCACAAACTTCATCAAACAAATAGAAAGCAGGAGCATACTAGCATAAATAGCATAAGTATTTCATAACAACACTATGCATCAACTTACCAACGTAATGAGAACATAAGCATGACATACAATTTACATAGCATGCTAAACATAATTAAATCTAAGCAGGACATAAATTAAACCATAAGCATTCATGGCATCATCAACCCTAAACATGCATAAAGGACATAATCATAAGCATTCTTAAACTTGACATAAGCATTCATAATTTCCTCAATTCTAACATGCATAAAGGTCATAATCATAAGCATTCTTAAACTTAACATAAGCATTCATAATTTCATAAATCATAGACAAGCATCAGGGACATAATCATAAGCATTCTTAAACTTAACATAAGCATTCATAATTTCATAAATCATAGACAAGCATCAGGGACATAATCATAAGCATTCTTAAACTTAACATAAGCATTCATAAAAGTCCTTTCTTTTCAAAACATATACATCTTGAATGGGGGCCCAGGTTAAGTACCACATAATGCGCTGCTTCCCTAATAGGTCAGTAGCGAGCCACCCGACCTACTAGAGCAAGACCTCTTACGTCTTACCAGGGCAAGACCTCTTACGTCTTCTTATGTCCCTATGGATTTGATTAACGACCACCTGACGGGTCGGGTACTTAACCTCTTACAAAGTAAAATACTTAATTCCTTTCTTTCTTGTCATATCATAAAGAATGCTCTTAATCCCCAACATAAACAGGGAAGCATCTCAATCTTGTCTTATCATAAGGAGAGCTCTTAATCCCTACTTGAAAGGGAAGCATCTCCATCTTATCTTATCATAAGGAGAGCTCTTAATCCCTACTTGAAAGGGAAGCATCTCCATCTTAGACATTTCATAGCATACATGCATTCATAACATAAGAGTACCCTAAAGGGGTCCTAAAGCATAAACATGTTTATCACATAAGCATATTTCAGAGGAATATTCATGGCATATTAAATCATAAAACATGTTCATCTCAAAGGCATATTTCATGGCATATTACATCATAAACATGTTCATCACATAGGCATAATTCATGACATATTATAATCATCCACATAACATATTTCATGGCATATAAAAATCATAATCATGTTCATCACATAAACTTATTTCATGGCACATAAAAATCATAATCATGTTCATCACATAAACATATTTCTTGAAGGCATACAACCTAATACAACTTCATAAGGGGTATTTTCATGAAACCCTAACCCTAAACTACATAACATGTTCATCACATAGAGCAATACGTAACTGAACAACGTAAAGCATGAATTACATTTTATAATCATCCACATAACATAACCTTTTTTAAACATGTAGGGAACCATTTTCTTTATTTTTGTTACATAAACTCCTACTTGAAGGCATACCACCTAATACAACTTCATAAGGGGTATTTTCATGAAACCCTAACCCTAAATCAATGTTGGCTGAAATATGTAGGGTACCAAAATTTGATTCTTGTTACATAAATTCATACATGAAGGCATATGACATAACATAACTTCATAAGGGGTATTTTCATGAAACCCTAACCCTAAAACCATTGGTGGACGAAACATATAGGGGCACAAAGCTTGGATTTTTGTCACCTAAAAATTTCTACATTAAGCATACAACATATCAAAATTTCCTTAGAAGCATTTTCATGCAACCCTAGCCCAAAAATACTTGGTTGGCCGAAACTTGCAAGGGCAACAAGACTTATATTTTGTCCCTAAAATTCCTACATGAAGCATACAACATATCAAGGTTTTTCTTAGAAGCATTTTCATGCAACCCTAGCCCAAAAATACTTGGTTGGCCGAAACTTACAAGGGCAACAAGACTTATATTTTATCCCTAAAATTCCTACATGAAGCATACAACATATCAAAGTTTTTCTTAGAAGCATTTTCATGCAACCCTAGCCCAAAAATACTTGGTTGGCCGAAACTTGCAAGGGCAACAAGACTTGTATTTTGTCCCTAAAATTCCTACATGAAGCATACAATCTATAAAATATCTTAGAATCATTTTCATGCAACCCTAGCCCCCAAAAACCTTGGCTGGCCGAAACATGTAGGGTATCAAGCATCCTATTCCTTTCATGTATCATGTCCTACAAGAACTAATATACTGCAGGTGAGGGAATCTTACATTCTTCGCCTTTTAGTTGGTAGATGACCTAATGGAAGCCAAGAACTAGCCTTCCCTTTCTTGGATGAGGTTCGGCCAAAGGGTGAAAATGGAGAGGGGGAGAGATGGTTTTCGGTGAGGAAGAAGAAGAGAAGAAGAAGTGGCCAAGTGGAAACTTCCCTCTTCTTTATAAAGGGAGGAAGAGAAGTTTCTCTTCTCTTTTCCATGCCTCTTCATTTACCCCCATCACACTTATCTACAATTTCTCCCCTTCCTCTAATGATCTAATCCTATTGGGCTTCTGGTTAGTGAGTGCATCTATAGGGCTTGGCTATCTCTAGAGGTTTGGGGTTCAATTCCTAGGCCTTGCATCTCTTTTTTTTGGCTTATTTTCCTTTTATTTTCGAAAAGGCCCACATAAAGCCCATCATCGTAAAGCCAAAAATTCTCGTAAAATTGCTAGAAATTTTACGGGCGTTACACCTAGGTTGTGTTCCATAATCGAATGGAACACTATGATTGGTCTCCTTGGGATTAGGTTTGTGACCCAAACCTTTCTTACCCTTGGGTGGACCTTGATTTTGACCATTTGACCCTTTAATTGAATTTTGCATCCTTGTAAGGGTCTTTTCAAGTTTGTCAAGCCTTGACCTCAAGACTTGGTTCTCTAATTCTAATTTCTCTAATTTTATGGGTCCATTTTTTCTTTGAGTATTTTTGCCCTTCCTAGGCATATGTCTAGAATTCTTGGAGTTAAAACCTAGATGATTTTTGACCTTCCTAATAGATTCCTTAGGTAGAATTTTTCTAGGGACATTAGTCTCAAATTTCTCTTTATTTGTAAAGTTGACATGTTTAGCTCCTAAGCAATAAAACATATTTTTACTAGCATGTTTTTCATGAGTAATAGCAAGAGTGCTAAAAACATGCTTTTTAAACCTAGAACTAGAAGGTGAATTAAAATATACCTTAGAGTTTGCTTTGGAAGCTCCCCCTACTTGTGTAGCTTCTTCTTGCCCCTTCTTCTTCCCCCCTAGGGCATGGACTCCTATAATGCCCTCTTTGGTGGCACTTGAAACACACAATGTGCTCCTTTCTCTTAATGGTTGGGGCTCCAACATCCTTAGTCTTTTCTTGATGTTTTAGTACCAGTAGAGTCTTTTTGACATTCTTGGGGAACTTGCTTTTATAGTGCCCATATTTCCTACACTGAAAACACATAATATGATTTTTATTATTAACACATGTGTTTGAGTTACCTAGGTTAGTGGTCGAAGCCTCTTGAGCTTGCTCATCTTCTCGACCGGAGGTTGATGGTTTCTCTTGAGGTTGCTCTGGTGTAGATGATCTAATCTCCTCCCCCTCAATCCTAGAGGTGGAGACTTCCTCTACTTCTTCCTCTTCCACCGATCCGGAAGTTGACTCTTTCTCAACTTTCGACTCCTCACTTTCTTGTGAGGATGATGAACTTACTTCTTCGGCCTCCTCTTCTTGAGCCGATGATGAATCTTCATGATATTTTGCCAACTCGCTCCAAAGCTCCTTGGCATCCTTGTATTCACCTAAGCTACACAAGATATCATTAGGAATCAAATCAACCAAGAATTTTATTACCTTCTTATTTTTCTCGAATTCTTGGATTTGTTCCCCAGTCCACTTCTTCATTTTGAGGAAACCTCCCTTTGGCCCTCTCGGATACTCGAATCCTTCCATCAAGGCAGACCATTCTTCAAAATCCCTCATCATGATGAAGTTTTCAATCCTTGCCTTCCACTGATTGAAGCCTTCTCGTCCATAAAGTGCATACGAGACCGGAGTGTTGATGTCCCATCCTAGTCTTTCTTCAAACTCCATTTTCTTCTTCATCCTCTAGCGGTGCTCTCTTGGCGATTAGTCAAAATTAAGAGCGACCTCGCTCTGATACCACTTATTGGGAATTGGACGTTGCTAGAGGGGGATGAATAGGTGTGGTACATCGATGGATTTTGATCATGTTCGTCTCTACAACACTTATTAACACAGCGAAAATAATAATAACAATAATGAAAGACGACAAACACAACCACAACATGCAAATATAACATGGTTCGGAACCTTAGGGTTCTTACTCCACGGATTGAGCTCAACGAGCTCTAGTAATGCACTCACCACTAATAAAACTCCTTCTCAACAACACGTCGGAGGCGGAGAAATCTTGTACAAGTGTTTACAACAATAAATGAGATACAACAAGAAAATACAAATGAAATACACAAAAACACGTAAAGAAAACTTTACAAATGCACTTTTGGATGCTTGCTTGTTTGGTTGCTTGAGCTGCACTTGGAGACTCTGAATTGCACCAGCAAATCACCCCAAATTGCCCTAAGAAACCATGGCAAAAACCTCTTCCACTAGCTGCTTTTATAACCTGCATCCGGGCTGGATTTCACCTAGTAGTCGACTGATCGTGACCATCAATCGACTGCCCCTATAGTAGCTGTCTCACAATGGCCTGAGCCACATTGGATAAGTTCCAATGAATAAACCATCAGTCGACTAATCATGACTATCAGTAGACTTATCGAGCCATCACTTGACTGTCAAACCCTAACAGTCAACTCTACAACCTTCTGTGTCCGCAACATCGACTATCAGTCGATTGCCAGTCATAGTAGTCGATCGTGCCATCACGACTTCCCAATGGCGATTCGCCAAGGCCTTTGCCGCGATCGAATGCCGCGACTTATCACCAATCGATAACCTCATCCATGAGGTTTAACACCAAGTATGATATCCTCATACTTGCTAAACCACACTTAGCCTAGACCTAAGCCTTCTAGCCACCTCCGTCAGCCTCACGCCTATCGGATCTCTCCAAGTCATCCATGACTTGTTCATCCATACGTTAGCCTTCAGGTGCTTCCATCGGCTATTGTCATGCTAATTTGGTCTATACCGCTAAGGCACATTGTGCTTACGCTGTCAAGACTATCGCTTGGACTTTACGCCGCCAACCATTGGACTTATGCTACCAAGACTCCACCCTTGGACTTTACGCTGCCAATATCACCCCTTAGACTTTCCTTGCTAACCCATGTTGGACTTTCCATTTGCCAAGACTCAAACTTGGACTTTCCTTTGCCAAGACCCATGCTTGGACTTTCATTTTTCCAAGACTCAAGCTTGGACTTTCCCTTGCTAAGACCCATGCTTGAACTTTCCATTGGCAAGTTCCCATGACTTGGACTTTCCCATTGCCAAGTGTCCCACTTGGACTTTCCATGCCAAGTACACAAGACTTGGACTTCTCCATCATATGGTTAACCCCATGTCAACCATATAGTCAACCCATTGTCAAACAATGGTCAACTCCCTTGTCAAACATCAATATCAAACATCAAAACACTACTCGAGTCAAACTCGAGTCCGATCAATCGTGACCGGGGCCAATTGCACCAACATATATAATAAAAATATTATACATGCAATCAAAAACTCTACAAAGCATATGATCTCTGTCAAAATACAAGGTGTCTCTAATACCACTTATTGGGGATTTCGAGGATGCAAACACAGCGGAAAGACTATAAAAATTTGCATCCCAAAATCTCCGGAACTTAGATCTCATGGGTTTAATATAATCATATGAAAAGAGTTTAGAGAGTTATGCCTTCGTGATTCAAAGAATCTATAGAATTCAATAGCAAGCCTCACAATACTTTCCTCTATTAATATCTATGTTGAGATCTCTTCGAGACAGCTTCACAAAGTCACAAGTTGTTGTCGTTGTTTTGTGTTAGCCAATGGAGGAGACAAATTTGAGAGAAGAAGATGAAATGATGACTCAGAAAAACCCTCATCCCAATTCTTACATCAAGAGATATGTTTATATATGTCTTGATTAGGGCATAATAGGAGTACAAAACTTACCAAAATTATCACATAATCTCGGAATAAAACCTATGAAAAACTCAAACTCAATCAAAACCAAAATGTCACCAAGATCCACAGTCGTGGAGGATTCCACAGCTTGGCCATGGAGCTCTCTAGCACGATCGTGTTGGCTAGACACCCCTATGTCACCTTAGCAGAGCTTGTCACGATCGTGTTGGCTCCAGTATGATCGTTTTGGGTTATGTTTTGACTGTTTCTACTCACCAGCAAGTGGCACGATCATGCCATGCCTTGACAAGGTCATGGTGGGTTATGTCAGCCCTGTTTCATTCTATTTTAGCATGGTCCAACTAAATTTAACCTCACTCTAACTTATTTTACATATCTTGATCACCTGTATTGTCTATGCTTCAATAGGTTCCCTACTATATTGGTCATTCATAATTAATCATTAATTATGAATAGATCATGAGTGACACCTAACAGTACATCATGATTCCCAATTGACCGTAAAGTCAAAGTTTTAAAATATTTCTGAACCCTTCAACAACTATAGTTATTAGTGTCTTTGTTCCTTTCACTCATCTTATACCCACTTGCTTTAGGATACGATCTTTGTGTCATCTCCACTAGGTTGACTACGCCACACCTAGCCTAAGTATAGTTCATTGTCCTGCAGATTCAAATTACTTAAACACATGTCCAAGAAGAGCATCTTCTTGACATGTTTGCTTTGGCCAAAAACTTTAGAATAACAATCTTGATAAGAGGCCATAGAGTATACATCTCCTTTAATAGGAGTGGTGAATCTTCTATGAGCTATTCAAACACATTCGATCACTTCAACTAATACCGAATCATTCTAGAATTACACCTCTTTGGAGATGATTTCTAAGATGACAATGTATAAGTCTTTATGACCAAGATGACTTGAATTCCTCAAGTCTAAAGAAACTTGCACCTGAGCTGTAATGATATCTTCATTGACAAAAATAACCATATTAAATCTCATAGCGGGTCATATCCAATGAACTAGTTACCCTTAACTAGCATCCGCATATTAACTCTCAACATCCCTATGCTTCCATTTAGCAATAATCGAATGCTTGGATAAACCAAAAAGTATAATATGTGCTAGTCTCACATAACTGATAATGTCTAGTCTCATCAATTCATTGACTAGAGAAGATTTCAATATATACATAATTACACATGATGAGATACTCATTAATTATGATCCAATCACAAATTCTCTCATGCTATGCATTGTATTGTGGACTTCAGCAAATAGGTTTAAGATCAAATCAAATATATAATGAATGTACACTTAAATAGTAAATTTTATTAATCAAACATTTAAAATAACTTTAAAGGCGATTGCCTTAGGACATCTCTCAAATATAATATACTCCCACTTGGCCTATAACCAATCGTCTTGGTATCTCATGCCAAAAGCATCTACATGTCTCTCAAATTTCTCTTGGGGAAGAGGCTTTGTCAAAGGATCTACTAGATTCTTATCAGTGAAAATTTTCTCAATTTGTACATCTCTTCTACCTAGATCTCTCTGATTAAATGATAATGACGAAGTACATGTTTTGACCGCTACTGAGAACTTAGTTCCTTTGCTTGTGTAATGCCGCCATTGTTGTCACAGTAAACCAATAATGCTTCAACAATGCTCGAAACTGCTCCAAGTATAGTGATGAACTTCTTGATCCAAATGACTTCCTTAGCTATTTCAGAAGTTGCAATGTACTTTGCATCAGTGGTAGAATCAACAATGGTATTTTGTTTGGAACTTTTCTAACTCACTGCACTTTAATTTATGACAAATATATACCCAGACTAAAATTTGGAGTCATTCTTATCCGTCTGAAAGTTGACATCAATATACCCACATAAAAAAATATCACCTCCTTCATGTACCAAGAATAAATCCTTAGTTCTTCTCAAGTACTTAAGGATTGCCTTGACAACCACCCAATGATCCATACCGAGATCATACTGGTATCTGCTCGTGACACTCAAAACATATGATACATCAAACCTAGTACATAACATAACATACATGATTGATCCTATAGCCGATGCATATGAGATCTTACTCATGTCAATCCTTTCATTTTCTATGAGTAGGCACATAGACTTCAAAAGGTGAATCCATGTCTCATAGGAATGAAACTTTTATTGGATTCATCCATGCTAAACCATTTTAGTACTTTATCTATGTATATAGACTATAAAAAAATCAAGCAACCATCTTAATCTATCTCTATAAACCTTGATCCTCAGAATATAGGTTGCTTCTCCCATGTTTTTCATGGAGAATATTTTGGACAACTAAACTTTAACTGATTGTAGAACAAGGACATCATTTCCTATGAGCAATATATCATCAATATACAATACTAGAAATATGAGCACACTCCTTCTAACCTTCTTGTATACACAAGATTCATCAAAATTTTGTGAGAAATTGAACTCTTTGATTACCCAATCAAAATGGATGTTCCAACTCTTGGATGCTTACTTTAAACCATATATAGATCATTGAAGCTTGCATACTTTATTTTTATCAACAGATGTGATACCCTTAGATTGTATCATATACACATCCTTGGACATATTTCCATTTAGGAAAACTAATTTTACATCTATTTTTCATATCTCCTAATCATAATGAGCTGTTATGGCCAGGAGTATCCAAATGAATTTAAACATAGCTACTGGTAAAATAGTTTTATTATAGTCAACACATGGTCTTTGACGATATCCTTTTGCCACTAATCTTGCTTTATAGGTAATCACATTATCATCCATGTCAGTTTTCTTCTTGAAAGTCACTTGTTCCCATTAGGTGTTGTCTTCAAGCGAGTCCACTAAGTTTCAAACTTAGTTTTCATACATGAAATTCATTTCCGACTTCATGACTATTAGCCATTTATCCATTTTTGAACTTTTCAAAACTTCTTCATAGCTAGTAGGCTTCTTATATAGTATGAGTAACACATCATTAGATTCACTTATCAGGAATTTTACATTTCCTGCTAAATCTACAAAGAGGTGGTGTATCAATAGGTTTAGCCATTAATTCATCCCTATGAGTAATTGGCTATGGTTCTTGACTAGGGGAGTGTAATTAAAGTACATATGGTGTGAACTCTTAGTTATAATCTTGCATGATATTATGCCTTTGTGCCAATTAGCACACAACTTGATTTTTTTTAACAAGCTGTGCATAACATAGAATGATATGAATGTGAAGCTTTAGGGCTCGACGACAATCAGGGGAAATAGAAATCTACTAGACTTAGATAGGATCCAATCAGAGTCTAATAAGTCCATCATTGATAGACCTATAGGTTTTAGAAAACTAAAAGTGTTGCATTGAGTGGAAGATGGAAGTGTAATTAAGGTATAGATGGTGTGCAACCCTGGTACTAAGTCTCTCATATGATATTATACCTGTGTACAAATTGACACATAGCTTGATTTTTTTCGAATAGGCTATGCACAATTTAGAGCCACATGAAAGTGAGGCTTTAGGGCATAGTGGTGCTCAGGGGTAATGTAGAATCCTACTGGATTTGGATAAAGCCCAATTAGAGTCGGATAAGTCTATCAATGAGTTTTTATCCAAACTCATTGATTGACCTACATGATTTGAAAAACTAAAAATTAGACAGGGAGTGGAAGAAATAAGCGTAGAGAATCCAGAGATGGTATGTAACCTTACTTTTGAGCCTTTTGGTTGATGTTATGGCTATATGCTAATTGACACATAGGCTAAAATTTTTTAAACACACTCTGCCTAACTTAGAAGGCAATGCAACTGAGGCTTTAGAGCATAATACTCAAAAGCAATGCAAAAATCTATTAGAATTTGATATGGTCTAGTTAGAGTCAGATACAACCATCAATGAGTTTTAACTCAAAATCATTGATGGATCTATAGGATTTGGGAAACTATAAGTTTCACATGGAGTGGAAGTGAGGAGTGTAGAGAATCTAGGGATGATGTGCAACCCTACTTTTGAGTTTCTTGGCTGAAGTTATGACTATGTACCAATTGATACATACATTAATTTTTTTTAAGCACACACTACATGGCTTAGAAAGTAATGTAGTTGAGGCTTTAGGGCTCGGTGGCACTCAGGAGCAATGCAAAAACTTATTGAACTTGGATAGTTTCCAATTAAAGTCGGATAAGGCCATGAATAAGTTTTGGCTAAAACTCATTGATGAACCTACATGATTTGAAAAACTAAAAGTGTTGCATGGATTGGAAGAGGGGAGTGTAGAGGATCTAAGAATGGCACGTAACCCTAGTTCTAAGCCTCCTACATGATGTTATGACTCAGTGTCAATTGACACACGGTCTGGTTTTTTTTAATAGGCTATGTAAATCTTAGAATGACATGAAGGTGAGACATTAAGGCAAGGTGATACTCAGAGGCAATGGAAAAACTTATTGTATTTTGATAGGGTTTACTCATAGTTGGATAAAATCATCGATGAGTTTTGACCCAAACTCATTGATAGACCTATAAGATTTAAAAATAAAAATAAAAGTTGGATATGAAGTGGAAAAGAGGAGTGTAGAGATTCTAGAGATGGTGTATAATCCTATTTTTGAGTCTCTTGGCTAAAGTTATGGTTATGTGTCAATTGACACATACGTTGAAATTTTTTAAAAACACACTACACGACTTAAAAAGCAATGTGGTTGAGGCTTTAGGGCTTCTTGTTACTTAGGGACAATGTAGAAACCTATTGGACTTAGATAGGGTCTAATCAAAGTCGGATACAACCATCAATGAGTTTTAGTCAAAATTTATTGATGAGACTATGGGATTTGGAAAACTATACTTGTTGCATGGAGTGAAAGAGGAGAGTGTAGAAAATCTAGAGATGGCATGCAACCTTGGTTCTAAGTCTTCAATATGATGTTATGCCTCTGTGTCAATTGGCACACGACTTGATTTTTTTTGGAACAAACTATGCACAACTTAGAACGACATGAAGGTGAGACTTTAGGGTTTGGTGATACTTAAGGACAATGTAGAAACATATTGGACTTAGACAGGGTCCAATCAGAGTTGGATAAGGTCATCAATGCATTTTAGTTGAAACTCATTGATGGACTTATAGGATTTGAAAAACTAAAAGTGTCGAATGGAATGGAAGAGAGGAGTGTAGAGAATCTAGAGATGTTGTACAATCCTAATTCTAAACCTTTAATATGAAATTATGTTTGTGTGTCAATTGTCTTTAAAGGTTTAAAAGGCAATGTAGTGAAATAATTCATACATAACTAAGTCTGAATAACACGATAAAATAACACCATCCAAATTACTTACACAGATGTGAATAAAATCCTAAGATACATTCAATGATAATTCATATCTCTCTACAAGACATAGGAAATTTATTTTTCCAATAGAACAAAATCCATTTTTACAAAAATCACATTTTCATAGAGGCTTAACTAGAAACAATACAAAGTTAATTCTCATAGATACGAATATATCATTAATCTATAAAATTACATTGTTTAGGTATAGCAACCATATACATGCTAGAAGTTAATTACTACACAAGTTGTAGTCAATACGACATTATTAGCACATTTAAAATTGTAAGTAGAATTTGGAATGTTCGCAATATTTTGTTCCCACTACGAATCTGTATTGCCTCATGTCTTTTTATTTAAATTATGGAGGGGCACGATATAAGAAATTCTTAATGTATCACAATACAAAAAAGATAAACAATTATATTTGTAAGTAAACAAAAAAAATCAGTACCATGCAAATGAGTCAATTGGGGTATTTTTTTCACTATAACAAAAATTCAAAAAGACAACGATGAAAAATCATTGTCTATAACCCAAAAAATCCGTGATAAATCGACGTGTTGAGAAAGATAGGGAGCTCAAAGAGAACGGTGAAAAAATATTATCGATTTAAGGAAAAGACAATGATTTTTAACCATTGTCGTTGAGCGTCATATCTTTCTCAATGTGTCGATTTACCACAGATTTTTTAAATACAACGATTTTTCACCGTTGTGTTTCGAGTAAAACTACAACGGATTATAACCGTTGTCTTTAAACGCTCTATCTTTCTCAACGCATAGATTTATTATGATTTTTTGAATCATAGACAATGGTTTTTAACTATTGTCATTGCTATTTTAACCGTTGTCGTTTCTCAACACACACTAAAGAACAATAAACCGTTGTTGATTTACAATGTTGTGTTTTTAATATACATCATACAACAATATAAAAAAGAATTGTATCAAACATATATACAAATGCACTTGTAGCAATGTGAAGTACAAGCTCATATCATCCCATTTTAAATGATCGTCCTTATATATATATATATATATATATATATAAGTACTTGTAGAAAAATAACTACACATCATATGCTTAGTACGTACTACACCAAAAGAATTATGCATAACCAAAACACTTATAGATTACAACACCTAACCAAAAGAGTTATGAATACTGAAATTTCCTACTCATTAGATATGTGATCTTGTATGCATTCAGCCCACTCCGAATGTTCTTCATCAATTTCCTTTGCAGCTATTACAGCTTTTGCGAGCTGCATGTGAATAAATGAGTGAAAATGTAAATGACTAATAGGTTTCAATAATAAAATTTGAAAATATGTCTATATTACTATTGACCGTAGGGAAGCGCTGTGAATGGATGTGATGTCTTCAATTATATCTCTTATATATCGCTTTGGGACCTTGATCCCTCCCTTCGGCTTTGCTGCATCGGAAGCAACCTTCTTCGTCTTCCTTGACGACATCGCCAACGCCTTGCGCTTCCCCATACACGATGCCGACGGTAGTGGAGATCAGGAAGCTGTGTTGCTTAGGGTTTGAGGGTTGATCCTGTCATGCCCTGAGAGTATATGTTCGTCAATTGCCGATTCAATTGATCTGAGCTCTTGAGCTCACAGCTCATCAACACAACATAACAGAACCTGTAAACACAGCATATCCCAAATCCCTCGTACAACACTTGAACAAAGATAACCCAAGTTGGATAATGTCCCAGTTACAGGCATCAACTCTTCTATAATTTCATTGCTCAAACATGGGTAGTGTGAAATGCACCCACAAATCTATGGTAAAGGTCAAAGGGGACTCATATGTCATCATATATGAAAATAATATAGACTGATTGTCCAATCAATTCAGGTTATACAATAAGAGGTGTGTTTAGAATTGTTTAGTATAACAAAAACATATGTTACATCTAACTGATTGAGATTCATTGGATGACCAAACAAAGAGCCATCAACCAATCAAACATCGAAGCATTCTATTTGATCATTAAATTTAGGAATTAAGGTCAAAGCAATTGTAATCATCATCAGAGTTTGAGTAACATGGAAAAAGGCATCATATCTATCAGGTAAAGTGATTAGTATTTCATGACATGAAGCCATAGAAGATAAAAGACGGGAAACCATTTATTTTCATGTATAATGATCGTGTCCAAAGGAAATTATGTTAATTGGCATGTGGATAGTAGAGGAAGGACTGAGAGACATCTGTGCAAAACAATGAAAACAAGTTTGCCCTTGACTTAACTAAAGAAGATCTTAAAAGAAAATCAAACTTGAAAAATATCATCTACCAACTATATGCCTAAACAAGTAGGATATTATGGATTATTGTGTAGAGATTTTGTATTCGAAACTACTAGTCTATAAGTGGCCCATTTTTCTCCAAAAAAAAACAAGACTTATTGAAAGTCGAACAAAGAGTAACATAGAAGAACTTCACTGGAAAAGACATGATAAAGAGGAAGGCTATCAACATTCATCATGATACAGGCTTTCATTGGGATGAACACATCTTCATGAAGATGAACAAGAAAGTTTAGACAAAAAGACAAGAACCTTTATATCCTGGCAAAGCTGGGAAATCTTCATTTTGTATGCTAAATTCATGATTTTGTTGGACAATGGAGCTAACACCAACTCCTTACTTCCGTGTTGCACCTAAGAATTCATAGATAGGTTCATGTTCCATCTGGAAAAAAATGAGAATTTAAACAATAGATCATATTTACATACCTAATTGTCCTTGTTGGCCTCTAGCTGAACTTGGCCTTGAAGTTAAATGAGGAAAATCATTCATATCAAAAGGAGAAATATCAGCTGCATTGATGGTATTCAACATTCCCATAGAGCTTAAGGATTATTCCCACCTTGGCTTCGAGATAGTGATCCTCCTGATGTAGGATAAGAGCTACCAAGCATACTAATCATTTGTTGTGTGGCTAACCATGAAGTAGAACAATCTTAGTATATTTGATTGCTAGATTACTTAAATAATCATCTGATAAACTAGGACATAAGCACAAATCATGCATAGGTAAAGAGCAAAAGAAAACTACAGATTCTAAACCAAAATGCACAAATAGGAGTTTAGCTGGACATCAATGTAAGTTGAACAAGATGCCAAAAGGTATATGCAGGCAGTATGCACGAAAATTGCATAGTGCATATGTGGTATATTCAACGCCAACAGAGGCAAGATGATCGACAATACCAGCTGCCAACAGGGGCATTCAACTGCTGCTGTGATCAAAGGCAACCCAAGCTCAACAATCACTCAATTAAAAATGCATAACTAAAAGAACCTACCACATGACACGGCGACACTTGGCTACCGGCAAAATCAGAAGGAAAACAACCAAGGATCCAAATATGCACAACGAAGACAACTCCTACCACACTGCTCCCGATCGTTGCTGCCAATCACAACTAGAATCTGAGCAAGGAGAAGATGATGACGCGAATGAAGATGTATCTTATCTGAGATTGAGAGGGAAAGGACAATAATTAACCTAGCTACTGCAGAGATCACGAAATGGCAGCTCGCGATCAAAGGAAGGTGAAGACATAGTCGATCCAACCCTCGGTGAGAATGAGCTCGCTGTGACCAAGCACGGTGGAGCCATGATCGGTAGCCTTCCGCTCGAAGTGATCTCCGGCGACGAAGTGGCAGCAATGAAACGGCAGCAACCAGCAGATGAGAAGAAACGACAGAAGAAAGGAATGGGCTTGCGTGGATCAACTGCGATACGAAATATGGAGATGTCGGCGACGATCGGCTTGCCAGCGAGGCAGGCGATGACTAACATGGCGGTGGTGATGAGGTGAGGCGCTCGATCGGGAGAAGAGAAATCGCGGCGGTGGAGAAGAAGAGAAGAGGGATCGGGGAAAAATGAAATGGAGAAAGTAAATATCTAGGTTTATATCTATCACCTAATTAATCTTATTAATCCCTCATTAAACCTAATGACAACTTAAGAAAACTTTGATACTAAATCTTCCTCCAAAAAATACCATATTAATCCCATTTAAATTAAAAAAAAATTCTAAAATTATGGAAAAAATATAAAGTATTTTCCTAATTAATAAGTATTATTTTAATATTATTTTATTTTCTGATATCTTACAGATCCGAAGTTGAGGAGAAGAGAGATCTGAAAACGTGGAGCAAACGTGGTCTCAATCCCAAATTTGAAGGCGAAATGATAAAATTGAAGGAACTAGAGAGAGAGTGTGTGTGGGTAAAGCATTGAGGGATGGTTTAGGACTTGAGATTGCAGAGGGGTGGCAAGGATGATGGGCACGGTAGAGAGATGAAAAAACCTAAATGAGGGGTGCGATGGAGGAGTTATTTTGGGAAGAAATTTTGTGGTGTCTGGAGAAAGCCTAAATGAGAAAATCTTTCATTTTTTTTTTATGATTGCTAATCAATGTCCCAATTTTTTACATGATTTTTAAGACGGGAAAGAGAAAACTGTTATAATTTCATTGACAACGGTTTATAATCGTTGTATTAATATTACAACGACAACGATTTTTTTTCGTTGTACCAAACATTATAAAAACCTTCTCATTTACAATAATTTATTGCACTGTTATCCCAACTGTTATTAAAAAAAAATCTTAAAGACGACAGTTTTGAAAAACCATTGTAAATTGCATTGTTGATTAAAATAAATAATGCACTCAACGACAACAGATAGTGTGAAATCGTTGTCTTTTGTGGTATATGGGCACTCAAAGACAACGATTTTGTTAAAATTTATTGTCTTTTATCAAAATTACAATGGTTTCTTTTAAAACCGTTATCTTTGTGGTGTTATCTTTTAGTATTTTTAGTGTAGTGATTTATATAAAATCTTATGATAATCTTTTCTTTGGATCATGCACCCGATGCATCATGAATATTGTATTCATTATTTTGTTAGCAATACTAAGGTGTCAATTCTCATAATACGGAGGGAATATATTTTTAATGAATAAAATCTGCAACCATGAAATATTAATGATACAATAACAACCAAGTCTTATCCAACCAGGTGGGGTCGGTTATATGGACGCTTCTACATCATTGGACTCTATCCCCTACTATATTATCATCATACTTAAATGAAATTTATCTTATTTTATTGTTGCTAACCAAGTCTTTTTTGGTCTTTCTGTTCCTCATTTGATGTGCACATTTGTTATAGTTTCTCATCGCTTAACTGGAGCATTTATTGGTCATTTAAGTACATGTTCTTATCCCCTTAAATGTGTCTCTCAAAGTTTTTTCTCAATAGATGCAACTTTAGCTTTCTCTCTAATGCTCTCATTTCTTATTCTGTCAATCCTCGTTTACCCACACATTCACCTTAACATCCTCAACTATGCAATTATCATCTTCTGCTTTTGTACTTGAATCATGGCCTAACATTTAATGTCATATAATATAGCAGGCCTAATCGTCATTTTGTAGAATTATATGATGCAAATAGAAATAAATAACTCATCTTCTAAATCTAATATATGAAAGGTGTTGGGGGATCGAAACGGCCGGCTAGAGGGGGGTGAATAGCCCTCAATCGATGTATGTCGGATTTTGCTCGTTCTCGTTGCGTTGCTTATCTACGATTGTCGTTAGCACAGCGGAAATAATAAAACAATAATAATACTAACAAAAAATAAGCACACGCAAACACACATGATATACGTGGTTCGGAACCGAATGGTTCCTACTCCACGGGCGAGCTCCTAGAGCTCTAGAGATGCACACGACAATACTCAAACTCCTTCTCGACTACACGTCGGAGGTGGAGAAACCTCTCAAAAGCAATTACAATAGTAATATACAAATACAAACAAGAATACAAATACAATACAAAAGAAACACTTTTCACCGATTGCTTTTGATCACTTGTTTGTTGCTTGCTTTGATTGGCTCTTGAAGGACTGAAATGCAGCAGCAATTCCCCTCCAATAGCTCCACAAAAACCATGGCGAAATCCTCCAACTCGAGCTCCTTTTATAACCTGCATCAAGCTGTTTTCGCGCCCATCAGTCGACTGATCGTGACCATCAATCGACTGGTCCCGTAGCCATTGTCTCACAACGGCCAGATCCATGTTGGTTAAGTTCCAACGGATCACACATCAGTCGACTGATGGCACCCATCAGTCGAATGATCATCCATCAGTCGAGTGCTGGCGAGCTCAACTCCATTCTCGTGCTGCGGTGTCATCGATCGATCGCCATCCCTCGGCGGATTCTCCCAACACCGATTGCCCTCCCTCGGCAATGATCGATCACCGATTGGTTGAAACACCGGTCAAACCCATACAACCTAGAAGCGGTGATCGACACCTATGCGGTCCGAGTGATGTCGGCTAAAACCTCAAACACAAAGTTGTTTGAGCGTCCGACATTCAGTCTTAGCCACTTGGCCAAGTCCACCTTATCCCTCATGGAGTTCCCCACCGAAGCTCTCTTCCCTCGGCCTACGTCCCTCGGATGCGCCAAGCGCACGACTTCGCAACGCCATCCTTCGCGTCTCATGCCCTAGAAGTATGCTTCCCTTTGGGCCCACTCCATTCGCTCCCCGTCCGGCGGTCCCTCGGATGCACCAAGCGCACGACTTCACAATGACATCCTTCACCGACTCAAGGACCCGAGCCTAGTGAACTCGCCAAGTTCTTAAGACTTCCCAAATGCACCAAGCGCACGGCTTCGCAATGCTTTGGATTTCCCATGCCAAGCACCAAGCACATGGCTTCGCAATGCTTTGGACTTTCCTATGCCAAGGCTTCCCCCTTGGACTTCAACACCAAGCTCCTGTTAGTTATAGCCCTAAGAACCAATCATGTGATGGTTGAATAGGGAACATTTTGTATCATATTCTATAAAGGCAAAGGATTGGTTATTATATTTAAGTCTTGCTTGTGCCAGCTAAATTAAATATAGTAATGCCCTAGAAAAGTAGGTTCTTGTCTACAACACATCAATTGGCAGAATGGATTATGAGAGGCTGTAGAGAACACTTTCTAAATGTTCCTAGTCAAGTATTAATATGCAAGGGCAATATTAATACATAAAGACTAGCATGTAGGTCAATTGATGACTTGATCTCACAAGTCATGGATATATGATATCAAGTTGACACATGGGTATATATTAGAGAATATATACTGAACTGACCCGCCATGAGAAAGTTTCATGGATCGTTATATGAGTGTCATAAACTTTCTCATGTGACTATTGGTATGAATAGTCCTCAGACCTGAAGTCACTACGATTCCCTACATAAGGAGTTATGTACTTTGGTATCGTCAAACGTCACCCGTAACAGGGTGGACCATAAAGGCGATTACTGGGTATATAACAAATTATGCGGAGGGATGTGAGTGATGTAGATGGGATCTATCCCTCTCATATGACGAGAGTGATATCGGGGCCTTGATTGAGTAGAACTACTAAAACGCATGGCCATGCTCGAATGAGTCAATATGAGATATTGAGCTCATTTGTTTGAGTTAGTTTACTCAGGGATAAAGAAACACATGGATTGATCGAGGATGACACGGTCTATGCCTCATTGATCAATCTGATATCAAGGATAGAAGGACACGGTCATATATTATAGTAGTCACGGAAAGGTTAGTCGGATCTTGACTTATCTCAGAATTGGGTAGCAATGATGTATTGCTAGATGCCGCTCATTGCTTGTGTATCTAAAAGAGTTTAGGTCCACTGCCAACGTTATGAGAGCCTATAGGGTCACACACAAAGAGCATGATAATTAGAGGAATTAGAGTATTCTAGTTTGACTAGAATAATTTGGGAATAAGCTTAAGTACAAAATGGTTTTTGGACTTTAAGCTTAATGAGAATTTTAGCTAATTGATTTAATGAGATTAATTCAATATGTTACCTTATTGATTTAATAAGATTAATTCAATATGATAACATAAGCTTAATTGAATTAATAAGATTAATTCAATATGATTGAATTAATAAGATTAATTCAACATGATAACATAAGCTTAATTGAATTAATAAGATTAATTCAACATGCATGAATGCCACATAAGAATGCCACATAAGCATGCCACATAAGCATGCCACCTAAGCATCCACCTAAGCTAGATAAGGTGGAAGGAAACAAAATGGTTTTGTCTCCTTAAGTGGCCGGCCAAACTTGTGTCCCAATACAATGGATTGCATTGAATGTGTGGAGGTGAAAGGGTTTTTTCAACCCTATAAAAGACCCCATGAAGTGGCCGGCCAAAGAAGTGTTGTTGTGGTTGTGAGAGAGCTTGGTGGAAGCTTTGGTTGTGTGGGTTTGTGAGTGTAGGCTAGCAAGAAGAGGAGTCTTCTTCTTCCTTTCTCCTTTTCCCTCTCTTCCTCTCCTTTAGGGACTTCTCTAGCAAGAAGTAAAGGAGAGCTCCTCTAGTTTTTCCTTTGTGAGACAAGAGCTTGCTCGTGTGGATACATATAGAGGCACGGACACTTGAACGTGCTAAAGATCCAACAAACAAAAGGAAGAAGCGGGATTAACAAGGGCACGCAACAAAGGTAATCCTCTCCTATAAGATAGGTTTGGTTTAGAGAAATTTATTTTAGAGTTTGCTTTCGCATGGATCACTTGGAAGGGATCCTAATTTTTCCGCTAACATATGCCATTTGGCATAAAGAATTCCCTACAAAGGGTATCAGAGCCACTTATAAAGATCGTATAAAATAGGTTTTCTATTTTATATGTGATATAGAAGTAGGATAAATTTTATTATGAGTTGATAATTGCAGCAATTGTCAAACATAATAAAATATCCAATGTCTTTAAAAGTTAAAATGACATGGTGCATGGTTATGGCCTAGTCCCAAAAGGTTTGTGAATGTGTGTGTTGTAATTTTAATACGCCTTGGTCGTGCCTTCCTCCTAAAATTCTTGTTGTAAAATTAGTTTTAGACTCGAATGTAACTCGAGTATTTCTCCTTTTGTAATGTACAAAACAAAGATGGAGGGTCCATTGAAAGAAGAGGTTACAAGGAGGAAGTCAACACACAAGACAACCAAAAGGAAGCACTTAGGAGAAGATGCTGTCCCTAGGTTGACCAATCAATCTTTTCATTGGCTTGAGAAGATTGTAGAATAAGGGCCATAACCATGACACACTTAGTTTAATATGTATGTGATGCATGTTAGTTTAGCTTGTATGTGATGCATGATTAGTTTAGCTTATATGTGATGTATGCTAATATGTATATGATACATGTTTATTTCTTAATAAGTCAAAACGATATGCCTACTAAAGTTGGTACTCACTACTTCCTCGATCATTTGTTATTGGGTTTGCAAAGCAAAGCAATGCA
Organism: Wurfbainia villosa; assembly: GCA_025175895.1. Classification (NCBI taxonomy): domain Eukaryota; kingdom Viridiplantae; phylum Streptophyta; class Magnoliopsida; order Zingiberales; family Zingiberaceae; genus Wurfbainia; species Wurfbainia villosa. The sequence continues at coordinate 84,400,215 of CM046003.1, read as the reverse complement.
TTTTATCTTGAAGAGTGCGAGTGGACAATCGTGATGTCCCGCTATCAAACTTGGTTAAGACTTAATTAAGTTTTCTTAATTAGTTAAGAAAGTAGAGGCATATATTATCTTTGAACATAAGTTTTAAAATTAGTTTTATGTGATTTCCGAACATCAGCTTTGTCTTAGAAGTGGTCGTTGTTCTGATATCCAAGAAGGCCTGGCTCTCGCCACACCGAAGTCGGTTTAGGAATAAACACTAAACTAATCTAAAACTTAACCAAAGCTATTAAAGAGTTACATCAGATGTAATTGGCAAAAGATTGCCTACCTAATTATACTACGCCTTGGGCGATTAGCCAAAGCTAACTCAATACTAATTATAATGTTGATCTTTATCCCATATAAATTTATAGCTAAATAGTAGCTATGAGTATTTAGTGGGAGCCTCATTTAATTAAAGGCCTAATTAAATGATTTAGGTATGATACTTAACTTTGCATTTTAATGTTGTAGATCACCATGACATCTAACACGACACCCCTCAACTCATGCGATCTGCCCTTGAGAAGGACAAGCTTAATGGAGCTAACTTTCTTGATCGGTATAGGAACTTGAGGATTATCCTCAAGCAAGAACGCAAATCAGATGTCCTAGAGCAGCTACCTCAAACACCCCGCGCCACTGCGCTCGTCTTGAAAAGGATGCTTATAAGAAGCATCAAGATGACGATTAGATGTGTCATGTCTTATGCTTGCCACCATGAACTCGAGCTGTAAGCAACATGAGAACATGGATGCCTATGATATGGTTGAGCATTTGAAACAACTATATCAAGGACAAGCTAGGCACGAGCGCTTTGAAGTGTCTAAGGCTCTTTTGCATGCAAGATGCAAGAAGGAACACTGTAGGAACTCACGACTAAAATGATTGGGTACGCTGAGAACCTGAAAGACTAGGTTTTCCATCGAGCCAAGAATTGGCAACCGATGTTATCCTCGCAATCGCTGTTTAAGCATATAATCAATTCGCCATGAATTATAACATGAATGAAATTGATAAATTTTGCTCGAGATTCTCAAAGATGTTAAGAATCACAACCAAATCTCAAAAGAAAGTTAGTAACGCATCTAATGGTCAAGAAGGGCAAAGGTAAGCGCAAAGGCAAGGGTAAGACCTAAGCCAAAGGCAAGGCCAATTCATCCACTTCAAAGGGTAAAGGTAAAGTACCTAAGGAAGGGATCGCTTCCATTGCGTGAGATCGACACCGGAAGCGAACCGCAAAGTCTACCTTGAGGAAGTAAAGAATAAAAGAAGTGGGACTTCGCCTGTATACACGCTATAGAAGTTAATCTATCTATTTCTTCTACATGGGTATTAGATACGGATGTGCATCTCACATTTGTAATAATGTGCGAGGGAGAAATAGTAGACAAATGGCAAAAGCGAAGTAGACCTACGAGTAGGCAATGGCGCAAAAGTTCTTTCTCATTTGTAGGAACATATTCTTTGTCTTTGCCCACTGGGCTTATCTTAGAACTAGAGGAGTGCTTATATGTACCATTGACAAAGAACATAATTTACGTATCTTGTTTAGACAAGAAAAATTTTCTTTTATAATAAAGGACAAATGTTGTTCCATTTATTTAAATGAAATGTTCTATTGTAATGCACCACTTATGAATGGTCTCTATGTTCTAGATTTGGAAAACCCAATTTATAACGTAAATACCAGCGGTTCAAATCGAATGATTCAGAACCAAACATATCTCACAACTTGTCGCCTAGGTCACATAAATGAAAAGCATATCCCAACTCCGTAAAGATGGATTAATGGACTCATTTGATTTTGAATCATATGAGGTATGCGAATCTTGCCTTTTAGGAAAGATGACTAAAACTCCATTTAGTGGACATGGAGAGAGAGCGGACTTGTTAGGACTCATACATCTGATGTATGTGGGCCTTTCAATGTCGAAGCGAGGAGGAGGCTATAAGTACTTTATTACTTTCAGCGATGATATGAGTAGATTTGGCTACTTATATTTGATGAGACATAAGTCGAATCCTTTGAAAAGTTCAAAGCATTCAAAATGAAGTACAAAACCAACTTGGTAAGTGTATCAAGCTACTTGATCGGATCGAGGTGGTGAATACCTTAGTCAAGAGTTTCGTGATCACTGGTGAGTGTGGGATAATATCCCAACTCACTCCTGGAACACCACAATGGAATGGTGTATCTGAGAGGAGAAATCGTACTCTATTAGATATGGTACGATCAATGATGAGCCAGACTGATCTACCTACTTCCTTTTGGGGACTAGCTCTAGAGACAGCCGCTTTCACACTTAATCGCGTCCCATCAAAAGCCGTAGAAAAGACACCATATACGATATGGACTGGGAAGAGTCCCAAAATGTCTTTTATAAAGATTTGGGGTTGTGAAGCTTATGTAAGGCGTCAAGTCTCGGATAAACTAGGACCCAAATCGGATAAGTGTTATTTTGTCGGATATCCCAAGGAAACTAAGGGATATTACTTTTACAATCCCACACTTGGCAAGGTGTTTGTTGCGAAATCTTTGTCTTTCTAGAAAGAGAATTTATTTCTAGAAAAACTAGTGGGAGTAAAATTCATCTTGAAGAAGTTCAAGATGACGATAACACTAAGGCTTCGATGGAAAATGAACAGGAACCACAAAGTGTTGTGGATGAGGAAATTGTTGCCCAAAGAGTTGTGGAACAAACACCTATTCAAGTAGACCAACCTCTTCGTAGATCGATAGGATCCGTCGTCAACTTTGAGAGATATTCTTTTCTCTTGGTGACAGCGGTGGTATTGCTTATCGATCTTGGCGAGCCTACATCCTATCAAGAAGCTATGATGAGCCCAGATTCCGAGAAATGGCTAGAGGCCATGAGATCCGAAATGGAATCCATGTACACTAACCAAGTATGGACTTTGGTTGATCCACCTGAAGGGGTAAAACCCATTGGGTGTAAGTTGGTCTTTAAAGTAAAGACTGACATGGATGGTAATAAGCATACCTATAAAGGTAGATTGGTGGCTAAAGGATTCAAACAAATTCATGGTATTGACTATGATGAAACCTTTTCACCAGTTGCGATGCTTAAATCCATTCGGATCATACTTGCTATTGCAGCCTACCATGATTATGAGATCTAGCAAATGGATGTCAAAACCGCTTTTCTGACTGGAAAGCTACTCGAGGATGTGTACATGACACAGCCTGAGGGTTTTGAAGATCCAAAGCATCCTGGAAAGGTATGCAAACTGCAAAGGTCCATTTATGGACTAAAGCAAGCCTCTCGAAGCTGGAATCTTCGATTCGATGATGCAATCAAAGAGTATGGTTTCATCAAGAATGAAGATGAACCTTGTGTCTACAAGAGAAATAGTGGGAGCACAGTTGTATTTCTTGTCTTGTATGTAGATGACATACTTCTCATCGGAAATGATATTCCCTCACTCCAGTCTGTGAAGATGTGGTTAGGGAATTGTTTCTCGATGAAAGACTTAGGTGAAGCTGCCTATATTCTAGGCATCAAGATCTATAGAGATAGATCTAAAAGATTACTTGGCCTAAGTCAGAGTACATACATTGATAAAGTGCTAGATCGTTTTGCTATGCAAAATTCCAAGAAAGGATTTCTGCCTTTATCACATGGTGTGAGTCTTTCGAAGACTCAATGTCCCTCTTCTAAGGAGGAGAGAGATCGCATGGATAAGATCCCTTATGCGCGCCATAGGGTCTATCATATGCGCCATGCTTTGTACTAAATCACGCGTCTCGTATGCTTTGAGCATGACGAGTAGATACCCGATCGGATCGGTGAAGGTCAGCGGATAGCGATCAAAATATTCTTAAATACTTACGAAGAGCGAAAGAATATTTCACGATATTTGGAGGCAATGAGGAGCTAAGCTGTAAAGGGTTACGATGATGCAAGCTTCCAAAGCAGACAAGGATGACTATAGATCGCATGATCGAGTGCGTGTTTTGCACTGAATGGTGGGTGGTGGAAGAGTTCAAAGTAGGACCACGATTCTTGATTCTGGAAGAGTATATTGCGCATCGATCACGTGAAAGGAAATTGGCTCAAATAAGTTCATCAGTGAACTTGGGGTAGTTCCTAGCATTGCAGATCCAATAGACCTCTATTGTGACAACAATGGGGCTATTGCACAGGCTAAGGAACCTCGATCACATCAGCGGACCAAACACATACTGTGGCGCTTCCATCTCATTCGAGAGATCATCGATAGAGGAGATGTGAGGATATGCAGAGTACCGAGCTAACATGCGAGATCCATTGACGAGGCTTTGTACATAGGAAGCATGATGGTCACACTAGGTCACTAGGTATTAGATATCATAGTGATTGGTACTAGTGCTAGTGGGAGATTGTTAGTTATAGCCCTAAGAACCAATCATGTGATGGTTGAATAGGGAACATTTTGTATCATATTCTATAAAGGCAAAGGAATGGTTATTATATTTAAGTTTTGCTTGTGCCAGCTAAATTAAATATAGTAATGCCCTAGAAAAGTAGGTTCTTATCTACAGCACATCAATTGGCAGAATTGATTATGAGAGGCTGTAGAGAACACTTTCTAAATGTTCCTAGTCAAGTATTAATATGCAAGGGCAATATTAATACATAAAGACTAGCATGTAGGTCAATTGATGACTTGATCTCACAAGTCATGGATATATGATATCAAGTTGACACATGGGTATATATTAGAGAATATATACTGAACTGACCCGCCATGAGAAAGTTTCATGGATCGTTATATGAGTGTCATAAACTTTCTCATGTGACTATTGGTATGAATAGTCCTCAGACCTGAAGTCACTACGGTTCCCTACATAAGGAGTTATGTACTTTTGTATCGTCAAACGTCACCCGTAACAGGGTGGACCATAAAGGCGATTACTGGGTATATAACAAATTATGCGGAGGGATGTGAGTGATGTAGATGTAACGCCCGCCCTTATCTGCTCTCAGGGCGGCGCTACTTTAGTCTATATATTTTTTTTTATTAGCATACTACATATGGATCCGTTCAAAGTCTACATGCTTAAACAGGTTATCATAACTGAAACCTTCTTTGGCACATGCATCACCTATCTTATTCATCATTAGCATGACCACATATTTTATCTCATTTCATAACATGCATAACGAAAGGATTCGTTCATGAGTTCTAACATATCGAACCTCTTAAATAAAGGGATACTCATTAAACACAAGTCTTATAAGCGGAAGCAATGTCTTAAATTGTTCTTAGAGCATATAAATATGAGCAGATAGTGAAGGGTCTTCTTCCACCATGCCACTATCACACACGCACATGGCCCCTCCTGCCACTTCCTCTAGTGCAGACTTCCTTTATCTGCAGTATATGGACAACATAAACTATAAGCATATAGCTTAGTAAGATCCTTGCCTACTCACAAAAGCCACGATTTCATCAAACTATTAGAACATGAGCATGCTAGAAATGACCTAAGCATTTCATAGCAACACTAATCAACAACATATCCGTATTAGTACAAAAGAACTAAGCATGGCATAGAATTGTTCATAAGCGAGTTAAGCATAATTAATCTAAGCAGGCATACTTTGAACATGAGCGTTATAATCGCATAAACTAAGCATGCATGAAAGACGTATTCATAAGCGTTTTAAAACTTAACAATAAGCATTCCTAACCTAAGCCTTCGTAACAACATACATCTTAATCCTACATAAAGTACATAGGTACGAACATTCTTCAAAGTAACCATAACCATTCATCGGGAAATCCAAACATGCATAAAGGGCGTAATCATAAGCATTTGGTTAACTTGAACATAAACATTTGTAATAACATAAACCCTAATCATGCAGAAGGAACATAATCGCAAGTATTCTTAACCTTACCCATAACCTTCACCACATCATAAATTCTAAACTAGCATAAAGTACATAGTCACCACATACTTAGACTTAACTCTAAACATCATAACTTCATAACATCTAGCATGCATAAAGAACCTAGTTCGTAAGCATTCAGAGCATTTAACATAAGCATACACAATATCATAAGAGTCTTTTCTTTTCAAAACATATACTTATAAATACTTCAATATCATCATAACTTCATAACATCTAGCATGCATAAAGAACCTAGTTAAGTAAGCATTGAGCATTTAACATAAGCATACACAATATCATAAAGTCCTTTCTTTTCAAAACATATACTTATAAATACTTCAATATCATCATAACTTCATAACATCTAGCATGCATAAAGAACCTAGTTAAGTAAGCATTGAGCATTTAACATAAGCATACACAATATCATAAAAGTCCTTTCTTTTCAAAACATATACTTATAAATACTTCAATATCATCATAACTTGTTTGGGGGGCCCCAGGTTAAGTACCACATAATGCGCGTTCCCTAATAGGCTGGGGTAGCGAGCCACCAGTCCTATTAGAGCAAGACCTCTTCTCTTACGAGGCAAGACCTCTTACGTCTTCTTGTGTCCCTATGGATTTGATTAACGACCACCCGATTCGGGTACTTAACCTCTTGCAAAGTAAAATACTTAATTCTTTTCTTTTGGACATAATATAAAGAATGCTCTTGATCCCCATCATAAGAAGGAAGCATCTTGATCTTATCTTGACATAAGGAGAGCTCTTGATCCCTACTTGAAAGGAAGCATCTCCATCTTATCTTATCATAAGGAGAGCTCTTGATCCCTACTTGAAAGGAAGCATCTCCATCTTATCTTATCATAAGGAGAGCTCTTGATCCCTACTTGAAAGGAAGCATCTCCATCTTAGTCATTTTATAAGGACACATGCATTCATAACATAAGAGTACCTAAAGGGTCCTAAAGCATAAGCGTGTTCATCACATAAGCATGTTTCATGACACATTGCATCGTAAACATGAAGCATATTTCCTAAGCATATTCATGACATATTAAATCACAAAACATGTTCTTCACCTAGGTATATTTCATGGCACAATACTCCATAAACTTGAAATACATTCCCGAAGCATATACATGGCATATTACTTCACACAACATGTTCATCACGGCATATTACATGGCACATTACATCATAACATGAAGCATATTTCCTAAGCCTATTCATGGCATATTAAATCGTAAAACATGTTCATCACATAGCCTAATTTCATGTTGCATTGAATCATAACATATTCATCACCCAAGCATAGTTCATGTCATATTAAAAACTATACACATAGCACAATTACATATAGGGGTGTTTTCATGAAACCCTAACCCTAAAACCATGGGGTCGAAACTTGTAAGGGGGCTCAAGCTTAGGTTTTGTCCCCTAAAATTCATTCATAAAGCATTATAACCTAGCTTAGCATCATGAGGGATATTTTCATGCCACCCTAACCCTAGTTACCTAGGGTGGCCAAAACCTATAAGGGGCTCAACTAGGGTTCTTGTCACCTAATATTCATTCATGAGCACTATAACTTATTCTAGTGTCATTAGAACCATTTTCTTGCAACCCTAACCCTAGATAGATGAGTTGGCCGAACCATGGAATGGGTTCAACTAGGGTTCTTGTCACCTAATATTCATTCATGAGCACTATAACTTATCCTAGGGTCATTAGAAACATTTTTCTTGCAACCCAACCCTAATTATATGAGTTGGCCGAAACTTGTAATGGGTTCAACTTAGGTTTAGTCCCCTAGAATTCATTCCTAAAGCCTTATCATGGCCTAACCTCATAAGGGGGAGTTTCCATAAAAAAACCCTAACCCCAAAAAAAGCCTTGGGGCCGAAACCCATAAGGGCACCAAGTTAAAATTTTTGTCCCCTAAAAATTCCTATAGTGTGCATACAACCTATAGGAGTTCCCTAGCATCATTTTCATGAATCTTAGCCCAAAAACTTAATTGGCCGAAACCTACAAGGGCTACACTTCATCTTTACGAAATTTAACCTCTGAAGCAGATACCTGCAGTGAGGAAATCTTACATCCTTCGCTTTGCTTGGGGAGATGACCTAATGGAGGTCACCTAGCTCTCTCCTAGCTTGCAAGGGCTCTCGGCCAAAGGAAGAAGAAGAGAGCTTGGGTTTGGTGAGAATGAAGAGGAAGAAGGAAGGAAGAAGTGGCCAAGTGGAACTTCTCTCTTCTTTATAAAGGGGAGGAAGAGAAGTTTCTCTTCTCTTTGTCAAGCCTCTTCATTTACCCTCCTCCCATTTATCTATAGGTTCCCCTTTTCCTCTAATGATATGATTCTATTTGGCTTATGGTTAGTGCATCGCATAAGGCTTGGCTATCTCTAGAGGTGGGGTTCAATTCCTAGGCTTTGCATCTCTTTTTGGCTTATTTTCTTTTATTTCTCCAAAAAGGCCTACATAAAGCCCATCATCATAAAGCCAAAAATTCTCGTAAAATTGCTAGAATTTCACGGGCGTTACAGTAGATGGGATCTATCCCTCTCATATGACGAGAGTGATATCGGTGGGCCCCTTGATTGAGTAGAACTACTAAAACGCATGGCCATGCTCGAATGAGTCAATATGAGATATTGAGCTCATTTGTTTGAGTTAGTTTACTCAGGGATAAAGAAACACATGGATTGATCGAGGATGACACGGTCTATGCCTCATTGATCAATCTGATATCAAGGATAGAAGGACACGGTCATATATTATAGTAGTCACGGAAAGGTTAGTCGGATCTTGACTTATCTCGTAACTTGGGTAGCAATGATGTATTGCTAGATGCCGCTCATTGCTTGTGTATCTAAAAGAGTTTAGGTCCACTGCCAACGTTATGAGAGCCTATAGGGTCACACACAAAGAGCATGATAATTAGAGGAATTAGAGTATTCTAGTTTGACTAGAATAATTTGGGAATAAGCTTAAGTACAAAATGGTTTTTGGACTTTAAGCTTAATGAGAATTTTATCTAATTGATTTAATGAGATTAATTCAATATGTTACCTTATTGATTTAATAAGATTAATTCAATATGATAACATAAGCTTAATTGAATTAATAAGATTAATTCAATATGATTGAATTAATAAGATTAATTCAACATGATAACATAAGCTTAATTGAATTAATAAGATTAATTCAACATGCATGAATGCCACATAAGAATGCCACATAAGCATGCCACCTAAGCATCCACCTAAGCTAGATAAGGTGGAAGGAAACAAAATGGTTTTGTCTCCTTAAGTGGCCGGCCAAACTTGTGTCCCAATACAATGGATTGCATTGAATGTGTGGAGGTGAAAGGGTTTTTTCAACCCTATAAAAGACCCCATGAAGTGGCCGGCCAAAGAAGTGTTGTTGTGGTTGTGAGAGAGCTTGGTGGAAGCTTTGGTTGTGTGGGTTTGTGAGTGTAGGCTAGCAAGAAGAGGAGTCTTCTTCTTCCTTTCTCCTTTTCCCTCTCTTCCTCTCCTTTAGGGACTTCTCTAGCAAGAAGTAAAGGAGAGCTCCTCTAGTTTTTCTTTTGTGAGACAAGAGCTTGCTCGTGTGGATACATATAGAGGCACGGACACTTGAACGTGCTAAAGATCCAACAAACAAAAGGAAGAAGCGGGATTAACAAGGGCACGCAACAAAGGTAATCCTCTCCTATAAGATAGGTTTGGTTTAGAGAAATTTATTTTATACGAGTTTGCTTTCGCATGGATCACTTGGAAGGGATCCTAATTTTTCCGTTGCGCATATGCCATTTGGCATAAAGAATTCCCTACAGCTCCATGCTTAGATTTTTCATGTCAACCCCATGTTGGACTTTCCCATGACAATCCCATGTCATGAGTTTTGTCTATCATCAAAATACTATCAAGGTACTGCTCGAGTCAAACTCGAGTCAACCTGGGCTGATTGCACTAACAATCTCCCCCTTTTTGATGATTGACAAAACTACCATCTCAAGTCTACCAATTCTCCCATATTGGCAATTCTCATATCCCAATGAGAATTCCAACGAACCCTGATTGGTAACTTCTCCCCCTTTTTGACATTACATCAAAAAGGTCCTCCCCAAGGGTATGAATGTCTCATATCCCAATGAGATCTTACAATCTCTCCCTTCAGAAACACATGCCTACAATCTTTCTAGTGATCCCATAATACTTAAAGAGAGGCAACCCAATTTTCCTCCCACGAGGAAATACACATCCATCTTCCCATGATGGATACCTCCCCCTAGAAGCTTGCTCCCCCTTGACCATTGCACCAACAATGTCCTTGGAGAGTCCCTAAGCCAATAGGAACATTAAACCAAACAAAATTAAGGCAAAGTTCAACAATGAACTCTCATCCACCTTAAAATTGATACTCACCCTCAACCCAACTCCTAATCCATATCCAATGGATTTCCACCCTCTCTAATGCTCTCCCAAGCATATCCTAGGGTTAGGAGTGGTTAGGGGACCAAAACATAGCTGAACATGGGCCTAACCAACAAGGTTTACCCGAAATCAGCATTTTTAGTCGACTACATCAGAAACCAGTCGACTGACACACTCATCGATCAGCCTCCTGGCGATCGATAATATATTCTGAATTTCAGAAATGACTTTCTGAAATTCATAAGTAAATATACATAAGTAGATAAATCTTGAAATTTGGTATGTATACTACTTATCACAAACATTATGGGAAAAATATTAGAAAATTATTTTACCCATTAAACTAGGAGATTGATACAAAGTTCAAAATTTAAGAAAAGCTTCAATAAAGAGCCCTCTTTGTATCATCTCATTCAATGGTGATAGCTATCAAAAGATAGGCTTCACCAAGGTTTTTCAAAATGTTTTCAAAATATTTTTCAAGCCTTTATTTTCTTTTCCTTAAACATCTCACTTATATCTAGATGTGTAAAAACACATTCAAGGCAATTAATCTAGTGAGATGTGGGTTTTTATTCTTTTAATGGTCTCATGCATATTTCTAGGCAATATTATTTGATTCCCATTAAATCATACCATAGTCCTTAATTTCATTTTATTTATATGCATGATATGATTATGACATAGATATGATATAAATAAAAGCATATGCCAATATCATGATGTCATGGCATGTAAATGAGATCTAGGCATTCATGACATCTAAACATAAATCTAACATGATCATGATATTTTTATAGATAAAAATGAAAATGATATCATGACATGGTAAGGCAAACAAATCATGGCAAGTAAAATATACTAAGGTATAGAATACCTAAGTGTGAAAATCAAAATTTCCATTTCTATAGGTTAATTCAATTTTGCCTTAATGCCATTATCTCCCAAGTGTGCCATAAACCCAAAATGGCACACCAATACTTCTATAACCTAATTGTGTCAATTTAAATCATTTTAAACTTTTCAAACACATTGGCACATTCTAATGTGTCAACTCTACTATGGTTAGGTTAACTACCCATCCATTTAGGGTTGACACACCCTAACCCATCTAGCGTGAATCAATCACGCTTTTAGGAACCCAATACCTATTGGAGCTCCTTGGGTTAACAAGGTATTCCCTAGGGATAACTTCCCTAGATACCTTCCTAATGACCCTTTTTGGCTTTGAAGCCTTAGTCAAATGGGTCTTACTTGGGTCAACTCTAGAGGTGACTCCTCCATTGACCTTCTTAGTGGCTACATTTGATTTCTTTGAGGTGTTAGCCACTAAACACATACCATGGCTAGACTTAGGGATGGATTCCCTATTAGCCTTGGTTTTCCTAGACCTAGATGTGGTTCCATAATTAAATGGAATATTATGGTAGGACATAGGTTTGTGACCCAAACCCTTCTTGCCCTTAGACATTTCTTGTTTTCTAGGTCTTGACTTTTGTACATTAGACCCCTTAACCGAATTTGATATTATTGCTAGGGTCTTCTCCAATTTTTCTAGCCTTGACCTCAAGGCTTGGTTTTCTAACTCTAATTTTCCCAATTTTGAATTTTCATTTATCTTTTGGGAAATGTTTTTCTTTTTAGGCATATGCCTAGATTTCTTGGGATTAACACCCAAGTTTTCTTCAATTCTCTTAATTGACTCCCTAGGTAAAATAGGTCTAGAATTATGAGTCCTAGGTTTATCCTTAGTTATTTGAACATGCTTGACACCTAAGCAATAAACCTTATTATTTCTCTTAGCATGCTTTTCATTTATAATTGCAAGAGAACTAAAATAATTTTTAGCATGCTTTTTGACTCTAGAAATTAAAGGTGCATTAAATAAATTTACCTTAGGGTTAGCTTTAGGAGCTCCCCCTACATAAGTCACACCTTCTTGCCCTTTCTTCCTCCCCCTAGGGCATTGGCTTCGGTAGTGCCCCTTTTGATTGCATTTAAAGCATACAATGTGCTCTTTGCTCTTGATTTTGGGAACACCGGCATCCTTTGACTTTGGGTTGACTTTTGGTGTTGATGTCTTTTCCTTAGCCAATTTAGGGCATTTACTCTTGTAATGCCCTTTCTCCCTACACTCAAAGCATATTATGTGATTTTTATTTAAAATAACAACACTTGAGTTACCTAGGGAGGTGGTGGAGGCCTCTTCCTGATCTTCACTTCTCCCGGATGTGGATGTTTCTTGTTCTTGCTCCGGGATGGAAGATTGCCTCTCCTCCCCCTCAATGCTAGAGGTGGAGGTCTCCACCAAGTCATCAACATCTTCAAATGTTGTGGGTTCTTCTTCCTTGGCATTTTCTTCTACTTGTGCCGGTTGGAAATTTTCTTGGAAATTTATTATCTTATTCCATAGTTCCCTTGCATCCCTATAATCACCCAATCTAGACCAAATAGTGTTAGGTAACAAATCACTAATCAATTTAATTACCTCGAGATTTGTCTTGAAGTTCTTGATTTGGTCTTGGGTCCACTTTGATTTTTCAATGGGCTTGTTGTGTTTGTCCCTAGGCATCTCAAAACCATTTTCTACAATTAACATAGAATCAAAATCGGTTTCAAGATATACCTCCATCCGTTTCTGTAGGGATTTTTTTTATGCAAAATAGCATATGCACAATGGAAAAATAGGATCCCTTCCAAGTGATCCTTGTGAAAGAAAACCTCGTACAAAAAAAATAAATTTCTCTAAAAGAAAAACCTATCTTATAGGAGAATATTACCTTTATTGCGTGCCCTTTTTAATCCCGCTTCTCCTTGGGTTTGTTGGATCTTTTAGCACGTTCAATTGTCCGTGCCTCTATATGTATCCACACGAGCAAGCTCTTGTCTCACAAAAGAAACTAGAAGAGCTCTCCTTTACTTCTTACTAGAGAAGTCCCTAAAGGAGAGGAAGGTAGGGAAAAAGAGAAAGGAAGAAGAAGACCACTCTTCTTGCTAGCCTACACTCACAAAAGCCACACAACCAAAGCCTCTCACCACCAAGCTCTCTCCAAGCCTCAAGCTTCCCCCCACATTGGCCGGCCACCCCATGGAGTGTTTTATAGGATTGAAAAAACCTTTCACCTCCTATCACATTCAATGCAATCAATTGCATTGAAAAATAATCAACACTCCTTGTTTGGCCGGCCACATGTGGAGAAATTCCAAAGGTCAAAACCCTTTGTCTCCTTCCACCTCATCAAGCTTATGTGGCATGCTTATGTGACATTCATGCATGTTGAATTAATCTTATTAATTCAATAAGCTTATGTTATCATATTGAATTAATCTCATTAAATCAATAAGGTAACATATAAAATTAATCTTATTAAATCAATTAAGCTTAGGCTATCATGATAACATATTTATTTAATCTTATTAAATTAATAAGCTTAGCATATTGAATTAATCTCATTAAATCAATAAGCTAAAATTCTCATTAAGCTTAAATTCCAAAAACCATTTTGTACTTAAGCTTATTCCCAAATTATTCTAGTCAAACTAGAATGCACTAATTCTTCTAATCATCATGCTCTTTGTGTGTGACCCTATAGGCTCTCATAACGTTGGCAGTGGATCTAAACTCTTTTAGATACACAAGCAATGAGCGGCATCTAGCAATACATCATTGCTACCCAAATTACGAAATAAGTCAAGATCCGACTAACCTTTCCGTGACTACTATAATGTATGACTGTGTCCTTCTATCCTTGATATCAGATTGACCAATGAGGCATAGACCGTGTCATCCTCGATCAATCTATGTGTTTCTTGATCCCTGAGTAAACTAACTCAAACAAATGAGCTCAATATCTCATATTGACTCATTCGAGCATGGCCATGCGTTTTAGTAGTTCTACTCAATCAAGGGGCCCAGATATCACTCCGCCATATCGAGAGGATAGATCCCATCTACATCACTCACATCCTCCGCATAATTTGTTATATACCCAGTAATCGCCTTTATGGTCCACCCTATTACGGGTGACGTTTGACGATACCAAAGTACATAACTCCTTATGTAGGGAACCGTAGCGACTTCAGGTTTGAGGACTATTCATACCAATAGTCACATGAGAAAGTTTATGACACTCATATAACGATCCATGAAACTTTCTCATGGCGGGTTAGTTCAGTATATATTCTCTAATATATACCCATGTGTCAACTTGATATCATATATCCATGACTTGTGAGATCAAGTCATCAATTGACCTACATGCTAGTCTTTATGTATTAATATTGCCCTTGCATATTAATACTTGACTAGGAACATTTAGGAAAGTGTTCTCTACAGCCTCTCATAATCAATTCTGCCAATTGATGTGCTATAGATAAGAACCTACTTTTCTAGGGCATTATTATATTTAATTTAGCTGGCACAAGCAAGACGTAAATATAATAACCAATCCTTTGCCTTTATAGAATATGATACAAAATGTTCCCTATTCAACGATCACATGATTGGTTCTAGGGCTATAACTAACAATCTCCCACTAGCACTAGTACCAATCACTATAATATCTGATACCTAGTGACCTAGTGTGACCATCATGCTTCCTCTGTGCCAAAGCCTTGGTCAATGGATCTGCGATGTTAGCTTCTGTCGGTACTCTGCATATCCTCACATCTCCTCTATCGATGATCTCTCGAATGAGATGGAAGCGCTGCAGTATGTGTTTGGTCTACTGATGTGATCGAGGTTCCTTAGCCTATGTAATAGCCCCATTGTTGTCACAATAGAGGTCTATTGAATCTGCAATGCTAGGAACTACCCCAAGTTCACTGATGAACTTGCGGAGCCAAACAACCTCCTTTTCTGCATCAGACGCAACAATATACTCGGTTTCTGTTGTAGAATCAGCAACTGTGTCCTGCTTCGAACTCTTCCAGCTCACAGCTCCACCATTCAGGCAAAACACGTACCCCGATTGCGATCTATAGTCATCCTTGTCTGTTTGGAAGCTTGCATCACTGTAACCCTTTACAGTTATCTCCTCATTACCTCCAAATATCAGGAAATATTCTTTCGTTCTTCGTAAGTATTTAAGAATATTTTTGACTGCTATCCAATGACTTTCACCTGGATCCGACTGGTATCTACTCGTCATGCTCAAAGCATACGAGACGTCAGGATGAGTACAAAGCATGACGTACATGATAGACCCTATAGCAGATGCATAAGGGATCTTATCCATGCGATCTCTCTGCTACTTAGAAGAGGGACATTGAGTCTTCGAAAGACTCACACCATGTGATAAAGACAGAAATCCTTTCTTGGAATTTTGCATAGCAAAACGATCTAGCACTTTATCAATGTATGTACTCTGACTTAGGCCAAGTAATCTTTTAGATCTATCTCTATAGATCTTGATGCCTAGAATATAGGCAGCTTCACCTAAGTCTTTCATCGAGAAACAATTCCCTAACCACATCTTCACAGACTGGAGTGAGAAAATATCATTTCCGATGAGAAGTATGTCATCTACATATAAGATAAGAAATACAACTGTGCTCCCACTATTTCTCTTGTAGACACAAGGTTCATCTTCATTCTTGATGAAACCAAACTCCTTGATTGCATCATTGAATCGAAGATTCCACCGAGAGGCTTGCTTTAGTCCATAAATGGACCTTTGCGGTTGCATACCTTTCCAGATGCTTTGGATCTTCAAAACCCTCAGCCGTGTCATGTACACATCCTCGAGTAGCTTTCCATTCGTAAAAGCGGTTTTGACATCCATCCGCCAGATCTCATAATCGTGGTAGGTCGCAATAGCAAGTATGATCCGAATGGATTTAAGCATCGCAATCGGTGAAAAGGTTTTATCATAGTCAATACCATGAATTTGTTTGAATCTTTAGCCACCAATCTACCTTTATAGGTATGCTTATTACCATCCATGTCAGTCTTTACTTTAAAGACCCACTTACACCCAATGGGTTTTACCCCTTCGTGGATCAACCAAAGTCCATACTTGGTTAGTGTACATGGATTCCATTTCGATCTCATGGCCTCTAGCCATTTCTAATGGGCTCATCATAGCTTCTGATAGGATGTAGGCTCGCCAAGATCGATACAATACATCACCGTTGTCACCAAGAGAAAAGAATATCTCTCGGGTTGACGACGGATCCTATCGATCTACGAAGAGGTTGGTCTACTTGAATAGGTGTTTGCTCCACAACTCTTTGGGCAACAATTTCATCCACAACACTTTGTGGTGCCTGCTCATTTTCCATCGAAGCCTTAGTGTTATCTTCATCTTGAATTTCTTCAAGATGAATTTTACTCCCACTAGTTTTTCTAGAAATAAATTCTCTTTCTAGAAAGACAAAGATTTCTGCAACAAACACCTTGCCAAGTGTGGGATTGTAAAAGTAATATCCCTTAGTTTCCTTGGGATATCCTACAAAATAACACTTATCCGATTTGGGTCCTAGTTTATCCGAGACTTGACGCCTAACATAGCTTCACAACCCCAAATCTTTATAAAAGACATTTTGGGACTCTTCCTACCCATATCGTATATGGTGTCTTTTCTACGGCTGATGGAACGCGATTAAGTGTGAAAGCTATCTCTAGAGCTAAACCCCAAAAGGAAGTAGGTAGATCACCTGCTCATCATTGATCGTATCATATCTAATAGAGTACGATTTCTCCTTATACACCATTCCATTGTGGTGTTCCAGTGGAGTGAGTTGGGATATTATCCCACACTCACCAGTGTGATCACGAAACTCTTGACTAAGGTATTCACCACCTCGATCCGATCAAGTAGCTTAATACGCTTACCAAGTTGGTTTTGTACTTCATTCTTGAATTCTTTGAACTTTTCAAAGGATTCGACTTATGTCTCATCAAATATAAGTAGCCAAATCTACTCATCATCGCTGAAAGTAATAAAGTACTTATAGCCTCCTCTGCCGACATTGAAAGGGCCACATACATCAGTATGTATGAGTCCTAACAAGTCCGTCGCTCTCTCGCCATGTCCACTAAATGGAGTTTTAGTCATCTTTCCTAAAAGACAAGATTCGCATACCTCATATGATTCAAAATCAAATGAGTCCAATAATCCATCTTTATGGAGTTGGGATATGCGTTTTTCATTTATGTGACCTAGGCGACAGTGCCAGAGATATGTTTGGTTCAAATTATTTGATTTGCACCGTTTGGTATTTGTGTTATAAATTGGGTTTTCTAAATCTAGAACATAGAGACCATTCATAAGTGGTGCATTACAATAGAACATTTCATTCAAATAAATGGAACAACATTTGTCCTTTATTATAAAAGAAAAGTTTTTCTTGTCTAAACAAGATACAGAAATTATGTTCTTCGTTAATGCAGGTACATAAAAGCACTCCTCTAGTTCTAAGATAAGCCCAGTGGGAAAAGACAAAGAATATGTTCCTACAGCTACAACAGCAACTTTTGCGCCATTGTCTACTCATAGGTCCACTTCGCCCTTTGCCATTAGTCTACTATTTCTCAGTCCCTGCACATTAGTACAAATGTGAGATGCACATCCGGTATCTAATACCCATGTAGAAGAAATAGATAGATTAACTTCTATAACGTGTATACCTGAGGCAGAAGTCCCACTTCTTTTCTTCTTTACTTCCTCAAGGTAGACTTTGCAGTTCCGCTTCCAGTGTCTAGTCTCACCGCAATGGAAACAGTCCCCTTCCTTAGGTACTTTACCTTTACCCTTTGAAGTGGATGAATTGGCCTTGCCTTTGGCTTGGGTCTTACCCTTGCCTTTGCGCTTACCTTTGCCCTTCTTGACCATTAGTACGTTACTAACTTTCTTCTTGAGATTCGGTTCAGCAGTTCTTAACATGCTGAGAATCTCAGGCAAAGGCTTATCAATTTCATTCATGTTATAATTCATGACGAATTGATTATATGCTTCCGGCAATGATTGCAGGATAACATCGGTTGCCAATTCTTGGCTCAGTTGAAAACCTAGTCTTTCAAGGTTCTCAACGTACCCTATCATTTTAAGTACGTGAGTTCCTACAGGTGTTCCTTCTTGCATCTTGCATGCAAAAAGAGCCTTAGACACTTCAAAACGCTCGTGCCTAGCTTGTCCTTGATATAGTTGTTTCAAATGCTCAACCATACCATAGGCATCCATGTTCTCATGTTGCTTCTGAAGCTCAGAGTTCATGGTGGCAAGCATAAGACATGACACATCTAATGCGTCATCTTGATGCTTCTTATAAGCATCCTTTTCAGCACGAGTGGCCACAGGGGTGGGTGTTTCAGGGATAGACTGCTCTAGGACATACAGTTTATGTTCTTGCTTGAGGATAATCCTCAAGTTCCTATACCAGTCTAGAAAGTTAGCTCCATTGAGCTTGTCTTTCTCAAGGACAGATCGCAAGTTGAGGGGGTGTGTCGTGTTAGATGACATGGTGATCTACAACATTAAAATGCAAAATTAAGTATCATACCTAAGTCATTTAATTAGACCTTTAATTAAATGAGGCTCCCACTAAATTATCATAGCTTTGATATTAGCTAATCATTGATGTAGGCAAACACATTTTGCTTACATCATTAGCTTCTATTTAGCTATAAATTTATATGGGATAAAGATCTACATCATACTTCATCTTGAGTTAGCTTTGGCTAATCGCCCAAGACGTAGTATGATTAGGTAGGCAATCTTTTGCCAATTACATCTGATGTAACTCTTTAATAGCTTTGGTTAAGTTTAGATTAGTTTAGTGCTTATTCCTAAACCAGCTTCGGTAGTGGCGAGCACAGAGGCCTTCTTTGATATCGGAGCAACGACCACTTTCTAAGACAAAGCTGATGTTCAGAAATCACACAAAACTAATTTTTAAAACTTATGTTCAAAGCTAATATATGCCTCTACTTTCTTAATTAATTAAGAAAAACTTAATTAAGTCTTAACCAAGTTTGATAGTGGGACATCACGATTGTCCACTCACACTCTTCCAAGATAAAATGCATTGCTTTGCTTTGGCAAACCCAACAACAAATGATCGAGGAAGTAGTGAGTACCAAACTTTGGTAGGCATATCGTTTTCGACTTATTAAGAAATAAACTTAAACATGCATCACATACAAATTAGTATACATCACATATAAGCTAAATTAACATGCATCACATACATATTAAACTAAGCGTGTCATGGTTATGGCCCTTATTCTACAATCTTCTCAAGCCAATGAAAAGATTGATTGGTCAACCTAGGGATAACATCTTCTCCCAAGTGCTTCCTTTTGGTTGTCTTGTGTTGTTGACTTCCTCCTTGTAACGTCATCTTTCAATGGGCCCTTCATCTTTATTTTGTATATTACAAAAGGAGAAATACTCGAGTTACATTCGAGTCTAAAACTAATTTTACAACAAGAATTTTAGGAGAAAGGCACGACACGCAGGTCGTATTAAGAATTACAAAACAAATTCACAAACTTTTTGGGACTAGGCCATAACCATGCACCATGTCAATTTTAACTTTTAAAAGACATCGGATATTTTATTATGTTTGAAAAATTGCAAATGCAATTATGAACTCATAATAAAATTTATCCTACTTCTATATCATATATAAAATAGAGAAAACCTATTTTTTATACGATCTTTCGCAAGTGGCTCTGATACCACTGTAGGGATTTTTTATGGAAAATAGCATATGCGCAACGGAAAAATAGGAACCCTTCCAAGTGATCCTTGTGAAAGAAAACCTCGTACAAAAAAATAAATTTCTCTAAAAGAAAACCTATCTTATAGGAGAATATTACCTTTGTTGCGTGGCCTTTTTAATCCCGCTTCTCCTTGGGTTTGTTGGATCTTTTACCACGTTCAATTGTCCGTGCCTCTATATGTATCCACACGAGCAAGCTCTTGTCTCATAAAAGAAACTAGAAGAGTTCTCCTTTACTTCTTGCTAGAGAAGTCCCTAAAGGAGAGGAAGGTAGGGAAAAAGAAAAAGGAAGAAGAAGACCACTCTTCTTGCTAGCCTACACTCACAAAAGCCACACAACCAAAGCCTCTCACCACCAAGCTCTCTCCAAGCCTCAAGCTTCCCCCCACATTGGCCGGCCACCCCATGGAGTGTTTTATAGGATTGAAAAAACCTTTCACCTCCTATCACATTCAATGCAATCAATTGCATTGAAAAATAATCAACACTCCTTGTTTGGCCGGCCACATGTGGAGAAATTCCAAAGGTCAAAACCCTTTGTCTCCTTCCACCTCATCAAGCTTATGTGGCATGCTTAGGTGGCATTCATGCATGTTGAATTAATCTTATTAATTCAATAAGCTTATGTTATCATATTGAATTAATCTCATTAAATCAATAAGGTAACATATTGAATTAATCTTATTAAATCAATTAAGCTTAGGCTATCATGATAACATATTTATTTAATCTTATTAAATTAATAACAGCATATTGAATTAATCTCATTAAATCAATAAGCTAAAATTCTCATTAAGCTTAAAGTCCAAAAACCATTTTGTACTTAAGCTTATTCCCAAATTATTCTAGTCAAACTAGAATGCACTAATTCTTCTAATCATCATGCTCTTTGTGTGTGACCCTATAGGCTCTCATAACGTTGGCAGTGGATCTAAACTCTTTTAGATACACAAGCAATGAGCGACATCTAGCAATACATCATTGCTACCCAAGTTACGAAATAAGTCAAGATCCGACTAACCTTTCCGTGACTACTATAATGTATGACCATGTCCTTCTATCCTTGATATCAGATTGACCAATGAGGTATAGACCGTGTCATCCTCGATCAATCTATGTGTTTCTTGATACCTGAGTAAACTAACTCAAACAAATGAGCTCAATATCTCATATTGACTCATTCGAGCATGACCATGCGTTTTAATAGTTCTACTCAATCAATGGGCCCACAAATATCACTCCCGTCATGTGAGAGGGATAGATCCCATCTACATCACTCACATCCCTCCGCATAATTTGTTATATACCCAGTAATCGCCTTTATGGTCCACCCTGTTACGGGTGACGTTTGACGATACCAAAGTACATAACTCCTTATGTAGGGAACCGTAGTGACTTCAGGTTTGAGGACTATTCATACCAATAGTCACATGAGAAAGTTTATGACACTCATATGACGATCCATGAAACTTTCTCATGGCGGGTCAGTTCAGTATATATTCTATAATATATACCCATGTGTCAACTTGATATCATATATCCATGACTTGTGAGATCAAGTCATCAATTGACTTACATGCTAGTCTTTATGTATTAATATTGCCCTTGCATATTAATACTTGACTAGGAACATTTAGGAAAGTGTTCTCTACAGCCTCTCATAATCAATTCTTCCAATTGATGTGCTGTAGATAAGAACCTACTTTTCTAGGGCATTATTATATTTAATTTAGCCGGCACAAGCAAGACGTAAATATAATAATCAATCCTTTGCCTTTATAGAATATGATACAAAATGTTCCCTATTCAACCATCACATGATTGGTTCTAGGGCTATAACTAACAGTTTCCTCCACCAAGCAAAATCTCCATCGAATTTCGGTGGATGGATGAAGCTGGCCATTTTGTAGTGCTCTCGCGGCGGTTAGTCCTTGAAGAGTGACCTCAGCTCTGATACCACTTGTTGGGGGATCGAAATGGCCGGATAGAGGGGGGGTGAATAGCCCTCAATCGATGTATGTCAGATTTTGCTCGTTCTCATTGCGTTGCTTGTCTACGATTGTCGTTAGCGCAGCGGAAATAATAAAACAATAATAATACTAACAACAAATAAGCACACGCAAACACACACGATATACGTGGTTCGGAACCGAATGGTACCTACTCCACGGGCGAGCTCCTCGAGCTCTAGAGATGCACACGACAATACTCAAACTCCTTCTCGACTACACGTCGGAGGTGGAGAAACCTCTCACAAGCAATTACAATAGTAATATACAAATACAAACAAGAATACAAATACAATAACAAAGAAACACTTTTCACCGATTGCTTTTGATCACTTGTTTGTTGCTTGCTTTGATTGGCTCTTGAAGGACTGGAATGCAGCAGTAATTCCCCTCCAATAGCTCCACAAAAACCATGGCGAAATCCTCCAACTCGAGCTCCTTTTATAACCTGCATCAAGCTATTTTCACGCCCATCAGTCAACTGATAGTGACCATCAGTTGACTGGTCCCGTATCCATTGTCTCACAACGGCCAGATCCACGTTGGTTAAGTTCCAACGGATCACACATCAGTCGACTGATGGCACCCATCAGTCGACTGATCATCCATCAGTCGAGTGCTGGCGAGCTCGACTCCATTCTGTGCTCATGCGGTGTCATCGATCGATCGCCATCCCTCGGCGCCGATCGATTCTCCAACGATCGCCCTCCCCTGACTGATCAGCCAGACTTGGTTCAGTCGAACACTGGTCAAACCCATACGACCTAGAGCAGTCGACTGGCACCTATGCCAGTCGACTGATGTCGGCTAAAACCTCAAACACAAAGTTGTTTGAGCGTCCGACACTCAGTCTTAGCCACTTGGCCAAGTCCACCTTATCTCTCATGGAGTTCCCCACCGAAACTCTCTTCCCTCGGCCTACGTCCCTTGGATGCGCCAAGCGCATGGCTTCGCAACGCCATCCTTCGCTTCTCATGCCCTAGAAGTATGCTTCCCTTTGGGCTCACTCCATTCGCTCCCCGTCCGACGGTCCCTCGGATGCACCAAGCGCACGGCTTCGCAATGCCATCCTTCACCGACTCAAGGACCCGAGCCTAGTGAACTTGCCAAGTTCTCAAGACTTCCCAAATGCACCAAGCGCACGGCTTCGTAATTCTTTGGATTTCCCATGCCAAGCACCAAGCACACGACTTCGCAATGCTTTGGACTTTCCCATGCCAAGGCTTCCCCCTTGGACTTCCACACCAAGCTCCATGCTTAGATTTTCCATGCCAACCCCATGTTGGACTTTCCCATGACAATCCCATGTCATGAGTTTTGTCTATCATCAAAATACTATCAAGGTACTGCTCGAGTCAAACTTGAGTCAACCTGGGCCGATTGCACCAACAAAAGGAACCTTCGAAAATAAACTAAACATATCTTTAGCATCTAAGGTTAGGTCATATTAACCTGAGTAGAATTCAAAGGTTGATAGCTGATGGACCTTTGGGTTCATTGGTGGTGGAAGATTTCCCAACCTGTGAATCTTGCTTGGAAGGTAAAATGACCAAGAGGTCTTTTAAGGCCATGGGGAATAGAGCCAAAGATGTATTGGAATTGGTTCATTCTGATTTGTGTGGTCCTATGTCTATCCAGGCTAGAGGTGGTTTTGAATATTTCGTCTCTTTTATAGATGATTATTCAAGATATGGATACATTTACTTGATGCACTGCAAGTCTGAATGCTTTGATAGGTTTAAAGAATCAAGGCTGATGTGGAGAAACATCAAGGTAAAAGTATCAAGACACTACGATCTGATCGTGGTGGTGAGTACCTCTTGGGAGAGTTTAGGAGTTACTTATCAGAGGCTGGGATTTAATCCCAACTGTCTGCACTTGGTACACCCTAGCAGAATGGTGTAGTGGAGCGAAGGAATATGACTCTTATGGAGATGGTTAGATCGATGATGAGTTATTCTTAGTTACCAGATTCGTTTTGGGGGTATGCTCTTGAAATGGCAGTGTATATTATGAACTTGGTACCATCTAAATCAGTACCTTCTACTCCCACAAAATTGTGGACTGGGCAACCTCAAATCTCACAATGGAGACTGTCGAGGACTTGAAGTGCATGCTCGCGCTCAACGCCCGCAAGTGCATGGGTGTTATCAAGTAATAATATAGATTATCGATCTCAAAGGGACTGAGATTTGAATATCGATCTATTCGGTGGACGTTATTGTTCGGAACTTGATTCTAAAGGTTGCGATTAGGAGGGTTGTCGGCGGTCCTAACTCTAGTATGGTGTCACAAGGAGGAAGAGAAGGGTTTCTATGAGTTTTTAGATGAATTCTAGGATTTCGATTTCGTTTGTGTGTTGCAAAACACGTTGTCAATTGGGTTTGTCTAGTTTCTAACTACGGTTTTGTGGAAAGGACATCATACACTCTCCCGATAAGCCTTCGCATCTATCGGAAGCTACCTCTGCCATACAAAGTCAACCCCTGGCTTTAGGACGGGATAGTTGATAAGAGGATGCCGAATTGATCCCTGCAACGAGTCGAAAACAAGGTGTGTTTCCTACTCTATCACATCCTTCTACCCACAGTTACCGGCGATGAGGCCAACCCCTAGGTTCCTCTTTAATTCCCCTAAATCTTTGATACGAGGGCTATCACCCCTCGTATCAGCTAAGCACAGTGACTAGATAACCAAAACAATAGTCATAGATCTAAACCAAACACCAATTGCAAATATAGATTCAAGAACGAAAAGATATTTGAACCAACATGTTCTAACGCAACACAAACTACTCCCTAGTCCTAAAATCAAAGAATCTACTCCATGAATGCGAGAAAGGAAATACAAGGCATTGTCAAATTCAAATATACAAGATAAAGCATGGAAAGAATATAGATTACAATGTGTTAAGGCCCTTCTCTCTGGCGTTGAGGCCCTTCTCTTTGGCGTTGAGGTACAGAACTTGGATCTCAAGCGGCTTCCTTCCTCCCCATTGTAAGTTCTCGGTACTTTTTAGGGCATCGGTGTGCCATCCCGGCCGTCCGACCTCCCCCCTAGGGTTTGGGCGTAGCTTTTCTTTTATAGACATAACTCCGGATCGCTGCGAAATCTAGAAAAAACCCTGCGTCAAATCGCTTGGCCGCCACACAGTCGTGTGAAAACACACGGTCTAGCCATGTGTCAGGCTGTGGTGGCCATTTTTGTCCCCTGAACACGACCATGTGTAGACACACATCCTGACCGTGTTCCCTTCTGCGTCCAGCTGCCAAATGTCTTTTTTTTGCTCCGAAAGTGCACTGTTTTCTCCACGAAATGCTATCCTACACACAAAAGTATATAGAGCAGATCTCCGAACTAGAAAATAGGAAATGCATAGAAAATAAAGTAGAATATGCAGGAAACAAATATAAAACTAAACGAGATGTGAGCGAAAACTACTCCTAAAACCCTATATATTTTGCTCACATCAATTTCCCTAAACTTAAGTCTTTGCTTGTCCTCAAGCAAACCTCAGTGCCATAAAATTTTAAAAACGTATTGTTCCATACTTAACATGTTAACTAGATTTATCAAGTGGTATTTGCAATCAAAACAAAATAGATATGTTCTAGAAATTCACTAAGTTAGCTCCTTGTGCTCGTGTTAAGCGAATCTTCTTAAGGGACACTCGTTCCATGGTGAGTTAAGTCGTCATCCTATAGCTTTCCTAAGGTCTCCGTCTCTTAGGCTCTTACTTGCCCAAAGCAAGGGTCATTCCCTAGATCTAGCACAAAGTCTCAAAGGCATGCTCGGTATTGAGAGAAATTGGTAGGTGTTTCCCCAGTAACCTAACTTGGTCTCAAAGGGGCACCTAACCTTTTCCACCAACGACAATTATTTTTTATCCCTCATAATCTCTTTTCCTTCTTTCTTCTCTTTTTCATTTCTTTTTCTCTCTCCTTTTTTTTTTAATTTTTTGGCTCACTGGGATTTTGATTTTTCTGAATGGGCTTACACAATCTGAGCATCTCCAGTAACTAAAATGCTAAACCTAAGGTCACCTGTGGATTCTAAAGTACTAGACTACTGAGATGAATCATAACTAGGTATGTACTAGATTCTCCCTTTCAGCAAGTTCGTCATGTGTATGTGTAAAATAAAAGTCAACCAGTGTAAGACTAGAACATTCATTAGAGCAAATAAAATACCATGAGGTAAATAAAGTTAAGCTATCCATGGAAACAACTCATAAAAGAAAACTCTAAAAATACTACTAAGGTAGCTTAAAGATAGCAAAAATTAAGTACTGACGAAACTAAAAACCCTATGTATGAACAAATGAATGCTAACTAAAACAAATGCAAATGATAGGAAAGAAACTACTGCTAGAAACAAAATAAATCAAAATTCGAGGCCCCCCAGACTTAAGCGAAGCATACCTCTAGTATGGTGGATGAGGTGGAAAGTTTGGTAGCCTCAACATCTCGGGATCCTGGGAGAACCTGCTGTTGATCCGCTGATGCCACATGTACATGTGGTCGATTTGAGAGTTGGTGGATGCAGTGGCTGCTCGATGCTCCTCCTCCCTACCCACTATGCCTGCTGGGCTCGCATATGCTGCCGCATCTCCTGACGGTAGGTGGCTTCCACCTGGCGACGGGTAGCCTCCTCCTGGAAGTAGATGCGAGCCTCGTCATAGAACTCCTCGGGCCACTGGAAGTGCTCTCAGAAACCCTGAAACTCTGTTTGCATGAAAGCGCTATGCTCCTCCTATCGCTGCCTCTACGTCTGCTTCTCGACATATATATATCGTCAAGGCATGATCGGAACTCCAAAAAATCATAGGTAGATATACCTGTATCCTGCTCAAAAGTAGAAAAAGGTGGTGGTGCAGGTGTAGGCTTATGTCGACGTGGACTAGGTGGGCTCCTGTGTATGTATGGACTGGAGGGAGAGTGATGCAAAGGGGGAGAGATGGGTGTCGCTGTGGATGGTCCCTCACATGGCGGGGACTCCACTATCAGGTCTAAGTGCCAGTTGGTGCGTGTGGTGATGGTGGTACAATCGAGGTTGAGGAGCCTAAGGGCCGTCAGATTTTTCCTTACAAAGCATAAGGAGTGTCCCTCTCTTACAATCATCTTCATGGCCATACACACTCCTAAGTCGATCCTAGGGAGTTTAGAGCATAAGCATTAGCCTCCCAAAGGCCCTCACACCTTCTCTTTATAGAGAAAGGGGAGTTCTTCCCATTGGTCAGGCGCCAGTCGACTGATGCATGTCATCAGTCGACTGCCCCTCTAACGACCGACTCCAACGACTTCTTAATGTCGTCATCATCACCGTCAACGGAACCTATCACCAATCGATGATGTCTTCTCGATCGATGCCTTCGTAATCGCCTAGTTGGCTACGGCATTCTCGGTCGAAACCCTCGACGCACCGACATTACTCCCAATCGATCGTCGACGTAACGAGCGATTCGGTCCAACGATGCCGCCTTCGACGAGCGCGCCATATCATGGCAATGATCGTGGCCGTAAAACTCAAACCTTACATCCCCATCAGTCGACTGATGATGGCCATCAGTCGACTGATGGTCAAGGATCAGCTTCGAGGAGTCAAGCCTTATCACCTCATTCCAAGGAGCTTTGTGCCCATTTGTGATTGGTTGAAGACCCATTCGATGAGGGGCTCAAAGGCTATAAAAGGAGGGCTTGTCCTAGGGTTTTTCATCAATTCAAAAGCTTCCAAGTGCTTTCAGTATGCTACGAGTCTCCGACATTCCTATGACGAAACTCTACAGACACGACGACTAGGGTTTCATCTTTTCATCTACGCGTCGTCGGTATAAGCTTAGTTTAATTCCATTCTGTACTTTGAGTTCTTTTTATTGTGGTTTTATCGTAATGAGAAGAGGGGGAGTGTCACTCTATCTCGAGCCCCTCTTTCGTGGTTTTTGTATCCGATTAACTCCTACCTCCAACGAGGAGGAGGTCATTAGTGATTTGCCCTCCGTGCATGATCAAGGATCACTAGGGCTTTGGAGTAGTAGCCGAAGGCTACGAACCAAGTAAAAAATCTACTTGTCTCTTTTATTTTTTTTCATTTATCTTTCCGCTGCGCTTAATTGTTTTGAAACGAATTCGAACGAAAGAAAAGTTTCTATCACTATTCACCCCCCTCTAGCGATCCGCTCGATCCAACACTTACAATTCACTCATTCTCTCATCTCACTTGAAGTCCCTCGTTGAAGCTCTCTTCGTTCGCGGCCACGTCCCTCGGTAGCATCAAGCGCACGACTCTGCAATGCTCCTTTGCATCTCTTGCCCTCGAAGTCTGCTTCCTTGGCTTCGCTTCAAGTCATCTCGTCCGGCGGTCCCTCGGCAGCATCAAGCGCATGGCTCTGCAATGCTCCTTCTCCGACTCAAGCACGAGGTTGTGAGCGGTGACACTTGTCTAAGCTCCATGTGTGAATTACTAAGTCCTGTAAGACTCCAATGCACATATCAAATCCAATCATCCTAACTTAAACCCTTTGCCACACACATCAAAACCATATCACGGGTTGATTGCACTAATAATCTCTCCCTTTTTGATATGTGGCAATTCGTTTAAGTTAGGTAAACATTTGATAAAAATACTAAGGTAAGAAAGCATGTGAATAAACATGATTATCAACTCTCCCCCTTAATACATGAAACTCCCCCTAAATACAATTCTCCCCCTTTATATAACTCATTTAAACATATATATTTCTCCCCCTTTGACACCATAAAAAAGATTAAACTAAGTTATTCAAACATGGCATCAAGTCTAGGAAAAAGAAAAATACCAAAACATGCCTCAAAATTTGATAAAAGAAGTTACTGGGCATGTTTTGATCGATCACGATCCGGTTCGAATTACTACTGATCGACACTGATTTCGTGATTTTTTTGAATTTCTGGCTGAATTTCAGAAATGTATTAAAAATTCTATAAAATTTAAAAAATCATGAAATTTAGGGAGCACATTTCTTGTAAGTTACTTTATCAATGAAAAATAATTTTCCATGAAAAAATCATTATATTTTCGAAAATTAGGCAAAATCTCAAAAGTTGGAAAATATCTAAAGTTTGTATTAATTTTAAAGCCTAGTTTTGCCTTGAAGCTTTTCAAAACATGAAAATTCAGTTTATGAAACAAGAAATGGTTTTCAAAACATTTGAAATATCCAACCATGATCTTTGGGTAATATGTCTATGAATTAAACATAAGTCTTCCCCATGATTGGTCTATTATTACTCTTTTGATACTTTAAATGACCATCTAAATGCCATAGGCATTAGTGGACCATTTGTGTCATCCTATCATCTCACTCATGCTATGTTTTCAATCAAGGTAGCCTATAGTGAGCGTGAGATGTTCCTAAAGATATTTGTATATACTTAACCATTAATTTCATGCAATTTTACACAAGGTTAAGTATCATCCTAACATACCACATGATCATAAGGACATATATGCATTGATTTCATGAAACTAATGTATCTATCAATTTGTAATCATGCATTAGGTATAAAGTCATGATAATAAGTCAAGTATCACCCAAGGCATGATTTAAACTTTATTGCCCATGATTATATATCAAATGTCAAGATCATAAATCATGATTGCAAACATATATAACAATTACATTAACTATCATGATTTAAGCATTATTATCAATTTATGGGCACATTATCATCACCCAACACTATGCTAAAAATGAGTGTCAATACATATAACACTAAGTGTTGAGCATGATTTAAACTATTTATGGGTGCATTATCATCACCCAATACTATTTCAAAAAATTTATTCCCGCCATCCTAAGTCAACCAAAATATGATATAGGTAAATTCCATATGGTTGACTAACCTAGGGTTTTCCTAACCCTTAAGGATGGATTTAGGAACCCAAAACAAATTCTTTCCTATGGGGTTCACTAAAAATTCCTTAGGGATCCATTTTCTAGCTATTGTTTTCTTTTTATCTTGACCCCTAGCAATTAAACATTTATAGGCCTTTTCATTTTTATTTTCCTTATATCCTAGGCTTTTCTTATTGAAGCTTGCCCTTTGACTCCCTATGATCATGTTAAGGGTGTTGGAGTCAATTGTAAACTTTTCTAGGGCCTTGGTCAAATGATTACCTTTTCCCTTAACATCCTATTTTCCTCAATGCATGCATCATTAACATCAAAAGGCATATAGTCATGTGAGCATGCATCATCATTATTAACATTTAAACATGCTTGTTCTAATTTATTTTCTAAAGCCTTAATTTGATCTAGCATGCTTTTATTCTTTTTCTTAGCCCTAAATAAATCCTTAGTAAGGCTAAAAATCATGGAAACTATTTTATTGGGTGAGAGATTCGTTACCATAGTCTCCATGTCTTCTTCTTCGGATGAGGAGGATGATGATGACCCTCCCCCTTCACTAGAGCTCTCCTCACTTGTGCTTCTTTCTTCTTGCTCGGAAGAGGAGGTATCTAGGTCATCAAATGCCATTAGTGCCAAATTTTTGACAAAGACATTTTCTTCTTCCGATGATGATGAGGAGGAGGAAGGGTCATCCCAAGTTCTTTCTTTTAGTGCCTTGGCCTTCCCCTTTTCCTTGGCCTTCTTCTCTTCTTCCTTCTTCTTGCTCCCCTTCTTCTTCTTTTCTTCTTTCTTTCTCCTCTCTTCTTTGCTCTTGTTCAAGAGGGGACAATTATCCCTTATGTGTCCCTCTCCTTGGCAATTATAGAAAATTATCTTCCCCCTTGATCTTCTTTTCCTATCATGAGATTTGTTAAATTTAAAGCCTTTTAATGCACGCCTTACCTTCCTTACCATGTAGGCTTCTTCTGTGTTATCCATGGAGGAAGAGGAGGATGCTTTATCGGAGGAGGAGGAAATCTCTATCTTCTTCTTCTTTCCCTTGTTGGCTACCAAGGCTACTCCTCTTGATGGCTTGATACTCGATTCTTCATTTATTCCTTCAAGCCTTGTTTCATGGAGCTCCATGGTTGAGAAGAACTCCTCCAAGGTGCTCACTTCTAGGTTCTTTGACATGTAGAAGGAGTCCACCATTGAGCTCCATTTCGAAGACCGGGGAAAGGCATCGACTTCTTTCATAAGCATATCCCGGTTCGAAAGTCTTTTTCCTACACTTGTTAGCCCAATTAAAATTTCTTTAAACCTAGAGTGTAAGGAGGTTACCTTTTCTCCCTTTTCAAGTTTGATATTTGTTAGTTGGGAGTGGAGGAGGTCTCTCCTTGCAAGCTTGGCCTCGGAAGTGCCTTCATGGAGTTTTATAAGCTTCTCCCACATTTCCTTGGCGCTTGAACATTCCCCTATTCGGTTTACTTCTTGTTGGGGGAGTACGTTGTAGAGATGGTGCTTTGCCTTTGAGTTCGCCAAGTACTCCTCCCTTTGCCTTTTAGTCCAACTAGACTTCTCAATTGGCTTCCCTTCTTCATCTCTAGGTATTTTGAAACCATTTTCCATTATTAATAGAATTTCAAAATTGGTTTCGAAAAATACCTCCATTCGCTTCTTCCACCAAGCGAATTCCCCCTCGAACTTCGGCGGATGAATATTAGAGCCGACCATCTCTTGATGAAGTGCTTGTTGCGGCGGTTTGTCCTCGACAAGCGACTTGGCTCTGATACGACTTGTAGGGTCGATGTTGGCCAGCTAGAGGGGGGTGAATAGCCTTTATCGTAGACGATGGTAGTCATTCATTGATTGCTCCTCTACAAACACTATTAGCGCAAGCAAAATATACTAATATAAACAATTAAAACAAAAGCAAAGAAAGAATAGAAAGCACAAACGCTAACACCACAATGTAACATGGTTCACAGCCTTGCCGCTAATCCACGGTCTGATTCGTCTAAGGTGAATCATGCCTCAAGCTTTCCACTATTCTCTCCTTTGCACCAAGCTAGGTGGAGGTAACCTCTTTTACACAAGAATCACTCCTCTTACAATATGATGTAAATAAGCTCAAGTAAGAGGATGGAAAACGTATTGGGCACTTTGGAGGAGTTTAGAGCATAAGCATTAGCCTCCTAAAGGCCCTCACCCCTTCTCTTTATAGAGAAAGGGGAGTTCTTCCCGTTGGTCAGGCGCCAGTCGACTGATGCATGTCATCAGTCGACTGCCCCTCTAACGGCCGACTCCAACGGCTTCTTAATTCCATCGTCACCGTCCAACGGTAACCCTATCAGTCGACTGATGGTCTTCATCAGTCGACTGATGCCTTCGTAGTCGACTGCCCAGTCGACTACGAAGCATTCTGTGGCCGAAACCCTCAACACCAGTCGACTGGTCGACCAGAACGATTCCAGTCGAACACCAGTCGAGTGCCTTCGACTTGGAGCAGTCGACTGCCATATCATGGCAGTCGACTGGTGCCGGGTAAAACTCAAACCTTACATCCGTTTGAGCTTTCGACGGTCGGGTAAACCTCAACCCTTCCGGTCGAGCCTCCGACACTTAGTTATTCGGCCATCCTCTTGTTCTACTCAACAAGAGATAAATGCATATATCACAAGTATAACCTACACACACACTTGCAATCTCCTCTATGCATAACTCATGCACTCTTCTTCTCTTTCTCCTTTACGAGACTCACAAGATCTATATTATCTTATCTATACTTCACACAAGAATATATATATATATATATAGGAGAAGATGAGAATATGGATAGTCATCCATAAGGGAGTTACCTATATGTAATAATGTTAGTGACATCATGAGCTCAAGGGTCACCTTATTATATAGCACTTTATAAATGCTCCATTGTGGGCATTTAACTTTCATTGGGATAATGGGTGACTCCTCCATTTCCCCATGTTGAATTCCCTTTAGTGAGCCTTACTAACATCTCTCACTTGCACACGAAGACATTCCTTTTTTTTCGTCATTTGATCACATCACCCTACAAGACTTTCATACAGGATTGGACATCGTGCGGCTTGCGAATACCCCTGCAAATAAAAACTATTCAATTCACCTGTTAGGTTGATTGAGTAGTCATCTTTGTATCATAAGATATAATCTCGTTGCACTCCAGATCCAAGACTTATTACATCTAATCGAACTGCTTTCCTCATCGAAAGTATCCTCAGATTTTGTTCGATATTATATTCACTAATATGTTTAATCCATTTCGTAGATAAACATAAAATACTAGTCAGTAAATATATAATAATGATTTATTATCAATTGGTCTTCCTTTTCCCAAACTTGAATCTATCAGTCTCAACTCAGCTGTTTTCCTAGACCTGTCCCTCAGATCTTAATTTATCTTCTTAGTCATCGGTAAACAGACTTAAGTAGCAAACACTAAATCAGGACTTTAAGAAATAGTCGAAAGTAATAAGGATACAAGAAATCCCACCCAGAGGATTTCGGATCTCATACAGTAGAGCTCGGGGATAATCATTTACTATCTTAAATATTGTTGCTCCCACTTTCCTTAGTCGATTTATTACACGTGGTATGAAACACATGCCACAGTGTTGTTCCCCATTTCTCATAAGGGAATATGTTAGATTTCTCTAACACTGTACAGGTATGAGACTCATCCTACATATAAGACTTTACCCAGAGATTTCAGAGAGAGTCTCTCAAAGACAGTATCACAAACTGCAAGTGATATCTGAGATTTCAAACTTATCTGCTTACAGGCTACATGGATGTGATTATGTCCTTATCAATCATGTCACACATGAGCTCATCCTGAATACATATCAGAGTGACTTAAGTTCTAGTAGAGTTACTCTCAAAATCTCTTACAGCTAGAAATCGTCTTATCTCCATTCTTGGAGGTGGTCACTCGTGTGAGAGAGTGAACCTACCAACCTAATATATCTATTATATCACATATCATATATATATAACAAATGCATAAAATTTAAGTGTGACCAATTAATGCATAAGAAGTTATATATTTCATTAAGAATTTGTTGTCAATAAAGTACAAGTTGAGAAATTTCATAAAACACCCAAACCTAATGACTCTCTATGTCCCACAAAGGAGTCTCTTATGATAGGTTTGGTAAATAGGTCAACCACCATGTTGTGTATTGAAATGTACTTAACAACCACTTTATTCTTCTCAATGATGTCTCTTACATAATAATATCTAGCATCTACAATACTATGAAACTTAGAATCTCATGTGTAAGAGATAACGACTTGATTATCACAATAAATTATAATTGGCCTCCCACTATCCGCTACAACCTCTAAGTCATCCAATAGTCTTCTGAGCCAAACACTCTCCTAAACTGCTACTGAGCATGTCACGAAGTTAGCCTCTATCGTAGATAGAGCAACATAGGTTTTCTTCTTGTTTCTACAAAAGATGACCCCACCATTGAGCAAGAAAGAGAAATCTGATGTTGATTTGCGTTTATCCAGATCGCCGCCCCAATCAACATTTGAATATCCCATAAGATGCAAATCACCTCCTCTATAACACAGAGGGAAGTTTACAGTTACTTTAAGATATTGAAAAATCCTTTTCACTGCTCTCTAGTGACCCCTTCCAGGATTTGCTTGATATCTACATACCAGACTGACTGCATAACAAATGTTCGATTGTGTACACAACATTGCATACATCAAACTTTCTACCACACTTGAATAAGATACTTTGTTCATTTTTCTTATTTCTTCTTGAATTTTAGGACACATCATCAAACTAATACCTTCACTTTTAGCGATTGAATTATCTATGGGATTACAATTACTCATCCCAAATCGCTTGAGAATTTTCTTAAAATAAGCTTCTTGTGAAAGAGCTAGAAATCTTCTCGAGCTATCCCTCTGGATAGTTACTCCAAGGATGAACTCAACTTCGCTCATGTCTGCTCGCTCCATGTTTGGTCCAACCAAACCTAGTTTCTCTCGGTTTGAGAATCTCATTCTCAAGCTCGTTTTAAATCCTTCGGATTACGCTCGTTGTGTGTGTGACCAAATAGATTCTCGGATTATGTTGGCCGTCTATAATTAACCATTAATTATAGAACGATCATGAGTGGCACCTAGTAGTACATCATGATCCCCAAATAACTGAAAAGATCAACGGTTGATCCAGAACTACTTCTGAAACCCTTCAGTAGCTCGAATGAATCGTGCCTCATTCCCTTAACTCATCTTATACCCACTTGGTTCAGGACATGGTCTATAGTGTCAATCCCCACTAGGTTGACTACGTCACACCTAGCCCAATTATCCAAGTATGATGCCCTCATACTTGCTAGACCACCCTTAGCCTAGACCTAAACCTTCTTGCCACCTCCTTCAGCCTTACGCCTATCGGATCCCTCCAAGTCATCCATGACTTGTTCATCCATACGCTAGCCTTTAGATGCTTCTATTGGCTATTGTCATGCTAAGTTAGTCTATACCGCCAAGACACATTGGGCTTACACTGCCAAGACTATCGCTTGGACTTTACGCCGTCAACCATTGGACTTATGCTGCCAAGACTCCCGCTTGGACTTTACGCCGCCAATATCACCCCTTGGACTTCCCTTGCCAACCCATGTTGGACTTTCCATTTGCTAAGACTCAATCTTGGACTTTTAATCATATGGTCAACCCTATGTCAACCATATAGTCAAACAATGGTCAAACCATCATCAAACATCAAAATACCACTCGAGTCAAACTCGAGTCCGGTCAATCATGACCTAGGTCAATTGCACCAATAATCTCCCCAAAACATTGTCAAACATCAAAATACTACTCGAGTCTGGTCAATCGTAACTTGGGCCGATTGCACCAACAATCTCCCCATTTTTGATGTTTGACAAAAACCACAAAACTATTAAGTTCGACTACCTAACTCAAATCTCCTTACCGATTCTACCAAATTGGTAATCTCGTTAATTCTCCCCCTTTTTGACATACATCAAAAAGGTTCTCCCCATGGGTGACAATGTCTTATATCTCAATGAAATCTTACAATTTCCTCTTTGGTCCAAAAACATCTAGGATGCCTTCACTCTTCCTAGTGATAAGTCCCATATTACTTAAGAGAGACTTCCTATATACTCTCCCAATTTTCAAATTGGGCATCTCACATTCCCATTTATCCCCCTTATGAAAAAGAACACATCCATCATCCTATGATGGATACCTCCCCCTAAAGGCTTTCTCCCCCTTGACCATTGCACCAACAATGTCCTTGGAGAGTCCCTAAGCTAATAAGAACACTAAGCCATCAAAATTAAGGTTAAAAGTTCAACCTTGAACTTTCACACACCTTAAAATTGATACATCACCCAAACAACTCTCCTAATCCATATCCAATGGATTTTCACCCTTTCTAATGCTTTCCAAAGCATATCCTAGGGTTAGGAGCAGTTAGGGTAGCCTAACATAGCTGAAATCAGGCTAAACGACCTTTGTTTACCTGAAATCAGGCCTGATAGTTGACTCTTACAGTCAGTAGTCGACTGCCATTGACGCCAGTCGATTGCCGTAAACGGCAGTCGACTGATTTCTGCAAATGCAGAATTTCAAAAATCAGAATCCGAATTTCGGAAAACATAATACGAAAAATCACAAAAATTCATATGTATAATACTTATAACAATCATTATTGGTGAAAAATATTTGAAAAATAAATTACCCATAAAATAATGAGATTGACACAAAGTTCAAAACTATTGAAAAGTTCAATGTTTTGGCCCTACTTTGTATCAACTCTATCAATGGTGATTCCTATCAAAAGATAGACTACATCAAAGTTTTTAAAAATGATTTTAAAATATTTTTGAAAACCTATATTGGATCATGATCAATGGGCTCAATATACATGACTTACACATTAGCTTTCCCTATGATCCATAATGGTATTAGATGAGTTTGAGTTCATCTAGATGCAAAAACTATGCACATTGAACTTAACTCATTTCCTAGCATCTCACATGTGTCTAAGGTGTATCAATACACACATGTAAATATGATGTGAGATATGGGTTTTGGTTATCCTAATCTAAGGTCTCATGCATTTTCTAAGGCAACACTACTTGATTCCCTTATACATAAGACTTCAAGTCATGCCATAGTTCTTAACTCAATTTTATTAATGCAAAAAATATGAACATGACATAAATGATAGAATAAATAAATCAATGCCAATAATCATGATGTCATGGCATATGATATATTTTAAGTATACTTGACATAAAAACAAACCTAAGCTTTATCATGACATATTATATGATAAAAATAAATATGATGTCATGACATGGAAATGACAAACAAATCATGGCAAATAACATATAAAGGTATAATAATACCTAAATTTTAGTATTAATTATCATTTTTTAGAATTAAATCCAATTTTTCCATAATACTACTAATCCTCCAAGTGTGCCAAAAATCCAAAATGACACACAATGACCTCTAAATCTAGTTTGTGCCAATTTGATTGAATTATCAAACTTCTTAAATAATATTGGCACATCCTAAAATCTTTTAGGATTATAAATTCAAACCACATTTCCAAGGTACCCATAACCTTGAAAATGACCTAAAGTGCCACCTTTACCATGATTAGCTTAACTACCCATCCATTTAAAGTTGGCACACCCTAACCCATTTAGCGTGAATCGATCATGCTCCTAGGAACCCAATACCTATTGGAGCTCCTTGGGTTTACTAGCTATTCCTTAGGGATAACCTTTCTAGATACCCTCTTAATGACCCTTCTAGGCTTGGTAGCCTTGGTCATTTGGGTCTTGCCTAGGTTAACTCTAGGAGTGACTCCCCTTGTAACCTTCTTAGTGACCTCCCTAGGTTTCTTCGAAACCCTAGCCACTAGGCATTTACTATGGTCAACTGTAGGGATGACTTCCCTTGTGACCTTGGTTTTCCTAGACCTAGTACTAGTTCCATAATCGAATGGAACATTGTGGTAGGTCTCCTTAGGCTCAGGTTTGTGACCCAAACCTTTCTTGACCTTGGATGAGCCTTGCCTCATAGAACCTAAGTTTTGACTCTTAGACCCTAAATTTTGGCAATTTGACCCTTTAATTTGATTTTACATCTTTTCAAGGTTTTTTTTCTTCTAATTTTCAAGTTTTGACCTCAAAATTTGGTTTTTTAATTCTAATTGCCCAATTTTTGAATTTTCATTTAGTCTTTGAGCATTGTTCTATTTCTTAGGCATATGCCTACCCTTTTTAGGGTTAATGCCTAAATGGTTCTTTACCTTCTTAATGGTTTTCCTAGGTAGGATTTTTCTAGGGACATTAGTCTCAAATTTCTCCTTATTTCTAAAATTATAACTATTAGCACCTAAACAAAAAAATTTATTAGCATGCTCTTTATGAACAATAGCAAGATTACTTCTAGCATGCTTTTGGCTATTACTTAAAGAATGAGCATTATAAAATATACCTTAGGGTTTGCATTAGAAGCTCCCCCTACTTGTGTAGCTCCTTCTTGCCCCTTTTTCTTCCCCCTAGGGCATTGACTCCTATAATGCCCTCTTTGGTGGCACTTGAAGCACACTACGTGCTCCTTGCTCTTAATGGTTGGGCCTCCAGTCTCCTTGACCTTTGGCACCGGTGGAGCCTTCTTAACCTTCTTAGGGAACTTGCTTTTGTAATGCCCGACTTCCCTACACTCAAAGCATATGATATGAATTTTATTTTCAAACGAAATGCTTGAGTTACCTAGGTCAATGGTGGGAACCAGAGTCGGTTCTTCATCTCCTCGACTGGAGGTAGATGACTCTTCTTTCTCTTGCTCTGACATGGATGATGACCTAATATCCTCCCCCTCAATCCTAGAGGTGGAGGCTTCTGAAGGTAGGAAACTTGGCTTCCCCCTTCAACTCGGTCGCTTGTTCATGGCGATCCCTTCTACGTCTCCGGATAAAAATTTTTATCCTTGACAGGGAGGGATTACCCAAGCTACCGTTTCATCATCGTGCTATTCGATTAGAGTGGTCACTTGAACAAACTTATTGTTCAAGCAACTAACTTCTATTCTACGATTAGCCGCGGAATAGACGATGTACGGATCGCCAGTTTTTGCATTTGTATTCGAGGTCCAAGTAAATTTAATCACAAAAAAAAACATACAACATGTGTATAATTGAAAACAATTATAGACATAATACAAAAGAATATAAACAAGCATTATACCTCTCGATCTTATATTGTATGTCCTTCCTCCTTTTGGACGTCATGTGGGCGACGATCTTCCAAAAGTAGAAGCCTCCTAGATCACGATCTTCCTTTCCTTGCTCGCTCCGAACAAGAGGAAGTATAGAAACCAAACTCTTCTCCTTCCTTTAGCCAACAACCAAGCACCAACCTGGATGCTTGCCACCGACCAACAAGAAGAAGAGATGAGGATGTGGGCACCAACCAAGAGCTCAAAGGAATCAACCTAACCCTTGTTTCCACCGGCCAAGGAGAAGAATAGGAATAGGTTGAGCATCGACCAAGGTGGAGGGGAGAAATATGGGCACCAACAACACCTTAGGAAGAAGAAAGGAAGCCCTCCAATTGTTGCCGCCCAACCAAAACCCTAATCTTCCTAGGGTTTCTTGCCGCCCAAGCTAAGGGAAGCAAAACCCTAATCTCCCTTATTATTCTTCACACCCAAGCCTTAAGCCCATATTTATAGAGTTATGCTTAAGCCTCCTTTTAATCTCCACCGTCAGTTCTAGGGATTTAATCTTAACCGTCGGATCTAGAGATTTATTTTCAACCGTCGGATCTAGAGATTTAATCTTCATCGTCGGATCTAGAGTTTTGTTTTCCATCATTGGATCTAGGCTCCATGAGGTTTTAATAGGCTACAATAGGGACCATGAGGAGGAGTTGGATCTTGGCCACCCAATCGATCAAGCCTACATAAAGTCCGATCCATTAATGATAATCCATTCCACTAGAGGATTATCATTGATCTACCTCACCAACCCCCATAAATTAATATGGGCTCCATATATTATTTGCATATTTATCTCCCCATGTTTAAGATCTCGAATGTCCGTTGATTAATTAATTTATTGACAATTAATTAATCAACATCTAACTCCATGAGTAGTACCACTCAACCTTATCATCATGCCGGACCAAGTCCACTTGCAGGGTTTACATGATGAACCTTATGAGCTCCTCAAGAGGATATCATCATCCTAATATATAGGATACGGTTTCCTCCTATAATCAACGACACACCATATAAATAATACCATTTTCCAACTTACCGAGCCTATTGATTTACTCTATAAATCTCGCCCATTGGTAAATCAAAGAAATGAATACTAAGTATATGTGCCCGTTATTATATCGGGATTAAGAGCATGTACAATATAATATCTGAGGTCCGATTCGATTATGTAGTCAGCAATGAATCGAATCACCTCTAAGTCGGTCATGCTCAATACACACAAAGTGTACTAGTGTAATTCTATGGTCAAGACAAACCAATACCAAATTACACTACAACCCTACCAATGGTTTGTCCAAAACCATCTCAGTTGTGAACCTTTACTTATACTTTACAAGGAACTGATAACATGATCTCCCGTGTGACACTACACACCATGTTATCTACAATGTAATGTATTAGACAATATGCATAACCATAAATATGCAAACAATGATCATGTGATTCTTATTTCAAAAATAAAGATGTTCATACAAAAGATAGACTTTTCAGTATACATCCCAATAATCTCCCACTTATACTAAAAGACTTATGCTGTCCTCATAATGCCATACATCTGATTCTTATTCCTTCCACATGCCTATCAAAAGCTTTCGCTTGAAGGGCCTTAGTGAAAGGATCTATCAGGTCATCCCCTGATGCAATCTAGGCGACAACAACTTCTACCCATTTTACGATCTCTCGTATCAGGTGGTACTTGCGCTTTATGTGTTTACTTGCCTTATGGGCTCGTGGTTCCTTCGAGTTTGCAACTGCACCACTATTATCACAATAAATTGTGATAGTTTTGGGCAAACCAAGAATCACATCCAATTCCATTAAGAAGTTCCTGATCCACACAACTTCTTTGGCTGCCTCAGAGGTTGCCACATACTCAGCTTCCATGGTGGAGTCCGCCATGCATTTCTGCTTGACAATCCTCCATACAATGGCTCCATCTCCTAAAGTAAACACAAAACCTGAGGTAGACTTACTATTATCCCTATCTGATTGGAAGTCGAAATCTGTGTAACCCACAGGAAGTAATTGGTCTGCCTGATAAACTAGCATATAATCCCTAGTCCTTCTCAGGTACTTCAATATATGCTTTACCGTAGTCCAATGTCCCTGTCCTGGATTACTCTGATATCTGCTAACCATGCCCACGACAAAGCAGATATCTGGTCTCGTACATAACATCAAATACATGAGGCTTCCTATTGTCGAAGCATAAGGAACCACCTTCATCTCCTCTATCTCCTCAAATGTTCTAGGACACATCTCCTTAGATAAAGGAACTCCATGCCTGAAAGGTAGAAAACCTTTCTTGGAGTTTTGCATGCTAAAACGATCCATAATTGTGTCTATGTATGAAGCTTGAGATAAACACAACATCCTTTTCCTGCGATCCCTTATAACCTTGATCCCAAGGATGTGTTCCACTTCTCCCAAGTCCTTCATGTCAAACTATTTGGACAACCATACCCTTATGTCCGATAACATCTTGACATTGTTGTCAATTAACAAAATGTCATCTACGTATAGTACAAGAAATACCACTACATTTCCATCACATCTCTTGTATACACAAGACTCATCCGGACTTTGAATAAATCCATAAGACTGGATTACCTCATCAAAGCGGATGTTCCAAGATCTTGAAGCTTGCTTCAATCCATAAATGGATCGATTAAGCTTGCACACAAGATGCTCTTTGCCCTTTGCAATGAATCCCTCTGGTTGCTTCATATAGATGTTTTCCTCAAGACTTCCATTAAGGAAATCTGTCTTGACATCCATCTGCCATACCTCATAATCCATATGAGCAGCAATACATAAGAGAATCCGGATAGACTTAAGCATGACTACTGGCAAAAAGGTCTCCTCATAATCGATACCCTCTTTCTGAGTATACCCTTTCGCAATAAGCCTTGCTTTGAAGGCCTCAACCTTCTCGTCTATTCCTCTCTTTCTTTTGTAGATCCACTTGCATCCAATGGTTTTTACACCATCGGGTGGTTCTACTAGCTCCTAGACCTGATTTGGATCTATAGATTCAATCTCAGCATTCATTGCACTTTGCCAAGATACCACATCTTTATCTTGGATTGCCTCATCATATGTCCAGGGATCAGGTTCATGTTCTCCAGGGACCAAATCAGAAGATTCTCCCAAGAACATGAATCTATCAGGCTGTCTAACAACCCTCCCACTACGATGAGGTATCACCTGTGCATCCTCTGTGACACGCAGTGCAGTGACTTGTGGTATATCCTCTTGTACCGGTGGTACTGAAGTAGTGACTTCCCCTCTCAATTCCTTCAGAACAATCTTACTCATGGGCTTGTGGTTCATTACATAGTCTTCCTCTAGAAATCTAGCGTCTGTGCTAACGATCACCTTCTGATCTCTAGGACTATAAAACAAACCACCTTTTGTTCCTCTAGGATAGCTAGAGTTTCAACTTACCAAAGATTCGCCTTCAAAGATGTGTTGGACTCCCCCAAATCCGAATATGTCTCAGACTAGGCTTTCACCCAGTCCACAATTATGTGGGAGTAGAAGGCACTGATTTAGATGGTACCAAGTTCAGAATATATATTGCCGTATCTAGAGCATATCCCCAGAACGAACCTGGCAACTCAGAATAACTCATCATCGATCTAACCATCTCCATAAGAATCCTATTCCTTCGCTCTGCTACACCATTCTGCTGGGGTGTGCCAGGTGCAGACAATTGGGATTGAATCCCACCCTCTGATAAGAAATTCCTAAACTCTCCCAAGAGGTACTCACCACCACGATCAGATCGTAATGTCTTGATATTTTTACCTTGATGTTTCTCCACATCAGCCTTGAATTCTTTGAACCTATCAAAGCATTCAGACTTGCGGCGCATCAAGTAAATGTATCCATATCTTAAATAATCGTCTATGAAAGAGACGAAATATTCAAAACCACCTCTTGCCCGGATAGACATAGGACAACACAAATCAGAATGAACCAATTCCAACACATCTTTGGCTCTATACCCCTTGGCCTTAAAAGGCCTCTTGGTCATTTTACCCTCCAAGCAAGATTCGCAGGTTGGGAAATCTTTCACCACTAATGAACCCAGAGGTCCATCAGCTATCAACCTTTGAATTCTGCTTTGGTTAATGTGACTAAGCCTTAGATGTCAAAGATATGTTTGGTTCATCTTCGAAGGTTCTTTTCTCTTATTGGAATTAGAAGATAAGTTATTAACTTCTATTTGCATCGTGGGAGCTTTTGGTTCAAGTGTATATAAATTTCCTATCAATGCACTAGAACAGATAATCTCCCTATTCCTTGTTATAACAACTCTATCATTAAAAGAAATAGAATATCCATCCATAAATAATTTAGAAACTGAAATCAAGTTCTTTCTAAATAAAGGTACATAAAGGCAATTTTTAAGAACTAAAACTTTATTCCTCTCAAAAAACAAATAAACATCTAAACATGTTTAAGCACTTGCCCTTCACTCCTCCCTTAGTTCCTCCCTTCTTGCCTTAGAAGTAGAAACCTTTGAGCAACCATGGAGCAAACCCTTTTAGAAGTGTTGGGAGTATGAGGAATACAATCAAAGTCCCACATTGGTAAGACATGGAAAAGATCATGTGCTTATAAGAAAAAAGATATCTCCATTGGTATGAGGCCTTTTGGGTAAAGCCCAAAAACAAAACCATGAGGGCTTGGGCCCAAAGTGGACAATATCATGTCAGTGTGGAGATATGTGGAGCTTATAAGCACTAACAATTGGTATCAGAGCCATGGTCCATGTCAAGCCCTGAACCTCGAACGAAGGAAGTTGAGCTCCCACGTCCGGATCAAGAGAACCAGACATCAGGAAGGAAGTCTAGTTGGGTCGGGGACCAAAACAAGCAGAAGTCCTGGGTCAAGATCGGACATCAAGCAGAGAAAATCCTTCGAGGAGGGATAGGCTTGAGGGGGGGCCCAATGTGGTCCTTCGTTTGAGGGGGGGA
This sequence comes from Wurfbainia villosa, assembly GCA_025175895.1. NCBI lineage: Eukaryota > Viridiplantae > Streptophyta > Magnoliopsida > Zingiberales > Zingiberaceae > Wurfbainia > Wurfbainia villosa. The sequence goes on along the minus strand of CM046003.1, from coordinate 84,355,915 downwards.
TTGTTGGGAGTATGAGGAATACAATCAAAGTCCCACATTGGTAAGACATGGAAAAGATCATGTGCTTATAAGAAAAAAAGATATCTCCATTGGTATGAGGCCTTTTGGGTAAAGACCAAAAATAAAACCATGAGGGCTTAGGCCCAAAGTGGACAATATCATGTCATTGTGGAGATATGTGGAGCTTATAAGTACTAACAAGAAGCTCCGCCAACTAACACAACCTCTTATTCATGTTGTAATTCAGGCGAAACTGCTCAAAACTCCTAGGTAGAGACTGGAGAATGATATCAACCTGGGTTTCCCATCGATCTCAGGTCAAAGGACTTCCAGCTCATTCGCAGGCTTAGGAGGACACTCTTCGAAGAGTACATACTTGTACTCCTCAGCAGTTAAGACAATATCTAGATTCCTTTTCCAATCAACATAATTAGGTACAGTAAATTTATTTTCCTTTAGTATCATGGCAAGTGGGTTGAAAGTCATTTTTGAAAAACATAAGAATCACATAGATCAAAACTTTAGATTTCAAAAAATTTATTGATTTCTCAAACAATAAAATTTCAAAATCAACCAACACCTCAAAACACCGAGAATATCGTATGCCACGATCGTGTGGACGTATACGAATTCTACATTTCTAAGTGGAGGTTTCACCCATTAATTTTACTATCTTATCAACCTAACTTTTTGCCAAATAAAATTAATAGTTGGTTCCTTTTCGGCCCTACAAATAAAAGCAGTGACTCCGATGGGGAGGATACTCCTATTTGCATCTAAGTGTTCACCACTACTCGGTACCAAGGTAATTATCTCGGGTTATGTGCCTTCCGATGGGGAAGTACACACGCTCCTTAATAATTTCCTATAACCATATTCGACCTTATGATCCACAAACAAACTCATCCGATGGGGAGGAAGGCACTCAGAGCCGACGCGCAAGTTTGTTTGCATCACATGTCAAATCGTAATGGAGGCCGTGGGAATTTATAAAAAATATCCCTCTCCCACTTAGTAATTTAAAATTGAGGAATTTTCTAGCCTATGACATGCATATCAAACAATAAGCAATAAATATGAAGAAGAAGTATTTTCCAACTATTATGGCTTGTCTCCAATATGCCTCCTGTCGTATCACCATCTCGTCCGCTCCTCCCTACGCCATGTACAAGCCATCTGGAGATCCGAGCCGAGAAAAACTATTTTAATTTACATCCATCGATCCTATACTCCACAAGGGAGCGTACATGAAATCTAGATCCAAAGTAAACTAAAATAAAAGGAGTGGCTAAACAATGCCGTATCTAATTGCAAAAATTAAATACTAGCCTCGTCAACCCCGAGGATTCAACAAAATATACAATTACACATATACAATCACATACACACATATGGCCATAATAGTTGGATCCTATGCCTGCAACCAAAAAGTTAACCTACACACATCCTACTATTATCCGGCACATATAATATATGAAAAGTGCATAAAAGTAACCGAATCCTAAACACACAAAATCGGAAACCGTGGCTCTGATACCACTTGAAGGTAGGAAACTTCGCTTCCCCCTTCAACTCGGTCGCTTATTCATGGCGATCCCTTCTACGTCTCCGGATAAAAAAATTTATCCTTGACAAGGAGGGATTACCCAAGCTACCATTTCATCTTCATGCTATTCGATTAGAGTGGTCACTTGAACAAACTTGTTGTTCAAGAAACCAACTTCTATTATACGATTAGCCATGGAATAGATGATGTACAGATCGCCGATTTTTGCATTTGTATTCGGGGTCCAAGTAAATTTAACCACAAAACAAAATAAACAACATGTGTATAATTGAAAACAATTATAGACATAATAAAAAATATATAAACAAGCATTATACCTCTCGATCTTCTATTGTATGTCCTTCCTCCTTTTGGACGTCGTGTGAGCGACGATCTTCCAAAAGTAGAAGCCTCCTAGATCATTATCTTCCTTTCCTTGCTCATTCCAAACAAAAGGAAGTATAGAAACCAAACTCTTCTTCTTCCTTTAGCCAACCACCAAGCACCAACCTTGATGCTTGCCGCCGGCCAACAATTAAGAAGAAGAGATGAGGAAGTGGGCACCGGCCAAGAGCTCCAAGGAATCAAACTAACCCTTGTTTCCACTGGCCAAGGAGAAGAATAGGAATAGGTTGAGCATTGACCAAGGTGGAGGGGAGAAAGATGGGTGCCAACAACACCTTAGGAAGAAGAAAGGAAGCCCTCCAATTGTTGCCGCCCAAGCCACCTCCCAAACCCTAACCCTAATCTTCCTAGGGTTTCTTGCCGCCCAAGCTAAGGGAAGAAAAACCCTAATCTCCCTTATTATTCTTCATGCCCAAGCCTTAAGCCCATATTTATAGAGTTAGGCTTAAGCCTCCTTTTAATCTCCACCGTCGGTTCTAGGGATTTAATCTCAACCGTCGGATCTAGAGATTTATTCTCAACCGTCGGATCTAGAGATTTAATCTCCACCGTCGGATCTAGAGTTTTGTTTTCCATCATTGGATCTAGGCTCCATGAGGTTTTAATAGGCTACAATAGGGACCATGAGGAGGAGTTGGATCTTGGCCACCCAATGGATCAAGCCCACATAAAGTCTGATCCATTAATGATAATCCATTCCACTAGAGGATTATCATTGATCTACCTCACCAACCCCCATAAATTAATATGGGCTCCATATATTATTTGTACATTTATCTCCCCGTGTTTAAGATCTCGAATGTCCGTCGATTAATTAATTTACTGACAATTAATTAATCAACATCTAACTCCATAAGTAGTACCACTCAACCTTATCATCATGTCGGACCAAGTCCACCTGCAGGGTTTACATGATGAACCTTATGAGCTCCTCAAGGGGACATCATCATCCTAATATATAGGACACGGTTTCCTCCTATAATCAACGACACACCATATAAATAATACAATTTCCCAACTTACCGAACCTTTCAATTTACTCTAGAAATCTCGCCCATTGGTAAATCAAAGAAATGAATACTAAGTATATGTGCCCGTTATTATATCGGGATTAAGAGCATGTACAATATAATATCTGAGGTCCGATTCGATTATGTAGTCAGCAATGAATCGAATCACCTCTAAGTCGGTCCTGCTCAATACACGCAAATTGTACTAGTGTAATTCTATGGTCAAGACAAACCAATACCAAATCACACTACAACCATACCAATGGTTTGTCCAAAACCATCTTGGTTGTGAGCCTTTACTTATACTTTACAAAGAAATGATAACATAATCTTCCGTGTGACACTACACACCATGTTATCTACAATGTAATGTATTAGACAATATGCATAACCATAAATATGCAAACAATGATCATGTGATTCTTATTTCAAAAATAAAGATGTTCATACAAAAGATAGACTTTTCAGCATACATCCCAACAACTTCCTCTACTTCTTCCTCTTCCACCGATCCGAAAGTTGACTCCTTCTCAACTTCTGACTCATCACTTTCTTATGAGGATGAGCTTGCTTCTTCGACCTCCTCCTCTTCTTGAGCCGATCCGGATTTTTTGTGAAGCATTGCCAATTTTCTCCATAGATCCATGGCATCTTGAAATTCACCTATCTTGGACAATAACTCGTTAGGTATTAAATCAACTACCATATCGATTACCTTGTCATTTGTCTCAGACTTTTGGAGTTGGTCTTGAGTCCATCTCTTCTTCTTGAGATATCATCCCTTCGGCCCTCTTGGCAATTCAAAGCCTTCCATCAAGGCGGACCATAGCTCAATGTCCATCATCATCATGAAGTCCTCCATTCATGTCCTCCATTGCTCAAACCCTTCTTGTCCATAGAAGGTGTATGGAACTGGCGTGTTGATGTCCCATCCATGTTTTTCCTCAAACTCCATCTTCTTCTTCACCCTCTAGCGGTGCTTCCTTGGCGGTTAGTCCAAATGAAGAGCAGCCTCACTCTGATATCACTTGTTGGAAATTAGACATCGCTAGAGGGGGAGGGGTGAATAGCGCGATCGTCGTGCTTGATGAATTTCGATCGTTGGTCTCTACAATTCGGTTAGCGTAGTGGAAATATGAAATACAATATGAATATAGAGATAAATACACAATCACAACACAAAATACACAATGATATATGTGGTTCGGAACCTTAGGGTTCCTACTCCACGGGGTGAGTGATAACTACCATTTTGTCAGGTTATTTTGGTCCTTAATATTACTGTTTTAATCCTCTCGTGTGGTTATTTATCGATTATTTACATGTTTTATGAGTTGGATATATTTTTAGACCTTATTGTAAATTCTCCTAATTTTTTGACTTATATGCAAATATTACATCTTAATTGTAGGAGATCAAGATGAGCCACTGAACTAGACTCAAATTGGATCAAATATGGCTTCATCTAGGGCTAGAAGGATATTTTAAGCTGGATCAATCCGGACCTTTCATCGTGATCGAGGGCAATTTAATCAAGAGATCAGATCTGAGCAATATGGATCATCCGATGAAAGCGGCTTGTTTCTGAGCCATTTACCCAGATTTGGAGAGATCCGGTCCGTACATATTGATCTGTACATCTGAGCCCTTTATCCAGATTCGACCGATCATGATTATCTATTCAGATGGATCAGATCCATCCATCTAGAATTGGAGTGATTACAGTCGTTGGATGCACAACACATTAATGGATTAATCAGATTCATTTAACCCTAGATTTAATGGACGGTTGGGATTTGACTTTCTTCGATCGGACGGCTGTAGAAAACCACTTAATTTCTTCATCGCCCGACGCAGAGAACAACGGACATTTCATCTTTTTCTCTGCGACACCCGACGCCGCGCTCTCCGCTTCCTCACCGGTCGTTGGAGAGGAAAGGGGATCCCCTCCTTCTCCGGTGACCGGTGCCCTTCATCTTCCTCCATCGTGCAGTAGAGTTCCCTTTCATCGAGTGATGTCGGTGGACCTTCTCCTTCCATGCCCAAGTGCCACCGACCAATTGGAGATGGGATTCCTCTCCAATCGGTCCAGCCAGCCACTCCATCCATTTCACTGCCGCCAGCCATCTCCGCCCAATCTCTAGCCACCGCCGGCAGCCATCTTCACCATCACAGATCCGACAGCCAGTTTCAATTCCAGCAGCTCCTATTGCAATTTTCGGCAGCTCTTCCAGCTCCAATTTTAGAATCCTACAGAAATTTTCCAATGTTAAGTGTTTTGATTATTTCATGGTTTAGATTGGGTTGAATGTTTGTAATTCACGATCTTCCATGCTTTGAATTGCATGAGCTTTGGTTAATTTTCTTCATGCCTATTTGGTGTTCGATGAAATGCTTGATTGAATTAGTTTACGTTATGCAAGTAGATTAGCATGTTTTCTTTAATTTTCCATAGTTGTAATGGGTTAGACTAGGTTTAACTTCTGCACTTGAATTGTTGTCTTAGTTCCTGCACTTCCTTTATTCTTTTAAATGCTTACTTTATGTTTTGTTTATTGGTGCAATCGGCCCAGGTCACGATTGACCAGGACTCGAGTTTGACTCGAGTGATGTTTTGATGTTTCGACAAAAACATATGACAATGTAATTGTCATGGGAAAGTCCAAGTCTTGGGTACTTGGCATGGAAAGTCCAAGTGGGACACTTGTCATTTGGGAAAGTCCAAGCATGGGTCTTGGCAATGTAAAGTCTAAGCATGGTCTTGGCATTTGAGAAGTCCAACATGGGTTGGCAAGGGAAGTCCAAGCATGGGTCTTGGCATGGAAAGTCCAAGCATGGTCTTGGCATGGAAAGTCCAACATGGGTTGGCAAGGGAAAGTCCAAGTTTGAGTCTTGGCATGAGAAGTCCAAGGGTTTGATCTTGGTAGTGTAAAGTCCAAGAGGGAGTCTTGGCAGCATAAGACCAATGGTTGGCGGCGTAAAGTCCAAGTGGAGTCTTGGCGGCGTAAGTCCAAAGTGCCTTGGCGGTGTAGACACCATTAGCATGACATAGCCGATGGAAGCACCTGAAGGCTAGCGCGATGGATGAACAAGTCATGGATGACTTGGAGGGATCCGAGAGGTGTGAGGCTGATGGAGGTGGCTAGAAGGCTTAGGTCTAGGCTAAGGGTGGTCTAGCAAGTATGGGGGAACCATACTGTTGGTGCAGTAGGCACCTAAGTCGAACCTGAGTTTTGATTATAGCAAACGATACAAAGTTAAGCTCATGTTGTTATCTCATGAGCTGAATCGAGTGTGCAGAAAATTGCTATAGCTGGAGCTGAAGGCTAGCGACACCCGGAGGAAGCCGCAGTGGTCGGGCGACACTCAAGTGACTTCGGAGGGAGCCGAAGAAATTGAGTGGAAGGCCAGAAGCAAAAGCAACACGTAAGTATCGAGGTAAGCTCATGTGTGCGAGTGTAAGTAAGGTCGTATCCTCGTTACGGGGAAAGACTTAAGCGTAGATCCGACCCAAGACATCTCATAGGTGGTCTAGGTCGAGATCGGACGGTCGACGACCGTCGAAATAATGTTTTCTTTAAGCTAACATTGCCTTGTAGCCATCGGCTGATCGCCAACTGAAGGACTCGATCGCCATCCATCGGGCCGAGTGATTATTTAGCACTCGTGATGCGCCGATCGATGGTGATGGCCACATCAGATCATATCACCAAGTTTCAAGGAGTTGTGCTCAAATTTGATTGGCTAGGGTTCCTCTCGAAAAGGGGCTCAAAGGCTATAAAGGAGGGCCAAACCTAGGGTTTCATCAACAATTCTAAGTGCTAAAAGCCTCACATACCGCAACTCTCCGACTCTACAACAACGAAGTGCTGCCAACAACCCTAGCTTAAAGTTTCTTTTGTTTAGTTGTTGGTATAATCTTAATTTGTTATTGCTTTCGATATTGCAATTCTTTTCAATCGAGGTTTTTCATTGCATTTTACTTTAATAGAAGAGAGGGTTTGTCTCTCTATCTTTTTGCTTCGAAGGCTTTTGTAATCGTAAAACTCCTACCTCCAACGAGGAGGAGTGTTTTAGTGAATTGCCCTCCGTACATGGTCTAGGACCGTTAGGGCCTTGGAGTAGTAGCCGAAGGCTACGAACCAAGTAAAAAAACTATTTGTCTCATTTAGGTTTTATTTACATTTCCGCTGCGTTTAATTGTCCATCGAACGTTTTAAAAGAAAAGTTTTTATCGCTATTCACCCCCCTCTAGCGATCCGCTTCGATCCAACAATTGGTATCAGAGCTGGGGGTTGCTAAGATTTGGTGAAACCACCAATCTAGCCATTTTTACAGATTTATTGTTCTTTTAATTCTGTTTATTTCTATTTATTTTGCTTTGTTAAGTTTTCTCCCGCACTACTAATCCAAGACGCGAGTCTTGGTACTCTTCTTTGTGTTTTTGTCGTTGCTAGTTTCTTCGTCTTCGTCTCCTTGTGTCTTTTGTTCTAATGGCCCATCTCGAGGGTTTTAGCACCGTCCGACCTCCGTTTTACAACGGAGATGACTTCCGTTATTGGAAGGGTCGGATGGAATGCTTTCTCAAAACCCAAATCGAGATGTGGATCATAATCCAAACGGGTTTCACACTTCCGACTAATGAAGTGGGTGACTCCTTGGATTATGATCAATGGACCATTGCGACAAAACGACAAGTCGAAGCCGACGCCAAGGCAACACAAATCCTCCAATGCGGCCTATCCAAGGAGGAGCTAAATCGCGTCGGCCCCTTCATAAGCGCAAAGGATCTTTGGACAAAACTAATCGAGTTACACGAAGGATCGGATCAAGCTAAGGTTTGCAAACGCGATTTGTTGTTCAATAAATTGTACACACTAAAAATGCAGGAACACGAGTCCGCGATGCAACTCCACGCCCGTGTCCAAGACATAGTCAACAACCTACACGCAATCGGGCAAAAGGTCAAAAACCGCGACCTTATAAGGTATGTTCTAAACTCGTTTCCGAGGACTACCTTGTGGGCATCCATAGTCGATGCCTACAAGGTCTCCAAGGATCTTTCTAAAATTAGGTTAGATGAACTCTTTTATTTGAATTACATGGCGGTCCAACTTCGGAACCGAGAGGGTATAGCCTTGTTTGCGAGTTCAAAGAAGAAAATCGCAAGCAAGCCACCACCACCGAGGAGGAAGGCGAGTCAGAAGAAGAAGTTGACCGGAATTGTGCCGAACTAATGAACCTAGCTCGAAGGATAGCCAAGGGACGAAAGAGAACCACGACTCGACCCAACCAAGGTAAGCCTAAAAGTTCTAATATTAGGTGTTATGAGTGTAACAGGTTTGGACATATCAAGTCCGAGTGCCCCAAGCTCAACCATCGAGCACCTAAGCACAAGAAGGCCCTCAACGCGACATGGGAAGAAGCGTCATCCGAAGAAGACGAAGACCACGTCTTCATGGCGAAATCGATTGAGTCAGACACGGAGACCGAACACGAACTTGAGTCGAACACGAGGATGACTCGGACTACAGCTACCTTGAGTCAAGCCACGGATATGCATCCGGTTCAAAAGATACCCTTAAAGTAAGTCGAACTTTATTTAATACTTTACAAAATACGGTTAGGTTTCTATCTAGGAAATTAGTTAAAATTGAGTCCAAGGTCGAGACCTTGGTTGAGGAGGTCAAACTCCTTAAACACAAGGACTCCCTAACCTCTTCGACTAGTCGAGTTCAAGAGAAGGACTCAACTCGGGTTGAAAAACTCGAAGTTGAGAACTCACTCTTGAAAAGTCAAGTCGAAGATCTTAGGAGCACGTTGGAAAGGTTCACTTCGGGATCCAAAGGACTTGACCTCCTACTTGGATCTCAAAAAGCCGTGTACAACAAGGCTGGACTAGGGTTTAACTCAAACACGACTAATATGTCGTATATGTCGATTGTAAGTCGACATAGGAAACATGTCCAAGCATGGGTCCCTAAGAACCTTTTGATTTCAACTCTAGGATCCAACCCGTACTGGATTCCCAAGGACCAAATCCACTATGTAGATAAACTGAACCGATTCAACCGTCTAGGGGGAGCCAGTACAAAACATGTTTGTGCTTTAACTTAGAAATTGCATGTTTTAACTTAGAAAGTTTGTGCTTTAACTTAGAAATTGCATGCTTTAACTTAGAAAGTTTGTGCTTTAAAACTTGTGAACTCACTTAGAACATGAACATAACCTACTAAAATTCTTCGAAAAGATTGAGCCTCGGGGAGCCTCTTTTCAAAAAACATAACCAACTAAAATTCTTCGAAAAGATTGAGTCTCGGGGAGCCTCTTTTCAAAAATAACCAGTTAGACTAGAAAATAATCTTAGGTGAGTCAAGTCATCATTTTCTTGAACATGGCTTTGTCTAAGGAAGTGGTCGATGATCCGATAAAAGAAGGCCCCTGTGCCTCGCCACGACCTGGAAGCCATGATCTTGAAAAGGTAAACTTGACAAGCCTAGGGTCAAATCCAAATCTAACATAAAATTACTTGAACCTAAATCCACTTAATCAACTTAATTGGAAGTCATCTCTCAAAACCACATAAGTATAACATGCTTGATCATATAGACACAGGTGAGATGACCTAGGTTTAACAACTTACAACCAATTCTTTTTTTTAAAAAAAAAATTTATCTAACATCCAATCCAACCACCTTGTGTGTAGGATCAATGGATGGGTTGCTCTCGACACATGACCGGGGATCAACTCAAATTCACGAAGCTTCGATTCAAACGACAAGGATCGGTAGCCTTTGGGAATAACGGCAAGCTCAAAATCATCGGATCAGGTGATATCGAGCTTAACTCGAATTTTGTTATTAAAAATGTATTACTTGTAGAGAATTTTGAATATAACCTGCTTAGCGTAAGCCAATTATGTGACAATAACTATAAGGTCGTATTTTTAGAAAATGAATGTGTAATTAAAACAAATAAAACAGCTAAAACAATACTCAAAGGAACTAGGACAAATAACATTTACACAATTAACTTAATCAAATCCTCAGCCAAATGTCTTATGACACAGGAAGAGGAATCATGGTTGTGGCACCGACGACTCGGTCACTCGCACCCAAGACTCGCCCACAAGATGAGTCAGAGTGGCTTAGTCAGAGGCTTACCCAACCTCAACAACTTGGTTAATAAAATCTGTAATGCTTGTCAACAAGGAAAACAACCTAGGACACAACACAAGTTAACTAACCAAGAACGAACCTCAAGTGTACTTGAGCTCCTGCATATGGATCTATTCGATTCACATGGAGCCAAGTCACTCAATAGAAGTCAATATTGCTTAGTCATAATTGATTTACTACTCCAGGTTTACCTGGGTTAGGTTCATCAAACATAAAAATGATACCCTAGATCAATTAATCAATCTATTCAAATTAATCGAGAATCAAAAAGACCTTAAGGTTAAAAGACTTAGAAGCGATCATGGTGGTGAATTCGAAAATCAAAGGTTCACTGACTTCTGTAACCTAAACGGATACCACCATGAATTCTCTTGCCCTAGGACCCCTCAGCAAAATGGCCTAGTGGAGCGGAAAAACCGAACTCTACAAGAAGCCGCTAGGACCATGTTGAACGAATACGACCTACCCGATAGGTTTTGGGCAGAAGCCGTGAGTACGACATGCTATGTCCAAAATAGGATCCTTATGGTAAAAAGGCACCTTAAGACCTCATACGAGATCTATCACGATAAAATACATAACATCAAGTACTTTAGGGTATTTGGGTGTAAGGTACATATCCTAAACACTAAGGATTACCTAGGGAAATTTACATCCAAACCTTGGCAGCATCAGTCGACTTAGGTGCCTACTGCACTAAGTAAAAAAACTATTTGTCTCATTTAGGTTTTATTTACATTTCCGCTGCATTTAATTGTCCATCGAACGTTTTAAAAGAAAAGTTTTTATCGCTATTCACCCCCCTCCCCTCTAGCGATCCGCTTCGATCCAACAATTGGTATCAGAGCAGGGGGCACTCAAATTTGGTGAAACCACCAATTTGAGTAATTTTTATTTCTTTTGTTTCCTTTGTTTCTGTCTACGTTAATTTTTGTGTTTTTTTTTTAATTTTTCTAAATTTTTTTTTCAGACTTTTCTTTAATTTAATTTTATCGCTTTTAATCTTTCTATTGATCATCCTAACAAAAAAAAAACTCTTAATTACGATTTTTTAATTCTATTACTGATTAAAATTAGTTTTTCCCAGAATTAAAAATTCTTTCATATTTTTTTTAAAACACTTGAATTTTTCAAACCCTAAAATCTTTATATTTCGTTTTATAAAGTTTTCTCGTTAATCTTAGCATTGAATCAAATCTTATTTCCACTAAAATAGATTTTCAATCAATTTTCAAATTTAATCAATTAAAAATCAATTAAAAACCTACTTTAATTTTTTAATCTTGTCTAGAATATAAGTTTGGTTTTTCAATATTTTTTACTTAATTTCAACATTAGATTTTTTTTTCTACAAAATAGTTTTTAATTAATTTTCGAAATTAATTAATTAATTAATTTTTTTTACAGAATTAAAATTAATTTTCTAATTAGTTAATCTATTGATTGATTTATTTATCTTTTCTTCTTCCCGCACTACTAATCCAAGACGCAAGTCTTGGGACCTTTGTTGTCTGTGTGTTTTTTCTTTTTTTTTTCTTCTTACCATTTCGTGTTAATGGCCCATCTCGAGGGTTTTAGCATCGTCCGACCACCATTTTACAACGGTGACGATTTCAAGCATCGGAAAGGTCGGATGGAGTGCTTCCTAAAAACCCAAATAGAGATGTGGATTATAATCCAAACCGGGTTCACCCTTCCTAATGAAGAAGGTGAATCCTTGGATTACAATCAGTGGTCCATTACCACTAAACGACAAGTCGAGGCAGATGCAAAGGCGACTCAAATCCTGCAGATGCGGCTATCCAAGGAGGAGTGAACCGAGTCGGACCCTTCATCGTAAAGAGATCTCGGATGAGGTCGATCGAGTTACACGAAGGATCGGATCAAGCTAAGGTTTGAAAACGCGATTTGTTGTTCAATAAATTGTACACACTAAAAATGCAGGAACAAGAGACGGCAACACAATTGCACGCCTCGCCTGTGAGACATAGTCAACCACCGTGATTCAATAGGACAGAAAGTCAAAAACCGAGATCTAATCAGGTATGTTCTAAATTCTTTCCCTAGGACCACCTTGTGGGCATCCATGGCCGATGCCTACAAGGTATCTAAGGACCTAGCTAAAGTTAGAATAGACGAATTATTCTCAGATTTCGAATTACATGAGCAGTCCAACTCGGAACCCGAGAGGGGTATAGCCTTGTTTGCAGGTTCAAAGAAGAAGAAAATCGCAAGCAAGCCACCACCAACCGAGGAGGAAGACGAGTCCGAAGAAGAAGTTGACCCGGAGTTGGCTGCCGAACTAATGAACCTAGCTCGAAGGATAGCCAAGGGACGAAAGCGAACCACGACTTGACCCAACCAAGGTAAGCCTAAATGTTCTAATATTAGGTGTTATGAGTGTAATAGGTTTGGACATATCAAGTCCGAGTGCCCCAAGCTCAACCACCAAGCACCTAAGCACAAGAAGGCCCTCAATGCGACATGGGAAGAAGCGTCATCCGAAGAAGACGAAGACCACGTCTTCATGGCGAAATCGATTGAGTCAGAACCTGAGGATGACTCGGACTACGAAGCTACCTTCAAGTCAAGCCACGGATACACATCTGGTTCAAAAGATACCCTTAAAGTGAGTCAAACTTTATTTAATACTTTACATAATACGGTTAGGTTTTTGTCTAGGAAATTAGTTAAGTCCGAGTCCAAGGTCGAGACCCTGGTTGAGGAGGTCAAACTTCTCAAACACAAGGTCTCCCTAACCTCTTCGACTAGTCAAGTTCGAGAAGAGGACCCAACTCGAGCTGAAAAGCTCGAAGTTGAGAACTCTCTCTTGAAAAGTCAAGTTGAAGATCTTAGGAACACGTTGGAAAGGTTCACTTCGGGATCCAAAGGACTTGACCTCCTACTTGGATCTCAAAGGGCTATGTACAACAAGGCTGGACTAGGGTTTAACTCAAACACGACTAATAGGTCGTATATGTTGATTGTAAGTCGACATAGGAAACATGTCCAAGCATGGGTCCCTAAGAACTTTTTGATTTCAACTCTAGGATCCAACCCGTACTGGGTTCCCAAGGACCAAATCCACTATGTGGATAGACCGAACCGATTCAACGGTCTAGGGAGCCGATTACAAAATATGTTTGTGCTTTAACTTAGAAATTGCATGGTTAGAATTTTTTTTAAAACTTGTGAACTCACTTAGAACACGTACATAACCAACTAAAATCCTTCGAAAAGATTGAGCCTCGGGGAGCCTCTTTTCAAAAATAACCAGTTAGACTAGGAAATAGTCTTAGGTGAGTCAAGTCATCATTTTCTTGAAAATGGCTTTGTCTAAGGAAGTGGTCGATGATCCGATAAAAGAAGGCCCCTCGCCACGACACTGAAGCCATGATCTTGAAAAGGTAAACTTGACAAGCCTAGGGTCAAATCCAAATCTAACATAAAATTACTTGAACCTAAATGCACTTAATCAACTTAATTGGAAGTCATCTCACAAAAAACACATAAGTATAACATGCTTGATCATATAGACACAGGTGAGATGACCTAGGTTTAACAACTTACAACCAATATTTAAAAAAAAAAAATCTAACATCCAATCCAACCACCTCGTGTGTAGGATCAATGGATGTTGGACAGCGGTTGCTCCCGACACATGGCCGGGGATCAACTCAAATTCACGAAGCTTCGATTCAAACGACAAGGATCGGTAGCCTTTGGGAATAACGACAAGCTCAAAATCATCGGATCAGGTGATATCGAGCTTAACTCGAATTTTGTTATTAAAAATGTATTACTTTTAGAGAATTTTGAATATAACCTGCTTAGCATAAGCCAATTATGTGACAATAACTATAAGGTCGTATTTTTAGAAAATGAATGTGTAATTAAAACAAATAAAATAGCTAAAACAATACTTAAAGGAACTAGGACAAATAACATTTATACAATTAACTTAATCAAATCCTCAGCCAAATGTCTTATGACATAGGAAGAGGAATCATGGTTGTGGCACCGACGACTCGATCACTCGCACCCAAGACTCGTCCACAAGATGAGTCAGAGTGGCTTAGTCAGAGGCTTACCCAACCTCAACAATTTGGTTAATAAAATCTGTAATGCTTGTCAACAAGGAAAACAACCTAGGACACAACACAAGTTAACTAACCAAGAACGAACCTCAAGTGTACTTGAGCTCCTGCATATGGATCTATTCGATTCACATGGAGCCAAGTCACTCAATAGAAGTCAATATTGCTTAGTCATAATTGATGACTACTCCAGGTTTACCTGGGTTAGGTTCATCAAACATAAAAATGATACCCTAGATCAATTAATCAATCTATTCAAATTAATCGAGAATCAAAAAAACCTTAAGGTTAAAAGACTTAGAAGCGATCATGGTGGTGAATTCGAAAATCAAAGGTTCAGAACGTAACCTAAACGGATACCACCATGAATTCTCTTGCCCTAGGACCCCTCAACAAAATGGCCTAGTGGAGCGGAAAAACCGAACTCTACAAGAAGCTGCTAGGACCATGTTGAACGAATACGACCTACCCGATAGGTTTTGGGCAGAAGCCGTTAGCACGGCTTGCTATGTCCAGAATAGGATCCTTATGGTAAAGAGGCACCTTAAGACCTCGTACGAGATTTATCATAATAAAGTACCCAACATCAAGTACTTTAGGGTATTTGGATGTAAAGTACATATCTTAAACACTAAGAACCACCTAGGGAAATTCAAATCCAAAACCTCCACCGGAATCTTCTTAGGATACTCAACCACGAGTAGGGCCTATAGGGTATATAACCACGATACCCTTAAAGTCGAAGAGACTATTAATGTAGTGTTCGATGAAGTACCCGAACCTACAAAACCCTTAATGACCCCAAGTGTTGAGCCCACTGATACCAAACTCGTCTTCGACGCTGAGATCGAGTCTAATCCACATCAACCAACTTCTCTTGTCGACCAAGTGACAAGTGATCTGAGTCAAACTAGTGTTCAACCAAGTCACCCCATTGATCAAGCATTAGGTGACACAAACCCAACCCAATCTAGGATTCAAACTAACCACCCTATCGATCAAGTGATAGGAGATCCTAATCTAGGAGTTTGAACTAGAGCATCCTATAGGAACCTTAGTCAAATTTCCTTAATTTCAAAGATAGAACCCAAATCAATTGAACAAGCTCTTCTTGATCCCGATTGGATTATTGCAATGCAAGAAGAGCTAGCTCAATTTACTAGGAATGAAGTGTCGGAATTAGTACCACCACCTAAAGATAAAACGATAATTGGAACAAGGTGGGTGTTTCGAAATAAGCTTGATAATAAAGGTGAAGTAGTTAGAAACAAGGCTAGGTTAGTCGCCAAAGGGTTTAGTCAAGTCGAAGGCTTAGATTACGACGAAACCTATGCCCCAGTAGCTAGACTCGAATCCATTCGAATGTTGCTAGCTTATGCCGCACATCGAGGATTTAAGCTGTTTCAAATGAATGTTAAGTCGGCATTCCTAAATGGATACATTAAAGAAGAAGTTTATGTTAGCCAACCCCCCGGATTCGAAAATCTAGATAAACTCAATCATGTTCTAAAACTTAAGAAAGCTCTCTATGGACTTAAACAAGCTCCTCGAGCTTGGTACGAGAGACTTTCAATCCATCTTAAGTCAAAAGGGTTTAACCAAGGCTTAGTTGACCCAACTCTCTTCGTAAAAACCTTAGGTAAAGAAATATTCATAGCTCAAATTTACGTAGATTTATATAATTTTTGGAACCTCTAACTCAGCCTTACTAAACGAGTTCGTTTCACTCATGGAAAGTGAGTTCGAAATGAACTTGGTAGGCGAGTTAAGTTTCTTTTTAGGTCTACAAATTAAACAAACTAAGGATGGTATATACCTATATCAACAAAAATACACTAAGGAGTTAATTAAAAGATTTGGAATGCAAGATGCTAAGATAATAAACACCCCAATGGCGATTAATGTTAACATAGGAGAAGACCTAGAAAGTAAGTCCATTGACTTAAAGTACTATAGGAGCGCGATAGGAAGTCTCCTATACTTAACTGCGAGTCGACCCGACATCCTATTCGCAGTAAGTATGTGCGCCAGGTTTCAAACCTGTGCTAAGGAGTCTCACCTAACCCTAGTTAAGCGTATCCTTAGATATCTTAAGGGTACACTTAACGTTGGTATTTGGTACCCTAGATCTACGGAGTTCGAACTAATCGGCTACTCCGATTCGGATTATGCCGGTAGTAAACTCGATAGAAAGAGCACGAGTGATTGTTGTCAACTACTCGACTCGAGTCTAGTGAGTTGGTGCAGTAGGAAGCAACATTGTGTTGGCTTATCTACCACTGAAGTCGAATACGTTGCGATGGGTGAGTGTGTAACTCAGCTTCTTTGGATGAAGCACACTCTCCGAGACCTTAGGTTGGACTTCACCAAAACTAAAATTTTTGTAGACAACATAAGTTCGATAAATCTAACTAAGAACCCTATATGTCATTCAAGGACAAAGCATATAGAGGTAAAACACCATTTCATACAAGAACATGTAGCCAACGGCTCCATACAACTCGAATATGTTGACTCGAAGTCTAACCTAGCAGACCTATTTACTAAACCACTACCCGAAGCCGAATTTAGTCTCTTGAGACGAAAATTGGGCTTGTGCATAATAGAATAGGTTAGAAAAAGTTTTCAAATGCTATTTTCAAAAATTTTATTTTCGAATTTTATTTTTCTCATTTTTTTTCTTTATGCAAATGGAACTAGTTTAGGACTTCCCCTAGATATCATGATCCTATAGATTTAAGGAGCCAACACATCTCACAACACATAGGGTTAATGTGTTTGTGTGTTAAGCCACCTAGAACGGCGTGAGATGTTAGGACCCTACTCCAGGTTCCAAGATGTAGATCAAGTACGTCAATATGAACCTCGGAGTATAAATATGCAACTAATATTAACCAACTCTAATCAGGACTTGTTGATAATATCATTTCAATCAAGTCAAACTAGAGTTGAACATTTAGATGAATTATTTTCACATACTATTTTCAAAATCATCATGCTTGGACTTAGGGTTTTCTTAAAACCCCCCCCCCCCCCCCACACACACACACTTTTTTTCTTGATTTATGTCAAAAGGGGGAGAAAAGGCCAAAGTTAAGGTTCAATAAATTCAAATTTTTGAATTTGATAACTTAACTTAAAACTTTGATTCTGGCCTAAGTTAAGGGGGAGTAAGGTTTAGGTTTCAACTCTTCGGAATTGAAAACTTTAAAGGCCCAAGTTAAGAAATCAAAAGTTAAACCTTTTTAACCTTTTGACTTAACTTTTGATTACTTAACTTGCACTTATTTTTGACTCTAAGGAGCCTAAGTTAAGTAATGCCATTTACTTAACTCGTTATCTTTTGTGTTTGGAGAACTAAAAGTCTTTTTCAAGTACTCACCCTCGGTCAAGGGGGAGGGTTCCTCTAAGGGGAGAACTTGAGAAATATTTTTACTACTCCTACTTTTGCTTCATGTCTTTACTATTTCATGCACTTAATTTCCTTAACTTTGTGTGTTTTTGCCATAGATCAAAAAGGGGGAGATTGTTGGTGCAGTGAGGCACCGAAATCGAACCTATGTTTTGATTATAGCAAAGACACAAGGTTAAGTCTATTTTGTTATCTCATGAGTCTACTTGAGTGTGCAGAAACAGGTTAAGCTTGAGTTAGAGATCTGCGACACAGTAAGTGCAAGGTAAGACTCGTGTCCGACGAGCGTAAGTGAGGTCGGATCCTCCATTTAGGAGTTGATCTTAGGCGACAATCCGACCCAAAACATTCCATGAAAGTCTAAGTCGAGATCGGATGGTTAGAAACCATCTAAATCCATCACATTTAATATTTCTACATATTGCTTTGAGCTAACCCTTGTTTGAATTCGAAGTTACTCTAATTCGAATTAAAATTAGAACTCGAATTGAAATAAAATTAAATAACTAAAGTATCCTGAAAATGGGCAAAAGGAACTAAAAGCAAGGTGGCAACTTATCTCCCAAATCTTGGTGAGGTGGCCGGTCAAAAGCAAGGTGGAAACTTATCCCTCAATTGGTGGTGAGGTGGCCGGATCTCAAGTGGGCAGACATGGCTTCAAATAGAGGGGGGTGCTTCACATCTTATACAACAATTATTACAAAGCTCTCAAACGCCTCCACAACGCCGCTCTTCTACGACGACGCTACTACAACGAAGTGCTGCTAACACGAAGCTTCACCGTTAAAGTGTTGGTAATCGTTTTAGTCGATTAATTTAAGTTGTGTTTTTCGAGCTTTTATATCAAAAAGGAGAGAGGGGCTTGTCTCTCATCCTTGTGTTTTTTTCGAAAGTTTTGTAATCGTAACTCCTACCTCCAACGAGGAGGAGTGTTTTAGTGATTGTCCTCCGTACGTGGTCTAGGACCATTAGGGCCTTGGATTAGCAGCTGGTTGGCTGTGAACCAAGTAAAACTTCTTGTGTCCATCTCTTTTTCGCTGCGTTTATCTCTCACTTATTGTTTTTACAACAAAAGAAAAGAAAAACCATTTTGCGCTATTCACCCCCCCCCCCTCTAGCGCTCATTTCGATCCTACAATTGATACTCGACTACAAGAAAAGAAAAACCACGACCGGAATCTTTCTAGGATACTCGACTACAAGTCGAGCTTATAGAGTATATAACCACGACACCCTTAGAGTCGAGGAGACTATCAATGTAGTATTTGATGAAGTACCCGAACTTACAAAACCCTTAATGACCCAAAGTGTTGAGCCCACTGATACCAAACTCGTCTCCGACCCTGAGATCGAGTCTAATCCACATCAACCAACTCCTCTTGTCGACCAAGTGACAAGTGATCCGAGTCAAACTAGTGTTCAACCAAGTCACCCCATTGATCAAGCATTAGGTGACACAAACCCAACCCAATCTAGGATTCAAACTAACCACCCTATCGATCAAGTGATAGGAGATCCTAATCTAGGAGTTCGAACTAGAGCATCCTATAGGAACCTTAGTCAAATTTCCTTAATTTCAAAGATAGAACCCAAATCAATTGAACAAGCTCTTCTTGATCCCGATTGGATTATTGCAATGCAAGAAGAGCTAGCTCAATTTACTAGGAATGAAGTGTGGGAATTGGTACCACCACCTAAAGACAAAACGATAATTGGAACAAGGTGGGTGTTTCGAAATAAGCTTGATGATAAAGGTGAAGTAGTTAGAAACAAGGCTAGGTTAGTCGCCAAAGAGTTTAGTCAAGTCGAAGGCTTAGATTACGACGAAACCTATGCCCCAGTAGCTAGACTCGAATCCATTCGAATGTTGCTAGCTTATGCCGCACATCGAGGATTTAAGCTGTTTCAAATGGATGTTAAGTCGGCATTCCTAAATGGATACATTAAAGAAGAAGTTTATGTTAGCCAACCCCCCGGATTCGAAAATCTAGATAAACCCGACCATGTTCTAAAACTTAAGAAAGCTCTCTATGGACTTAAACAAGCTCCTCGACCTTGGTACGAGAGACTTTCAATCCATCTTAAGTCAAAAGGGTTTAACCAAGGCTTAGTTGACCCAACTCTCTTCGTAAAAACCTTAGGTAAAGAAATATTCATAGCTCAAATTTACGTAGATGATATAATTTTTGGGACCTCTAACTCAGCCTTACTAAACGAGTTCATTTCACTCATGGAAAGTGAGTTCGAAATGAACTTGGTAGGCGAGTTAAGTTTCTTTTTAGGTCTACAAATTAAACAAACTAAGGATGGTATATACCTATATCAACAAAAATACACTAAGGAGTTAATTAAAAGATTTGGAATGCAAGACGCTAAGATAATAAACATCCCAATAGCGATTAATGTTAACATAGGAGAAGACCTAGAAAGTAAGTCCATTGACTTACAGTACTATAGGAGCGTGATAGGAAGTCTCCTATACTTAACTGCGAGCCGACCCGACATCCTATTCGCAGTAAGTATGTGCGCCAGGTTTCAAACCTGTGCTAAGGAGTCTCACCTAACCCTAGTTAAGCGTATCCTTAGATATCTTAAGGGTACACTTAACGTCTATATTTGGTACCCTAGATCTATGGAGTTTGAACTAATCGGCTACTCCGATTCGGATTATGCCGGTAGTAAACTCGATAGAAAGAGCACGAGTGATTGTTGTCAACTACTCGGCTCGAGTCTAGTAAGTTGGTGCAGTAGGAAGCAACATTGTGTTGCCTTATCTACCACCGTCTAATACGCTGATGGGTGAGTGTGTAACTCAGCTTCTTTGGATGAAGCACACTCTCCGAGACTTTAGGTTGGACTTCACCAAAACTAAAATTTTTGTAGATGACATAAGTTCGATAAATCTAACTAAGAACCCTATATGCCATTCAAGGACAAAGCATATAGAGGTAAAACACCATTTCATTCGAGAACATGTAGCCAATGGCTCCATACACCTCGAATATGTTGACTCGAAGTCTAACCTAGTAGACCTGTTTACTAAACCACTACCCGAAGCCGAATTTAGTCTCTTGAGACTAAAATTGGGCATGTGCGTAGTAGAATAGGAATTTGCAAATTATATTTTCTTACTACTATTTCTTAATTTTCATGGAACTAGCATAGGACATACCTTAGATATCATGCACCTATAGATTTAAGGAGCCAGTACATCTCACAACACATAGGACTAATGTGTTTGTGTACTTAGCCACGTAGATGGGCGTGAGATGTTAGGACCCTACTCCTGGTTCCAGATATAGAGCTAGTGCATCGCTATGAACCACAGAGTATAATCATACATACTAACCGACTCTGACTAGGACTGGTTGATCTTTCATATCAATCAAGCCAAATATGAGTCAAACATTTTATAGATGAACTTATTTTTAGTATATTATTTTCAAAATAATGTGGAACATGCTTGGACTTTAAAAGTAAAATTTTTTTTCACACACACTCTCACTCTTTTCGATGTATGGCAAAAGGGGGAGAAAAAGGCCAAAGTTAAGGGATCAATATTTTTTCTTGCCAAGGCTTACAAACTTTAGTTAACTTGTTAACACAAAGTAATTTACTTAAACTTTAAGTTAACTTGATAACAAAATGGAAGTAAAGGCCAAGGTTAAGAAATCAATTTTTTGATTTCTTAACTTAAAACTAATTTTAAATACTATGGCCGATATTAAGTAATTTCGGTTACTTAATTCTTTTTTTTAGTAGCAAACGTCAAGGGGGAGAGTTAAAACTCTTTCTCAAGTACTCACCCTCGGGGGGAGGATTCCTCAAGGGGGAGCACTTGAAAAAGAGTTTTTATACTCCTGTTCATTCATGCTCTTAACACTCCTGCTCATTCATGCATATCTTTTCTTAATGCACTTAACTTTGTATGTGGGTTTGCCATAAATCAAAAAGGGGGAGATTGTTGGTGCAGTAGGCACCTAAGTCGAACCTGAGTTTTGATTATAGCAAACGATACAAAGTTAAGCTCATGTTGTTATCTCACGAGCTGAATCGAGTGTGCAAAAAATTGCTATAGCTGGAGCTGAAGGCTAGCGACACCCGGAGGAAGCCGCGGTGGTCGGGCGACACTCAAGTGACTTCGGAGGGAGCCGAAGGAATTGAGTGGAAGGCTGGAAGCAAAAGCAACACGTAAGTATCGAGGTAAGCTCGTGTGTGCGAGTGTAAGTAAGGTCGTATCCTCGTTACGGGGAAAGACTTAAGCGTAGATCCGACCCAAGACATCTCATAGGTGGTCTAGGTCAAGATCGGACGGTCGACGACTGTCGAAATACTGTTTTCTTTAAGCTAACATTGCCTTGCAGCCAGCATCAGTCGACTGCCAACCTGAAGGACTCGATTGCCATCCATCAGTCGAGTGACTACGACTAGCACTCGACTGATGCCGCCGAATGATCGGGTGATGGCCATCACCGATCGGTCAAAGGATCACCGAGGAGTCAAGGTTTATCACCAAGTTTCAAGGGGAGTTGTGCTCAAATTTGATTGGCTAGGGTTCCTCTCGAAAAGGGGCTCAAAGGCTATAAAAGGAGGGCCAAACCTAGGGTTTCATCAACAATTCTAAGTGCTAAAAAGCCTCCGTTACGCTGCAACTCTCCGACGACTCTACAACAACGAAGTGCTGCCAACAACCCTAGCTTAAAGTTTCTTTTGTTTAGTTATTGGTATAATCTTAATTTGTTATTGCTTTCAATATTGTAATTCTTTTCAATCGAGGTTTTTCGTTGCATTTTACTTTAATAAAAGAGAGTGTTTGTCTCTCTATCTTTTTTCTACGAAGGCTTTTGTAATCGTAAAACTCCTACCTCCAACGAGGAGGAGTGTTTTAGTGAATTGCCCTCCGTACACGGTCTAGGACCGTTAGGGCCTTGGAGTAGTAGCCGAAGGCTACGAACCAAGTAAAAAAACTATTTGTCTCATTTAGGTTTTATTTACATTTCCGCTGTGTTTAATTGTCCATCAAACGTTTGAAAAGAAATGTTTTTATCGCTATTCACCCCCCCTCTAGCGATCCGCTTCGATCCAACACATACTTGGGTTAAAACCTCATGTTTGAGGTGTGCCAGTCGACTGGTGCCATGTGGCAGTTGACTGGACCGAGTCAACTAGGGTTTGATCATGTAATGGTTTAGCGATCGCCATAGGTTGGCAATGATCGATGGCTGAGCAATGATCGATCGTGGTGTGATCGACTGGTGCTCGGTATTTCGGGCACAAAATGGAGTCGAGACTCGACTGGTCGAGTGAGGACTCCATCAGTCGACTGATGGTCACAATCAGTCGACTGATGAAAGTTTCGTTGGACTTATCCAGCGTGGATCTAGCCGTTGTCTCATGACAACAGTGGCATCAGTCGACTGATGGTCCCGATCAGTCGACTGATCGACTTTTTCCAGCACAGGTTGAAGCTATATATGGAGCTCATGATGGAGGAAAAACCAAGGTTTCTTTGAGGCGATTTGGGGCGATTTGCTGTTGCAAATCAGGGTCTCCAAGTTGATATCAAGCAACCAAGTGATCAAGCATTCAAAGAGCATTTGTAAAGTGGTTTCTTTACTTGTATTGCTTTGTATTTCATTATATTGCTTGTATTCATCTTGTATTACTGTTGTATACATTGTACGAGGTTTCTCCACCTCCGGATTGTTCCGAGAAGGAGTTATTACATAGTGGTGTGCTTGTGGCATCGCTAGGGCTCGTTTGAGCCCGATCCGTGGAGTAGGAACCGTGCGGTTCCGAACCACGTTACATACTCGTGTTCGTGTGTAATTGTCTATTTCGTTATTGTATTATATCTATATTCCGCTGCGCTAACGAAATTGTAGAGACGAACGCGATCGATTTCCGACAACTTGAGAACGACGCTATTCACCCCCCCTCTAGCCGTTCCAAACTATTCCTAACAAGTGGTATCAGAGCCCGGGGCTCTTCTACGGATTAACAACCCGGAGTCAAGAAGCTAGAGGGAAGAATATGGAATTTGAGGAAAGATTGGGTGACGACGTCAACATCCCACCTTCCTTCAACCGCGAACATTTTGCGTATTGGAAAGGTAGGATGGAATATTTTCTAATGACGAATATAGAAAATTGGTTTGCCGTGACTATAGGTTTTGATGCTCCGAGAGGAGAAAACGGAGAAATCCTCAAGATGAAAAGATGGACCGAGGAGCAACGGGAAAAATTCAAGACAACCGTTAAGGTAACAAAAATGTTGATTGATTTGATACCTAACGATATTTTATCCAGATTAGGAAGCTATAGGGATGCCAAAGAGTTGTGGAACAAGTTGATCAAGTTCCACGATAATCCCAAATCGGTCCAAGAAGACTTGGAAGAGGAGGAGACCGAAGAAGAATCATCATCATCCTCACAAGAAAGTGAGGAGTCAACTTCCGGGTCGGAAGAGGTGGAGGAAGTGGAAGAAGCATCCACCTCAAGGATTGAGGGGGAGAGAACCTTCATACCGAACATCGAGAAGAAGAAGCTTCACATCCGGTCAAGATGAAGAAGCCCAAAGTCCAATTCCGGTCTCCACCACTGGTAACTCAAACACCTAAATTCAAAATAAAAATAACATTATGTGTTTTGAGTGTAGGAAATTTGGGCATTATAAGAGTAAGTGCCCAAAGAAAGTCAAGAAAGCTCCTCCGGCACCTAAAAGTCAACAAAAGTCAACGAATGTCGGTTCCCCAAGTATCAAGAGCAAGGAGCACATCATATGCTTCAAATGCAATGCAAAAGGACATTATAGGAATCAATGTCCTAGGGGGAAGAAGAAGACCCAAGAGGGAGCTACACATGTAGGGGGAGCTTCCAAAGCTAACCCTAAGGTATATTTTAATAATGCATCCTTTTTAGTTAATAGGCAAAAGCATGCTAAGGGTTTCAATTCTCTTGCTATTTATCATAAAGAGCATGCTAGAAATAACAAACATATTTGTTTAGGAGCTAAGAAGGTTCACCTTAGGAATAAGGAGAAGTTTGGGACTAATGTCCCTAAAAATATCTTACCTAGAGAATCAATTAGGAAAATAGGAGAACATCTAGGCCTTAACCCTAAATGGACTAGGCATATGCCTAGGAAGAACCATGCCCATGGTCTAAATCAAAATTCTAAAATTGGGCAATTAGAATTAGAGAACCAAGCCTTGAGGTCAAGGCTTGAGAAACTTGAAAAGACCCTAAATAAGATACAAAATCAATCTAAAGGGTCTAATGGTCAAATTCCTGGGTCAAGAAGTCAAAGTCAACATCTAGGATCTAAAAGTCAAAAGTCAACCAAGGGCAAGAAAGGTTTGGGTCACAAACCTAAGCCTAAGGTGACTTATCATTGTGTTCCATTTGACTATGGAACACTAACTAGGTCTAGGAAGACCAAGGTCAATAGGGAAGTCATCCCTAGAGTTGACCATGGTGTGTGCCTAGTGGCTAGGGTTTCTAGGAAACCTAGGGAAGCCACTAAGAAGGTTACAAGGGGAGTCACCCCTAGAGTTAACCATGGCAAAACCAAAATGACCAAGGCTTCTAAGCCTAGAAGGGTCATTAGGAAGGTATCTAGGGAGGTTATCCCTAAGGAGTACCTAATTAACCCTAGGAGCTCAAATCGGTTTTGGGTTCCTAAGAGCATGATTGATTCACGCTAGATGGGTTAGGGTGTGCCAACCTTAAATAGATGGGTAGTTAACTCAACCATGGCAAAGGTGGCACTTTAGGTTATTTTCAAGGTTATGGATACCTTGGAAATAGATTTGAATTATCATCCTAAAAGATTTTAGGGTGTGCCAATATTATTTGAGAAGCTTGATAAAATGGTCAAATTGGCACAATTTAGGTTTAGAGGTCGTAGTGTGCCATTTTGGGTTTTTGGCACACTTGGGAAAATTTAGGTTAATATGGCAAAATATACTTAATTATATCAAATGACAATTAATATTAAAATTTAGGTATTACCATACCTATATATTTTATTTGCCATGCCTTGATTGCCATATGCCATGACATCATTTTTTTTAATCATTTTTATATGTCATGATTATGCTTAGGTTTAAGGTTTTAAATGTCATGTGTTTTTAAATTTTATCATATGCCATGACATCATGATCATTGGCCATGTTTTAATAATGCTATTATTTCTGCCATGATCATGCATTCATGCATTAACTTGATTAAAATTGATTTAAGGACAATGGCATGACTTGGAGTCCCATTTATAAGGGAATCAAGTAGGGTTGCCTAGAAAATGCATGAAACCCTAGCTTAGGGAGAACAAAACCCTCATCTCACATCATATTGACATGTATGTGTATTTGTACACCCTAGATACATGTGAGATGCTAGGATATGAGTTGAGCTCAAGGTGCATAGTTTTTGCATCTAGATGAACTAAAACTCATCTTATTTCAATTTGTGGATCATTGGGAAAGCTTGTGTACAAGTCATGTACATAGAGCCCAAGGAATATGATCCAAAATAAGGTTTTGAAAACATTTTAAAATCATTTTGAAAAACCTTGGTGAAGTCTATCTTTTGATAGCAATCACCATTGATGAAGTTGATACAAAATAGGGCCAAAACATTGAAAATTTCAATGGTTTTGAGTTTTGTATCAAATTCACTATTTTATGGGTAAAATAATTTTAAAATATTTTTCACCCATTGTATGTGTCATAAGAATTATACGTATGAACTTTCAGGATTTTTCGATAAACGTATAATTATTTATGATTTTCTGAAACTCGATTCGATAATCAAATTGAAATTTCAGTTATCGATCACCTACAGTGGCGAGTGGCGATCGATGATGTGGCAATGACCGGTAGGTACAGTAGTCGACTGCCAAGGCTGATTTCAGGAAAACTAGGTTTGGTTAGCCCGTGTTCAGCCATGGTAAAGGTCCCTAACCACTCCTAACCCTAGGATATGCTTTGGGAAGCATTATAAAGGGTGAAAATCCATTGGATATGGATTAGAAGAAGTGTTTAGGGGTTTGTATCAATGTTAAGGTGTTGGAAAGTTCTATGTTGAACTTAGAACCTCAATTTTGATGGTTTAGAGTTCCTATTGGCTTAGGGACTGCCCAAGGACATTGTTGGTGCAATGGTCAAGGGGGAGCAAGCCTTTAGGGGGAGGTATCCATCTTGGGATGATGGATGAGTTTTTCTCCTTGAAGAGGAGAAGTTATTGGGAGAGTATCATCAGTTGGGAAAATTGATGGGTTTTTGATACCCAATTTGGAAATTGGGAGAGATTATAGGATTGCCTCTCTTGAAGTGATATGTGACTTATCACTAGGAAGATGGTAGGCATCCTAGGTATTTATTTTTGGATCAAGGGGGAGATTGTAAGATCTCATTGGGACATGAGACATTGACCTCCTTGGAGAGGAAACCTTTTTGATGTTAGTCAAAAAGGGGGAGAATGTTTGGGGGAGAACATTTGGTGAGTGTTTACCAATTTGGGATAATTGGTAAGGGATTTGAGTTAGTGTTCTAACTCAATAATGTGTTTGGTTTTTGTCAAACATCAAAAAGGGGGAGATTGTTAGGTCAATCGGCCCAGGTCACGATTGACCAGGACTTGAGTTTGACTCGAGTGATGTTTTGATGTTTCGACAAAAACATATGACAATGTAATTGTCATGGGAAAGTCCAAGTCTTGGGTACTTGGCATGGAAAGTCCAAGTGGGACACTTGGCATTTGGGAAAGTCCAAGCATGGGTCTTGGCAATGTAAAGTCCAACATGGGTTGGCAAGGAAAGTCCAAGCATGGTCTTGGCATTTGAGAAGTCCAACATGGGTTGGCAAGGGAAGTCCAAGCATGGGTCTTGGCATGGAAAGTCCAAGCATGGTCTTGGCATGGAAAGTCCAACATGGGTTGGCAAGGGAAAGTCCAAGTTTGAGTCTTGGCATGAGAAGTCCAAGGGTTTGATCTTGGCAGCGTAAAGTCCAAGCGGGAGTCTTGGCAGCATAAGACCAATGGTTGGCGGCGTAAAGTCCAAGCGGAGTCTTGGCGGCGTAAGTCCAAAGTGCCTTGGCGGTGTAGACACCGTTAGCATGACATAGCCGATGGAAGCACCTGAAGGCTAGCGCAATGGATGAACAAGTCATGGATGACTTGGAGGGATCCGAGAGGCGTGAGGCTGATGGAGGTGGTTAGAAGGCTTAGGTCTAGGCTAAGGGTGGTCTAGCAAGTATGGGGGAACCATACTTGGGTTAAAACCTCATGTTTGAGGTGTGCCAGTCGACTGGTGCCATGTGGCAGTTGACTGGACCGAGTCAACTAGGGTTTGACTGCGGGTAATGGCCTAGCAGTCGACTGCCATAGGTTGGCAGTCGATCGATAGCTCAGCGATCGATCGATCGTGATCGTCGACCGGTGGTGCTCGGTATTTCGGGCACAGAATGTAGTCGAGACTCGACTGGTCGAGTGAGGACTCCATCAGTCGACTGATGGTCACAATCAGTCGACTGATGAAGGTTCCGTTGGACTTATCCAGCGTGGATCTAGCCGTTGTCTCACGACAACAGTGGCATCAGTCGACTGATGGTCCCGATCAGTCGACTGATCGACTTTTTCCAGCACAGGTTGAAGCTATATATGGAGCTCGTGATGGAGGAAAAACCAAGGTTTCTTTGAGGCGATTTGGGGCGATTTGCTGTTGCAAATCAGGGTCTCCAAGTTGATATCAAGCAACCAAGTGATCAATCATTCAAAGAGCATTTGTAAAGTGGTTTCTTTACTTGTATTGCTTTGTATTTCATTATATTGCTTGTATTCATCTTGTATTACTGTTGTATACATTGTACGAGGTTTCTCCACCTCCGGATTGTTCCGAGAAGGAGTTATTACATAGTGGTGTGCTTGTGGCATCGCTAGGGCTCGTTTGAGCCCTATCCGTGGAGTAGGAACCGTGCGGTTCCGAACCACGTTACATACTCGTGTTCGTGTGTAATTGTCTATTTCGTTTTTGTATTATATCTATATTCCGCTGCGCTAATGAAATTGTAGAGACGAACGCGATAGATTTTCGACAACTTGAGAACGACGCTATTCACCCCCCTCTAGCCGTTCCAAACTATTCCTAACATTGTTTAATTTCTTTGCAAGCGTAGTTTAGTTAGATTAGAGTTTGATTATGTGCATTGTCTTCCGTTTAGTAGGATTAACCTTTTAAATTCCAACCCCCATTTGCAAACTCAAAGCAATAATTAGGAATCCTAAGTTTACTAATCTATCGATTACACTCATTGGGAAATGATCCGGGCCATTCCCTATGCTATATTAGTGTAGAGGGGGTTCGATAATTAATTTGAAATGGTACCACGACACAAATTTTCTGTCTATCAAATTTTGGCGCCGTTGCTGGGGAGTGTAATGATGCTCAGTAGATTTAGGATTGTTTGTCAATTTTTCTAAAAAAATATTCTCAATATTATCAATCTGACTATCAACATCTCTAGTACCAGTCTCAGTATAATCAACCTATGCCTCAGTATCATCAGTCATATCAGCAGGATAGCTATAATACATTTTTTGGTACACATGCTTACAATTTAGATTTGAGATATGGGCACATGCATCAGTACATTTTTGAACAACCTCAGTGTTATTCGCCCCCATCATCTACCAGTACTTGCATGCCTAGTTGGGGAGATCGATCATCTTATACATATGAGGTAGCACAACATCAAGATGCTCAACATTCTTCTGCATATCAGAGTCCATTGGGATTTTAGAACCACAGTGAACAATCTTCTAACCCTAGCCCACAAGATGATTCAATACAAGATTTGAGAAAACTTATCTAGCAGCTAGCTACGAAGCAAATGCAGATGACTAGTGGTCTCTATTCCCAACAAGAAATTGAAGCATCAGAACATGAAATGGAAAGTCAGTTAGATCAGCTTAGATCATCCATCTAGCAAATGCAGGCACAAGAAGTCATTCAACCTCTATCGGAGACTATTCCTCATTGCTTTATGCCGAGGTAGATTGATGTGCTTGAGGAGATGGATTGTAGAGTTGAGGATGCGCTAGTTTCTACTTCTACAACTCTACAGGGCTCCGCTGTTGTGAGTTGTGATGATGTACATTGTAATGTTCCAAATATCGATGTGAATACTGATGTTGTGTACTTTGATGATAATATTGATACATGCAGAACACTAGATGATATTAGTATTGCTGCAAATATTATTGTTGATGTTGATGCATGTGAAGGTTTTGAGGAAGTTGCTACTATTTTAAATGTGGATGATACTATTGATGAGTTGCCAACTGAAGTTGCTTGTAGTTTTATTGAAGATAATATTGCAGAAGAGGCATCACTCTCGGAGTTGTTTCCTTCAGTTGTGCAACAAAAGGATCTACAATTAGATATTCTTCCTAATTCCTCGGAGTATGCATGTCCTGAAGAAGAGGAGCAGCTGCTAGATATCAACACATAGAATTACCAGCCTGACATAGAAGTGATGGATAGCTGGAGACCTCCAGACTGGACACTCCTACCATAGCAAAAGCCTCCAACATTTTTGCTCATAAAGGCCTCAACACTGAATGCAATAATCCAGCCTCCAGGCTAGAAACTTTTGATGAATCACCTCAGACCACCAGAGATTACTTATGATGAGGTGATCATATTGGAGGGAGCAGCATAGTATTATCATGATCACACCATGAAGGCGCTCACGCCCATTCAGTCCATTCCACTCCCGGCATGGATGCTTACACTGAATCTTCTTCAACCACCGGGACGGGATTTCTTTCGGAGCACTCCACTGCCTGAGTGGCTCCTCCTGCTAAATCTTCTTCAACCACCAGGACCTCAGGGGAGTTTACTCCATCTCACCTCTTTTCTTTTCCTTTGTATATATGTTTCTTTTACTTCATTTGTTTTTGTTTTAGTTGTTAAGTTTTGGTTGTTGAGTTTTTGTTTTGTCAGTTTTTCAAATAAATTTCCTATGCATTCCTTTATATCATTTTAGAATTCGTGAAAGCTAGTTAAATTTGATTGTCGAATTTTGGGATTTATTGACTTGAATGGATTATTTGATTGCATGTGGTTACTACTTGGTGATGGATTCTATGTTGATAGATTGAGATGATTTTTTTTTCATTCCTAGTGAGAATTGTGCCTATTTTTATTGCTTGTGTGTGGTGCACTTGTGGTCATTGTAACTCTAGAACTTGCTTTGATTCTTTCGAGACCACACAACCATAGGTTTACATGATTACTATGAAGGCAATCTCACTTGTTTCCCTTTACTTCTTTTGTTGTCACATGCTATTCGAATAATTTTCTTATCACACGTCTTATCATTTTCATTATTTATCCCATTATCTTTTCTACATTTTCATCATGTCATTTTTCTTCCATTTCTATTTTTGGATGTGGAATATTGAATGTTACATGATGAGTATTTTGCCCGGGACGGACAAAAGTTTAAGTGTGGGGGAGAGAGTGGCTCAAGAGAATTTAGTGGAAGCATAGGCGAGTTGTTCTTGATCACTATGAGCTAGCCATGCTCTTTATCTTTTTAGCTGAGCTTGATGTTGGAGCATAGGGAAGTGCACTACATGTTGAAAAAAAAATGGAAAAAAAGAAAGTTTGAAAAAAAAAGATGAAAAAAAAGTTGAAAAAAAATAAATTGGGTGCCCATGAAAAAAAGTATTGTGAAAATTTTGACATGTGGTGTCATTCATTTTTTTTAATTTATGTGTGATAGTATTTTTGTTAACGACATCCCTTGTTGTAGTTATTGAGAGATTTATTGTATATCATGAGTAGATTTGTATTGAATAATGTGATAAGGGTTGTTTACATGTTTATTGGGTTAGAAGAAAATTCTTTTTAGGGCAATGCTTTCTTGTACTCATCTATATAGCATTCCAGTATTTTCATATCTTCCTCTTTCATTTCTTTAACAATTTCATTTCTTATCTTTCTTTTCTTTCACAGATCTTGTCATTTTTCTTGTATTTATGTTTCCCTTATATTCTTAATAAGCCTTTAGTGATCGTGTATTCTTATGTGTATATAGTGGTGAAGGTATAAGAAAAGCAAGCATATAGTAGTTCATAAACCATGAGTAGCTTGAGTGAACTCCACTATTACATGCTTATGAGAGTGAGAGAAACCACCACTTACCTTGTGAGGCTTAATCATTCTTAGTCTATTCATAATGGATTGAAGTTACCATGTTTGTTAACCTGTGTAAGATTTGAGTCCATGATTGCTTAAGTCTTTGAGATTTGACAATCCTAGGTAACTTTCTTTCACGATTTTCTATGTATGATTAGGAATTGCTAGGGAAACATACTTTCAGTTTACTTTTAGTTTTCTTTACTTGCTCGGGACGTGCAAGAATAAGTGTGGGGGAATTGATAACTACCATTTTGTCAGGTTATTTTGGTCCTTAATATCACTGTTTTAATCCTCTCATGTGTTTATTTATCGATTATTTACATGTTTTATGAGTTGGATATATTTTTGGACCTTATTGTAAGTTCTCCTAATTTTTGGATTTATATGCAAATTTTAAATCTTAATTGTAGGAGATCAAGATGAGCCACTGGACTAGACTCAAATTGGATCAAATATGGTTTCATCTAGGGCTGGAAGGATATTTTAAGCTGGATCAATCCAGACCTTTCATCGTGATCGAGGGAAATTTAATCAAGAGATCAGATCTGAGCAATTTGGATCGTCTGATGAAAGCGACTTGATTCTGAGCCATTTACCCAGATCTAGAGAGATCCGGTCCGTACATATTGGTCTGTACATCTGAGCCCTTTATCCAGATTTGATCGATCATGATTATCTATTCAGATGGATCAGATCCGTCCATCCAGAGTTGGAGTGATTTCAGCCATTGGATGCACAACCCATTAATGGATTAATCAGATTCATTTAATAGTAGCTTTAATGGACGGCTGGGATTCGACTTTCTTCGATCAGACGACTGTAGAAAACCACTTAATTCCTTCATCGCCCGATGCAAAGAATAGCCGACATTTCATCTTTTTCTCTGTGACGCCCGACGCCCATTCGACCACCGCCGCGCTCTCCGCTTCCTCACCGGTCGCCAGAGAGGAAAGGGGATCCCCTCCTTCTCCGGTGATCGGTGCCCTTCATCTTCCTCCATCGTGCAGCAGAGTTCCCTTTCATCGAGCGACGCCGCGGACCTTCTCCTTCCATGCCCAAGTGCCGTCGACCAATCGGAGACGGGATTCCTCTCCGATCGGTCCGACCATCCACTCCATCCATTTCACTGCCGCCAACCATCTCCGCCCAATCTCCAGCCACCGCCGACAACCATCTTCACCATCACAGCTTCGGCAGCCAGTTTCAATTCTAGCAGCTCCTATTGCAATTTTCGGCAGCTCTTCCAGCTCTAATTTCAGAATCCTACAGAAATTTTTCCAATGTTAAGTGTTTTGATTGTTTCATGGTTTAGATTGGGTTGAATGTTTGTAATTCACGATCTTCCATGTTTTGAATTGCATGTGCTTTGGTTAATTTTCTTCATGCCTATTTGGTGTTCGATGAAATGCTTGATTGAATTAGTTTACATTATGCAAGTAGATTAGCATGTTTTCTTTAATTTTCCATAGTTGTAATGGGTTAGACTAGGTTTAACTTATGCACTTGAATTGTTGTCTTAGTTCTTGCACTTCCTTTATGCTTTTAAATGCTTACTTTATGTTTTGTTTAATTTCTTCGCAAGCGTAGTTTAGTTAGATTAGAGTTTAATTATGTGCATTGTCTTCCATTCAGTAGGATTAGCCTTTTAAATTCCAACCCCCATTTGCAAACCCAAAGCAATAATTAGGAATCCTAAGTTTTCTAATCTATCGATTACACTCATCTGGAAACGATCCAGGCCATTCCCTATGCTATATTAGTGTAGAGGAGGTTCGATAATTAATTTGAAATAATACCACGACACAAATTTTCCATCTATCAGCGAGCTCAATGAGCTCTAGTGATGACAACACCACTAATAAAACTTCTTCTCAACAACAAGTCAAAGGTGGAGAAACCTCGTACAAAGATTACAACAGTAATACAATAGAAATACAACAAGAAAAACTAAGCAATACAAAAATAAGTAAAGAACACTTTACACAAGAACTTTGGATTGCTTGCTTGTTGCTTGCTTTGGATTGACCTTGAAGCTTTGGAATGCAGTAGCAATTCCTCTTCAAAATCGCCCCAAAAATCGCTGCTAAATCCTACCATCCGAGCTATTTTTATAACCTTCGTCGGGCTGATTTCGCACCTGATAGTCGATTGTCGTAAGACCTCAGTCGACTACCAACAGTACCATTGTGAGAAAATGAATTAATCTACGTCGACATTTAATCCAATGGATACACTGGCAGTCGACTGTCAGTTACCATCAGTCACCTTCCAGCCTCGTAGCTGACTAATCAGTCAGCTATCGAGCGTTCTGCTCCTGCAACCCGACCAGCAGTCGACTACCCTCCATGGCAGTCGACTACCCAATACTGGCAGTCGACTACCAAGTCATTTCCTATAGTTGAACACCAGTTGATTCTGAGTAGTTTGGCTGACCATAATCCCAGTCGACTACTGCAAGTCGACTCGGCTACCAAGCGTCAAAACACTTGATTAGTCGACTGTTAACCTCAAACATGAGGTTTAACCCCAAGTATGATGCCCTCATACTTGCTAGACCACCCTTAGCCTAGACCTAAGCCTTCTAGCCACCTCCGTTAGCCTCCCACCCATCAGATCCCTCCAAGTCATCCATGACTTGTTCATCCATACGCTAGCCTTCAGGCGCTTCCATCGGTTATTGTCATGCTAAGTTAGTCTATACTGCCAAGACACATTGGGCTTACGCTGCCAAGACTACCGCTTGGACTTTATGCCATTAACCATTGAACTTATGTTGCCAAGACTCCAACTTGGACTTTACGTTGCCAATATCACCCCTTGGACTTCCCTTGCCAACCCATGTTGCACTTTTCATTTGCCAAGACTCAAGATTGGACTTTCAATCATATGGTCAACCTCATGTCAACCATATTATCAAACAATGGTCAAACCATCGTCAAATATCAAAATACCACTTGAGTCAAACTCGAGTCCGGTCAATCATGACCCGGGTTGATTGCACCAATAATCTCCTCAAAACATTGTCAAATATCAAAACACTACTCGAGTCTGGTCAATCGTGACCTGGGTCGATTGCACCAACACTTATCACCTGGTTGTGTGGCTCCAGTGACAGTTCTGGCCTCCGGACTCCTTCTCCAACTCCGACCTCTGACCTCCTTCTCCAGCTCCAGTCTCTTGCTCGGTCTTCGGCTCTGGCTTCTTCTCGACGTCGTCTCAAGCTCATCCACGTGAAGAATTATGTTTATCCAAATTTTTTCTTCACGATTTTAAAATACATTTAGGATTTATTTTATATGGTTGTTATGATTAGATGATAAATTTAGGGTCTATTTATAATTTTTTTAGGGATTAGATGAAGAATTTAGGGATTATATATCATTAGGATTTTTTTAGGGATTAGATGAAGAATTTAGGTTTTTTTTATCATTTAGATTTGGACCTATTCATGGTAATCTAGCAGTAACTTATTACTTAGATGATAAATTTGAAGATACATTTTCAATTATACGATGATTTTAGGATTAATTTATGATTATAAGATAAGTTTAGGGGTTTCTTATTCTTAGATTATAATGTTCGATGATAAACATAGAGTTATAATGCAAATTGTAAGTTATGTTGTGTGAGGTTTAAATTATAAATTTTTTAATTATTTTGTATGTGATAACTACATTTAAGTTGCTAAATTCCTTTTATTGAAAATTAACATAAAAATTATTTTATATATGGTTAATCAGGGTTCAAAAATATGGATAAAAGTTAGATAACGATTTAGAATCAGATTATTCCTGAATATATAAATGGGTTGAATCAGTTTATGAGATTGGCAGAAAATTACATGATCAGTCTGAATCTATCAAAAATTCGTTGTCCATCTTGATGGTGTGACAATTTGTTTCAATATGAATTAGATTATGTGCGAGGACATCTTTATAGGTGGGGATTCGATAGATTATATAAAGTCTGGAACTTTCATAGAGAAGCTTCTACATCATCCGGTAGTATAAATATTGTCAATCAAGATGGAAATAATTTTGATGTTGAAGTAGATGATTTCGAAGACATGTTTACTGATTTATAAAATGCAAAAAATCTAAACAAAAATGAGGCTCAATCAGATAATATCAATGTAAGCACGAATGCAAATGATTATAGACGAAGTTATACTTCAATGTTGGAAGAAGCACAAAATGAATTGTATCCCAATTGTATTAATTTTTGGTTTTCAATTTTGTGGTGAAGCTAATCCATGTGAAGGTGTTAAATGGCTGGAGCAATAAATCTTTTGATATGTTACTTCAGTTATTGCAAGAGACATTTCCTAAACCAAATGCTATTCCAAACTCTTATTATGAAGTCAAAAAATTATTGAAAGAGTTAGGATTGACATATGAGAAGATACATGTCTGTAAGAATGATTGTATATTATTTTGGGATGAGCAGGAGAATAAGGATGCATGTCCAGTGTGCAAGGAGCCTTGATACAAGTACGAAGGGATGAATAAGAAAAGAAATCCTCAAAATATTCTTCGATATTTTCCTCTAAAATCGAGACTTAAGCGACTATTTATTTCGAAGCATACGACTAAAGAGATGAGATGACATAAAGAAAAGTGAGTTGAAACAGATGGTGTATTAAGACACTTAGCTGAAAGTGAATCATGGAAAGAATTTGTCAATGCACATAAAATATTTGCAGGTGATCCATGAAATATTTGCTTAGGGTTGGCTACTGACGGGTTTAATCCATTTGGAAACATATCAAATGCTTATAGTATGTGGCCTGTTATACTTGTGAATTATAATTTGCCACCATGGAAAATGATGAAGCCACCATATATGATTATGTCTCTTTTAATTCCTGGGCCTAGATCATCTATCAAAGAGATAGATGTATACCTACAACCTCTGATAAATGAACTGAAGGAGCTATGGGATGACAGGGTGGAAGCATATGATGCATCGACTGAACAAGTATTTCAATTACATGTTGTTGTGATGTGGACCATTCATGACTTTCCAGCATATGGAACAATTTCTGGATGGTGCAAAAAGGGATATAAGGTTTGTCCAGTATATTTGAATGAAACTAAATCTCATGGATTAAGGAGTAAAATATGCTACACATGTCACCATCGATTCTTGAATGTGCAACACCCATGACGTAGAAATAAAGATTTCAATGGAAAAGTTAAAAAAGAAGGACCACCACCAGTAATGAATGGATATGAGATTTTAGCGCAGTTAGATGCATCACCCCAAGTGACATTCAATAAACATCCTTCATTCAGTAAAAAATGGCAGCGATCTTCGGATGATACAAATTGGGTAAAGAAGTCTATATTTTTTGAGTTACTATGTTGGTCTGATTTAAAGTTGAGACACTATTTAGATGTGATGCACATTGAAAAGAATGTATGTGATGCTTTAATTAGCACATTATTAAATATAGATGGAAAGTCAAAGGACACTCTCAAAGAAAGATTTGACTTGCAGGGTATGGGGATAAGGAGTGAGTTGCACTTACAGTCGATAGGAGACAAATTCAGGAAACCCATTGCAAGTTACACATTGACATTGGAAGAAAGGCGTGAATTTTGTCAATTTTTAAAATCTGTGAAGTTTCCAAATGGTTATGCTGCTAATATATCTAGACATGTGAATGCAAATGAAGGAAAGATATATGAACTAAAATCACATGATTGTCATGTATTGTTGCAAAGAATACTTCCAATTGTTGTATGTAAATTTTTCCCAAAATATATATGTAGGACACTAATTGAGTTATGTGATTTCTTCAAAAAGATCACTACAAGATCTTTACAATCAGTGGACATATGTAGAATGGATATTTTCTCCAGTATTTTTTGACATTATGGTTCATTTGACAGTTCATTTACCTCTTGAAGCCATGTTGGCTGGGCCAGTTTCATCACGATGGATGTATCCCTTTGAGCCATATTTGGGAAGACTAAAAAAATATGTTCGTAATGAATCACGACCTGAAGGATCTATTACAGAGGAGTATATTGTAAACGAGGCCTTGTTGTTAGTAATATATGAGAGATGTCCTAAGGCAATCGCCTTATGTATGAACCATTTATATGATAAATGAAGATTCACTATTTGAGTATACATGGTTTCATGTATTTGATTGGATCTTAAACTCATTTACTAAATGTCCGCGATACGACTCACAACATGAGAGAATTTGTGATTGGATCACAACTAGTGAGTATCTCTACATGTGTAATTGTGATGTATCGGAATTATCCTTAGTCGATGAATTGATGGATTTGGACACCATCAATTCTGTCGAGACTAGCACGAGGTATACTCCTTGGTGTATCCAAGCAACTGATTCTCACTGGCTGGAGACATTGTGATGTCCGGAGTTAATCGTGGATGCTAGTTATGGTAACTAGTTCATTGGAGTGACCAACCGTAAGACTTCATATGGTTCTCTACATATATAGATATGTTAATGAAGTTCTTACTGTAGCTTAAGTGCGATGTTCCTTTGACTTGCGGTATTCAAGTCATCTTGATCATAAAGACTTATGCTTTGACATCTTAAGCAAGCATCTCTAAGGAGATGTGGACCCGGATGATTGGGTATAAGTCGAAGTGATCGAAGGTGTTTGAATAGCCTATAAAGGATTCACCACTCCTTGCGAGGAGATGTATACCCATGGCCTCTCGTCGGATTGTTACTAAAGTCTTTGGCCAAAGCATTACATGTTTAGTGTAAGGTACTCTTCGATACATGTGCAGTAACTAGAATCCGTAGGACGAGGAAATGATACTTGGGCTAGGTGTGATGTAGTCAGCCTAGTGGGGACTGACACTATAGACCATGTCCTGAACCAAGTGGGTATAAGATGAGTGAAGGGAATGGGGCACGATTCATTCGAGCTGCTGAAGGGTTTCAGAAATAGTTCTGGATCAACCGTTGATCTTTTTGGTTAATTGGGGATCATGATGTACTACTAGGTGCCACTCATGATCGTTATATAATTAATGGTTAATTATAGATGGACAACATAAACCGAGAACCTATTTGTTCGCACGCACAACGAGCGTAATCCGAAGGATTTAAAACGAGCTTGAGAATGGGATTCTCAGACCGAGAGAAACTAGGTTAGGTTGGACCAAACCTGGAGCGAGCATGAAATCGTTTCAGTCGCAATGGAAGCGTGGATGGGCCGTGTCTTGTGAAGACATAATGGATGAACCAAATTGGTTTGGTTCTAATCCAATGGAGGAGAATAAACCAAAGGGTTTGGTTTATTTTAAACGAATGAACCAAAGTTGGTTCGGTTCGTTTTAACTTAAAATAAACCATTATGGTTTGGTTTATTTTAACTTAAATTAATGGTGAGGGTTAACGGGCCTTATGGTTATGATCCAATAACCATTAATAGAATTAGTTCTCTATAAAAGAGGGCTTAAGGGTTTGTTAAGCCCTAATCCAATTCCCTTAACCTAGAGTTGCCACCCACCTCCTCCCCTTTGAAGAAGTCGGCGCCAACCCTAGTGCCGCCGCCCACCTCCTCCAACCGGCGACCAGATGCTGCCGTCTTCTCCACTTGCCGGCGTCGAGCTGCTGTTGGAGGAGCTCTGGTGATCTCCCTTGGGTTTGGTAATAAGGTGAGCTTCCACCTTTCCTTTTTGGCCGGCCCTACTCCTCCACCAAAGCTGTCCAGTTTTCTGGACAGCTTGTTTCCCTCTCGTCGGAGCGTCGTTTGGACGACGTTTGGAGCTCCGACAGTGGTAGCCTTGCCGGGGATTCGATCTCCAGTAATCCTCATAGGTGGAGGACGAAGGATTCGTCAAACGGTTGACGAATACCTCTCCGGAGAAGCGAGTTTTGAGGACTCGGTTTTGGATCCGAATTTGGATTCGGATCGTGATCTTCTCTCGATCACATCATCTTCAACACGAGGCTAGT
This sequence comes from Wurfbainia villosa, assembly GCA_025175895.1. Lineage (NCBI taxonomy): Eukaryota > Viridiplantae > Streptophyta > Magnoliopsida > Zingiberales > Zingiberaceae > Wurfbainia > Wurfbainia villosa. The sequence goes on along the minus strand of CM046003.1, from coordinate 84,316,108 downwards.
AACCCGTACGAAGACGAGGCTCGTGACTTGGTGAAGTCATCCCGAAGATACTCGGCGTGGATACGGATAGAGACGATTCTAGTGAGGATCGTTCCGGTTGATGCCTTTCCCGCTACACGTGATACGTAAGGTATACGTAGTTAAATTTCCTTTTATTGAAAAATTTAAATTTACGATTATGTCTACACATGTTGTACTATGCATGAGTGTGATATGTGTGTTGTAATAAATTTAGATTTATTATTTTTATTTCTTCCTCTGTGCACATGTTTACGAAACATGTTCGAACACACACTCGCCGTGGTGCCGGAAACCCAACAGTGGTATCAGAGCCCAGGTTGTGTTTCGACATAATCGTAAAATTGTTTTGCGATAGTCACAATGATATTTCTGAAAATTTTCTACTTTTGGAAAGTTAGAAGTATTTATGGAAATTTTTCAATTTTGGAAAGTCTAGAAGTATTTATGGAAATCTTCCACTTTTGAAAAGTTGGAAGTATTTATGGAAATTGATATTTTCCATAAATAAAATATTTGATTAGATTTTGGAAATTTTTTTCCTAATTTAATCATGATTTGATTTGGGAAATCAAATCTTAAAAATATTTTATTTCCATAAGTAGTTTTGATGATTTAGGAAATTGGTTTCCTAAATTGACTTTCCTTAATCAATTATTTCCACAAATAAAATATGTGATTAAATTTGGAAATTTGTTTCCTAATTTAATTATGATTTGATTTGGAGAATCAAATCTTAAACATATTTTATTTCCATAAATAGTTATGACATATAAGGAAATTATGTACATGACATAATTGTATGCCATGTAATTGCATTAGATGCATATCATTATGCCATGTGTGTCGTGACATGTAGATGTATGCCATGTAGATAATAGTTATTTGCGTTCAAAGAGGATGAGACATAAAAACCTTTACTCAATATTAAAGCCTACACCTTCCATTAATGTGGTTAGAACCAGAGTTCCGTTTCTTGTTTGGGTTGTTGGACTCTCTCCAAGCCCAGCTCGAACCCGAACATGTTCAAACCATGGAATAGTTTAATACTAATATGGTAAGAGTCAGAGGTCAATTGTTAGCTTTGGTTGTTGGACTCTCTCCAAGCTGGTCTAATTGGTTGAATGCGCTCTAACCATATTAAAACTATTTCTCGATTAATGGGTTGGCTTTAACCTGGACCATCGGCTTGTTGGACTCTCTCCAAGGTCGATGTTAAGGGAGGTGAAGTTGGGTGCTATGCATATGATGCATACTTGTTAATGTGTTAACAACCCGATGTATGTGTGAACATTCAATTAGTTGATAACACATTGTGATAGTTGCATATACGTGATATGCAATCGGTATAGTTGATACCTACCATCGTAGTTATGAATGACTTGTTGGTCTCTCTTCAAGGTTGTTCATATCTATGATGGATATCAGCCCATTCGGAGATGGACCTACGATCTCCCGAAGTGATTTTGGGGGTTTTGAAACTCGAAAAATGAATGAGATTTATGAATGTATAATGATGCATTTTAAAATAATCTTTCTCATATATGCTCGTTTTGTATTTCTAAGATTGATCATGATTTCTTTGAATTTGCGTTCCATTTTGGATTCGAATAAATTGACTGGGCCGAACTTCTTGGACAAGCTTAGAAACTTGAGAATTGTTCTCAAGGTTGAAAAGCTTGCAAATGTCCTCGAAGCGCCTCTTCCCGCCCGTCCTAGTGACAATGCAACTCTGGATCAATTGTTAGCCTATCAAAAACATGTGAGTGATTCTGAACAAATGAGTTGCATCATGCTAGCCATGATGGAACCCAAGCTACGGAAGCAGCATGAGCTGTTGGATCGAGAAGCGTCGCTAGAGGGGGGGTGAATAGCGATCGTAAATCTTTCGTCGAATTCGTTCATTGAGACACAAGTAAATAAGTAAGCACAGCGGAAAATAAAATGACACATTTATTTTACTTGGTTCACAACCCAGCGGTTGCTACTCCAAGGCCATATCGGTCCTAGACCGCGTACGGAGGGCAAAGCACTATAACGTCTCCTCCTCGTTGGAGGTAGGAGACAACGATCACAAAATCCGAGAATACGAGGATGAGGCAACAAGCCTACCTCACCTCATTACGAATAAAAGCAATGAATACAATATTAAAATAAATTACTAGATGTTGCTACCGACGAAGAAGATTTGAGGTTGTCGTCGCGTCGGCATTATGATGGTGTTGGAGCGTTGGCGTTGTAGGAGCACTTGATGAATAATCTTGATGTGATTTGGAGATGGAATCCTCCCCTCCTTTTATAGATTTTGGCCTCTGAATTTGTCTCCTCTTTTTTCGGAACGGATCATGGAGTTGTCCAAAATTTTATCACGAAGTAGCCGCGTCAAACGTTATCCGTTTTGACCTAGCGCAGTGGTCGTCGCCATCGATCGTGATGCCTCTCATCGATCGATGATACGATCGATGCCTCTCATCAATCGATAATGATCGCCTAATGTCCAACAATGATCACACCGCCACTTCCTGCAAAGAAGAGGTTAGCTCAAAAAATGATAAATGTGACGGTTTCCAACCGTCCGATCTCGACCTAGACCTTCCACAGGAAGTCTTAGTCGAATCGTCGCCTAAGGTCATCCCCGTAAAGAGGACACGACCTTACCATCTCTCACACACACGAGCTTACCTCGATACTTAATTTGTAGCTCTCGCTTCCGGCCTTCCACTCGATTCCTTCGGCTCCCTCCGAAGTCACTCGAGTGTCGCCCGACTACCGTGGCTTTCTCCGGGTGTCGCTAGCCTTCATCTCTAGCTTTAGTACTTTTCTGCACACTCGATTTAGCTCGTGAGATAACGATGTAAACTTAACTTTGTGTCTTTGCCATAATCAAAACACAGGTTCGATTATCTGGTGCCCCTGCACCAACATGAGCATATGGATGCTTATATCGTAGTCCTTCATCTTTATGAGTTGTTTGATAAGCAAGTGAGATTCGAAAGGTTCGAAGTCTCCAAGCTCCTCTTCACCTCTGAGATGCAAGAAGGTTCATCTGTGGTACTGCTCAACATGCTGAAGACTGTGGAGCCTTCTGAGAAGCATGAGCAGGGGACGGTGTTGTTAGTTGATTCCTCGAAGAAAGGTTCTAAGAGGGAGTCAAAGGAACAACAGAAGGGGAAGAAGAAAAAGGCTAAAAAGGCAGAACCAGCTCAAAAGGGCACTTGCCATCATTATGGCAAGTAGGGCCATTGGCGAAGAAATTGCAAGATTTATCTTGAGTCCGTGAAGAAGAATAAGGCATAAGATGCTCCATCTTTTTCATATATATTCGTTATTGATTGTCATTCTATTTCCTCAGACACTTGGGTATTGGATACTGGGTGTGGCTCACATATATGTAATGACATATATGGGCTAAGGAATAGAAGAAGACTCGTCAAGGGAGAGTCAAATTTATGTGTTGGGAATGGAGCAAAGGTTGCTGCACTCGCCATCGAAACGTATTTGTTGAAACTCCCTGCAGGACTTGTCTTAGAATTGGAAAATTGATTTTATGTTCCTTTGTTGATAAAGAACATCATTTCTATTTCTTGTTTAAATAGAAATGGGTACCATTTGACTTTTAGTAACAATTGTTGTTACATAACTTTGAATGGAGTTCTTTATGGGACTAGAACTTTGAGCAATGGTATTTATACGTTGGACGTATCCAGTGATATTTTCAATATCGAAGCGAGCAACAAGCGTGCTCGAAAGGATAATCAATTAGACTCCTACATGTGGCATTGTCATCTTGGCCATGCAAGCAAGAAATGCATGTCCGAATTACACCGATGTGGAATTCTGGAATCGTTTGAATTGGATTCATACGATACATGTGAATCATGCTTGAAAGGTAAGATGACTTAGTTACCTTTTACAGGAAAAGGTGAACGAGTGGGAGAGTTGCTAGGTCTAATACATACTGATGTATGTGGACCTATTTCAACTAAAGCTTTAGGAGGCTATAGCTTCTTCATTACCTTCACCGATGATCACTCACAGTTTGGGTATGTGTTCTTGATGAAACATAAGTCTGAAGCCTTTGAAAGGTTCAAATAATTCAGAAATGAAGTAGAGAAACAACATGACAATAGTATTAAAATACTTCGATCCGATCGAGGTGGTGATTACTTAAGTCAAGAGTTTCTTGATTATCTAAGAGACAATGATATATTGTCTCAATGGACTCCGCCATATACACCACAACAAAATGGTGTATCTGAGAGGCGTAACCGGACCTTGTTGGACATGGTTAGGTCAACGATGAATCATGCGAATCTTCCCAAGTCCTTTTGGGGCTATGCACTTCAGACAGCTGTTTACTTGTTAAATAGAATGCCAACCAAGGTAGTCTCTACTACTCCATATGAGATATGGAATGGTAAGAAACCTCATGTATCTTACTTGAAAATATGGGGTTGTCCTGCTTATGTGAAGCAGACTGTATCAGACAAATTGGATGCTAAGTCTGATAAATGTCTATTTATTGGATACCCTAAGGAAACAAGGGGTTACCAATTCTATCATCCTGTGGAACAAAAGGTGTTTGTTTCAAGGCATGCGGTTTCTAGAGAAAGAGTTTCTTGCAAGAAAAAGGGGGAGTGTCGTCGAGCTTGAGGAGGCTCGAGAGACTCAACAGCGATACGATTCACAGCATGAGAGAATTTGTGATTGGATCACAACTAGTGAGTATCTCTACATGTGTAATTGTGATATATCGGAATTATCCCTAGTCGATGAATTGATGGATTTGGACACCATCAATTCTGTCGAGACTAGCACGAGGTATACTCCTTGGTGTATCCAAGCAGCTGATTCTCACTGGCTGGAGACATAGTGATGTCCGAGTTAATCGTGGATGCTAGTTATGGTAACTAGTTCATTGGAGTGACCAATGTAAGACTTCATATGGTTCTCTGCATATATAGATATGTCAATGAAGTTCTTACTGTGGCTTAAGTGCGATGTTCCTTTGACTTGCGGTATTCAAGTCATCTTGATCATGGAGACTTATGCTTTGACATCTTAAGCAAACATCTCCGAGGAGATGTGGACCCGGGATGATTGGGTATAAGTCGAAGTGATCGAAGGTGTTTGAATAGCCTATAAAGGATTCACCACTCCTTGCGAGGAGATGTATACCCATGGCCTCTCGTCGGATTGTTACTAAAGTCTTTGGCCAAAGCAATACATGTTTAGAGTAAGGTACTCTTCGATACATGTGGAGTAACTAGAATCCGTAGGACGAGGAAATGATACTTGGGCTAGGTGTGACGTAGTCAGCCTAGTGGGGACTGACACAATAGACCATGTCCTGAACCAAGTGGGTATAAGATGAGTGAAGGGAATGGGGCACGATTCATTCAAGCTACTGAAGGGTTTCAGAAATAGTTCTGGATCAACCGTTGATCTTTTCGGTTAATTGGGGATCATGATGTACTACTAGGTGCCACTCATGATCGTTCTATAATTAATGGTTAATTATAGACGGCCAACATAAACCGAGAACCTATTTGGTCACACGCACAAAGAGTGTAATCCAAAGGATTTAAAACGAGCTTGAGAATGGGATTCTCAGACCGAGAGAAACTATGTTTGGTTGGACCAAACATAAAGCGAGCATGAAATTGTTTCAGTCGCAATGGAAGCGTGGATGGGCAGTGTCTTATGAAGACATAATGGATGGACCAAAATGGTTTGGTCCTAATCCAATGGATGAGAATAAACCAAAGGGTTTGGTTTATATTAAACGAATGAACCAAAGGTTGGTTCGGTTCGTTTTAACTTAAAATAAACCATCATGGTTTGGTTTATTTTAACTTATCTTAATGGAGCGGGTTAACGGGCTTTATGGATATGATCCATTAACCACTAAGAGAATTAGTTCTCTATAAAATAGGGATTAAACCTAACCTAAACCTAATCAAACTTGGCCGCCAACCCCTCCCTCTCCTATTCGGCGCCCAAATCCAAGCTGCCGCCCGCCCAGAAGGTCCTCCAACCAGCGTAAGGTTGCTTCCTTCCTCCTCGCGTCGAGCTGCTGCGGAAGAGTTCCGGTCATCCTCCTTAGGTTTGGCATCAAGGTGAGCACTTTGCTTCCTTGGTTTTGGCGGCGCCTACTCCTCCACCAAGCTGTCCAGTTTTCTGGACAGCTTCTTCTCCTCGTCGGGCGTCGTTTAGGCGGCGGTTAGTGCTCCGACAGCGGCTAACATACCGGGGATTTGATCTCCGGTAATCCTCTGAGGTGGAGGACGAAGGATTCGTCAATCGGTTGACGAATACCTCTCCGGAGAAGCAAGTCTTGAGGACTTGTTTTTAAGTCCGAATTTGGATTCGGATCGTGATCATCTCTCGATCACGTCGTCTTCAACACGAGGCGAGTAACCCGTACGAAGACGAAGCTCGTGACTTAGCGAAGTCATCCCGAGGAGCTCGGCGTGGATACGGATAGAGACGATTCTTACGAGGATCGTTCCGGTTGATGCCGTTCCAGCTACACGTCATACGGAAGGTATAACGTAGTTTAATTTCCTTTTATTGCAATTTTAATTTACGGTTATGTCTACACTTGTTGTAATAGCATGCGTGTGTTGTGTGTGTTGTAATAAATAGGAGTATTTATTATTTTTATTGCTTCCGCTGTGCTCATGTTTACGAAACATGATCGAACACACACACGCCGCGGTGCCGGAAACCCAACAGTGGTATCAGAGCCCAGGTTGTGTTTCGACATAATCGTAAAAATGGTTTTGCGATAGTCATAATGTATTTCTGGAAGTTTTCTAAATTTTGGAAATTTAGAAGTATTTATGGAAATTTTTCAATTTTGGAAAGTCTAGAAATATTTATGGAAATATTCCACTTTTGGAAAGTTGGAAGTATTTATGGAAATTTAGATGTTCCATAAATAAAATATTTGATTAGATTCTGGAAATTTGTTTCCTAATTTAATCATGATTTGATTTGGGAAATCAAATCTTAAAATATTTAATTTCCATAAGTAGTTTTAAAGATTTAGGAAATTGGTTTCCTAAATAGATTTTCCTTAATCAAATAATTCCATGAATAAAATATGTGATTAGATTTGGAAATTTGTTTCCTAATTTAATTATGATTTGATTTGTAGAATCAAATCTTAAACATATTTTATTTCCATAAATAGTTATGACATATAAGGAAATAATATACATGACATAATTGTATGCCATGTAATTGCATTAGATGCATAACATTATGCCATGCGTGTCGTGACATGTAGATGTATGCCATGCCATGTAGATAATAGTTATTTGCATGCAAAGAGGATGAGACATAAAAACCCTTAATCAATATTAAAGCCTACACCTTCCATTAATATGGTTAGAACCAGAGTTCTGTTTCTTGTTTGGGTTGTTGGACTCTCTCCAAGCCCGGCTCGAACCTGAATATGTTCAAACCATGGAATAGTTTAATACTAATATGGTAAGAGTCAGAGGTCAATCGTTAGCTTTGGTTGTTGGACTCTCTCCAAGCTGGGCTAATTGGTTGAATGCGCTCTAACCATATTAAAACTATGTCTGATTAATGGGTTGGCTTTAACACAGCATCGGTTTGTTGGACTCTCTCCAAGGTCGATGTAAAGGGAGGTGAAGTTGGGTGCTATGCATATGATGTATACTTGTTAATGTGTTAACAACCCGATGTATGTGTGAACATTCAATTAGTTGATAGCACATTGTGATAGTTGCATATACGGGATATGCAATCGGTATAGATGATACCTACCGTCGTAGTTATGAATGGCTTGTTGGACTCTCTCCAAGGTTGTTCATAACTATGATGGATATCAGCCCATTCGGAGATGGACCTACAATCTCAGTGATTTTGGGGTTTTGAAATTGAAAAATGAATGGGATTTATAAATGTATATTGATGCATTTTAAAATCATTTTCTCATATATGCTCGTTTTGTATTTCTAGGTCAATAAATTGATCATAGCGTCTTTGAATTTGCGCACTATTTTGGATTGAACAAGTAGTGGGCCTAACTTCTGGGTGGCTTAGAAACCTGAGAATTGTTCTCAAGGCGGAATAGCTTGCATATGTCCTTGAAGAGCCTCGTCCTGACCGTCCTAAGGACGATGCAACTCCAGACCAAATGTTGGTCTATCAGAAGCATGTGGCAGATTCTGAGCTGGCAAGTTGCATCATGCTAGCGGCGATGGTACCTGAGCTGCAGAAGCAGCATGAGCATATGGATGCTAACACTATGGTCTTCCATCTTCATGAGTTGTTCGATGAGCAAGCGAGATCCGAAAGGTTCGAGGTCTCTAGGCTCCTCTTCACCACGAAGATGCAAGAAGGTTCGTCAGTACAGTTTGTGCTAAAGATGAGCGGGTACATCGAGCGCTAGCTACCCTCGGTTTTGTGATGGATCATGAGTTAAGTATTGACTTAATTGCATTGTTTGCCCAAGAGTTTCTCACAATTTGTGATGAACTATCGGATGAACAAATTGGAATCCACCATTCCCGAGCTCCTCAATATCTTGAAGACTGTGGAGCCTTACGTGAAGCATGAGGAGAAGGCGGTTCATTAGTTGATTCCTCAAAGAAAGGTTCTAAGAGGAAGGCAAAAGAAGAAAAGAAAGGAAAGAAAAGGCAAAGAAGGCGGAACCAGTATAAAGGGCACTTGCATCATCATTGTGGCAAGGAAGGCCAGCGAAGAAGCTGCAAGATTTATCTTGAGTCCATGAAGAAGAAGAAGGCATCAGATGCCCCATCCTCTTCAGGTATCTTCGTTATTGATTGTCATTCTATTTCCTTAGACACTTGGGTATTGGATACTGGGTGTAGCTCACATATATGTAATGACATACAGGCTAAGGAATAGAAGAAGACTTGTCGAGGAGAGTCAAATTTGCGAGTTGGCAATGGAGCAAAGGTTCTTTGCTAGCCATCTGAACTTATTTATTTGAAGCTCCTAGTGGACTAGTCTCGGAATTTGGACAATTGCTATTATGTTCCTTCTCTAATAAAGAACATTGTTTCTATTTCCTGCTTAAATAGAAATGGTTTCCATTTAACGTTTAGTAACAATTGTTGTTATATAACTTTGAATGGTGTACTTTATGGAACTGGAACTTTGAGTAATGGCATTTATACGTTGGACGTATCCAGTGACATTTTCAATATCGAAGCGAGCAACACGCGTGCTCGAAGGGATAATCACATAGACTCCTATATGTGGCATTGTCGTCTTGGCCATATAAGCAAGAAACGCATGTCCGAATTACACCGATGTGGAATTCTGGAATCGTTTGAATTGGATTCATACGATACATGCGAATCATGCTTAAAAGGCAAGATGACTAAGTTACCTTTTACTGGAAAAGGTGAACGAGTGGGAGAGTTACTAGGTTTAGTACATACTGATGTATGTGGACCTATGTCAACTCAAGCATTAGGAGGCTATAACTACTTCATTACCTTCACCGATGATCACTCACGGTTTGGGTATGTGTTCTTGATGAAACACAAGTCTGAAGCCTTTGAAAGGTTCAAAGAATTCAGAAATGAAGTAGAGAAACAACATGACAAGAGTATTAAAATACTTCGATCGGATCGAGGTGGTGAATACTTAAGTCAAGAGTTTCTTGATTATCTAAGAGACAATGGCATATTGTCTCAATGGACTCCGCCCTATACACCACAGCATAATGGTGTATCTGAGAGGCGTAACCGGACCTTGTTGAACATGGTCAGGTCAATGATGAATCATGCAACTCTTCCCAAGTCCTTTTGGGGTTATGCACTTCAGACAGCTGTTTACTTGTTAAACAGAATGCCTACCAAGGTAGTCTCAACTACTCCATATGAGATATGGAATGGTAAGAAACCTCATGTATCTTACTTGAAGATATGGGGTTGTCCTGCTTATGTGAAGCGGACTGTATCAGACAAACTGGATGCTAAGTCTGATAAATGTCTATTTATTGGATACCCTAAGGAAACAAGGGGTTACCAATTCTATCATCCTGTGGAACAAAAGGTGTTTGTTTCAAGGCATGCTGTGTTTCTAGAGAAAGAGTTTCTCTTGCAAGAAAGCGATTGGGAGTGTCGTTGAGCTTGAGGAGGCTCGAGAGACTCAAATAGACATTGAAGAGATACACAGTGAAGCTGTGACTCATAGTGATGAGCAATCATTGGACCTAATGTAACACCACATCTTCGTAGATCAGTAGAACACATACATTCACGAGAGATATGGATTTCGTAAGCGAATCGAACAATGTGTTACTCATTGATGATGAGAGCCTACAGTTATGAAGAAGTCTTGACAAGTTCGAGAAGGGATAAGTGGCTTGGTGCCATGAAGTCGGAAATGGATTCCATGTCACGAAAACCAAGTTTGGAACTTGGTTGACCCGAAGGGATAAAGCCTATAGGGTGCAAGTGGGTTTTCAAGAAGAAAACCGACATGGATGGTAATGTGATTACCTATAAGGCTAGATTGGTGGCGAAAGGATATCGTCAAAACAAGGTGTTGATTATGACGAAACCTATTCGCCTGTAGCTATGCTTAAATCCATTCGGATGCTCCTGGCCATAGCGGCTCATTATGATTATGAGATATGGCAGATGGATGTGAAAACAGCTTTCCTTAATGGAAACCTGCTCAAGGGCGTGTATATGATACAGCCTGAGGGTTTCACATCGGTTGATAAAACCAAGGTATGCAAATTGTGACGATCCATTTATGGATTGAAGCAAGCATCCAGGAGCTGGAATATCCGTTTTGATGAGACAATCAAAAAGTTTGATTTCTCACAAAATCCAGACGAACCTTGTGTGTACAAGAAGGTTAGTGGGAGTGCAGTCGTGTTCCTAGTAATGTATGTCGATGACATATTACTTATAGGAAACGATGTGTCAATCTTACAGTCAGTTAAGGTTTGGTTATCCAAGACATTCTCCATGAAAGACCTGGGAGAAGCAACCTACATCCTTGGGATTAAGATCTATAGAGATAGATCGAAACGGTTGCTTGGTCTTTCGCAGTCTACATATATAGACCGAGTGCTAAAGAGGTTTAGCATGTCGGAATCCAAGAAAGGTTATCTGCCCATCAGGCATGGGGTACACCTTTCGAAGTCTATGTGTCCGCACACAGAAGATGAGAGGATTTGCATGAGTAAGATTCCCTACGCATCCGCAATAGGATCTATCATGTATGCTATGTTATGTGCAAGGCCCGATGTATCGTATGCTCTGAGTGTCATGAGCAGATACCAGTCTGATCCAGGAATGGATCATTGGGTGGCTGTTAAGACGATCCTTAAGTGCTTGAGAAGAACTAAGGATGCGTTCCTAATATATGGAGAATGGTACATGGTGATACGTGGGTATACGGATGCCAGATCCAGACAGACAAGGATGATTCCATGTCTTTGTCTGGGTATGTATTCACCTGGAATGGAGGCGCAATAAGTTGGAAAGGTTCCAAGCTTGACACTATAGCGGATTCTGCCACTAAGGCAGAATACATTGCAGCTTTGGAAGCAGCAAAGGAAGCGGTTTGGATCAAGAAGTTCATCTCTGAACTTGATGTGGTCTCATCAATGATCCAAACATGTGCTTCGCCGCTATCATCTTATCAGAGAGATCATCAGTAGAAACGAAATACAAATCGAGAAAATTCCCACTGAAAGGAACTTAGCGGATCCCTTGACTAAGGCATTACCTCAAAATAAGTTTGAGGGTCATGTTCGAGCTTATGGTATTGGATACCGTAGCGATTGGCATTAGGCCAAGTGGGAGTCTGTTAGTAATATATGAGAGATGTCCTAAGGCAATCGCCTTATGTATGAACCATTTATATGATAAATGAAGATTCACTATTTGAGTATACATGTTTTATGTATTTGATTGGATCTTAAACTCATTTACTGAATGTCCACGATACGATTCACAGCATGAGAGAATTTGTGATTGGATCACAACTAGTGAGTATCTCTACATGTGTAATTGTGATATATCGGAATTATCCCTAGTCGATGAATTGATGGATTTGGACACCATCAATTCTGTCGAGACTAGCACGAGGTATACTCCTTGGTGTATCCAAGCAGCTGATTCTCACTGGCTGGAGACATAGTGATGTCCGGAGTTAATCGTGGATGCTAGTTATGGTAACTAGTTCATTGGAGTGACCAGCCGTAAGACTTCATATGGTTCTCTGCATATATAGATATGTCAATGAAGTTCTTACTGTGGCTTAAGTGCGATGTTCCTTTGACTTGCGGTATTCAAGTCATCTTGATCATGGAGACTTATGCTTTGACATCTTAAGCAAACATCTCCGAGGAGATGTGGACCCGGGAGGATTGGGTATAAGTCGAAGTGATCGAAGGTGTTTGAATAGCCTATAAAGGATTCACCACTCCTTGCGAGGAGATGTATACCCATGGCCTCTCGTCGGATTGTTACTAAAGTCTTTGGCCAAAGCATTACATGTTTAGAGTAAGGTACTCTTGATACATGTGGAGTAACTAGAATCCGTAGGGACGAGGAAATGATACTTGGGCTAGGTGTGGCGTAGTCGACCTAGTGGGCCCGACACAATAGACCATGTCCTGAACCAAGTGGGTATAAGATGAGTGAAGGAATGGGGCACGATTCATTCAAGCTCTTGAAGGGTTTGAAATAGTTACGGATCAACCGTTGATCTTTTTGGTTAATTGGGGATCATGATGTACTACTAGGTGCCACTCATGATCGTTCTATAATTAATGGTTAATTATAGGCGGCCAACATAAACCGAGAACCTATTTGGTCACACGCGAGTGTGTAATCGAAGGATTTAAAAGCGAGCTTGAGAATGGGATTCTCGGAGAGAAACTATGTTTGGTTGGACCAAACATAAAGCGAGCATGAAATTGTTTTGATGCAATGGAAGCGTGGATGGGCGTGTCTTATGAAGACATAATGGATGGACCAAAATGGTTTGGTCCTAATCCAATGGATGAGAATAAACCAAAGGGTTTGGTTTATATTAAGCGAATGAACCAAAGGTTGGTTCGGTTCGTTTTAACTTAAAATAAACCATCATGGTTTGGTTTATTTTAACTTATCTTAATGGAGCGGGTTAACGGGCTTTATGGATATGATCCATTAACCACTAAGAGAATTAGTTCTCTATAAAATAGGGATTAAACCCTAACCCTAAACCTAATCAAACTTGGCCGCCCAACCTCCCTCTCCTATTCGGCGCCCAACTCCAAACGCCGCCCCCAGGTCCTCCAACCGGCGTCGGAAGGTTGCTTCCTTCCTCCTCGCCCTGCTGCGGAAGAGTTCGGTCATCCTCCTTAGGTTTGGCATCAAGGTGAGCACTTTGCTTCCTTGGTTTTGGCGCGCCTACTCCTCCACCAAGCTGTCCAGTTTTCTGGACAGCTTTTTCCTTCGTCGGGCGTCGTTTAGACGACGGTTAGTGCTCGACAGCGGCTAACATACCGGGATTTGATCTCCGGTAATCCTCTGAGGTGGAGGACGAAGGATTCGTCAATCGGTTGACGAATACCTCTCCGGAGAAGCAAGTCTTGAGGACTTGTTTTTAGGTCCGAATTTGGATTCGGACCGTGATCATCTCTCGATCACGTCGTCTTCAACACGAGGCTAGTAACCCGTACGAAGACGAAGCTCGTAGCTTGGCGAAGTCATCCCGAGGAGCTCGGCGTGGATACGGATAGAGACGATTCTTACGAGAATCGTTCCGGTTGATGCCGTTCCCGCTACACGTCATACGGAAGGTATAACGTAGTTTAATTTCCTTTTATTGCAATTTTAATTTACGGTTATGTCTACACTTGTTGTAATAGCATGCGTGTGTTGTGTGTGTTGTAATAAATAGGAGTATTTATTATTTTTATTGCTTCCGCTGTGCTCATGTTTACGAAACATGATCGAACACACACACGCCGCGGTGCCGGAATCCCAACACTAAGGAAACAAGGGGTTACCAATTCTATCATCTTGTGGAACAAAAGGTGTTTGTTTCAAGGCATGCTGTGTTTCTAGAGAAAGAGTTTCTCTTGCAAGAAAACAGTGGGAGTGTCGTCGAGCTTGAGGAGGCTCGAGAGACTCAAATAGACATTGATGAGATACCTGGTGAAGCACAACAGCCAACAACTCATAGTGATGAGCAATCGGCTGGACCTATTGAAACACCACATCTTCGTAGATCTGGTAGAACACGCAATATTGCTGAGAGATATGGATTTTTTGTAAGTGAATCGAACGACGTGTTACTCATTGATGATGAGGAGCCTACCAGTTATGAAGAAGTTCTGACAAGTTCATAAAGGGATAAGTGGCTTGAAGCCATGAAGTCGGAAATGGATTCCATGTATGAAAACCAAGTTTGGAACTTGGTTGACCCACCTGAAGGCATCAAGCCTATAGGGTGCAAGTGGGTTTTCAAGAAGAAAACCGACATGGATGGTAATGTGATTACCTATAAGGCTAGATTAGTGGCGAAAGGATATCGTCAAAAACAAGATGTTGATTATGACGAAACCTATTCACCTGTAGCTATGCTTAAATCCATTCGGATACGCCTGGCCATAGCGGCTCATTACGATTATGAGATATGACAGATAGATGTGAACACATCTTTCCTTAATGGAAACCTACTCGAGGATGTGTATATGATACAACCTGAGGGTTTCACATCGATTGATAAAACCAAGGAATGCAAATTGCGATGATCCATATATGGATTGAAGCAAGCATCCAGGAGCTGGAATATCTGTTTTGATGAGACAATCAAAAAGTTTGATTTCTCACAAAATCCAGACGAACCTTGTGTGTACAAGAAGGTTAGTGGGAGTGCAGTCATGTTCCTAGTATTGTATGACGATGACATATTACTTATAGGAAACGATGTTTCAATCTTACAGTCAGTTAAGGTTTGGTTATCCAAGACATTCTCCATGAAAGACCTGGGAGAAGCAACCTACATCCTCGGGATTAAGATCTATAGAGATAGATCGAAACGATTGCTTGGTCTTTCGCGGTCTACATATATAGACCGAGTGCTAAAGAGGTTTAGCATGTCGGAATCCAAGAAAGGTTTCCTACCCATCAGGCATGGGGTACACCTTTTGAAGTCTATGTGTCCGCGCACAAAAGACGAGAGGATTTGCATGAGTAAGATTCCCTATGCATCCGTAATAGGATCTATCATGTATGTTATGTTATGTACGAGGCCCGATGTATCATATGCTCTGAGTGTCACGAGAAGATACCAGTCTGATCCAGGAATGGATCATTGGGTGGCTGTTAAGACGATCCTTAAGTACTTAAGAAGAACTAAGGATGTGTTCCTAATATATGGAGAAGGGGATATGGTGATACGCGGGTATACGGATGCCAGCTTCCAGACAGACAAGGATGATTCCAGGTCTCAGTCTGGATATGTGTTCATCTTGAATGGGGGCGCAGTGAGTTGGAAAAGTTCCAAATAAGACACTGTAGCGGATTCTATCACTGAGGCAGAATACATTGCGGCAGCGTGAAAGGCGATTTGGATCAAGAAGTTCATTTATGAACTTGGTGTGATTCCAGCCATTGTTGAAGCAATACCGGTCCACTGCGACAACAGTGGAGCAATTGCACAGGCGAAAGAGCCAAGGTCTCATCAATGATTCAAACATGTGCTTCGCCGCTATCATCTTATCAGAGAGATCATCAGTAGGAAAGAAATCCAAATCGAGAAAATCTCCACTGAAAGGAACTTAGCGGATCCTTTGACTAAGGCATTACCTCAAAGTAAGTTTGAGGGTCATGTTACATCTTATGGTATTGGATACCGTAGCGATTGACATTAGACCAAGTGGGAGTCTGTTAGTAATATATGAGAGATGTCCTAAGGCAATCGCCTTATGTATGAACCATTTATATAATAAATGAAGATTCACTATTTGAGTATACATGGTTTCATGTATTTAATTGGATCTTAAACTCATTTACTGAATGTCTGCGATACGACTCACAGCATGAGAGAATTTGTGATTGGATAACAACTAGTGAGTATCTCTACATGTGTAATTGTGATATATCGGAATTATCCATAGTCGATGAATTGATGGATTTGGACACCATCAATTCTGTCGAGACTAGAACGAGGTATACTCCTTGGTGTATCCAAGCAGCTGATTCTCACTGGCTGGAGACATTGTGATGTCCGGAGTTAATTGTGGATGCTAGTTAAGGTAACTAGTTCATTGAAGTGACCAACCGTAAGACTTCATATGGTTCTCTGCATATATAGATATGTCAATGAAGTTCTTACTGTAGCTTAAGTGCGATGTTCCTTTGACTTGCGGTATTCAAGTCATCTTGATCATAAAGACTTATGCTTTGACATCTTAAGCAAGCATCTCTGAGGAGATGTGGACCCGGGATGATTGAGTATAAGTCAAAGTGATCGAAGGTGTTTGAATAGCCTATAAAGGATTCACCACTCCTTGCGAGAAGATGTATACACATGGCCTCTCGTCGGATTGTTACTAAAGTCTTTGGCCAAAGCATTACATGTTTAGAGTAAGGTACTCTTCGATACATGTGCAGTAACTAGAATCCGTAGGACGAGGAAATGATACTTGGGCTAGGTGTGATGTAGTCAGCCTAGTAGGGACTGACACTATAGACCATGTCCTGAACCAAGTGGGTATAAGATGAGTGAAGGGAATGGGGCACGATTCATTCGAGCTGCTGAAGGGTTTCAGAAATAGTTCTGGATCAACCGTTGATCTTTTCGATTAATTGGGGATCATGATGTACTACTAGGTGCCACTCATGATCGTTCTATAATTAATGGTTAATTATAGACGACCAACATAAACCGAGAACCTATTTGGTCACACGCACAATGAGCGTAATCCGAAGGATTTAAAACGAGCTTGAGAATGGGATTCTCAGACCGAGAGAAACTAGGTTTGGTTGGACCAAATGTGGAGCGAGCATGAAATCGTTTTAGTCGCAATGGAAGCGTGGATGGGTCGTGTCTTGTGAAGACATAATGGATGAACCAAATTGGTTTGGTTCTAATCCAATGGAGGAGAATAAACCAAAGGGTTTGGTTAATTTTAAACGAATGAACCAAAGTTGGTTCGGTTCGTTTTAACTTAAAATAAACCATTATGGTTTGATTTATTTTAACTTAAATTAATGGAGCGGGTTAACGGGCCTTATGGTTATGATCCAATAACCATTAAGAGAATTAGTTCTCTATAAAAGAGGGCTTAAGGGTTTGTTAAGCTCTAATCCAATTCCCTTAACCTAGAGTTGCCGCCCACCTCCTCCCCTTTGAAGATGTCGGCGCCAACCCTAGTGCCACCGCCCGCCTCCTCCAACCGGCGACCAGCTGCTGCCGTCTTCTCCACTTGCCGACGTCGAGCTGCTGCCGGAGGAGCTCCGGTGATCTCCCTTGGGTTCGGTAATAAGGTGAGCTTCCACCTTTCCTTTTTGGCCGGCCCTACTCCTCCACCAAAGCTGTCCAGTTTTCTGGACAGCTTGTTTCCCTCTCATTGGAGCGTCGTTTGGACGATGTTTGGAGCTCCGACAGCAATAGCCTTGCTGTGGATTCGATCTCCAGTAATCCTCATAGGTGGAGGACGAAGGATTCGTCAAACGGTTGACGAATACCTCTCCGGAGAAGCGAGTTTTGAGGACTCGGTTTTGGATCCGAATTTGGATTCGGATCGTGATCTTCTCTCGATCACATCGTCTTCAACACGAGGCTAGTAACCCGTATGAAGACGAGGCTCATGACTTGGTGAAGTCATCCCGAAGATACTCGGCATGGATACGGATAGAGACGATTCTTGTGAGGATCGTTCTGGTTGATGCCTTTCCCGCTACACGTGATACGTAAGGTATACGTAGTTAAATTTTCTTTTATTGAAAAATTTAAATTTACGGTTATGTCTACACATGTTGTACTATGCATGCGTGTGATGTGTGTGTTATAATAAATGTAGATTTATTATTTTTATTTCTTCCGTTGTGCACATGTTTACGAAACATATTCGAACACACACTCACCGCGGTGCCGGAAACCCAACACTTGACTTTCAGTTCGTTATATATGAGTCAGATTGAGACCAGCTTTTCTAGGCTGAAATGGAATAAAGATGTTCAACAATAAATATGCAAATTAAGTGTTTTCTCACAGGAAACAGGAGTCTTTGGCAACCAACAAAGTCTGAAATTGCCATTGTCATTGTTTAAGAAAGGACATTGGTACATTTTGAACAATTATAAAGAAGTCGATCGATATCGAAAGTAAGTGGTTACATTAAGTTATTACTTTAATTCTATTTCATTCACAGAGTTTAAATTGATTAAGTTTTTATACAGTGAGCATCTACAACTTATGCCCCAAAAGGTTCATGCTGATCAAGTTATGCAATATCACGAGCGAGATTTTCCACTGTGGTTTAGGGATAAAATTATAGCGCTAAATTTTTTTAAAAATTCAGAGATTACAGATGAGTTGTATTATTTAGCAATGAGACCTGATGCTGAAGTTCAACTGTATGATGCATGCATTATAAATGGGATTTGATATCATATGAGGTCCCATGATTCACGCAGAACTTCTCAAAATAGTGGGGTCAGTGTTCCATCCTCTGACGATGGAGACAATTTGGATTTTTTTTGTGAGTTGAAGGATGTGGTTCAAATATTTTACTCTTTTAGGTATAAAGTCCAATTATTTTGGTGCGAATGGTTCCAATGTAATCCAAAAAAAAAAAATATTTGGTGGAAGAGTATAATCCCTTGTTAATTGACACTTCTAAAATATGGTACGATGATGACCCATTCATTTTGACAAACTAAGCAAATCAAGTGTATTATTTGAATGATATCAAACGTGGAGGTCATTGGAAGGTCGTGCAAAGGGTTCACCATCGAGAAATATACGAAGTAACTGAAGTTGATGAAGTATCTGATGTTTTTGAGGGTGATAATATCTTGAATATGGAGCCAAACTATGAGATTTAATCTAATGATTCAACTTCAATAGTCGGTGAAGACGTAGCAATAACTCAATTATGTCGATTAGATGTTGAGCATCAACAAATAAATATGGCAAATGCACAAGTGGATCTGGATATGAGTGCTCAAAGTAATCATATTGCTGAGAATGAAGATAGTGAAATTAATAGTGAGATAGATGATTATTTATCATTTTCAGATGATGATAGCGATTAGATGTATTTACATAGTATTTATATTGTTCTTCATTTATAATTCATGTATTTAATATAATCTTTCATTATACGTCGATCTGTATATAATGCTTATGTAGTAAATAATTTAGTAAAGTTATTTTTAAATTTTTATAATTTTTTGTAAACATATTAATAATATTTTTGTTATTCTTATGGTGATATGGTGAGACTGCGAGATAAGCACATCCAATCACAAGAAACCGGTGATGACATCGATGCAGTTCAGATTGCAGATCAGATTTGTGATCAAGTCCTCGGTGTTCGTTCTAGATATATTAGAGGACTTGGAAGTGGGCAAAAACCAGTTAGATCCACTTCTTCATATGTCATCTCCTCCTTCAGAACAACTAACGCAACACTGCGTGAACAACTTCAGTCCACCAAGCAAGAATTAGAGGGGACGAAAGACGAGCTAGCAAACACTCAAGTTCAATTAGCTAGCATTGAAGATGAGTTGGCATCAATGAGATCAAGACAATATATGTTTGAAGCAATTATGAATCGGCTTGCACCTGCAACATTACAATCATTGATGCATGAGTCATTTGTTGGTGCAGTAGGCACCTAAGTCGAACCTGAGTTTTGATTATAGCAAACGATACAAAGTTAAGGTCATGTCATTATCTCATGAGCTGAATCAAGTATGCAGAAATGCTAAGCTAAGCCGAAGGTCAGCGACACTCGGAGAGAACCGTAGTGGTCGGGTGACACCGGGAGGA
Source organism: Wurfbainia villosa (assembly GCA_025175895.1). Taxonomy (NCBI): domain Eukaryota; kingdom Viridiplantae; phylum Streptophyta; class Magnoliopsida; order Zingiberales; family Zingiberaceae; genus Wurfbainia; species Wurfbainia villosa. Next base: position 84,296,059 of record CM046003.1, on the reverse strand, counting down.
CTTCGGAGGGAGCCGAAGGAATCAGGTGGAGACTGAAAGCAAGGCTTCAAAGGTAAATGTTGAGGTAAGCTCATGTGAGTGAGCGTAAGTAAGGTCGAGTCCTTCATACGGGGACATCCTTAGGCGACGATCCGACCAAGACTTCCCATGGAAGGTCTATGTTGAGATCGGACGGTAAGTGGCCGTCGAATTCACTTATATTTCGAGCTAACTCTTTATTACAGTTGAAAAGTCTGGAAATCAGTTCAACCGGCCAAGGATCAGTTCAACTACTGAGCCATTAGTTCAACCAGCCAAGATCAGTTCAACTGCTGAGCCATCAGTTCAATCGGCCAAGAAATCAGTTCAACCAATGGTCAAAAATCAGCCTCGAGGAGTCAAGATTTATCACCATTTTTCAAGGAGTTTTGTGCCCAATTCCTATTGGTTGAAGACCCATTCGATGAGGGGATTAAAGGCTATAAAAGGAGGGCTTCTCCTAGGGTTTTTCATCATCTCTAAGTGCTCAAAAACCTTTGCAACTCCGCGATTCTCTGACGACTCTACGACGAAGTGCTGTCAACAACCCTAGCTTAGTTTCTACTCTTTAGTTGTTGATATTTTAATTTGTCGTCTCTTTAAATATTGCAATTCCTTTTATTAATCGAGGTTTTCTATCGTTGCACTTTACATTAATAGAAGAGAGGGTTTGTCTCTCTATCTTTTCTTTCGAAGGTTTTTTTTGTAATTGTCAAACTCCTACCTCCAACGAGGAGGAGTGTTTTTAGTGAATTGCCCTCCGTGCGTGATCAAGGATCACTAGGGCCTTGGAGTAGTAGCCGAAGGATATGGACCAAGTAAAAAAACATTTGTCTCCTTTTATTTATTATTTATCTTTCCGCTGCAATTAATTGTCTACTCGGGTTTTAACGAACGTAACGAAAGAAAAGTTTTTATCGCTATTCACCCCCCTCTAGCGATCCACTTCGATCCAAAATCATTTTCAGCTCCACCTCCACCTCCATCTTAGAGTTTGTAACATTTATATTATGAGCTATTGAAATTGTGAATTTGAATTTTTTTGCATTTGAATACTATGAATTTGTGAAATTGAATGTTTTGGACTTTAAATTGGATGTTATGTTAGTTGTTTTTAAATGTATATGTTGGTTGTATTGTTTGAGTTGTATGTTGTTAAGTTAAATTGTGGTTGATATTATTTTACAGGATTTCGAATACAAATTAAATGAATTCTAAAAATCTATATTTTCATGGTTAGCGATGATTTTTTCCCATTTAATCGCTAACCGTCGATATACGACATCAAAATTTTAAGGCTTAGCGATGAAATTAGAAATTTTATCGCTAGAGTTTGGCGTATTAGTCGAGGCGCCAATTGACACGGTCGCCTGCTGTAGGACATTAGCGACAAAATATATAAATTTCGTCGCAAAAAAGTCTCCAGTCGAGTCGCCAGTCGAGGGTCTCCCGATTCTGCGGCTGGCCAAAAAATCTCTCTCCTTGAGCTCCTTTTAAAGCTGCAACTTGAGCTGGATTCTGCCAAGCAGTTGACTGCTCATGACCATCAGTCGATTGCTATTGTAGACGTTGTCTCATAACGTCTCGATCCACGCTGGATAAGTTCTAATGCATAGACCATCAGTGGACTGATTACACCCATCAGTCGACTGATGCAAAGGTAGTCAAGTCGCTGGTCGAGCCTACCTCGCATTTGTGGCATTCCCTCACCATCAGTCGACTGCTACTCCATGGCAATTGGATAGATAGGCGAACCGAGGCACCTTGCGACATCTGCCGTCGCGATCAAGGCGGTCGAGGCGCCGCCGATCGGACTCGATCGGCGCCGATTAAGGCACCTTGCGTCATGGCGGCTTGCAGCGATCGATTGCTAGTCGACTCACGGTAGTCAACTGGTCATAATTCCAGTTGACTGCGCAGTCTTGACTCGGCTGGCAAGTGTCAAAACACTTGACCAGTCGACTGATCCATAACCCTAGTCGACTGACAAACCTTAAACATGAGATTTAACCCTAAGTATGATGCCCTGATATTTGCTAGACCACCTTTAGCCTAGACCTAAACCTTCTAGCCACCTCCGTCAGCCTCATGCCTATCAGATCCCTCCAAGTCATCCATGACTTATTCATCCATACGCTAGCCTTCAGGTGCTTCCATCGGCTATTATCATGCTAAGCTGGTCTACACTACCAAAGTACATTTGGGCTTACGCTGCCAAGACTACTACTTGGACTTTACACCGCCAAACAATTGGACTTAAGCTACCAAGACTACCGCTTGGGATTTACGTCGCCAATATCAAACCCTTGGATTCCCAAATGCAAGATCCATTTAGACTTACGCTGCAAAGATTCTACCCTTGGACTTCCTACCAAGACTCCGCTTGGACTTTACGCTGCCAATATCACATTCTTGGACTTTCCTTGCCAACCCATGTTGGACTTTCCAATTGCCAAGACTCAAGCTTGGACTTTCCCTTGCCAAGACCAATGCTTGGACTTTCTATGCCAAGTACCCAAGACTTGGACTTTCCATGCCAAGTACACAAGACTTGGACTTTCCATCGCCAAGTGTGCCACTTGGACTTCTCCATCATTTGGTCAACCCCATGTCAACCATATAGTCAACCCTTTGTTAAATAATGGTCAAATCCCTTATCAAACATTAATGTCAAACATCAAAATACTACTCGAGTCAAATTTGAGTCTGGTCAATCGTGACCTAGGCCGATTGCACCAACAATCTCCCATTTTTTGATGTTTGACAAAAACCACACAAAAACTTTTGAGTTAGGCCACCTAACTCAAATCTCCTTACCAATTCTCCCAAATTGGTAATTCTCACATTCTCTCCCTTTTTTGACATACATCAAAAAGGCTCTCACCAAGCGTGGGTATCAATGTCTCATATACCAATGAGATCTTACAATCGCTCCCTTGGTTGAAAAACATCTAGGATGCCTTCACTCTTCCTAGTGATAAGTTACATATCACTAAAGAGAGACAATCCTTCAAACTCTCCCAATTTTCCCAATTGGGCATCTCACATTCTCCCATTTTCTAATTCTCTAAACTTCTCCTTTCATGAGGAGGAACACATCCATCATCCCATGATGGATAACCTCCCCTTAAAGGCTTTCTCCCCCTTGACCATTACACCAACAATGTCCTTGGAGAGTCCCTAAGCCTATAGAAACACTAAACCATCAATATTAAGGGAAAAAGTTCAAACATGAACTTTCACATACCTTAAAATTGATACATACCTCAAACAATTCTCCTAATCTATATCGAATGGATTTTCACCCTTACTAATGCTTTCCAAGGCATATTTTAGGGTTAGGAGCAGTTATGGTAACCTAACATAGCTAAAATCAGGCTAAACAACCTTTGTTTACCTAAAATTAGGCCTGACAATCGATTTTTTCAGCTACGATCACGCCTAAGGCCACCGAGTGATAGCAATGCATCATAAGGCGCCTAACTTCTCTTGATGCCAACGATTGCCATTCTAGTAATTATACATAATACGAAAAATCATGAAATTTCATATGTATAATACTTATAACAATTATAATGGGTGAAAAATATTTGAAAAATAAAATATCCATTAAAACTTGAGATTGATACAAAGTTCAAAACCATTGAAAAGTTCAATGTTTTGATCCTAATTTGTATCAATTCTATCAACGGTGATTGCTATCAAAAGATAGACTTCACCAAGGTTTTTCAAATTGATTTTAAAATGTTTTTAAAACCTTATATTAAACCATGGTCTATGGGCTTAATGTACATTACTTGTACATAAGCTTTTCTCATGATTCATCCATGGTATAAGATGAGTTTGAATTCATCTAGATGCAAAAACTATGCACCTTAAACTTAACTCATTTCCTAGCATCTCACATGTGTCTAGAGTGTTTGAAAACACACACATGTCAATTTGATGTGAGATGTGGATTTTGTTCATCCTAATCTAAGGCCTCATGCATTTTCTAGGTAACATTATTTGATTCCCTTATACATGGGACTTCAAATCATGCCATTGTCCTTATCATTTCTTTCAAAATCTTGGAATTGCTCTTTGGTCCATCTTTTCTTCTTGAGGTATCCACCTTTTGGACCTCTTGGAATTTCAAACCCCTTCACTAGGATCATCCAATCTTCAAAGTCCATAATGAAGAAGTTCTTCATTCGTGCCTTCCATTGCTCAAACCCTTCTTGTCCATAGAAGGTGTATAGAATTGGGGTGTTGATATCCCATCCCAATTTTTCTTCAAATTCCATATTCTTTCCTCTAGCGCTTTGCTCCTGATTGTTAATCTGTAGAAGAGCTTCTAGCTCTGATACCAATTGTAGGAACATCGGTGAGCACTAGAGGGGTGTGAATGGCACGTTCTCGTCACTTGACGGAATTCGTTCGTGCTTGATCGTCTACAACACTTGTTATGCGTAGTGGAAATAAAGATAATAAATCAATAACAAAAACACAAGCACACAATTACACAATCGATATAATATGGTTCGGAACCTTAGGGTTCCTACTCCACGGATTGAGCTCAAATGAGCTCTAGCGATGTAAATACCACCACTAATCAAAAACACTCCTTCTCAATAACAAGTCGGAGGCAGAGAAACCTCATACAAGGATTACAAAAGTAATATGAGAAATTACAAGAAAATACAAAGATAAAATGCAATACAAGTAAAGAAAAACACTTTACGAGAAGACTTTGAATACTTGCTTTTGGTTGTTTGAGAAGAGCCTTGAAGGTCTAGATTGCAACAACAAATCCCCACCAAATTGCCTCAAAGAACCATACAAAAATCCCTCTCCTCGGGCTCCTTTTAAAGATACACCCCGGGCTGGATTTCACCTAGAAGTCGACTGCTCCTGTAGCCATTGTGAGACAACGACTTATTCCACGTTGGACAAGTTCCAACAGATAGACCATCAGTCGACTGATCATTCCTCCACTCGACTACCAAACCCTAGCAATTGACTCAGAAATATTCTATGTATGTATCCTCGATCATCAGTAGACTAACCTCCATGTTAGTCGATTGATCAAGCCATTAGTCGATTGTCTAATGCTTGCAGTCAACTGCCAAGGCCACGCAACCGCAGTCGAATGCCAATCGACTCTTGGCCAGTCGACTGCTAATAATCCCAATCGACTGCTCAAAGTTAACTCGGCTGCCAAGTGTTAACTTGACCAGTCGACTGAGCCATAACCCCAATTGACTGACAAACCTCAAACATGAGGTTTAACACCAAGGGTGGAGTCTTGCCAGCATAAGTCCAATGGTTTGGTGACGTAAAGTCCAAGCGGTAGTCTTGGCAGTGTAAGCCTAAATGTGTCTTGGCAGTGTAGACCACGTTAGCATGATAATAGCCGATAGAAGCACCTGAAGGCTAGCGTATGGATGAACAAGTCATGGATGACTTGGAGGGATCCGATAGGCTTGAGGCTAATGGAGGTGGCTAGAAGGTTTAGGTCTAGGCTAAGGGTAGTCTAGCAAGTATGAGGATATCATACTTGGGGTTAAACCTCATGTTTGAGATTTGTCAGTCGCCAAAGGTTATAACCTAGTCGACTGGTCAAGTGTTTTGACACTTGGCAGCTGAGTTGACTCTTAGTAGTCGACTGGAATTATGACCAATCGACTGGTGTTTAATTGCGACAGCGTAGCCTTGATAGTTGACAGAGAGCATTGGGCAGTCGACTGATGGCTTGATCAGTCGACTGACGTGGAGGTCAGTCAACTAATGGTCGAGGACACGGGCATAGAATGTCTCCGAGTTGATTGCTAGGGTTTGGCAGTCGAGTGGAGGCATAATTAGTCGACTGATGGTCTATCCGTTGGAACTTGTCCAACATGGATCGAGTCGTTGTCTCACAACGACTATAGGAATAGTCGACTGATGGTCGCGATCAGTCAACTACTAGGAAAATTCTAGCACAAGTTGAAACTTTAAAAGGAGCATGAGGAGAGAGATTTTGGCAGTGATTTCTTGGGCGATTTGGAGCGATTTGCTGGTGCAAGTCAGGGTCTTCAAGTGCGGCTCAAGCAATCAAATAAGCAAGCATTCAAAAGAGTTTTGTAAAGTATTTTTTACTTCTTTTATCATATTTCATTCATATTTTCTTGTATATTTCTTGTATTACTTTTGTAATCCTTGTACGTGGTTTCTCCGCCTTCGACTTATTGTCGAGAAGGAGTGTTTTTGATTAGTGGTGGTATTTGCATCGCTAGAGCTCATTCGAGCTCAATCCGTGGAGTAGGAACCCTAAGGTTCCGAACCACATTATATCGATTGTGTAATTGTGTTCTTGTGTTTTTATTATTGCTTTATTATCTTTATTTCCACTGCGCATAATAAGTGTTGTAGATGATCAAGCACGAACGAATTCCATCGAGCAACGAATGTGCATTTCACCTCCCCTCTAGCGCTCACTGACGTTCCTACATATATAGTTCTTGTGATAACCATGTAATGTAGGTGAGTATTCAAGCCATCAATTGACTGGAGGAAAAGGGCAATCGACTGGATCACCATCAGTTGACTGATGGAAGCTTTAGTCAATTGCTAATGAATCTGGTCACTTTAAGGAAAGTCAAGATAAGAGCTACAAAAGGAGGAGTGGATGATGATGTTTGACTCAGATCTAAATCTCAACAAGCTAGGGTTTGGAAGGCTATAAAATAAGAGGTACGACACCTCTCTTGGAATAAGAAAAGGCTCCCAAAGTGCTCAATCGATTCAAAGCTCTCGTTTCCATGCATCAACGTCGTAACGACGACAAAGCTTCTAACTTTCACTTCTTGTAGTCGGTACCTCCTTATTGTTTTTGTTCCTTACTTTTTAATAGCTAGGGGGAAAGGTAGGCTTGTTACCTTGCCCTCCACAGTACTTGTAATCAATTGACCTCTTACCTTCAACGAGGAAGAGACACTTTTAGTGATTGCCCCTTGGAAGCGATCAAGGATCGCAAGGGCCTTGGATTAGCAGTTGGTGGGTTGTGAACCAAGTAAAATCCTCTTGTGTACTTTTGTGTTTTGATTCTTTATTCCTTTGCGAGTAATTTACATTTTACGATGCTTTAAAATGAAAGAAAAGAAATGTTTTTCGAACGCTATTCCCCCCTCTAGCATTTCTCGATCCTACATAAATTATGAAAGAGCCTAAACCCACATCTCACAAGAATTATAAATTGACATGTGTGTGTATTAATACACCTTAGACACATGTAAGATGTTAGGAAAATGAGTTAAGTTCAAGGTGCATAGATGTTGCATCTAGATGAACTCAAACTCATAATATAATATGGATGAATCATGAGGAAAGCTAATATACAAGTCATGTACATCTAGCCCAAAGACCATGGTTCAAAATAAGATTTTGAAAAACTTTGGTGAAGTTTATCTTTTGATAGTAATCACCATTGAAAAAATTAGCATAAAGTTAGATAAAAACATTGAAGTTTTCAATGGTTTTGAAATTTGTATAAATTTAACAATTTAATGGTAATTTTAATATAAAATTATTTTTCACCCATTGTATTTCATGTAATTAATGTACGTATGAAATTTCAAGATTTTTAGAAATACGTATAATTACTTATGAATTTTCAAAATTCATTTTCTGAAAGATATTTTTTGTACATTGTGGAAATTAGTCGACTGCTGCTTGGAGCAGTCGATTGGTGTCTGATTTTAGTCGACTATTGTATTTCATTTCGGCTAACTAAGGTTTTTTTAGTCATGTATCTGCTATTTTATGGTACCCTAATGTCTCTTAACCCTAGGATATGATTTGGAAAGCATTGGAAGGGTGAAATTATCATTGGAAATGATTAGGAAAGTTATTTAGGGTGGAACATCGAATATTAAGGGAGGTTAAAGTTCAAGTTTGAACTTTTACCTTTATTTCTAATGGTTTAAGTTTCCTATAGGCTTAGGAACTCTCCAATGACATTGTTGGTACAATGGTCAAGGGGGAGCAAGCTTTTAGGGGGAGTGTGTCCATCTTAGGATGATGGATGCAATTTTGATTACAAAGGGAGAGAAATGAGGGTTTAGGTACCTTCATTGTGGATTGCCTCTTATTTAGTGATATGAGATTTATCACTACGAAGAGTGAAGGCATCCAAGATGTTTTTGAACCAAGGGGGAGAATGTAGAATCTCTTTGGGAGATGAGATATTAAAAACGTTGCCAGACTTTTTGATGTATGCCAAAGGGGGAGAAGTGAAGATTAAGTTAGGTAAACCATCACTATTCTTTGGCATTGGAAGAGTTAAGTTGGATTCTTGTTAGCCTAACTTAAAGGTATTGTCTGTTGGATCAAGGAAAATGCTAGAAGGGGGGGGGTGAATAGCATACGAAAATTCTTTTTGTCTTGTTGTTATTAAAACCGAGTATTCAGCCGAAAGTAAAAGCAAAAAGAAAAATGACAAGCTTTGTTTTTACTTGGTTTACAACCAAACGGTTGCTAGTCCAAGGTCCCGCGATCCTAGACTTCTTTCAATGGGCAATTCACTAAAAGGAGTCTCTTCCTCATTGGAGGTAAGAGACGATGATTACAAATGAAAGATAGAGGAAGAGGCAACAAGCCTACCTCTCCTCTTAGCAATTAAAAGCACAAGTACAAAGTAAAGACAACAATTAAATAAAGCTACCGACGAAGGATTGGGAAGTTGGGTGTGATGTCGGCGTTATGACGGCGTAGCGTTGTCGAAGAAGGCTTGGATTCGTTGGAGCACTTTGGGAGCAATTTTAGATGATGAAAAGAGGTGAAACTCTTCTTCTTTTATAGTCCTTTGAGCCCTAGTTCGTTGAGATCCAGATCTGGGTCAAAGCTCCTCATCTCCCCTTATTTTGTGGCTCTTATCTTGATTATCTTTGAAGTGATCAGATTGACCAGCAGTTGACTGATGCCCTCTAGTAGTCGACTAATGGTAAGTTCAGTCGACTGCCATTAGCCTTCAATCGACTGTCAGCTTAATAACTCACCTACAATACAAGGTTAGCACAAAGATGTTGATTAATGGTAAGACCTGTTAGTAATATATGAGAGATGTCCTAAGGTAATCGCCTTATGTATGAACCATTTATATGATAAATGAAGATTCACTATTTGAGTATACATGGTTTCATGTATTTGATTGGATCTTAAACTCATTTACTGAATTTCCGCGATACGACTCACAGCATGAGAGAATTTGTGATTGGATCACAACTAGTGAGTATCTCTACATGTGTAATTGTGATGTATCGGAATTATCCCTAGTCGATGAATTGATGGATTTGGACACCATCAATTCTGTCAAGACTAGCACGAGGTATACTCCTTGGTATATCCAAGCAGCTGATTCTCACTGGCTGGAGACATTGTGATGTCCGGAGTTAATCGTGGATGCTAGTTATGGTAACTAGTTCATTGGAGTGACTAGCCGTAAGACTTCATATGGTTCTCTGCATATATAGATATGTCAATGAAGCTCTTACTGTAGCTTAAGTGCGATGTTCCTTTGACTTGCGGTATTCAAGCCATCTTGATCATAAAGACTTATGCTTTGACATCTTAAGCAAGCATCTCTGTGGAGATGAGGACCCAGGATGATTGGGTATAAGTCGAAGTGATCGAAGGTGTTTGAATAACCTATAAAGGATTCACCACTCCTTGCGAGGAGATGTATACCCATGGCCTCTCGTCGGATTATTACTAAAGTCTTTGGCCAAAGCATTACATGTTTAGAGTAAGGTACTCTTCGATACATGTGCAGTAACTAGAATCCGTAGGACGAGGAAATGATACTTGGGCTAGGTGTGACGTAGTCAGCCTAGTGGGGATTGACACTATAGACCATGTCCTGAACCAAGTGGGTATAAGATGTGTGAAGGGAATGGGGCATGATTCATTCGAGCTGTTGAAGGGTTTCAGAAATAGTGTTGGGATCGATCGGTTGATCTATTGGCCGGCTAGAGGGGGGTGAATAGCCCTCGTTCGTTGGATGTCGTATTTTGCTCGTTTTCGTTGCGTTGCTTGTCTACGATTGTTGTTAGAGCAGCGGAAATAATAGAAACAATAATAATACTAACAACAACACAAGCACATGCAATACACATGATATACGTGGTTCGTAACCGAATGGTTCCTACTCCACGGGCGAGCTCCTCGAGCTCTAGTTATGCTCACGTCACTAACTCAAACTCCTTCTCGACAACACGTTGGAGGTGGAGAAACCTCTCACAAGAAATTACAAAGTAATATAGAAATACAAACAAGAATACAAATACAATACAAAAGAAACTCTTTTCACCGATTGCTTTTGATCACTTGTTTGTTTCTTGCTTTGGTTGGCTCTTGAAGTACTGGAATACAGCAGCAATTCCCCTCCAATAGCTCCCTTAAAGTCTTTTTGAAATCCTCCAACTCATGCTCCTTTTATAACCTGCATCAAGTTGTTTTCGCGCCATCGCCGATCGATGACCATCGACGATCGGTATCGTAGCCGTTGTCTCACAACGGCGGATCCACGTTGGTTAAGTTCCAACGGATCACACATCGATCGATGGCACCCATCCCGATCGATCATCCATCGATCGAGTCTTTGGTGAGCTCGACTCCATTCCGTGCCGCGTGCGTGTCATCGATCATTGCCATCCTCGATCCGATCGATCCTCCCAATAGTCGATCGCTCTCTCCTCGGCGATCGATCACCGAACTTAGTTCAGTCGAACACTGGTCGAACCCATACGACCTAGAGCAGTCGACTGACACCTATGCCAGTCGACTGATGTCGGCTAAAACCTCAAACATAACGATGTTTGAGCCTCCGACACTCAGTCTTAGCCACTTGGCCAAGTCCACCTTATCCCTTATGGAGTTCCCTACCGAAGCTCTCTTCCCGGCCTCGTCCCTCGGATCGCCAAGCGACGCCGCCAACGCCATCCTTAGCGTCCTCATGCCCTAGAAGTATGCTTCCCTTTGGGCTCACTCCATTCGCTCCCGTCCGGCGGTCCCTCGACGCACTGCGCACGACTGCAAATGCCATCCTTCACCGACTCAAGGACCCCGAGCCTAGTGAACTTACCAAGTCCTCAAGACTTCCCAAATGCACCAAGCGCACGGCTTCGCAATGCTTTGGATTTCCCATGCCAAGCACCAAGCGCATGGCTTCGCAATGCTTTGGACTTTCCCATGCCAACCCCATGTTGGACTTTCCCATGACAATCCCATGTCATGAGTTTTGTCTATCATCAAAATACTATCAGGGTACTGCTCGAGTCAAACTCGAGTCAACCTGGGACGATTGCACCAACAATCTCCCCCTTTTTGATGATTGACAAAACTACCATCTCAAGTCTACCAATTCTCCCAAATTGGCAATTCTCATATCCCAATGAGAATTCCAACAAACCCTAATTGGTAACTTGGTAACTTCTCCCCCTTTTTGACATTACATCAAAAAGGTCCTCCCCAAGGGTATGAGTGTCTCATATCCCAATGAGATCTTACAATCTCTCCCTTGGAGGAACACATGACTACCATCTTTCTAGTGATCCCATATCACTTAAAGAGAGGCAACCCAATTTTCCTCCCATGAGGAAATACACATCCATCTTCCCATGATGGATACCTCCCCCTAGAGGCTTGCTCCCCCTTGATCATTGCACCAACAATGTCCTTGGAGAGTCCCTAAGCCAATAGGAACATAAAACCAATCAAAATTAAGATAAAGTTCAACAATGAACTTTCTTCCACCTCAAAATTGATACTCTCCCTAAACTCTTCTCCTAATCCATATCCAATGGATTTCCACCCTCTCTAATGCCCTCCCAAGCATATCCTAGGGTTAGGAGTGGTTAGGGGACCCAAAACATGGCTAAACATGGGCCGATCGACTCTGTCAGCTACCGATTGGACCTCCCATCGATCGTTGCCCTTGCAATCGATCGATGATAAGCTACTATATCACGATTTTGATTTGAGAATATGGATTTTCGAAATCCATAAGTAAATATCCATAAGTTTAAAAATCATGAAATTTCATATGCATATTACTTATCCTAAACACTATGGGTGAGAAATATTTGAAAATTATTTTACCCATTAAATTAGGAGATTGATACAAAGTTCAAAACTTTAGAAAAGCTTCAATAATAAGCCTTCTTTGTATCATCCCATTCAATGGTGATAGCTATCACAAGATAGGTTTCACCAAGGTTTTTCAAAAAGTTTTCAAAATGTTTCAAAACCTTTAATTTCTTTTTCCTAAACATCTCACCAATATCTAGATGTGTAAAACACATACAAGTCAAATTTCTAGTGAGATGTGGGTTTTTTGTTCTTTAAATGGTCTCATGCATATTTCTAGGCAATATTATTTGATTCCCATCAAATCATGCCATATTCCTTAATTTCATTTTAATTTATGCATGATGATGATTATGGCATAATTATGATATAGATAAAGACATATGCCAAAGTCATGATGTCATGGCATGTGAATGAAAATTAAGCATACATGACATACAACCATAAGTCTAAACATTATCATGACATATTTATAAATAAAAATGAGAATGATGTCATGACATGGCAAAGCAAACAAATCATGGCAAGTAAAGTATACTAAGGTATAGAATACCTAAGTGTTAGAATCAATTTGCCATTTTTAGGAATTAAATTCATTTTGCCTTAATGCCATTCATTCTTCCTAGTGTGCCAAAAACCTAAAAATGGCACACCAATATCTCTAAGACCTAATTGTGCCAATTTAAATCATTTTAAACTTCTCAAGCATATTGGCACATCCTAATGTGTCAACTCTTCTATGGTTAGGTTAACTACCCATCCATTTAGGGTTGACACACCCTAACCCATTTAGCGTGAATCGATCACGCTTTTAGGAACCCAATACCTATTGGAGCTCCTTGGGTTAACAAGGTATTCCCTAGGGATAACTTCCCTAGATACCTTTCTAATGACCCTTTTTGGTTTTAAAACCATAGTCTTTTGGGTCTTACTTGGGTCAACTCTAGAGGTGACTCCTCCATTGACCTTCTTAGTGGCCTTCTTGGTTTTTCTTAAGTCCTTGGCCACTAAACATACACCATGGCTAGACTTAGGGATAACTTCCCTATTAGCCTTGGTTTTTCTAGACCTAGATGTTGTTCCATAATTAAATGGAACATTATGGTAGGACATAGGTTTGTGACCCAAACCCTTCTTGCCCTTAGATATTTCTTGTCTTCTAGGTCTTGACTTTTGAGAATTTGACCCCTTAACCGAATTTGATATTATTGCTAGGGTCTTTTCCAATTTTTCTAGCCTTGACCTCAAGGCTTGGTTCTCCACCTCTAATTTCCTCAATTTTGAATTTTCATTAGATTTTTGAGGAATGTTCTTCTTCTTAGGCATGTGCCTACCCTTCTTAGGGTTAATGCCTAGATGGTTTTCAACTCTCCTAATGGACTCTTTTGGTAAAATAGGTCTTGTGTTTTGAGTCCTAGGTTTATCCTTAGTTAGTTCCACATGCTTGGCACCTAGGCAAACATATTTATTTCTCCTAGCATGCTTTTCATTTATAATTGCAAGTGAACTAAAATAATTCTTAGCATGCTTTTTAACCCTAGAAATTGAAGGTGCATTATTTAAATTTACCTTAGGGTTAGCTTTAGGAGCTCCCCCTACATGAGTTGCACCTTCTTGCCCTTTCTTCCTCCCCCTAGGGCATTGGCTTCGATAGTGTCCCTTTTGGTTGCATTTAAAGCACATAATGTGCTCTTTGCTCTTGATTTTGGGAGCACTGGCATCCTTTGACTTTGGATTGACTTTTGGTGTTGATGCCTTTTCCTTAGCCAATTTAGGGCATTTGCTCTTGTAATGCCCTTTCTCCCTACACTCAAAGCATATTATGTGTTTTTTATTTAAAATAATAACACTTGAGTTACCTAGGGAGTTGGTGGAGGCCTCTTCACTTCTTCCGGAGGTAGAAGCTTCATTTTGATCTTGCTCCGGAATTGAAATCCTTTCCTCCCCCTCAACACTAGAGGTGGAGGTCTCCACCAAGTCATCCACATCTTCAAAAGTGGATGGTGATTCTTCTTCGGCATTCTCCTCTACTTGTGCGGATTGGGAGCTTTCTTGAAATTTCATTATCTTCTCCCATAATTCCCTTGCATCCCTATAATCACCCAAACTAGACCAAATAGTGTTAGGTAACAAATCACTAATCAATTTAATTACCTCGAGATTTGTCTTGAAGTTCTTGATTTGGTCTTGGGTCCACTTTGATTTTTAAATGGGCTCGTTGTGTTTGTCCCTAGGCATCTCAAAACCATTTTCTATAATAATCATATAATCAAAATCGGTTTCGAGATATACCTCCATCCGTTTCTTCCACCAAGAAAAATCTCCATCGAATTTCGGTGGATGGATGAAGCCGGCCATCTTGTAGTGCTCTCACGGCGGTTAGTCCTTGAAGAGCAACCTGGCTTTGATACCACTTGTTGGGATCGATCGATTGATCTATTGGCCGGCTAGAGGGGGGTGAATAGCCCTCGTTCGTTGGATGTCGTATTTTGCTCATTTTCGTTGCGTTGCTTGTCTACGATTATTGTTAGCGCAGCGGAAATAATAGAAACAATAATAATATTAACAACAACACAAGCACATGCAATACACACGATATACGTGGTTCGGAACCGAATGGTTCCTACTCCATGGGCGAGCTCCTCGAGCTCTAGTTATGCTCACGACACTAACTCAAACTCCTTCTCGACAACACGTCGGAGGTGGAGAAACCTCTCACAAGCAATTACAAAGTAATATAGAAATACAAACAAGAATACAAATACAATACAAAAGAAACTCTTTTCACCGATTGCTTTTGATCACTTGTTTGTTGCTTGCTTTGGTTGGCTCTTGAAGGACTGGAATGCAGCAGCCATTCCCCTCCAATAGCTCCCTTAAAGTCTTTTTGAAATCCTCCAACTCGTGCTCCTTTTATAACCTGCATCAAGTTGTTTTTGCCCATCGATCGATCGTGACCATCGATCGTATCGTATAGCGTTGTCTCACAACGGCCGGATCCACGTTGGTTAAGTTCCAACGGATCACACATCAGTCGACTGATGGCACCCATCAGATCGGGATCATCCATCATCGAAGTCTTTGGCAAGCTCGACTCCATTCTGCCGTGCGCAGTGTGATCGATCGCCATCCCTCGGCGATCGGATCGATCCTCCCAACGATCGCTTGCTCTCCTCGGTGATCAGCTAGACTTGGTTCAGTCGAACACTGGTCGAACCCATACGACCTAGAGCAGTCGACTGGCACCTATGTCAGTCGACTGATGTCGGCTAAGACCTCAAACATAACGATGTTTGAGCCTCTGACACTCAGTCTTAGCCACTTGGCCAAGTCCACCTTATCCCTTATGGAGTTCCCTACCGAAGCTCTCTTCCCTCGGCCTACGTCCCTCGGATGCGCCAAGCGCACGGCTTCGCAACGCCATCCTTCGCGTCTCATGCCCTAGAAGTATGCTTCCCTTTGGGCTCACTCCATTCGCTCCCCGTCCGGTGGTCCCTCGGACGCACCAAGCGCACGGCTTCGCAATGCCATCCTTCACCGACTCAAGGACCCCGAGCCTAGTGAACTTACCAAGTCCTCAAGACTTCCCAAATGCACCAAGCGCACGGCTTCGCAATGCTTTGGATTTCCCATGCCAAGCACCAAGCGCACGGCTTCGCAATGCTTTGGACTTTCCCATGCCAACCCCATGTTGGACTTTCCCATGACAATCCCATGTCATGAGTTTTGTCTATCATCAAAATACTATCAGGGTACTGCTCGAGTCAAACTCGAGTCAACCTGGGACGATTGCACCAACAAATAGTTGTGGATCAACCGTTGATCTTTTCGGTTAATTGGGGATCATGATGTACTACTAGGTGCCACTCATGATCATTCTATAATTAATGGTTAATTATAGACGGCCAACATAAACCGAGAACCTATTTGGTCACACGCACAACGAGCGTAATCCGAAGGATTTAAAACGAGCTTGAGAATGAGATTCTCAGACCGAGAGAAACTAGGTTTGGTTGGACCAAACAAGAAGTGAGCATGAAATTGTTTCAGTCGCAATGGAAGCGTGGATGGGCCGTGTCTTATGAAGACATAATGGATGAACCAAAATGGTTTGGTTCTAATCCAATGGAGGAGAATAAACCAAAGGGTTTGGTTTATTTTAAACGAATGAACCAAAGTTGGTTCGGTTCGTTTTAACTTTAAATAAACCATCATGGTTTGGTTTATTTTAACTTATATTAATGGAGCAGGTTAATGGGCCTTATAGTTATGATCCAATAACCATTAAGAGAATTAGTTCTTTTTAAAAGAGGGCTTAAGCATTTGTTAAGCCCTAATCCAAAAAAACCCTAACCTAGAGTTGCCGCCCACCTCTCCCCTTTGAAGAAGTCGGCGCCAACCCTAGTGCCGCCGCCCCTTCTCCTCCAACCGGCGACCAGCTGCTGCCGTCTTCTCCACTTGCCGGCGTCGAGCTGCTGCCGGAGGAGCTCCGGTGATCTCCCTTGGGTTCGGTAATAAGGTGAGCTTCCACCTTTCCTTTGGCCGGCCCCTACTCCTCCACCAAAAGCTGTCCAGTTTTCTGGACAGCTTGTTTCCTTCTCGTCGGAGCGTCGTTTGGACGACGTTTGGAGCTCCGACAGCGCCTTACTTACCGGGGATTCGATCTCCGGTAATCCTCATAGGTGGAGGATGAAGGATTCGTCAAACGGTTGGCGAATACCTCTCCGGAGAAGCGAGTTTTGAGGACTCGTCTTTGGATCCGAATTTGGATTTGGATCGTGATCTTCTCTCGATCACATCGTCTTCAACACGAGGCTAGTAACCCGTACGAAGACAAGGCTCATGACTTAGTGAAGTCATCCCGAAGATACTCGGCATGGACACAGATAGAGATAATTCTAGCGAGGATCGTTCTGGTTGATGCCGTTCCCGCTACACGTGATACGTAAGGTATATGTAGTTAAATTTCCTTTTATTGCAAAATTTAAATTTACGGTTATGTCTACACATGTTGTACTATGCATGCGTGTGATGTGTGTGTTGTAATAAATGTAGATTTATTATTTTTATTCCCTCCGCTGTGCAGATGTTTACGAAACATATTCGAACACGCACTCGCCGCGGTACCGGAAACCCAACAAGACCGACGGTCCCTTACCATCCGATCTCGATCTAGACCTTCCTTCGGAAGTCTTAGTCGGATCGCTGCCTATGGTCGTCCCCGTACGGAGGACACACCCTTACCATCACTCCACACCCGATGCTTACCTTTGGTCCTCTTGACCTGTCGCTTAGCTTCCGACCACCACCAAGGTTCCTCGACTCCCCGAGGTTCTCCTGGTGTCACCCGACCATCGAGATTTCTTGTCCCGAGATTCTCTTGGTGTCGTTGGCCTTAGCAGATCTTAATATACTACCTATACACTCAACACAACATGTGAGATAACAGTAATGACTTAACTTTGAACCTTTGTCATTATCAAAATCTAGGTTTGATTATCTGGTGCCCCTGCACCAACATTGTCAAACATCAAAATGAAGAATATTGTTGGTGCAATAGGCCTAGGGTCAATGTTGCCCAAACTCGAGTGGGACTTGAGTAAGTTTTGCTATTTGACAATGGGCTTGACCATTGTTTGAATATATGGGTTGACCATATGTTGACTATATGACTAGTAGATGATTGAGATATCCAAAGTTATATGGGGGAGATTTTTTGGGCGAGATTGTTGGAGCAATCAACCTCAAAAGTCCAAGTTTGGATACTTGGCAAAGGAAGTCCAAATATGGATATTTAACAAGGGAAGTCGAAAGGTAAAGTCATGGTAGCATAAGTCTAAGTGTGCAGTCTTGGTGGCGTAAAGTCTAAGTAAACTTTGGCAATTGGAAAGTCCAACATGGAGTTGGCAAGGAAAGTCCAAGAATGGTCTTGGTAAGGGAAAGTCCAAACATGGTCTTGGCAATGGGAAAGTCCAACGATGTAGTTTTAGCAGCATAAAGTCCAAGCATGTAGTCTTGGCGGCGTAAGTCTAAATGTGTCTTAGCAAAAAAAATCCAAGCATTGAGGCTTGGCAATGGGAAAGTCTAAGGGCGAGGTTTCGGCAGCGTAAAATCCAAGCATGTGGTCTTTGCAACATAAATCCCAAATGAACCTTGGCAAAGGACCCGGTTAGCATGACATAGCCGATGGAAGCACCTGAAGGCTAACGCGAAGGATGAAGAGTAGTGGAGTCGAGGGATCCGAGAGGCATGAGGCTGATGGAGGTAGTTAGAAGGCTTAGGTCTAGGATAAGGGTGGTCAATCAAGTATGAGGGGATCATACTTAGGTTAAATCTCATTGTTGAAGTTTATCAATCGACTAGGATTTTGGGTCAGTCGACTGGTTGAGTGTTCAACACTCGAGAGCCTAATCAACTCGGAGCAGTTGACTGGGATTATGACCAGTCGACTGGTCAAGGATAGACTGAGGTTCAACTGCTCGGCTGAGGTTGAGGAAGTCGATTGCCATATATGGGCAGTTGACTGGCCTTGGCCCAGTCGACTGATGACACTATAGCAGTCCACATATTCTTTGATAGTCGAGTGACCAATTAACTACATGCCAGCAGTCGTGTCACGCCCCGAGAGTATGCCGTGCCGAAAAGCAAACGGACAACATCTCCTCTGTACATGGAAACATCTCGTGTTAATACAAGGCCCGTAGGCCCACAACTACAACATAATAAGTAAATATATATATAGAACATAGCGAAAACATACAACCACATACCCATAACACACCCATACCATACAAAATCGAAACCACACAGGTGTACACCACCTGACAAGTCCACAGTACTAAATTGTACATAAAACATCGAACACCAAATAGTCCACAACATAAGAACAAGTCTATAACATAAAACAAAGTCCACATCATAAAAACAAAGTCTACGATGATAAGATCAAAATGAGGGTAACGATGATAATCTTTATGGTATTATTTTTCGTAATGCAAATCATAGGGCTAGATTTGATATATTGACAAAAAAAATTGTTAGCACTAGATATATCGATACCTATACGATTGAGACCCTAGGAATTAGGGATGATATTAATTGGATGATTAGTAGGGTTGGATGGACTAGACTTATGAATATAATTTACCCTACTTACCCAAAAATAATCCTAGAATTCTTAAGTTCAATTGAAGCTAATATCTTGAGCGATCCAAATTGTAAAAAGGAAAGATTAGTTTTAGAATGTTTAATAACGAGTATTCATGGACGCTCAAAGAATTTAATTCTGTTTATGATTTTCAATTGCCATGAATCCAATCTTGGACCTCCCTTGCCAAGTATCCATACTTGGACTTTTGATGAGTGAATCATACACATATTTTAGGGCTTATTTATCATGTTTATCTAGTATTTCATTCACATATCATGCATAAAACCTTGAATTTACTTTTCTTTATCTTTTTAGTTTAGATAACTGTGGGTATGAGTTTTTCTTACAAGAATGCATGAAAAAGAAGCAAAATAGAGGCCAACATGCCCTAGCTGTGCCAAATGGTCAGCCATGGCTAGCATTGCCAACAAACCCAAATTTGGGGCGTGCCGAGTCATTCCACCTCTGGCACACCTTGGTCATGGCAAATGGCACAGTTGTGTCATGGATAACTGAATTCCCAAATTTCTTGCCCATAAGAAGCTATAAAAAGACCCCAGGGCCAAGGAGAAACACATTCTAGAGATCCTAACCCTTAGGATCAAGGCAACAATCAAGGAGCATCCTAGGGAAATTTGCGGAGCCAAAGAGAAGGAGCCCCAAGCTAGAGGAAGTTTTCAACCGACATCGTTAAACCCATTTTCCTTCTTTCTCTTCTTTAGCTTTGTCGAATGTCTTTCTGTACTTTGTTTCTATCTTCCCTTTGTACTATGGAGTAAATCCCCCTCAATCTTAGAATGAGGGAGTAGCTCTTTATTCATTCACCTTGGATTGTTATAACTCTTTTATTTATCGAGTGTGAACTTCTTGAATTAGTTTTACGGTACGTATAGTTTATCTTGCGAGTTTGTTGATCACCTATTTGCATGCTTTTTGGTTTTCTAATCTCAATTTTATAAAAATAATCATGAGGAGTTGTAGTAATTAAAGGCTTTCACCTAGATTGATTCACTGGGGTGCTCGTGACAAGCTCCCATATTGCGAACAAGATCAACTATGCATCAATACCCCGAAAGATATTAGGACCTCTCAAGGATTTGATAACTTATCCTAGAACATAATAATTTATCTAACCTTGGCTCCTATGAGTAATACATAGTAGTTCTTGAATTGATCTGTTGGAGTTCTTGTGACAGGTTCCCATATTGCAACCAAGATCCTTCTAAGAGCTAATATTGTGAAAGTAGAAACCAAGTTAAGTAAATATATCAGGTTGATATCGGAAGAGGCATCCGATATCTTTATATATGTTTCCTTCGAGAACACACATTGTTATAAGAGAGAACTATTAAGACAATAGAAATGATAGCAAAATCGAAGTCCTAAGGTTGCCTCATAAATTAGTCTTATAATCGTTTCTCGATCGTCTATTTTCCTTTCTCATTCAACCACCACTCAAACATTTATTCTTCTAGATAATCTTTCCTTGCACTTATTCGTTACTTGACCAATCTCTGTGAGATCGATATTTTATTGCATGACAATGATCGTGCGCTTGCGGAATAACCACATCAAGTTTTTGGCGTCGTTGTTGGGGATTGCATCAAACTTACTTTCATTGGAGTCGCTCTTCTTGTTACATGCATAGGTCTATCAGGGAATTGACGGAGCCATTCGATATCTTTAGATAGGTTTCCTTCGAGAACACACATTGATATAAGAGAGAACTGCTAAGACAATAGAAATGATAGCGAAATCAAAGTCCTAAGGTTGCCTCGTAAATTAGTCTTATAATAGTTTCTCGATCATCTATTTTCCTTTCTCATTCAACCACCACTCAAACATTTATTCTTCTAGATAATCTTTCCTTGCACTCATTCTTTACTTGACCAATCTATGTGAGATCGATATTTTATTGTATGATGATGATCGTGCGCTTGTGGAATCACCACATCAAGTTTTTGGCGTCGTTGTCGGGGATTGCGTCAAACTTACTTTCATTGGAGTCGCTCTTCTTGTTGCATGCATAGGTCTACCAGGGAATTGATGGAGCTAGATCTTGAAATTGAAAGAATTCTCCTCACTAGACGAAGACTCCTAAAGCGACTAGAAGAAACTCCAACTTTCAAAATGGCGACAAATGAAGAAAACAAACCTTTACATGATTACATAGCACCAAGGACAAGGGGTCTAAGATCAAGTATCCGAAGACCTCCAATATAAGCCAACAATTTTGAGCTTAAACCTACACTTCTATCTATGATTTAGTGATACTAATTAAGAACACCTTCAGAGGATTCTAATATACATTTAGAAGTATTCTTAGAATTCTACGAAACATTAAATTTTAATGGAGCCTCTGTAGATGCATTCAGACTATGATTATTTCTCGTCTTCTTACGAGACAAATCAAGGGCATCATTGCATTCTCCCAAATGGGCAACCGAGGAGGGAGTATCTACTCATACCCTAGGTTAGTATGAGGTAAGTGCTATAGATTTACTCACTACAAAATTAGATGCATTATCCCACAAATTTGAACACTTTAATATGAATGTTGTCAATTCTACTAATATTGCTTGTGAGATATGTAGTGTTTCAGGTCATGCAGCTCAAAATTATTAAATAGGACCTACCCCATCTTCGGGAACATCCATCGAACAAGTTGACACATTAAATAATTTCAACCAGCAACCCATGAACAACCCTTACTCCAACACTTACAATCCAAGCTAGAGGAACCATCCAAATTTTTTGTATTGGACAATCAACCCCAATATGGACAAAACACTTTGGAACAATCTTCAGGTCCCCAATGCGAGCAAAAGCTAGCATTGGAGCTAATGATGGGGAAATTCATTGAAGTTCAGACTATTTAAAATAATGAGTTATGCCAACATATGAGGGAATCAACTAGACAACATAAAGAAATGGTAAAAGCACTTTAACAACTAGTAAGTAAGATCGATAATTTGGCTAACCATACTAAATTATTGGAAACCCAAATTGCACAAGTAGCTAACTCATCCTCAAAAAGAATTGGGAGATTCCCTACAAAGATTGAAGCAAATCAAGTAGAAGATTGCAATGAAATACTTACTGAAGAATACCATAGCATGGAAGAACAAAACCAAAAAAGCAACTCAAGATTGTGCAACTGTCATCTTGATAAAAGGGAACATTCTTGTAATTCAAGATAAATATGCTTCTAAACTCGAAGATCCAGGTGACTTTTCAATTTCCTCTACAATCTATGAAATTAATTTTGATTTTGATTTATGCGACTTAGAGTCTAGTGTAAATATTCTACCATCTACATTTTATGAATATATGAGGTCGAGTGGATTAAACCCCATGAATGTAACCTTAAGATTCACAGATCATTCACTAAAGCAACCCTTAGGCCTATTAGAAGACATCCCAATAGAAATTGATAACTTTATAATACCTACTAATTTTCTTGTCCTGGATATGGAAGAAAATTTTGAAAACCCATTGTTTTATGAAGACCCTTTTTAGCTATGTCGGGACCATGATTGATGTCAAGAATCAAAAAATATCTTTTGAAATCGAAGATGAGAAAATTGAATTTAATTTTTCTAGCTCTTCAAATTCACCATCTGTCAAAGATTTTTGCTGCAGGATAAATCAAAAGGAAGGAAAGAAAAAGAATCATAGGTATTCCTTAGAAGAACTCATAAGGATAAGAGACGAGAATAATGAAATTTCTCACACTTTAGCTCATCACATAAGTACTCCATTCAAATGAGGAAGGAGCACGAGTTTTGATCCAGGATGAACAATAACAGGGGTCGAGCTTATGACCTAAAATAAGCACTTCTTGGGAGGCAATCCAAGATTCAGTTTTTCATATTTTTCATTTCACAATTTCCATTCTTTTCATTTCAGGAAACACAAAAATTGACAGCCTGAATATGCAAATTAGCTTAAAAATCCACTCTGTAGCACTTTGACCGGTCATGCCTAGGTAAAAGAAAAAAAGATGTAGACATAACCTAACAAGCCCAACCCGTCTCATTTGGCATGGGCGTGCCATGTGGTCGACACAAGGCTAGAAAAGGCTTGGCACAATCATGCCAAGCCAAAACTCCTCTCATCCCGAGCCAAAAGCCCCCACCAGCCATCCTCCTTGCTCTCCAGCGAAGATCCAAGAAACTATAGCCTTCTTCGAGCCAACGATGACCTTCCTCGAGGACCGGCAACAACATAATAGCGAGTTCAAGCCTAAGATCTGTCGAGATCGCACTAAATCTCTCCGCAACCTCTTCCCTTTCAGTTTTTGATGATTCTACTTGAAAGCATCCTCTCCAAATGAAGCTTCCTCCCAATTCCAAGATTAAGAAGTCATTCTTGAAGCCGATTTGAACTCCAAGAAAGTCATTCCAAGAAGTTGCAGCCCTTAAGTGAAAGAAATCTCCACCTTCAAGCTCTTCTCCATCAAAATGTCCAAAAGATTAAGAAAGAATGCAGCTGACACTTCTAATCCCAGGCGTAGGGCACGCAATGAGGGTAACGATGATAATCTTTATGGTATTATTTTTCGTAATGCAAATCATAGGGCTAGATTTGATATATTGACAAAAAAAATTGTTAGCACTAGATATATCGATACCTATACGATTGAGACCCTAGGAATTAGGGATGATATTAATTGGATGATTAGTAGGGTTGGATGGACTAGACTTATGAATATAATTTACCCTACTTACCCAAAAATAATCCTAGAATTCTTAAGTTCAATTGAAGCTAATATCTTGAGCGATCCAAATTGTAAAAAGGAAAGATTAGTTTTAGAATGTTTAATAACGAGTATTCATGGACGCTCAAAGAATTTAATTCTGTTTATGATTTTCAATTGCCATGAATCCAATCTTGGACCTCCCTTGCCAAGTATCCATACTTGGACTTTTGATGAGTGAATCATACACATATTTTAGGGCTTATTTATCATGTTTATCTAGTATTTCATTCACATATCATGCATAAAACCTTGAATTTACTTTTCTTTATCTTTTTAGTTTAGATAACTGTGGGTATGAGTTTTTCTTACAAGAATGCATGAAAAAGAAGCAAAATAGAGGCCAACATGCCCTAGCTGTGCCAAATGGTCAGCCATGGCTAGCATTGCCAACAAACCCAAATTTGGGGCGTGCCGAGTCATTCCACCTCTGGCACACCTTGGTCATGGCAAATGGCACAGTTGTGTCATGGATAACTGAATTCCCAAATTTCTTGCCCATAAGAAGCTATAAAAAGACCCCAGGGCCAAGGAGAAACACATTCTAGAGATCCTAACCCTTAGGATCAAGGCAACAATCAAGGAGCATCCTAGGGAAATTTGCGGAGCCAAAGAGAAGGAGCCCCAAGCTAGAGGAAGTTTTCAACCGACATCGTTAAACCCATTTTCCTTCTTTCTCTTCTTTAGCTTTGTCGAATGTCTTTCTGTACTTTGTTTCTATCTTCCCTTTGTACTATGGAGTAAATCCCCCTCAATCTTAGAATGAGGGAGTAGCTCTTTATTCATTCACCTTGGATTGTTATAACTCTTTTATTTATCGATTGTGAACTTCTTGAATTAGTTTTACGGTACGTATAGTTTATCTTGCGAGTTTGTTGATCACCTATTTGCATGCTTTTTGGTTTTCTAATCTCAATTTTATAAAAATAATCATGAGGAGTTGTAGTAATTAAAGGCTTTCACCTAGATTGATTCACTGGGGTGCTCGTGACAAGCTCCCATATTGCGAACAAGATCAACTATGCATCAATACCCCGAAAGATATTAGGACCTCTCAAGGATTTGATAACTTATCCTAGAACATAATAATTTATCTAACCTTGGCTCCTATGAGTAATACATAGTAGTTCTTGAATTGATCTGTTGGAGTTCTTGTGACAGGTTCCCATATTGCAACCAAGATCCTTCTAAGAGCTAATATTGTGAAAGTAGAAACCAAGTTAAGTAAATATATCAGGTTGATATCGGAAGAGGCATCCGATATCTTTATATATGTTTCCTTCGAGAACACACATTGTTATAAGAGAGAACTATTAAGACAATAGAAATGATAGCAAAATCGAAGTCCTAAGGTTGCCTCATAAATTAGTCTTATAATCGTTTCTCGACTTTTTATTTTCTTGTTTTACTTTGTATTACTTAGTGTAATCTTTGTACGAGATTTCTCCACCTCCGACGTGTTGTCGAGAAGGAGTTTATTTGTGATTAGTGGTTGTGTGTGCATCACTAGAGCTCTTTAGAGCTCGATCCGTGGAGTATGAACCATTCGGTTTCGAACCACGTTACATACTTGTGTATTGGTGTATTTGTGTTTGCCTTCACTTTCGTTATTGCTATTATTTCTATTTCCGCTGCGCTAACAAGCTTTGTAGATGAACACGAAATGAGTTCCATCGAGTGACGAAACGAGCTATTCACCCCCTCTAGCGGTCAACGAATCCTCTACAGTGATTGTGTTGCTTATCTTTGTTTCTACTCGTATTTGTATTGGTATTCGACTATGCTAATCATTTTGTAGACAAGCATGACAATGAACGAGCAAGATCAAAATCTCTATTCACCCCACCTCTAGTGCGACGTCATAGACCCTACAGGGATAACCTTTCTTAGTACCTTTCTAATGAGCCTCCTAGGCTTGGATTCCTTGGCCATTGTGGTCTCATATAGGCTAGCTCTAGGGATAACTTACCTTGTAATCTTTTTAATGGCTTTCCTAGTCTTGGAATCCTAAGTCATTTGAGTCTTACCATGGTCAACTCTAGGGATAGCTTCCCTTGCAACTTTGGCTTTCCTAGACCTATGGCTAGTTCCATAGTTAAATGGACCATTATGTTAGGATGACATGACTTCCTTGGACTTAGGATTGTGACCAAAACCTTTCTTGTCCTTAGGTGGCTCTTGCCTCCTATAACCTAGGTTTTGACTACTAGACCCTTTAATCATGTTTTCCATCCTTGTGATGGTTTTTTCCAATTTCTCAAGCTTTGGCCTCAAAGTTTGATTTTCTATTTCTAATTTTTCTAATTTTTGATTTTTCATTCTTCTTTTGGGGATTCCTCTTCATAGGCATGTGTCTAGTCTCCTTTGGATTAATGCCTAGATTTTTGTCATTCTTAGGTGGGGTAGTCTTAGAGATAATTTGTCTAGATTTATCCTTAGTTCTAATCTCATGAGATTTAGCACCTAAGAAAAAATAGTTATTGATAGCATGCTTCTTATGATAAATTGCAAGTGCATTAAAATATGATACCTTGGGCTTTGCCGTATGAGCTCCCCCTGCACTTGAGCTCTCTGCTTTGCCCTTCTGAGGATGTCTTCCACTTGAACATTGGTTTTGATAATGACCCTTTTGTTGGCACTGGAAGCACACTATGTGCTCTTTGCCTTTTCGTATCGAGCCTCCAACCTCCTTTACCTTCTCCTTCCCCTTTGGCACTATTTGAATTTTCTTCTTGATAAACTTTGGGCATTTACTCTTCTAGTGCTCTTGTTCCCTACACTCAAAGAAAGTAATATGATCTTTATTTTTATGAATTGCATTTGAGTTACCTAGTTTGGTGGTAGGAGAATTGTGAGCTTGTTCTTCATTGCTCTCAGATGTAGAGGTCTCCTCTTTCTCTACCTCCGGTGTTGGTTGTCTCTTCTCTCCCTCAATCTTAGAGGTGGAGACTTCTCCCAACTCTTCTACCTCTTCTTCGGAAGTTGAGAACTTCTCAACCTCCTACTCCTCAAGCTCTTGAGATGATGAACTTGATTCTTCTTTGGGCTTACCATCTTCTTTACTTTGGGCTGATGAGGGTTTCTCATGGAGCTCGACTAATTTGATCCACAACTCCTTAGGATCCCTAAATTCTCCTATCTTGCACAAAATATCATTAGGTACCAAATTGATTGACATTTTGGTTACCTTGCCATTGATCTCGGATTTTCGAAGTTGCTCCTTCGTCTATTTCTTTTTCTTGAGGAGCCTTCCCTTCTTGTCCACGGGCACTTCAAAAACTTTCATCAAAACAATTCAATTTTCTATATCACACATAATAAAGTACTCCATCCTACCTTTCCAATACCTGAAATCCTCACGGTCGAAGGAAGGAAGAGCTAGAATGTTGTAGGCTAATCCATCTTCCTCTAGCGCTTGCTCTCATGGCAGTTAGTCCTTGAAGAGCGGCCTCGCTCTGATACTACATGTTGGGACCTTGGTGATGCGCTAGAGGGGGGTGAATAACATTTTGCAATTTCGTTCTCGTTCATATTGATCATGCTTAACTACAACAATGTTTACGTAGCAGAAACTAAAAGCATAACAACAAATAAAAGCACAAACCACAACATGAGATTTTACATGGTTCGGAACCCTAGTTCCTACTCTACGACTGAGCTCTAGTGATGCACTCCACCACTAAACCTTCTCCTTCTCGAAAACAATCCGGAGGTGGAGAAACCTCTTACAATAGAGTTTATACAACAAAAACAACCAAGATACAAATGAAATACAAAATAAAGAACTAAAACAAGAAGTGAGCTTCATTTGCTTCATGATTTGGTTGCTTTGAGATGCCTTGAAGGTCTGGAATCATAGTAGTGTTTCCCCTTCAAACTCCCAAGAACTAGCTTCTTCTTTCCCCATTGCGATCTCCATTTAAAGTACCACATCAGGCTAATTTTTTGCCTAGCAGTCGACTGCCTTACCCACTAGTCAACAACTCGCTTGACCATTATCTCACAATGAACTAATCGACATCAAAAAATATCTGACCAATTGACTGGTCTAACCCAGCAATCGACTGACATAGCCATCAGTTGACGACCATAAGCCAGCAGTTGACTACGAGACATTTTGTGCCCTATCCACTTAAGGTCAGTCAGTTGCTCAATCCTAGAAGTCGATTACTTGACCAGTCGACTGGGTCATAATCCCAATCGACTGCTCGAGTCAACTAGCCCTCCAAGTGTTGAGCACTCGACCATTCGACTGGGCAATACTACTAGTCAACTGGTAAACCTCAAAATTGAGGTTTAACCCCAAGTATGATCCTTTAATACTTGACACTCACCCTTAGCCTAGACCTACGCCTTCAATCCACTTACATCAGTCTCATGGCCTTAGGGTTCATTCGAGTCCTCCATGATTCCTTCACCCTCGCGCTAGCTTTCAAGTGCTTCCATCGACTTCATCATGCTTTTGGGTACCCTTAGCCTACCTAAGCCTTCAAGCTACTTCCATCAGCCTCACACCCTTGGTTTGAGTCCATGACTCCTCACCCTTAGCACTAGCCTTCAAGTGATTTCGTCGACTTTGTCATTCTAATGGGTCTACCTTTTCCAAGTCTACAAACTTAGACTTTTGTCGTGAAGACTACACACATATACTTACATGGCCAAGACTACACTTTTGGACTTTTCCATTGCCAAGTCTCCATACTTGGACTTTCGCCGCCAAGACTACACAATTAGACTTACACAACCAAGACCACACACTTGAACTTTTTCCCTTTGCCAAATATCTATATTTGGACTTTCCCTTGCCAAGACTCCACCCTTGGACATTTCCTTGCCAAGTATCCATACCTAGACTTCTCCATTGCCATGAATCCAATCTTGGACCTCCCTTGCCAAGTATCCATACTTGGACTTTTGATGAGTGAATCATACACATATTTTAGGGCTTATTTATCATGTTTATCTAGTATTTCATTCACATATCATGCATAAAACCTTGAATTTACTTTTCTTTATCTTTTTAGTTTAGATAACTGTGGGTATGAGTTTTTCTTACAAGAATGCATGAAAAAGAAGCAAAATAGAGGCCAACATGCCCTAGCTGTGCCAAATGGTCAGCCATGGCTAGCATTGCCAACAAACCCAAATTTGGGGCGTGCCGAGTCATTCCACCTCTGGCACACCTTGGTCATGGCAAATGACACAGTTGTGTCATGGATAACTGAATTCCCAAATTTCTTGCCCATAAGAAGCTATAAAAAGACCCCAGGGCCAAGGAGAAACACATTCTAGAGATCCTAACCCTTAGGATCAAGGCAACAATCAAGGAGCATCCTAGGGAAATTTGCGGAGCCAAAGAGAAGGAGCCCCAAGCTAGAGGAAGTTTTCAACCGACATCGTTAAACCCATTTTCCTTCTTTCTCTTCTTTAGCTTTGTCGAATGTCTTTCTGTACTTTGTTTCTATCTTCCCTTTGTACTATGGAGTAAATCCCCCTCAATCTTAGAATGAGGGAGTAGCTCTTTATTCATTCACCTTGGATTGTTATAACTCTTTTATTTATCGATTGTGAACTTCTTGAATTAGTTTTACGGTACGTATAGTTTATCTTGCGAGTTTGTTGATCACCTATTTGCATGCTTTTTGGTTTTCTAATCTCGATTTTATAAAAATAATCATGAGGAGTTGTAGTAATTAAAGGCTTTCACGTAGATTGATTCACTGGGGTGCTCGTGACAAGCTCCCATATTGCGAACAAGATCAACTATGCATGAATACCCCGAAAGATATTAGGACCTCTCAAGGATTTGATAACTTATCCTAGAACATAATAATTTATCTAACCTTGGCTCCTATGAGTAATACATAGTAGTTCTTGAATTGATCTGTTGGAGTTCTTGTGACAGGTTCCCATATTGCAACCAAGATCCTTCTAAGAGCTAATATTGTGAAAGTAGAAACCAAGTTAAGTAAATATATCAGGTTGATATCGGAAGAGGCATCCGATATCTTTATATATGTTTCCTTCGAGAACACACATTGTTATAAGAGAGAACTGTTAAGACAATAGAAATGATAGCAAAATCGAAGTCCTAAGGTTGCCTCATAAATTAGTCTTATAATCGTTTCTCGATCGTCTATTTTCCTTTCTCATTCAACCACCACTCAAACATTTATTCTTCTAGATAATCTTTCCTTGCACTTATTCGTTACTTGACCAATCTCTGTGAGATCGATATTTTATTGCATGACAATGATTGTGCGCTTGCGGAATAACCACATCAAGTTTTTGGCGTCGTTGTTGGGGATTGCATCAAACTTACTTTCATTGGAGTCGCTCTTCTTGTTGCATGCATAGGTCTATCAGGGAATTGACGGAGCCATTCGATATCTTTAGATAGGTTTCCTTCGAGAACACACATTGATATAAGAGAGAACTGCTAAGACAATAGAAATGATAGCGAAATCAAAGTCCTAAGGTTGCCTCGTAAATTAGTCTTATAATAGTTTCTCGATCATCTATTTTCCTTTCTCATTCAACCACCACTCAAACATTTATTCTTCTAGATAATCTTTCCTTGCACTCATTCTTTACTTGACCAATCTATGTGAGATCGATATTTTATTGTATGATGATGATCGTGCGCTTGTGGAATCACCACATCAAGTTTTTGGCGTCGTTGTCGGGGATTGCGTCAAACTTACTTTCATTGGAGTCGCTCTTCTTGTTGCATGCATAGGTCTACCAGGGAATTGATGGAGCTAGATCTTGAAATTGAAAGAATTCTCCTCACTAGACGAAGACTCCTAAAGCGACTAGAAGAAACTCCAACTTTCAAAATGGCGACAAATGAAGAAAACAAACCTTTACATGATTACATAGCACCAAGGACAAGGGGTCTAAGATCAAGTATCCGAAGACCTCCAATATAAGCCAACAATTTTGAGCTTAAACCTACACTTCTATCTATGATTTAGTGATACTAATTCGGAAGAACACCTTCAGAGGATTCTAATATACATTTAGAAGTATTCTTAGAATTCTACGAAACATTAAATTTTAATGGAGCCTCTGTAGATGCATTCAGACTATGATTATTTCTCGTCTTCTTACGAGACAAATCAAGGGCATCATTGCATTCTCCCAAATGGGCAACCGAGGAGGGAGTATCTACTCATACCCTAGGTTAGTATGAGGTAAGTGCTATAGATTTACTCACTACAAAATTAGATGCATTATCCCACAAATTTGAACACTTTAATATGAATGTTGTCAATTCTACTAATATTGCTTGTGAGATATGTAGTGTTTCAGGTCATGCAGCTCAAAATTATTAAATAGGACCTACCCCATCTTCGGGAACATCCATCGAACAAGTTGACACATTAAATAATTTCAACCAGCAACCCATGAACAACCCTTACTCCAACACTTACAATCCAAGCTAGAGGAACCATCCAAATTTTTTGTATTGGACAATCAACCCCAATATGGACAAAACACTTTGGAACAATCTTCAGGTCCCCAATGCGAGCAAAAGCTAGCATTGGAGCTAATGATGGGGAAATTCATTGAAGTTCAGACTATTTAAAATAATGAGTTATGCCAACATATGAGGGAATCAACTAGACAACATAAAGAAATGGTAAAAGCACTTTAACAACTAGTAAGTAAGATCGATAATTTGGCTAACCATACTAAATTATTGGAAACCCAAATTGCACAAGTAGCTAACTCATCCTCAAAAAGAATTGGGAGATTCCCTACAAAGATTGAAGCAAATCAAGTAGAAGATTGCAATGAAATACTTACTGAAGAATACCATAGCATGGAAGAACAAAACCAAAAAAGCAACTCAAGATTGTGCAATCGCTATCTTGATAAAAGGGAACATTCTTGTAATTCAAGATAAATATGCTTCTAAACTCGAAGATCCAGGTGACTTTTCAATTTCCTCTACAATCTATGAAATTAATTTTGATTTTGATTTATGCGACTTAGAGTCTAGTGTAAATATTCTACCATCTACATTTTATGAATATATGAGGTCGAGTGGATTAAACCCCATGAATGTAACCTTAAGATTCACAGATCATTCACTAAAGCAACCCTTAGGCCTATTAGAAGACATCCCAATAGAAATTGATAACTTTATAATACCTACTAATTTTCTTGTCCTGGATATGGAAGAAAATTTTGAAAACCCATTGTTTTATGAAGACCCTTTTTAGCTATGTCGGGACCATGATTGATGTCAAGAATCAAAAAATATCTTTTGAAATCGAAGATGAGAAAATTGAATTTAATTTTTCTAGCTCTTCAAATTCACCATCTGTCAAAGATTTTTGCTGCAGGATAAATCAAAAGGAAGGAAAGAAAAAGAATCATAGGTATTCCTTAGAAGAACTCATAAGGATAAGAGACGAGAATAATGAAATTTCTCACACTTTAGCTCATCACATAAGTACTCCATTCAAATGAGGAAGGAGCACGAGTTTTGATCCAGGATGAACAATAACAGGGGTCGAGCTTATGACCTAAAATAAGCACTTCTTGGGAGGCAATCCAAGATTCAGTTTTTCATATTTTTCATTTCACAATTTCCATTCTTTTCATTTCAGGAAACACAAAAATTGACAGCCTGAATATGCAAATTAGCTTAAAAATCCACTCTGTAGCACCTGACACAGCTTGGGGGGGGGGTGCTAATTGTCATGCCTAGGTAAAAGAAAAAAAGATGTAGACATAACCTAACAAGCCCAACCCGTCTCATTTGGCATGGGCGTGCCATGTGGCCGACACAAGGCTAGAAAAGGCTTGGCACAATCATGCCAAGCCAAAACTCCTCTCATCCCGAGCCAAAAGCCCCCACCAGCCATCCTCCTTGCTCTCCAGCGAAGATCCAAGAAACTATAGCCTTCTTCGAGCCAACGATGACCTTCCTCGAGGACCGGCAACAACATAATAGCGAGTTCAAGCCTAAGATCTGTCGAGATCGCACTAAATCTCTCCGCAACCTCTTCCCTTTCAGTTTTTGATGATTCTACTTGAAAGCATCCTCTCCAAATGAAGCTTCCTCCCAATTCCAAGATTAAGAAGTCATTCTTGAAGCCGATTTGAGCTATTTAAGCCGATTTGAACTCCAAGAAAGTCATTCCAAGAAGTTGCAGCCCTTAGGTGAAAGAAATCTCCACCTTCAAGCTCTTCTCCATCAAAATGTCCAAAAGATTAAGAAAGAATGCAGCTGACACTTCTAATCCCAGGCGTAGGGCATGCAATGAGGGTAACGATGATAATCTTTATGGTATTATTTTTCGTAATGCAAATCATAGGGCTAGATTTGATATATTGACAAAAAAAATTGTTAGCACTAGATATATCGATACCTATACGATTGAGACCCTAGGAATTAGGGATGATATTAATTGGATGATTAGTAGGGTTGGATGGACTAGACTTATGAATATAATTTACCCTACTTACCCAAAAATAATCCTAGAATTCTTAAGTTCAATTGAAGCTAATATCTTGAGCGATCCAAATTGTAAAAAGGAAATATTAGTTTTAGAATGTTTAATAACGAGTATTCATGGACGCTCAAAGAATTTAATTCTGTTTATGATTTATCATGTGGAGGAGAAAGGAGAATACCTAGAGGATTTCAAGATTTTGTATTTTGGAGAGAAATTTTAAGAGGTATAGAGAGATATGACCCATCGAGATCAAAATCATCAAATCTCCCTAATCCAATTTTTTAAATATCTCCAGAGAGTTATGGCTAACACAATCTTTGGTCGAGGAACCAATGTGAATTAATTATTTTACGGACCATGCTTAATAAAGTAAATATCAATATTGGTTCATATTTTATTAGGCATTTAGTAAATATAGATAAAAGTTCGACAGGATCAATCTTAGTTGGAGGTCTAATAACTCAGATAGCATTGGTGTTGGGGTGTAATTTTGATGGATTAGAGTCGATTCCAAATAGCTCCAAGATTGATCTAGATGCATGCATGACCATGAGAATGATCACTATAGATGAAGGTAGATATTGTTTAATCTTAAAAGATCATTTTCCCCTCCCACTTTTAAATATTGATCGCACAACAGTAAGGAATCGAGCCAACTAGCTCATGACCAATGTGGTTCCTATCCCTGAGCCCTTAGAGTCCACTATAATACTACCTCTTAGGACATACCCCCTAGCCATTATTTTGCTTTCGGTTCTTCTTTTGTAGGTACTGGCACTCCTGATGATCCATATACTCGGATTCAGTCTTCCTTCAATTCCATCCACATATACCTATGAGAACAACGGGTCGAACTCAGTGCTCAAAGGTAGTGATTGATGCCATGTATCATTGGCACCTTTTGCAAGATCATTTCTATCCACCTCCACCTCTTGAGTAATTTATTTCATTTACCAGTACCCTTCCATACATTGAGGATTATGCATATTTTAAGTTTTTTTTTTGGGGGGGGGGGGTAGCTTTACATATTCTTCCTATTTAGCATAATTTATTTTTCTTGTTTACCATAATTTTGTAGTACTTCCTCCGCATATTTCCTTGCATTATTAGCACATTTTCTCCATATATTTCCTTAAATTGATAACCTATTGTTCCTCTATCTAGAATAGTATAACTAAAATTAGTTAGATCGATAAAGATCCTTTGGGCCTACTTGATAAGAATCTTGTTTCACTCTTTACATGACCTATGAGGTAGATGTATCCAAAAAGAGTTTGTCCCCAAACCAGACTAGTACTCAAATTTCCATGGGGACTTTCACAATACTTAGTTACTGGAGAAACACTCATCTCAGGAGTTTATTTGAAACAAAAAGAAAAAAAAAAGTGAGTAGAAAAAAAATTCTAAAAAAGAAAAAGAAAGAGAACAAAAAAGAATAAAAAGAAAAGATGAAATGTCATTAAAGTACCCCTTTGAGACCAAGTAGCTACTGGGGAACCACCCACATAGGTGCCCCTTTAAGGCTAACTAGTTACTAGAGAAAGACTTGATGTTTATTTCTTACTTTTCTTCTCCTTAACCTTGAATGCTCCTTTGAGACTAAGTATTATAGTGAGAGGATAATCCAAGCATATTGGCAGGTAAGTGTCTTTATATCGGGTATACGAGGAACACAATAGAAGAAATATAAGCTCGGATTGGTGTCCAAAACCTTAAGGTCAAAACTCACATGTACTACACAAGGATCTTTCAAACTAAGTTGTTAGGAATGAATCGATAAGACTAAGTACTTTATGTTGGGTTTCCGGCACCGCGGCGTGTGTGTGCTCGATCATGTTTTGTAAACACGAACACAGCGGAAGTAATAAAATAATAAATACTCCTATTTATTACAACACACACAACACACGCATGCATATTACAACAAGTGTAGACATAACCGTAAATTTAAATTTGCAATAAAAGGAAATTTAACTACGTTATACCTTCCGTATGACGTGTAGCGGGAACGACATCAACCGGAACGATCCTCGTAAGAATCGTCTCTATCCGTATCCACGCCGAGCTCCTCGAGATGACTTCGCTAAGCCACGAGCTTCGTCTTCGTACGGGTTACTAGCCTCGTGTTGAAGACGACGTGATCGAGAGATGATCACAATCCGAATCCAAATTCGGATCCAAAACCGAGTCCTCAAAACTCGATTCTCCGGAGAGGTATTCGTCAACCGTTTGACGAATCCTTCATCCTCCACCTCAGAGGATTACCGGAGATCAAATCCCCGGTAAGTTAGCCACTGTCGGAGCACTAACCGTCGTCCAAACGACGCTCCGACAACAAAGAAACAAGCTGTCCAGAAAAAATGGACAGCTTTTGGTGGAGGAATAGAGGCCGGCCAAAGGAGATGTGGAGCACACCTTATCACCGAACCCACAAGAGATCACCGGAGGGTCGCCGGAGGATAGCCGGCTGAAGCTTGGACGCCAGCAACAAGTTGGACGGCGGCACAAGGGGTTGGGCGGCAGCACACTAGGGTTGGCGCCGAAAACTCCTTCAAGGGGTGGGCGACAACTCCCATTAGGGGTTTTGGATTAGGGTTTAAGCCCTATTTTATAGAGAACTAATTCTCTTAATGGTTAATGGATCATATCCATAAAGCTCGTTAACCCGCTCCATTAAGATAAGTTAAAATAAACCAAACCATGATGATTTATTTTAAGTTAAAATGAACCGAACCAACTTTTGGTTCATTCGTTTAAAATAAACCAAACCCTTTGGTTTATTCTCATCCATTGGATTAGAACCAAACCATTTTGGTCCATCCATTATGTCATCATAAGACACGACCCATCCACGCTTCCATTGTGACTGAAACAATTTCATGCTCGCTTTATGTTTGGTCCAACCAAACATAGTTTCTCTCGGTCTGAGAATCCCATTCTCAAGCTTGTTTTAAATCCTTTGGATTACACTCGTTGTGCGTGTGACCAAATAGGTTCTCGGTTTATGTTGGCCGTCTATAATTAACCATTAATTATAGAACGATCATGAGTGGCACCTAGTAGTACATCATGATCCCCAATTAACCGAAAAGATCAACGGTTGATCCAGAACTATTTCTGAAACCCTTCAGTAGCTCGAATGAATCGTGCCCCATTCCCTTCACTCATCTTATACCCACTTGGTTCAGGACATGGTCTATTGTGTCAGTCCCCACTAGGCTGACTACGTCACACCTAGCCCAAGTATTATTTCCTCGTCCTACGGATTCTAGTTACTCCACATGTATCGAAGAGTACCTTACTCTAAACATGTAATGCTTTGGCCAAAGACTTTAGTAACAATCCGACGAGAGGCCATGGGTATACATCTCCTCGCAAGGAGTGGTGAATCCTTTATAGGCTATTCAAACACCTTCGATCACTTCGACTTATACCCAATCATCCCGGGTCCACATCTTCTCGGAGATGTTTGCTTAAGATGTCAAAGCATAAGTCTCCATGATCAAGATGACTTGAATACCGCAAGTCAAAGGAACATCGCACTTAAGCCACAGTAAGAACTTCATTGAAATATCTATATATGCAGAGAACCATATGAAGTCTTACGGCTGGTCACTCCAATGAACTAGTTACCATAACTAGCATCCACGATCAACTCCGGACATCACTATGTCTCCAGCCAGTGAGAATCAGCTGCTTGGATACACCAAGGAGTATACCTGCGGTAGTCTCGATGAATTGATGGTGTCCAAATCCATCAATTCATCGACTAGGGATAATTCCGATACATCACAATTACACATGTAGAGATACTCACTAGTTGTGATCCAATCACAAATTCTCTCATGCTGTGAATCGTATCGTGGAAATTCAGTAAATGAGTTTAAGATCCAATCAAATACATAAAACATGTATACTCAAATAGTGAATCTTCATTTATCATATAAATGATTTATACATAAGGCGATTGCCTTAGGACATCTCTCATATATTACTAACAGACTCCCACTTGGCCTAATGCCAATCGCTACGGTATCCAATACCATAAGCTCTAACATGACCCTCAAACTTATTTTGAGGTAATGCCTTAGTCAAAGGATCCGCTAAGTTCCTTTCAGTGGGAATTTTCTCGATTTGTATTTCGTTCCTACTGATGATCTCTCTGATAAGATGATAGCGGGCACACATGTTTTGATCATCGATGAGACCACATCAAGTTCATAGATGAACTTATTGATCCAAACCGCCTTTGTCGCCTAAAGTCCGCAACGATTCTGCCTTAGTGGCAGAATCCGCTATAGTGTCAAGCTTGGAACCTTTCCAACTTATTGTGCCTCCATTCTAGGTGAATACATACCCAGACTAAGACATGGAATCATCCTTGTCTTTCTGGAGTTGGCATCCGTATACCCACGTATCACCATGTACCCTTCTCCATATATTAGGAACGCATCCTTAGTTCTTCTTAAGTACTTAAGGATCATCTTAACAGTCACCCAATGATCCATTCCTGGATCATCTATCCGCCGTGACACTCAGAGCATACGATACATCGGGCCTCGTACATAACATAACATACATGATAGATCCTATTGCGGATGCATAGGGATTCTTACTCATGCAAATCCTCTCGTCTTCTGTGCGCGGACACATAGACTTTGAAAGGTGTACCCCATGCCTGATGGGTAAGAAACCTTTCTTGGATTCCGACATGCTAAACCTCTTTAGCACTCGGTCTATATATGTAGACTGCGAAAGACCAAGCAACCGTTTCGATCTATCTCTATAGATCTTAATCCCGAGGATGTAGGTTGCTTCTCCTAGGTCTTTCATGGAGAATGTCTTGGATAACCAAACCTTCACTGACTGTAAGATTGAAACATCGTTTCCTATAAGTAGTATGTCATCGACATACAATACTAGGAATACGACTGCACTCCCACTAACCTTCTTGTACACACAAGGTTCGTCTGGATTTTGTGAGAAATCAAACTTTTTGATTGTCTCATCAAAACGGATATTCCAGCTCCTGGATGCTTGCTTCAATCCATAAATGGACCGTCGCAATTTGCATACCTTGGTTTTATCAACCGATGTGAAACCCTCAGGCTGTATCATATACACCTCCTCGAGCAGGTTTCCATTAAGGAAAGCTGTTTTCACATCCATCTGCCATATCTCATAATCATAATGAGCCGCTATGGCCAGGAGCATCCGAATGGATTTAAGCATAGCTACAAAGTAATAGGTTTCGTCATAATCAACACCTTGTTTTTGACGATATCCTTTCGCCACCAATCTAGCCTTATAGGTAATCACATTACCATCCATGTCGGTTTTCTTCTTGAAAACCCACTTGCACCCTATAGGCCTTATGCCTTCAGGTGGGTCAACCAAGTTCCAAACTTGGTTTTCGTACATGGAATCCATTTCCGACTTCATGGCACCAAGCCACTTATCCCTTTCTGAACTTGTCAGCACTTCTTCATAACTGGTAGGCTCCTCATCATCAATGAGTAACACGTCGTTCGATTCACTTATGAGAAATCCATATCTCTCAGGAATATTGCGTGTTCTACCAGATCTACGAAGATGTGGTGTTACAATAGGTCCAGCCGATTGCTCATCACTATGAGTTGTCGGCTGTTGTGCTTCACCAGGTATCTCATCAATGTCTATTTGAGTCTCTCGAGCCTCCTCAAGCTCGACGACACTCCCACTGTTTTCTTGCAAGAGAAACCCTTTCTCTAGAAACACAACATGCCTTGAAACAAACACCTTTTGTTCCACAGGATGTTAGAATTGGTAACCCCTTGTTTCCTTAGGGTATCCAATAAATAGACATTTATCAGACTTAGCATCCAGTTTGTCTGATACAGTCCGCTTCACATAAGCAGGACAACCCCATATCTTCAAGTAAGATACATGAGGTTTCTTACTAGCCCATATCTCATATGGAGTAGTAGAGACTACCTTGCTAGGCATTCTGTTTAACA
Organism: Wurfbainia villosa; assembly: GCA_025175895.1. Taxonomy (NCBI): domain Eukaryota; kingdom Viridiplantae; phylum Streptophyta; class Magnoliopsida; order Zingiberales; family Zingiberaceae; genus Wurfbainia; species Wurfbainia villosa. The sequence continues at coordinate 84,256,558 of CM046003.1, read as the reverse complement.
AGTAAACAGCTGTCTGAAGTGCATAACCCCAAAAGGACTTAGGAAGAGTCGCATGATTCATCATTGACCTGACCATGTCCAACAAGGTCCGGTTACGCCTCTCAGATACACCATTATGCTGTGGTGTATAGGGCGGAGTCCATTGAGACAATATGCCATTGTCTCTTAGATAATCAAGAAACTCTTGACTTAAGTATTCACCACCTCGATCCGATCAAGTATTTTAATACTCTTGTCATGTTGTTTCTCTACTTCATTTCTGAATTCTTTGAACCTTTCAAAGGCTTCAGACTTGTGTTTCATCAAGAACACATACCCAAACCGTGAGTGATCATCGGTGAAGGTAATGAAGTAGCTATAGCCTCCTAATGCTTGAGTTGACATAGGTCCACATACATCAGTATGTACTAAACCTAGTAACTCTCCCACTCGTTCACCTTTTCCAGTAAAAGGTAACTTAGTCATCTTGCCTTTTAAGCATGATTCGCATGTATCGTATGAATCCAATTCAAACGATTCCAGAATTCCACATCGGTGTAATTCGGACATGCGTTTCTTGCTTACATGGCCAAGACGACAATGCCACATGTAGGAGTCTATTTGATTATCCTTTCGAGCACTCTTGTTGCTCACTTCGATATTGCAAATGTCACTGGATACATCCAACGTATAAACACCATTGCTTAAAGTTCCAGTCCCATAAAGAACCCCATTCAAAGTTATGTAACAACAATTGTTACTAAACGTCAAATGAAAACCATTTCTATTTAAACAAGAAATAGAAATGATGTTCTTTATCAACAAAGGAATATAAAAGCAATTGTCCAGTTCTAAGACAAGTCCTGCAGGGAGTTTCAACAAATACGTTCCGATGGCGATGCGTGCAAAGAACCTTTGCTTCATTCCCAACACGTAAATTTGACTCTCCTTGACGAGTCTTCTATTCCTTAGCCCATGTATGTCATTACATATATGTGAGCCACACCCAAGATCCAATACCCAAGTGTCTAAGGAAATAGAATGACAATCAATAAAGAAGATTTCAAGAAGATGGGGCATCCGATGCCTTATCCTTCTTCACGGACTCAAGATAAACCTTGCAATTTCTTCAAGAATGACCCTCCTTGCCATAATGATAGCAAGTGCCCTTTGAGCTAGTTCTACGCTTTTAGCCTTTTTCTTCTTCCCTTCTCATTGTTCCTTTGACTCCTCTTAGAACCTTTCTTCGAGGAATCAACTAACAACACTGCCCCCCTACTCATGCTTCTCGTAAGGCTCCAGCCTTCAAAGATGTTGAGCAAGACTCACAGATGAACCTCCTAGCATCTCAGAGGTGAAGAGGAGCTTTGAGACTTCGAACCTTTCGAATCTCACTCGCTCATCAACCAACTCACAAAGATGAAGGACTACGATATGAGCATCCACATGCTCATGCTGCTTTCGTAGCTTGGGTTCCATCGTGGCTAGCATGATGCAACTCATTTGTTCAGAATCACTCACATGTTTCTGATAGGCCAACAATTTGTCCAGAGTTGCATCGTCACTAGGACGGGCGAGAAGAGGCGCTTCGAGGACATTTGCAAGCTTTTCAACCTTGAGAACAATTCTCAAGCTTCTAAGCTAGTCCATGAAGCTTGGCCCAGTCAATTTATTCGAATCCAAAATGGAACGCAAATTAAAAGACAACATGATCAATCTTAGAAATACAAAACGAGCATATATGAGAAAGATGATTTTAAAATGCATCAATATACATTTATAAATCTCATTCATTTTTCGAATTCCAAAAACCCCAAAATCACTTCGGGAGATTGTAGGTCCATCTCCGAATGGGCTGATATCCATCATAGTTATGAACAACCTTGGAGAGAGTCCAACAAGCCATTCATAACTACGACGGTAGGTATCATCTATACCGATTGCATATCCCGTATATGCAACTATCACAATGTGCTATCAACTAATTGAATGTTCACACATACATCGGGTTGTTAACACATTAACAAGTATGCATCATATGCATAGCACCCAACTTCACCTCCCTTTACATCGACCTTGGAGAGAGTCCAACAAGCCGATGCTCCAGGTTAAAGCCAACCCATTAATCGGGACATAGTTTTAATATGGTTAGAGCGCATTCAACCAATTAGCCCAGCTTGGAGAGAGTCCAACAACCAAAGCTAACGATTGACCTCTGACTCTTACCATATTAGTATTAAACTATTCCATGGTTTGAACATATTCAGTTCGAGCCGGGCTTGAGAGAGTCCAACAACCCAAACAAGAAATGTAACTCGGGTTCTAACCATATTAATAGAAGGTGTAGGCTTTAATATTGATTAAGGGTTTTATGTCTCATCCTCTTGCATGCAAATAACTATTATCTACATGGCATGGCATACATGGCATACATCTACATGTCACGACACGCATGGCATAATGTTATGCATCTAATGCAATTACATGGCATACAATTATGTCATGTATATAATTTTTATATGTCATAACTATTTATGGAAATAAAATATGTTTAAGATTTGATTCTCCAAATCAAATCATAATTAAATTAGGAAACAAATTTCCAAATCTAATCACATATTTTATTCATGGAATTATTTGATTAAGGAAAATCTATTTAGGAAACCAATTTCCTAAATCATTAAAACTACTTATGGAAATAAAATATTTTAAGATTTGATTTCCCAAATCAAATCATGATTAAATTAGGAAACAAATTTTCAGAATCTAATCAAATATTTTATTTATGGAAAATATCAATTTCCATAAATACTTCCAACTTTCCAAAAGTGGAAGATTTCCATAAATACTTCTAGACTTTCCAAAATTGAAAAATTTCCATAAATACTTTTAAATTTCCAAAATTTAGAAAATTTCCAGAAATACATTATGACTATCGCAAAACCATTTTTACGATTCTGTCAAACACAACCTGGGCTCGATACACATCAGGTTTCCTAAGATCACAAGGTGTGTGTTCGATCATGTTTCGTAAACATGAGCACAAATGGAAGCAATTAAAAATAATAAATCTATATTTATTACAACACACACAACACACACATGCATATTACAACAAGTGTAGACATAACCGTAAATTTAAATTTGCAATAAAAGGAAATTTAACTACGTTATACCTTCCGTATGACGTGTAGAGGGAACGACATCAACCGGAACGATCCTCGTAAGAATCGTCTCTATCCGTATCCACGCCGAGCTCCTCGGGATGACTTCGCTAAGCCACGAGCTTCGTCTTCGTATGGGTTACTAGCCTCGTGTTGAAGACGACGTGATCGAGAGATGATCACAATCCGAATCCAAATTCGGATCCAAAACCGAGTCCTCAAAACTCGATTCTCCGGAGAGGTATTCGTCAACCGTTTGACGAATCCTTCGTCCTCCACCTCAGAGGATTACCCGAGATCAAATCTCCGGTAAGTTAGCCGCTGTCGGAGCACTAACCGTGGTCCAAACGACGCTTCGACAACAAAGAAACAAGCTGTCCAGAAAAACTGGACAGCTTTTGGTGGAGGAATAGAGGCCGGCCAAAGGAGATGTGGAGCTCACCTTATCACCGAACCCACAAGAGATCACCGGAGGGTCGCCGGAGGATAGCTGGCTGAAGCTTGGATGCCGGCAACAAGTTGGACGGCGGCACAAGGGGTTGGGTGGCGGCACACTAGGGTTGGCGCCGAAAACTCCTTCAAGGGGTGGGCGGCAACTCCAATTAGGAGTTTTGGATTAGGGTTTAAGCCCTATTTTATAGAGAACTAATTCTCTTAATGGTTAATGGATCATATCCATAAAGCCCGTTAACCCGCTCCATTAAGATAAGTTAAAATAAACCAAACCATGATGGTTTATTTTAAGTTAAAACGAACCGAACCAACTTTTGGTTCATTCGTTTAAAATAAACCAAACCCTTTGGTTTATTCTCATCCATTAGATTAGAACCAAACCATTTTGGTCCATCCATTATGTCTTCATAAGACACGGCCCATCCACGCTTCCATTGCGACTGAAACAATTTCATGCTCGCTTTATGTTTGGTCCAACCAAACATAGTTTCTCTCGGTCTGAGAATCCCATTCTCAAGCTTGTTTTAAATCCTTTGGATTACACTCGTTGTGCGTGTGACCAAATAGGTTCTCGGTTTATGTTGGCCGTCTATAATTAACCATTAATTATAGAACGATCATGAGTGGCACCTAGTAGTACATCATGATCCCCAATTAACCGAAAAGATTAACGGTTGATCCAGAACTATTTCTGAAACCCTTCAGTAGCTCGAATGAATCGTGCCCCATTCCCTTCACTCATCTTATACCCACTTGGTTCAGGACATGATCTATAGTGTCAGTCCCCACTAGGCTGACTACGTCACACCTAGCTCAAGTATCATTTCCTCGTCCTACGGATTCTAGTTACTCCACATGTATCGAAGAGTACCTTACTCTAAACATGTAATGCTTTGGACAAAGACTTTAGTAACAATCCGACGAGAGGCCATGGGTATACATCTCCTCGCAAGGAATGGTGAATCCTTTATAGGCTATTCAAACACCTTCGATCACTTCGACTTATACCCAATCATCCCGGGTCCACATCTCCTTAGAGATGTTTGCTTAAGATGTCAAAGCATAAGTCTCTATGATAAAGATGACTTGAATACCGCAAGTCAAAGGAACATCGCACTTAAGCCACAGTAAGAACTTCATTGACATATCTATATATGCAGAGAACCATATGAAGTCTTACGGTTGGTCACTCCAATGAACTAGTTACCATAACTAGCATCCACGATCAACTCCGGACATCACTATGTCTCCAGCCAGTGAGAATCAGCTGCTTGGATACACCAAGGAGTATACCTCGTGCTAGTCTCGACAGAATTGATGGTGTCCAAATCCATCAATTCATCGACTAGGGATAATTCTGATACATCACAATTACACATGTAGAGATACTCACTAGTTGTGATCCAATCACAAATTCTCTCATGCTGTGAATCGTATCGTGGACATTCAGTAAATGAGTTTAAGATCCAATCAAATACATAAAACATGTATACTCAAATAGTGAATCTTCATTTATCATATAAATGGTTTATACATAAGGCGATTGCCTTAGGACATCTCTCATATATTACTAACACTTTATACCTTAGGATGGATTTCTAACAAGTTATCATGATTCTCACTCATAGTTTCTTTCCTTTTCTTTGCTTACGAACAAGCAAAAGTTTAAGTTTGGGGGTGTGATAAGTGTAAATCATACGCATATTTTAGGGCTTATTTATCATGTTTATCTAGTATTTCATTCACATATCATGCATAAAACCTTACATTTACTTTCCTTTTATCTTTTTAGTTCAGATAACTGCAGGTATGAGTTTTTCTTGAAGGAAAGCATATAAAAGATGAAAAATAGAAGCCAACACACCGTGGACATGACAAATGGCACGGGCATGCCCAGCATTGCCAACATGCCTGAATCTGGGGTGTTCCGAGTCATTCCAGCCTCTGGCATGCCCTAGTTGTGCCAAATGGCACGACCGTGCCACAGATAATCGAATTCCCAAATTTCTTGCCTAGAAAAAGTTATAAAAAGACTCCAAGGCTAAGGATAAATGTATTCTGGAGATCCTAACCCTTAGGATCAAGACGTCCATCAGGGAGCATCCTAGGGTAGGTTGCGGAGCTGAGGAGAAGGAGCCCCAAGTTGGATGAAGTCTTCAACCAACATCGACAAACCCATTTTTCCTTCTTCTCTTCTTTAGCTTTGTCGAATGTCTTTCCATACTTCGTTTCTATCTTCCTTCCGTACTATGGAGTAATTCTCCTAGATCATAGGATGATTGAGTAGCTCTTTATTTATTCTCCTTGGATTATTATAACTCTTTTATATATCGATTGTAAATTTCTTGAATTAGTTTTACTGTACGTATAGTTTATCTTGCGAGTTTACTGATAACCTATTTGCATGCTTTTGGGTTTTCTAATTCTGGTTTTATAAAACTAATCATAAGGAGTTGCAGTAATTAAAGGCTTTCACCGAGATTGATCCATTGGGGTGCTCGTGACAAGCTCCCATATTGCGAACAAGATCAACTACGCATGAATACCCCAAAAGATATTAGGACCTCTTGAGAATTTCATAACTTATCCTAGAACATAATAATTTATCTAACCATGGCTCCTATATGTAATACGTAGTAGTTCTTGAATTGATCCACTAGGGTTCTCGTGACAGGTTCTCATATTGTGACTAAGATCCTTTTAAGAGCTAATACTGTCAAAGTAGAAACCAAGTTAGATAAATATATCAGGTTGATTTCAGAAGAGGCATCTGAAATCTTTAGATAGGTTTCTTTCAAGAACACACATTGATATAAGAGAGAACTATCGAGACAATAGATATTGTAGTGAAACCAAAGTCCTAAGGTTACCTCATAAATTAGTCTTATAATCGTTTCTCAATCGTCTGTTTTCCTTTCTCATTCAACCACCACTCAAACATTTATTTTTCTAGACAATCTTTCCTTACACTCATTCGGTACTTGGCCAATCTTTGTGGGATCGATATTTTATTACTTGATAACGGTCGTGTGCTTGTAGTTTGCAACACATCACCTTCTCCATTGCCAAGAATCCAATCTGGGACTTCCACTCGAGTCTCACTCGAGCTTGGTCAACCTTGACCTGAGGTTGATTGCTCCAACAATCTCCCTCATGACAATCTCCTTTAATACATATGTCAAATGTATTGTTATATTCATTGTCAAGCATCAAAACCTTACTTGAGTCCCACTCGAGTCTGGCCAACATTGACCTAGGGTCGATTGCACCAACATATGAGAATCCTAACTCATGCATAAAGGCAGAGGTTCAACTTTGAACCTTAGCATTCACTTAAAAATATAATTCTCCCCTTAAATAAATTTTCAATTCATTTGTTGTGATAATATCACCCTTTAAATACTTATCTAAGCATATCACGGTGTTATGAGAAGTTAAACTACCTAGGGTTGAAGTTTAATGGCTAAATCAAACTCATTTAGCCAAAATCATCCATAACAATCGACTAAAAGGAGAGACCAGTCAATAGCTACCAGACTAGTCGACTGGTATATATAGTAGTCGATTGATATCTATCAAAATCAATAATTGATTTTTCAGATGACATTGAGAAATGTATAACAAAATCTAGAAATGTCAAAAATTCACAAAAAATTGCAGGCACATTTATCAATCCATTTTCTATCCATAAAATATAATTTAAATAAATGTTTTCTAGATTCCTAGATTGATACAATCTTGAAAACCACCAAAAACTTTAATATTTTTCAACACTTTGTATCACTCTTGCCCAACTAGTAAAAATTATTTTTCTATGTATAATAAATACATTTTGAAAAATATTTAATTTGACATTTCCAATCATATTCTTAGAGCTATGTGCACATTAGTTATACACAAGCCTTCCCTATGATTGGTCCAATTAAGGATTCATGTCTCTAGATGTCATTTTGGCTCAAAGTGATGCATCATAACAAGTATGACGAACCAAATGTATCTTCCTAACATCTTACATGATGTATAAGTGACTAAATATAAAAATCAAGGTGTCTTAAGTCTTTTGAGGGATGTTTATGAGGTATAATCCTACGTTTTAGCTATGGGATCATGCAAAACTATACCCATTACTCTACAAAGTGCATACTAAGTTCTCTTCTAAGTGATGTAAATTCTTCTTCGGGAAGAGCCTTGGTGAAGATGTCGGTAGGGTTAGACTTAGATTTAATACAATTGAGTTCAATGTCTTCATTTTACACATGATCTCTAATGAAGTGATGCTTCACATCAATGTGCTTTGTCTTAGAGTCATGTACCGAATTTTTTGTTACATTGATTGTAGTTATATTGTCACAAAAACATTGACTTTGGAGTAGTGGAGTGCATAATCCTCTAATGTCACATCTAAAGTAATTGAACCACGCAACAACTCATAGCCACATATTCGGCCTGGGTTGTGGACAAAAGCGACACATGGTTTCTTTCTACTACTCTAAATTACTAGGGAGGATCTAAGAAATTGGCATCCATCACTAGTGCTTTTTTGATCCAATTTGCAACCCGCATAATCGGAATCGGTGTACCCCAAACAAATCAAAATTTCGAGTTTTAGGGTACCAAAGACCTACATTAAGAGTACTCTTGATATATCTCAAGATCCTCTTGGTTGCTACTAAATGAGACTCTTTGGCACAAAATTGATACCTTGCACACATTCCTATTGCAAAAAGTATATTCGGTCTACTAGAGGTTAGGTATAATAAACTACTAATCATACTCCTATAATATTTTGAATCTATTGATTTTCCATCTAGATCACTGTCTATCTTAGTATTGGTTCCCATAGTATGGAGACTATTTTCTAAACCAAATTTTTTAATAATTTCTTTAGCATATTTGATTTGGTAGACATGGATTCCTTCACTAGTTTGTTCGACTTGTAATCCTAGGAAGAAAGTCAATTCTTCTATAGAGTCATCTCAAATTCATTTTCCATATTTTTGATGAAGTCTTAGAGAAGTTCATTATTTGTTGACCCAAATATGATGCCATCAACATAAACTTGAGCAACAAAGATGTCTTTTTTCTTAGACTTTAGAAATAAAGTTTGATCAACTTGGCCTTTTCTAAAGTTCTTAGAAATTAAGAAAAATGAGAGTCTTTCATACTAAGCTCGGGGAGCTTGTTTTAATGCATATAAGGTTTTCTTAAGCTTATAAACATGATTTGGATAATCTATATTTTCAAGCTTGGGTGGTTGCTCCACATAAACTTCTTCCTTAATGAACCCATTTAGGAATGTTGATTTCACATCCATTTAATAGAGTTTAAAATCCATGTGAGTGGCATATCCTAATAAGATTTGGATAGACTCTAACCGAGCTACCAGAGCATAGGTCTCATCATAATCAAGTTCTTCAACTTGTTTGAATCCTCGAGCTACCGACCTAGCCTTATTTCTTTTGACTCTACCTTGATCATCTAATTTGTTCCTAAAGACCCATTTTTTTGTAACAATTGTGTCATCATTGGGTCTTGAGACTAACTCCCATACTTGAATTCTTTCAAATTGGCCTAACTCTTCTTGCATTTCTAATATCCAATCTGGATCAAGCAAGGCATCATTAATCGATTTTGGCCCAATTTTAGAGATTAGGGCAACTTGACTAGTAGGATATAGTCCTTACTCCTTGTGATAGTTCTCCTACTACTTGGTCTAAAGGAAGATTTTGATGAATTCTTAAGGTTCTAGGAGGTGAATCACATTCAAATTGATCATTATTAGCCTCCCTCTTTTCATTAGTGGAATCTCCTCTTCCTCTCCCTTGATCATTTCCCCCTAAATTTAAATTTTAAATTCCTTGGGTAATGTCTTGACTTCTTGCATTGATAGTCTTGTCAATGGAGGATTTCCTAGACTAGGTACTAGTAGACTCATCAAATTCAGCATTAGAGGATTCCTAAACATTTTGAGTCCTCTTGTTGTATACTCTATATCCCCTACTAGTAGATGAGTATTCAATTAGGATTCCTTCATCCATCTTTGACTCAAATTTCCCTAAATTATCTTTGGTATTTAAGATATACACTTTGCAACCAAGACCTTAAAATAGTGAATTGTAGGAATCGTGTCATTCCATAATTCAAAAGGTGTTTTTCCTAAAAACCTATGGATTAGGACACAATTTTGGATAAAACAATCGGTATTTCCACCCACATAGTCCTAGCCGCTTCTTGTAGAGAATGAATTTTCTTTTCCACTACCCCATTTTATTGAGGTGTTCTTGGACAAGAAAACTCATGCTTATATCCATGTTCTAAACAAAAGTTAGAAAATTTTGAATTCTCAAATTCTCCACCACGATCACTTTAGATCTAGTTGATTTTGAGATTCTTTTCATTTTCTACCCTTTTACTAAATCCTACTAAAGAATATTTATTACCTTTTAATGATGGAATACTATAACAATAAAAATGATGCAAATGCAATAATTGTTAGTGCAGAGGCACCAGATGATCGAACCTGTGTTTTGATGATGGTAAAAAAGCAAAGTTAAGGTTACATCGTTATCTCACGAGCTAAATCGAGTGTGTAGAAAAGTGCCAACGCAGGAGCTGAAGGCTAGTGACACCCGGAAGAAGCCACAGTGGTAGGGCGACACTCGAGTGACTTCGTAGGGAGCCGAAGGAATCGAGTGGATGGCCGAAAGCAAAAGCGACACAGTAAGTATCGAGGTAAAGCTCGTGTGTGTGAGAGTAAGGGAGGTCGTATCCTCTTTACGGGGATGATCTTAAGCATAGATCCGACCAAAGATATCCTATAGATGGTCTAGGTCAAGATCGGACGGTCGATGGTCGTCTAAATAATGTTTTTGTTAAGCTAACTTTGCCTTGCAGCTAGCATCAGTCGATTGCCAGCTTGGAGGACTCAACTGTCGTCTATCAGTCGACTATCTGTGGTTAGCATTCGACTGATGCTGCCATCAGTCGACTGATGATGGCCATCAGTCGACTGATGGTCAAGGATCAACCTCGAGGAGTCAAGCTTTATCGCCATTTTTCAAGGAGTCTTGTGCCCAATTCCTATTGGTTGAAGACCCATTCGATGAGGGGCTCAAAGGCTATAAAAGGAGGGCTTTTCCTAGGGTTTTTCATCAATTCAAAAGCTTCCAAGTGCTTCTGGTACGCTACAAGTCTCTGACATTCCTACGACGAAGCGCTGCAGACACGATGACTAGGGTTTCATCTTTCCATCTACGAGTCATCGGTATAAGCATAGTCTAATTCCATTCTTACATTGAGTTTTTCTTTATTGTGATTTTATTGTACCGAGAAGAGGGGGAGTGTCCCTCTATCTTGAATCTCTTTTATGGTTTTTGTATCCGATTTACTCCTACCTCCAACGAGGAGGAGCTCTTTAGTGTTTTGCCCTTCGTGCGTGGTCAAGGACCACTAGGGCCTTGGAGTAGTAGCCGAAGGCTACGAACCAAGTAAAAAATATTATTGTGTCTCTATTTTTATTATGTTTTTCCGCTGCGTTTACTCGTGCCTCAACGAACGATTTCGAACGAAAAGTTTCTATCGCTATTCACCCCCCTCTAGCGATCCGCTCGATCCAACAGAAACTTCGCTTCCCACTTCAACTCGGTCGCTTGTTCATGGCGATCCCATCGATGTCCCCAGATTAAAAAAAATTAATCCTAGACAAAAGGGATCACCCAAACAACCGTTTCATCGTCGTGCTATTCGATTAGAGTGGTCACTTGAACAAACTTGTTGTTCAAGCCACCAACCTCTATTCTACGAATAGCCGTGGAATAGACGATGTAGGAATCGCCGGCTTTTATGTTTATATTCAGGGTCCAAATAAATCTAGCCACATACATAAAGTAAACAACCACATACAACATGCATATAATTGATAAACAATTATAGACATTATACAAAAGAACACTAATCAAAATAAACAAGATTATATCTCTTGTTATACCTCTTGATCTTCTATTGTATGTCCTTCCTCCTTTTGGACGTCGTGTGGGCGACGATCTTCCAAAAGTCGAAGCCTCCTAGATCACCAATCTTCCTTTCCTTGTTCACTCCGAACAAAGGAAGATCATAAAACAAAACTCTTCTTCCTATCTAGAACCGACCACCAAGTCAATAGACTCGATGTTGCCGCCGGCCAAGGAAGAGAATATGGAGTATGGGAACCGGCCAAAGGAGAATCAATGAGGGTGATGGGCACCGACCAACACTTGGAGAAGAGAAAGGAAACCAACCCTTCACCTTGTAGCCGCCCAAAACCCTAACCCTAGCTCTCCTAGTTGCCGCCGGCCAAAGACGAGGGAAAGAGGAATAGGTTGAGCACCGGCCAAAGTAGAGGGAAGAAGGATAGGTGTCGGCAACACCTTAGGAAGAAGAAGAAAGGAACTTCTCCTCTTGTTGCCGCCCACACCACCTCCCAAACCCTAGCCGCCCAACTCAATCCTAACCCAACTAGGATTCCTTGCCGCCCAAGGGAAGCAAACCCTAATCCCCTTTCATCTTCTTGCCGCCCAAGCCATAAGCCTCTATTTATAGAGTTGGGCTCAAGCCTCCTTTTAATCTCCACCGTCGATTCTATGGATTTAATCTCAACCGTCGAATCTAGAGAATTAATCTCAACCGTCGGATATAGAGATTTAATTTCCACCGTCGGATCTAGAGTTTTGTTTTCAACCATTGGATCTAAGCTTCATGAGGTTTTAATAGGCTACAATAGGGACCATGAGGAGGAGTTGGATCTTGACCACCCAATGGATCAAGCCCACATAAAGTCCGATCCATTAATGATTTATCCATTCTACTAGAAGATTATCATTGATCTACCTCACCAACCCCCATAAGTTAATATGAGCTCCATATATTATTTATACATTTTTCTCCCCATGTTTAAGATCTCGAATGTCCGTCGATTAATTAATTTACTGACCATTAATTAATCAACATCTAACTCCATGAGTAGTACCACTCAACCTTATCATCATGCCGGACCAAGTCCACCTGCAGGGTTTACATGATGAATCTTATGAGCTCCTCAAGGGGACATCATCATCCTAATATATAGGACACGGTTTCCTCCTATAATCAATGACACACCATATAAATAATATCATTTCCCAACTTATCGAGCCTATCGATTTAATCTATAAATCTTGCCCATTGGTAATTCAAAGAAATGAATACTAAGTATATGTGCCCGTTATTATATCGGGATTAAGAGCATGTACAAAATAATATCTGAGGTCCGATTCGATTATGTAGTCAGCAATAAATCGAATCACCTCTAAGTTGGTCCTGCTCAATACACACAAAGTGCACTAGTGTGATTCTATGGTCAAAACAAACCAATACTAGATCACACTACAACCATACCAATAGTTTGTCCAAAGTCATCTCGATTGTGAGCCTTTACTTATACTTTACAAGGAGCCGATAACATGATCTCCCGTGTGACACCACACACCATGTTATCTACAATGTAATGTATTATACAATATGCATAACCATAAATATGCAAACAATGATCATGTGATTCTTATTTCAAAATAAAGATGTTCATATAAAAGATAGACTTTTCAGTATACATCCCAACAGGGGTGAGGTGGCCTTCTTGATAGAATCTCAAGCTCAACATCCACTAGGTTGAAAGCCTATAAAATGAGGAGTGTTTCACACCATTTTCAATCATTCCAAGCCTTCAAAATGCTCCCGCAATGCCACTCTTCTACTACGACTCTACAACACTAAAGCACTGTTGAAACGCTGACGACACGAGCTCATCCTCCATTTCCCTAGTCGTCGGTATCAATTCATTTTGTCATCATCTTTAAACATTATATTCAATTCTTTATCGAGCTCTTATCATAATGAGGAGAGGGGGTTTGTCTCTCTACTTCGAGATTTTCGAATTTTTGTAATCGTTGTCTCTTACCTCCAACGAGGAGGAGACTAGTTTAGTGAATTGTCCTCCGTACGTGATCTCGGATCATAAGGGCCTTGGATTAGCAGCCGATAGGCTGCGAACCAAGTAAAACCAAGCTTTGTCATTTATATTTCCCCAGTGTATTTACTCTTACTATTGTTTTAATCGAATCAAATGAAAAAGAAATGAGAGATTTGCGTGCGCTATTCACTCCCTCTAATGCTCTTTTTACGATCCAACACGCCGCGCCGTCAACGACTACTCTACACCATCGAAACGGTGTCACAACCCCGACGACATGCCATCATTTCAATACTTTGTTTTCATCGGTACCTTTAGTTGTGAAGTTAATCCTTCCATTCTGTATTCGAGCTTTTTGGTTTTCGAGCTTTTCGTTGTAAAGAGGAGAGGTGGTCTTGTGCCTCTACTTCGAGATTATCATTTATTGTAGTCATTATCTCCTACCTCCAACGAGGAGGAGATCTATAGTGCATTGCCCTTCGTACACGGTCTAGGATCGCAGGGCCTTAGAGTAGCAACCGTTAGGTTGTGAACCAAGTAAAAAAACAAAGTGCCCATTTTACTTTAAGCTTTAATTTCTACTTCATTTAATACTCGAGAATTGTCGAAACAAAAAGAAGTTTTCAAGCTAGCTATTCGCCCCCCCCCTCTAGCTTGCTTTCGATCCAACAATTGGTATCAGAGCGGAGGCACTAAGATTTGGTGCAACCACCAATCTAGAAATTTTATTTTCTTTTTGTATTCTTTCGATTCGTAAATTTTATCAAGTTCTTTTCTTATTATTTCTCCTGCACTACTAATCCAAAATAAAGTCTTAGCAACTCGTGTTTTATCGTCATTTTTTGTGCAAGGTTTTAAATCAATGGACCATATTGAGGGGTATAGCACCACCCAACCTCTGTTCTTTAACGGAGATGATTTCCATTATTGGAAAGGTCGGATGGAGTGTTTCTTGAAAACACAAGTTGGGACTTGGATAATAATCCAAACCAGCTTTGCTCTGCCCACCAATGATCAAGGGGAGCCTTTGGACTTCGACAAGTGGACCAACACAACCAAGAGGCAAATCAAAGACGATGTAAAAGCAACCCAAATGTTTCAGTGTGGATTGCCCAAGGAGGAGCTCAACCGAATTGGACTGTTCATTAACACCAAAGACCTCTGGAACAAGTTAATCGAGCTAAATGAAGGGACATCCGATGCTAAGGTATGCAAAAGAGATTTACTATTGAATAAATTGTATAATCTAAAGATGTAGGATCACGAGACCACTACAGAACTCCATGCGCGGATCCAAGACATCCTGAACGACCTACATGCCATCGAACAAAAGGTAAACAATCGAGACATAGTAAAGTATGCTCTTAACGCATTTCCTAGGACCACCTTGTGGGCTTCCATGGTTGATACCTAGAAGGTATTTAAAGATTTATCTAGATTAGATTAGATGAATTCTTTTCCGAATTTGAGTTACATGAACAGACTAACACGGTCCCAACCGAGAAAGGTAAGGCATCGTTGAAGGGTTTTGCTTATCGAGTCCGTGAGGGGAAACTTCGCTTCCCTCTTCACCTCGGTTGCTTGATCATGGCGAACCCTTCTATGTCCCCGGATTAAAAAAATTTAATCCTAGATAAAAGGGATTTCCAAAGCAACCAAGTCATCGTCGTGCTATTGGTTTAGAGAGGTCACTTGAACAAACTAGTTGTTCAAGCGACCATCCTCTATTCTATGAGTAGCCGGGGAATAGACGATGTCCGGATCGCTGGTTTTCGTGTTTATTCTCGGGATCCAAGTATTATTTAGCCATTTACAGATTTATGACATGCTTATAATTGAAAACCAAAAACAAGCAAGAAACAAAAGAGAAAAGAGAATAGATATACCTCTTGATCTTCTAATGTATGACCTTCCTCCTTTTGGACGTCGTGTGGGCCATGATCTACCAAAAGTTGAAGCTCCTAGATCGAAAATCTTCCTTCCTTGCTCTTCCAAAGCAAGAGGAAGAATAGAAACAAGGTTTTTCTCCTCCCTAAAACCAACCAACAAGGAGCACACAAACTCCTTGCCGCCGGCCAACTAGAAGGAGGAGAAGATGATGGAAAACAACAAAGACACCAAGGGAAGCCCTATATCTTGTTTCCACCACCTAAGAAAAAGAGAGGAGAGGCTTTGGCCGCCGGCCAAGGGCTTTTGGACGCTGACAAATGAAGGAGGAAGATGAAAGCAATCACCTTCCTTAATTGGTGCTGCCCTAGCTTCCAAACCCTAACCCTAATCCTATCTCAACTAGGATTCCTCACCCTTGCCGCCCAAAAACCCTAGCTCTCTTGATTGTTGTTCACGCCAACTCCCATTCCCTCCTTTTATAGAGTTAGGGATAAGTCATGAATTAATCTCCTCCATTGGTTCTAGGGATTTAATCTCAACTGTCGGATCTAGAGATTTAATCTCAACCGTCGGATCTTAGAGATTTAATCTCTACCTATGGATCTTAGAGTTTTGTTTCTATCCATTGGATCTAAGGTTCATGAGGTGATAATAGGCTACATTAGGGACCATGAGGAGGAGTTGGATCTTGGCCACCCATGGATCAAGGCCACATAAAGTCCGATCCACTAAAGATGATCCAATCCACTAAAAGATCATCATTGATCTACCTCACCAACCCCCATATGATAATATGGGCTCCATATATTATTTGTACATTTTCTCCCCGTTTTTAAGATCTTGAATGTCCGTCGATTAATTAATTTACTGACCATTAATTAATCAACATCTAACTCCTTGAGTAGTACCACTCAACCTTTTCATCACGCCGGACCAAGTCCACCTACAGGGTTTACATGATGAACCTTATGAGCTCCTCAAGGGGACATCATCATCTTAATATATAGGACACGGTTTCCTCCTATAATCAACGACACACCATATAAATAATATCATCTCTCAACTTACCGAGCCTATCGATTTAATCTATAAATCTCGCCCATTGGTAAATCAAAGAGATGAGTACTAAGTATATGTGCCCATTATTATATCGGGATTTAGAGCATGTACTAAATAATATCTGAGGTTCCATTCGATTATGTAGTCAGCAATAAATCGAATCACCTCTAAGTCGGTCCTGCTCATTACATAGAAAGTGCACTAGTGTGATTATATGGTCAAGACCAACCAATACCAAATCACACTACAACCATTCCGATGGTTTGTCCAAAGTCATCTCGGTTGTGAGCCTTTACTTATACTTTTCAAGGGGACGATAACATGATCTCCCGTGTGACACCACACACCATGTTATCTACAATGTAAAGTATTAGACAATATTGCATAACCATAAAAATATGCAAACAATGATCATGTGATTCTTATTTCAAAATAAAGATGTTCATACAAAAGATAGACTTTTCAGTATACATCCCTACAATCTCCAACTTATACTAAAAGACTATGCTGTCTTCAAACTACCATACATCTGATCCCCATTCCCTCCACATGCCTATCAAAAGCTCTCGCCGGAAGGGCCTTAGTGAAAGGATCTGCCAGGTTATCCTCCGATGCAATCTTGGCCACAGCAACTTCTCCTCTCTTTACGATTTCTCGTATCAGGTGGTACTTGCGCTCTATGTGTTAACTAGCCTTATGGGCTCGTGGTTCCTTCGAGTTTGCAACTGCACCACTATTATCACAATAAATTGTGATAGTTCTGAGCAAACCAGGAATCACATCCAAGTCCATTAGGAAGTTCCTGAGCCATACAGCTTCTTTGGCCGCCTCAGAGGCTGCCACATACTCAGCTTCCATGGTAGAGTCCGCCACATATTTCTGCTTGACACTCCTTCTACAATAGCTCCACCTCCCAAAGTAAACACAAAACCTGAGGTAGACTTACTGTTATCCCTATCAGATTGGAAGTCAGAATCCGTGTAACCCATAGGGAGTAATTGGTATGTCCGGTAAACCAGCATATAATCTCTAGTCCTTCTCAGGTACTTCAATATATGCTTTACCGTAGTCCAATGTCCCTGTCCTGGATTACTCTGATATCTGCTGACCATGCCCACGACAAAGCAGATATCTGGTCTCGTAAATAACATCGCATACTTGAGGCTTCCTACTATCGAAGCATAAGGAACCGCCTTCATCTCCTCTATCTCCTCAGATGATCTGGGACACATCTCTTTAGATAAAGGAACTCCATGCCTGAAAGGTAGAAAACCCTTCTTGGAGTTTTGCATGCTAAAACGCTCCACAATAGTGTCTATGTATGAAGCTTGGGATAAGCACAACATCCTTTTCCTGTGATCCCTTATAACCTTGATCCCAAGGATGTGTCCTACCTCTCCCAAGTCCTTCATATCAAACTGTTTGGACAATCATACCCTTACGTCCGATAACACCTTGATATTGTTGCCAATCAACAAAATGTCATCTACGTATAGTACAAGAAATACCACTACGTTTTTGTCACATCTCTTGTATACACAAGACTCATCCGGACTTTGAATAAATCCATAAGACTGGATCACCTCATCAAAGCGGATGTTCGAAGACCTCGAAGCATGCTTCAATCCATAAATGGACCGATTAAGCTTACATACAAGATGCTCTTTGCCCTTAGCAATGAATCCCTCTGGTTGCTTCATGTAGATGTTTTCCTCAAGACTTCCATTAAGGAAAGCTATCTTGACATCCATTTGCCACACCTTATAATCCATATGAGCTGCTATGCATAAGAGAATCCGGATAGACTTAAGCATGGCTACTGGCGAAAAGGTCTCCCCATAATTGATACCCTCTTTCTGAGTATACCCTTTCGCAACAAGCCTCGCTTTGAAGGTCTCAACCTTCCCATCTATTCATCTCTTTCTCTTATAGATCCACTTGCATCCAATGGTTTTTACACCATCGGGTGGTTCTACTAGCTCCCAGACCAGATTTGAATCCATAGATTCAATCTCAGCATTCATTGCACTTTGCCAAGATACTGCATCTTTATCTTGGATTGCCTCGTCATATGTCCAGGGATCAGGTTCATGTTCGTGGACCAAATCAAGATTCTCCCAAGAACATGAATCTATCAGTCTATCAGTCTCACAACCCTCCCACTACGATGAGGTATCACCTGTATCCTTTGTGACACGCGGTGCTGACATGTGGTATATCCTCTTGTACCGGTATACTAAAGAAGTGACTTCCCTTTAACTCCTCCGCAATAATTTTACTGGGCTTGTGGCTCATCACATAGTCTTCCTCTGTAAGCTAACGATCACCTATGATCTCTAGGACTATAAAACAATCCACCCTTCGCTCTCTCGATAGCCAACGAACATGCATTTACGAGGTTCCAACTTACCAAAGATTCGCCTTCAAAGACATGTGCCGACTCCCATATCCGAATATGTCTTAGACTAGGCTTTCGCCTAGTCCATAATTTTGTGGGAGTAGAAGGCACTGATTTAGATGGAACCAAGTTCAGAATGTACACTGCCGTATCTAGAGCATATCCCTAGAACAAATCTGGCAACTCAGAATAAGTCATCATCGATCTAACCATCTCCTTAAGAGTCCTATTCCTTCGCTCTGCTACACCATTCTGCTGGGGTGTTCCAGGTGCAGTCAATTGGGATTGAATCCCAACCTCTGATAAGTAGTTCCTAAACTCTCCCAAGAGGTACTCACCACCACGATCAGATCGTAGTGTCTTGATACTTTTACCTTGACGTTTCTCCACATCAACCTTGAATTCTTTGAACTTGTCAAAGCATTCAGACTTGCGGTGCATCAGGTAAATGTATCCATATCTCGAGTAATCATCTACAAAAGAGACAAAATACTCGAATCCACCTCTAGCTTGGATAGACATAGGACCACACAAATCAGAATGAACCAATTCTAACACATCTTTGGCTTTATACCCCTTGGCCTTAAAAGGCCTCTTGGTCATCTTACCCTCTAAGCAAGATTCACAGGTTGGGAGATCCTCCACCACTAATGAACCCAAAGGTCCATCAGCTATCAACCTTTGAATTCTGCTTAGATTAATGTGACCAAGACGAAGATGCCAAAGATATGTTTGGTTCATCTTCGAAGGTTCTTTTCTCTTATTGGAATTAGAAGATGAGTTATTAACTTCAATTTGCATCGTGGGAGGTTTTGGTTCAAGTGTGTACAAATTTCCTATCAATGCACCCGAACAGATAATGTCCCTATCCCTTCTTATAACAACTCTGTCATTAAAAGAAATAGAATATCCATCTATAAACAATTTAGAAACTGAAATTAAATTCTTTCTAAATAAGGGTACATAAAGGCAATTCTTAAGAACCAAAAGTTTATTTTTCTCAAAAGAAAATGAACAAATACCGCCACCTTCGTGGCATTGCCCAAGTACACGGTAATCTCCCCTTCAGCCAGTCGTCTGGTTTCCTGGAACCCCTGCAAAGTATTGCAGACATGATCAGTGGCTCCCGTATCTACACACCAGGTGCCGATAGATAACACCGCTAAACATGTTTCAACGACTAGACCAAAAGATATACCTTTGTTCTTGTGGTTGGGGCAGTCCTTCTTCTAGTGTCCAATCTGCTTACAAGTGAAGCACTTGCCTTTCGGCTTCTTCACTCCTCCCTGAGTACCTCCCACCTCCTTCGCCCCGGTTTGTTTCTTTTTTCTTCTTGCCTTTCAACTTAGAAGTAGAAACCTTTTGGGTCACCACGGCATGCGCCTGAGCACTCTAATGAAATAGTCCCTTTGCTGCCTGGAGTTCTGTCAGAAGTTCCGCCAATGAATACAACCTCTTGTTCATGTTGTGGTTCAGGCGAAACTGATCAAAACTCCTAGGTAGAGACTGGAGTATGATATCGACCTGGGTTTCCCCATCGATCTCATCTCCTAGGACCTCCAGCTCATTCAGATGAACCATCATCTTGAGAACATGATCCCTCACGGGTGTTTCCTCGATCATGGTGGTCATCATCAAGTTTCTCATGGCCTCTTGCCTCGCAGCCCGATTCTGGTGTCCGAAAAGCTCCTTGAGATTGAGCATCATATCATAAGCAGTGGACATGGTTGATGCTAATGTTGCAGTACATTTGACATAGATGCCAAAATATAACACCGTGCCATCTCATCGGCCTTGATCCACTTCTTATAACTCTCTCTCTCCTTTTCCCTAGAATTATCTGTAGGCTTGGGAGGGCACTCTTCGAGGAGTACATATTTGTATTCCTCAGCAGTCAAGACAATGTCTAGATCCTCTTCCAATCTACATAGTTGGGTCCAGTAAGTTTGTTCTCTTTTAGTATCACAGCAAGTGGGTTGAAAGTCATTTTGAAAGAAAACCTAAGAATAACATAAATCAAAACATTAGATTTCAAAAAATTATTGATTCCTCAAACAATAAAATTTTAAAATCAACAAACACCTCAAAACACCGAGAATATCGTATGCCACGATAGTGTGGACGTATACGAATTCTACATTTGTAAGAGGAGGTTTTACCCATTAATTTTACTATCTTGTCAACCAAACTTTTTGACAAGTAAAATTAATAGTTGTTTCCTCTTTGGTCCTACAAATAAAAGCAGTGACTCCGATGGGGAGGATACTTATATTTGTATCTAAGTATTCACCATTACTCGGTACTAAGGTAATTATCTCTGGTTATGTGCCTTACGATGGGAAAGTACACACGCTCCTTAATAATTTTCTATAACCATATTCGACGTTGTGATCCGCAAACAAACTCATCCGATGGGTAGGAAGACACTCAGAGCCAACGCGCAAGTTTGTTTGCATCACTTGTCAAATCGTAATGGAGGCCGTGGGAATTTTAAAAATATTCCCTCTCCCACTTAGTAATTTGAAATTGAGGAATTTTCCTAGCCTACGACATGCATATTAAACAAAAAGCAATAAATATGAGAAATAAAATTATTTTCCAACTATTATGGCTTTTGTCTTCAATATGTCTCCCGTCGCATCACCATCTCGTCCGCTTCTCCTATGCCATGTACAAGCCATCCGGAGATCCGAGTCGAGACTAAAACCTATTTTAATTTACATCCATCGATCCTATACTCCACGAAGGAGTGTACATGAAATCTAGATCGAAAGTAAACTAAAATAAAGAGTGGCTAAACAATGCCATATCTAATTTATAAAAAATCAAATACTAGCCTCGTCAACCCTGAGGATTCAACAAAATATATATTTACACACATACAATCATATACACACATATGACCATAATAGTCGGATCTTATGCCTACAACCAAAGAGTTAAACTACGCATATCCTACTATTATCTGGCACATATAATATATAAAAAAGTGCATAAAAATTAACCGAATCCTAAACACACAAAACCGGAAACATTGGCTTTGATACCAATTGAAGGGTTTTGCTTATCGAGTCCGTGAGGGGAAACTTCGCTTCTCTCTTCACCTCGGTTGCTTGATCATGACAATCCCTTCTATGTCCCCGGATTAAAAAAAATTAATCCTAGACAAAAGGGATTTCCAAAGCAACCAAGTCATCGTCGTGCTATTCGTTTAGAGAGGTCACTTGAACAAACTAGTTGTTCAAGCGACCATCCTCTATTCTACGAGTTGCCGCGGAATAGACGATGTCCGGATCGCCGGTTTTCGTGTTTATGCTCGGAATCCAAGTATTATTTAGCCATTTACAGATTTATGACATGCTTATAATTGAAAACCAAAAACAAGCAAGAAACAAAAGAGAAAAGAGAATAGATATACCTCTTGATCTTCTAATGTATGACCTTCCTCCTTTTGGACGTCGTGTGGGCCACGATCTACCAAAAGTCGAAGCTCCTAGATCGCAAATATTCCTTCCTTGCTCTTCCAAAGCAAGAGGAAGAATAGAAACAAGGTTTTTCTCCTCCCTAAAACCAACCAACAAGGAGCACACAAACTCCTTGCCGCCGGACAACAAGAAGGATGAGAAGATGATGGAAAACAACAAAGACTCCAAGGGAAGCCCTATATCTTGTTTCCACCACCTAAGGAGAAGAGAGGAGGGGCTTTGGCCGCCGGCCAAGGGCTGGGAAAAGGCTGGAAGGGCTGCTAGACACCGACCAATGAAGGAGGAAGATGAAAGCAATCACCTTCCTTAATTGGTGCCGCCCTAGCTTCCAAACCCTAACCCTAATCCTATCTCAACTAGGATTCCTCTCCCTTGCCGCCCAAAAACCCTAGCTCTCTTGATTGTTGTTCACGCCAACTCCCATGGCCTCCTTTTATAGAGTTTAGGGATAAGCCTTGTTTTAATCTCCACCATTAGTTCTAGGGATTTAATCTCAACCGTCGGATCTAGAGATTTAATCTCAACCGTAGGATCTTAGAGATTTAATCTCTACCTTTGGATCTAGAGTTTTGTTTCTATCCATTGGATCTAAGCTTCATGAGGTATTAATAGGCTACAATAGGGACCGTGAGAAGGAGTTGGATCTTAGCCACCCAATGGATCAAGCCCACATAAAGTCCGATCCACTAATGATGATCCAATCCACTAAAGGATCATCATTGATCTACCTCACCAACCCCCATATGATAATATGAGCTCTATATATTATTTGTACATTTTCTCCCCGTGTTTAAGATCTCGAATGTCCGTCGATTAATTAATTTACTGACCATTAATTAATCAGCATCTAACTCATTGAGTAGTACCACTCAACCTTTTCATCATGTCGGATCAAGTCCACCTGCAGGGTTTACATGATGAACCTTATGAGCTCCTCAAGGGGACATCATCATCCTAATATATAGGACATGGTTTTCTCTTATAATCAATGACACACCATATAAATAATATCATCTCCCAACTTACCGAGCCTATCGATTTAATCTATAAATCTCGCCCATTGGTAAATCAAAGAGATGACTACTAAGTATATGTGCCCGTTATTATATCGGGATTAAGATCATGTACTAAATAATATCTGAGGTCCGATTCGATTATGTAGTCAGCAATAAATCGAATCACCTCTAAGTTGGTCCTGCTCAATACACACAAAGTGCACTAGTGTGATTCTATGGTCAAGACAAATCAATACCAAATCACACTACAACCATTCCGATGGTTTGTCCAAAGCCATCTCGGTTGTGAGCCTTTACTTATACTTTTCAAGGGGCCGATAACATGATCTCCCATGTGACACCACACACCATGTTGTCTACAATGTAAAGTATTAGACAATATTGCATAACTATAAAAATATGCAAACAATGATCATGTGATTCTTATTTCAAAATAAAGATGTTCATACAAAAGATAGACTTTTCAGTATACATCCCTACAATTTTTTGCAAGACAAAGAAGACGAAGGGAAAGGAGCAAGATACCTCCCGAAGAAGAAGAATCCAAATCGGAAGGTGAATCCAAATCGGAATCCGAAGAGGAGATGGAGGCCGAACTAGTCAATCTAGTTCAGATAATGATCAAAAAGAAAAGGGAGCAATTGAAGAGCAAGAAACCCCCACAAACATACTCATGCTTTGGGTGCAACAAGAAGGGGCACTTCAAGTCAGACTGCCCAAGAATGAAGCCGAGACACAAGCAACCAAAGCAAGCATTTCAAGTGATGTGGGAAGAAGAAAAAGACCAAGGCAACGACTTGGCTTTCATGGCAAAATCGGTAGAGTCCAAGTCTGAGTCCGAAGTCGACTGCGAATCCAACCCCGACTCTTACTTCGAGGACGAATTTGAGACAAGATTCAAAGTCGAGTCAAAAGAAAAGATTAAGGTAAGTCGTTCACTAATTACAAATTTGTAGCATGCTATTAAGTTGTTAAATAGGAAATTAACTAAGTCGGAGTATCTAGTTGAGTCGTTGCTTGAGGAGGTTGAAATCCTCAAGCAAGAGGCTACTCTAACCTCTTCAACTAGTCGAGTTCAAGAGGGAAACTCAACTCAAGTTGAAAAACTTGAGGAGGAGAATTCTCTCTTGAAAGGACAAGTTCAACAGCTCGAGGCTAGGTTGGAAAGGTTCACAATGGGATCCAAGAATCTTAACCGACTTCTTAGAACTCAAAGAGCCGTGTACAACAAAGTCGGACTCAGATTTAGGTCAACAACTACGAACAAACCTTACATGTCTATTGTGAATCGTAGTCATCAGAGAGTCCAAGCATGGGTCCCCAACATTTTTTCGAATTCGCATATAAGGACCAATAAGTATTGGATTCCCCAGGATCAAGTCCACTATGTGGATAGACCATATTGGTTCAATGGTCCAGGGGGAGCTAGTACTAAAATTGTATACCCGCTCTCTTAGTAAATTTTTGCATGATTAGTTTTTCTTTTGAATGGCTAGATAGGACCAATAGTTAGTCAACCTTGATAACATAGTATCAGGACACGACGAGATGATAGTACGTTAGGGAAACAAGGTATTATTGGGATGTATACTGAAAAGTCTATCTTTTGTATGAACATCTTTATTTTGAAATAAGAATCACATGATCATTGGTTGCATATTTATGGTGATGCATATTTTCTAATACATTACATTGTAGATAACATGGTGTGTGGTGTCACACGGGAGATTATGTTATCGGCTCTTTGTAACGTATAAGTAAAGGCTCACAACCGAGATGGCTTTGGACAAACCATCGGAATGGTTGTAGTGTGATTTGGTATTGGTTTGTCTTGACCATAGAATCACACTAGTGCACTTCGTGTGTATTGAGCAGGACCGACTTAGAGGTGATTCGATTTATTGCTAACTACATAATCGAATAGGACCTCAAATATCATTTTGTACATGCTCTTAATCCCGATATAATAACGGGCACATATACTTAGTAGTCATCTCTTTGATTTACCAATGGGCAAGATTTATAGATTAAATCGATAGGCTCGGTAAGTTGGGAGATGATATTGTTTATATGGTGTGCCGTTGATTATAGGAGGAAACTGTGTCCTATATATTAGAAATGATGATGTCCTCTTGAGGAGCTCATAAGGTTCACAATGTAAACCCTGCAGGTGGACTTGGTCCGGCATGATGAAAAGGTTGAGTGGTACTACTCATGGAGTTAGATGTTGATTAATTAATGGTCAGTAAATTAATTAATCGACGAACATTCGAGATCTTAAACACGGGTAGAAAATGTACATATAATATAGGATCCCATATTAACCTATGGGGGTTGGTGAGGTAGATCAATGATAAACCTTTAGTGGATTGGATTATCATTAATGGATCGGACTTTATGTGGGCTTGATCCATTGGGTGGCCAAGATCCAACTCCTCCTCATGGTCCCTATTGTAGCCTATTAACACCTCATGAAGCTTAGATCCAATGGCTAGAAACAAAACTCTAGATCCAAAGGTAGAGATTGAATCTCTAAGATCCGACGGTTGAGATTAAATCTCTAGATCCGACGGTTGAGATTAAATTCCTAGAACCAATGGTGGAGATTAAAACAAGGCTTATCCCTAAACTCTATAAAAGGAGGCTTAGGGTTGGCATGGACGACAATCAAGAGAAGCAAGGGTTTTGGAGCTTGGCGGCAAGAAGCAAGGGCTAGGGTTTTGGAGCCTGGTGGCACCAAATAAGGAAATAGTTTCCTTATCTCCTTCTTCTTCAATCTTGCCGGTGCCCAAACAGCTCCTTCCTCACCTTGGCCGGCGGCCAAAGCTTCCCTTTTCCTTCTCCTTGGTCTGTGGAAACAAGATTTAGGGCTTTCCCTTGGTGTCTTGGCCGGTTTCCACCCTAATCTCCTCTTCCCTCTTGGCCGACGACAAGCTCCAAACTTGGAGGTTGGTGGTTGGTTGAAAGAAGGAAACGAGCTTTGTTTCTATTCTTCCTCTTGCTCGGAACGAGCAAGGAAGGAAGATTGGTGATCTAGGAGCTTCAACTTTTGGTAGATCGTCGCCCACACGACGTCTGAAAGGAGGAAGGTTATACATTAGAAGATCGAGAGGTATATCGATTCTCTATTCTCTTTTGTAACATGTTTGTATTTGTATTTCAATTATGAACATGATATATTCATTTTGTGGCTAAATAATACTTGGATCCCGAACATAAACACAAAAGCCGGTGATCCGTACATCGTCTATTCCGCGGCTACTCGTAGAATAGAGGTTGATCGCTTGAACAACAAGTTTGTTCAAGTGACCTCTCTAAACGAATATCACGACGATGACAAGGTTGCTTGGGTTTTCCCTTTTGTCTAGGATTAAATTTTTTTAATCCGGGGACATCGATGGGATCACCATGAACAAGTGACCGAGTTGAAGTGGGAAGTGAAGTTTCCCCTCACGGATTGATCAAACCCAACAGGCTTGTGTATTCGAGCTAGATAAGACATATCTAGCTTGATGCACTTGGCTAAGTTGAACTTGCTAAAGCTACCTCACCATATCCTAAACTAGTTAGACTAGGAAGTAACCCTAAGTGACTTAAGTAAATATTTTCTTGAATTTGGCTTTGTCTAAGGAAGTTGTCATTGTTCCGATCAAAGAAGGCTCCTGTGCCTCGCCACGACTTGGAAGTCATTTTCTTGAAAAATCTATTTAATGATCTAAAGGTTAAATCAGAATCTAACCCAAGGTTGACTATCTTCAATCAAGTTAAAATCATCTCACAAAACATATAAGGTGAACATATTTTGAGACACATAGAATGGGTGAGATGTTAAGGATAATTGAAACATGAATAACATAACTCTTCGAAATGCTTTCAAAATTATAAGAATACTTATTTTCTTGATTGTTGCATTTAACATATAGTTATAATTTTGTTTGGCCAATACTAAGTATATAACTCTCAAGGCCAATTTTAGCGCCCCCTAAATCTTTTATACCTTATGTATTTGACTAAGGGGGAGAAAACTAACCTTCAGGGGTTTATTACAAACTTTTAAAGTATTTTTGAAAATGAACTTATGGTATTTTAAAATCAAAATGATGTTTCAAAAACTTATTTTACTAAAACTAGTCTTACAATTGTTGGTGCAGAGGGATATACCTCGAAGCAATCTAACTAAGTAGAGACGCATGCTTGGACTCATATTTGATTTCGTTCTTTAATAATTCTAGACGCATGCTATACTTATAATGTTTTCTTTAAAACCCCTATCTTATATATACAACCCCAACTTTTACTTTTTTGATTTAGGGCAAAAGGGACATAAGAGCGAAAGTTAAGGGAGAGGAACACAAATTTTTTAAATTTAAAGTATCTTTTTCAAAAAACACCTAGGGTTAAGGAGGAGGTAGCCTCAAGGGGGAGATTTTGAAAAAGCATTTAATCGTATTGTTTACTTTATTTTATACTTCAATTTTCCCCTTAACTTTGTGTTGGTTTTCCATAGATCAAAAAGGAGGAGATTGTTAGTGCAGGGGCACCAGATAATCAAA
Source organism: Wurfbainia villosa (assembly GCA_025175895.1). NCBI lineage: Eukaryota > Viridiplantae > Streptophyta > Magnoliopsida > Zingiberales > Zingiberaceae > Wurfbainia > Wurfbainia villosa. The sequence continues at coordinate 84,228,579 of CM046003.1, read as the reverse complement.
CTTAGGTTTTGATTATGGAAAAGGCTCAAAGTTAAAGAATTATCGTTATCTCATAAGCTACTGTTAAATGTGCAGAAGTGTTTAAGCTAAGCTGAAGGTCAACGACACCCAGAGAATCTCAAGTTGAGAAATCGTCGTGGTCGGGCGACACCGAAAGAACTTCAGATGGAGTCGAAGAACCCAGGTGAAGACTGGAAGCTAAGTGACAAGTTGCAAAGGACCGGAGGTAAGCATGAGTGCAGAGTAGTGGTGAGGTTGGGTCCTCTGTATGGGGATGACTTTAGGTGGCCATCCGACTAAGACTTCCAGTGGAAGGTCTAGGTCGTGATCGGACAGTAAGTAGCCATCAAATTTACCATTACTTGTGCTTTCGTTCTAACTCTTTCTTGCAGTTGAGAAACCAGTCCAATAGTAGACTGATGGCTATTGGCAGTTGACTGATCCGAGCATCAGTCGACTGCTGAGGGTGATCAGTCGATTGCTATTCAAACTGTCCAGCTCAATGAAGGTCAAGATAAGATCCCCTTATCTTAGGGTGAGGTGTCCCTTTAACCCAGATCTAGTTCTCAACGAGCTAGAGTTTAGAGGGCTATAAAAGAAGGGGGGTTTCACCCTTTGGGATCATCCAAATTGCTCTCCAAGTGCTCCCACAATGTCGCGCTGTCAATGACTACTCTACGCCGTTGAAACATTGCTACAACCTCGATGACACGCCATCATTTCAAGACTTTGTTTTCGTTAGTACCTTTAGTTGTCATGTTAATCCTTCCATTTTGTATTCGATCTTTTTGGTTTCCGAGCTTTTCATTGTAAAGAGGACAGGTGGTCTTGTGCCTCTACCTCAAGATTATCATTTATTGTATTCGTTGTCTCCTACCTCCATCGAGGTTGAGATCTATAGTGCATTGCCCTTCGTACAAGGTCTAGGATCGCAGGGCCTTGGAGTGGCAACCGTTAGGTTGTGAACCAAGTAAAAAAACAAAGTGTCCATTGTTGGTGCAATCGACCTAGATCACGATAGATCAGACTCGAGTTTGACTCAAACAGTTTTTTGATATTCAATAAAAACATATGACAATGTGGTTGTCATGAAAAAATCCAAGTCTTGTGTACTTGGCATGGAAAGTCCAAGTGGGAAACTTGGAAATGGGAAAGTCCAAGTCTCGGGTACTTGGCATGGAAAGTCCAACAAGAGTTGGCAAGGGAAGTCCAAGGGGTGATATTGGCGACGTAAAGTCCAAGGGTGGAGTCTTGGAAGCATAAGTCCAATGGTTGGCGACGTAAAGTCCAAGTGAAATCTTTGCAGCGTAAGCCTAATGTGCCTTGGCGGTGTAAACCGCATTAGCATGACAATAGCCGATGGAAGCACCTGAAGGCTAGCATATGGATGAACAAGTCATGGATGACTTAGAGGGATTCGATAGGTGCAAGGCTGACTGAGGTGGCTAGAAGGCTTAGGTCTAGGCTAAGGATGGTCTAGCAAGTATGAGGGCATCATACTTGGTGTAAACCTCATGTTTGAGGTTATCAGTTGACTGGGGCTTTGAACCAGTCAACTGGTCAAGTGTTTTAACACTTGGCAGCCGAGTTGACTTATATCAGTCGACTGTCGTGAGTCAACTAGGGTTCGACTGCAAAAAAATGCCCTAGCAGTCGACTGCCATAATTGGGCAGTCGACTGATGGCCTGAGCAGTCAACTGATCTAGAGATCAATCGACTGCTGGTCGGGTTTTTGGGGACAGAATGTTTCCTAGTCGACTATTAGGGTTTGACAGTCGAGTGATAACTCGATCAATCGACTGATAGTCTATCTGTTGGAACTTCTCGAACGTGGCTCATGCCGTTGTGAGACAACGGCTACAGGATCAATCGACTGCTAGGCGAAAATCAGCCCGAGTTGCTAGTTTAAAAGGAGCATGAAGGGAAGATTTTGACTAAGGTTTCTTGAGGAGTTTTGGGGCAATTTACTGCTGGAATTCAGGGTCTCCAAGTGCAACTCAAGCAACCAAACAAGCAAGCATCAAAAAGCTCATTTGTAAAGTTCTCTTTACATGGATTGTTGTATTCATACTTGTATTTTCTTGTTTTTATTGTATTACTTTGTGTAATCATTTGTACGAGGTTTCTCCACCTTTGACTTATTGTCAAGGAGTTTATTGGATTAGTGGTGTGTGTTTGCATCGCTAGGTCTTTTAGAGCCCAATCCGTGGAGTAGGAACCATACGGTTCTGAACCACATTACATCCTCACGTTGTGATTGTGTTTGTGTATTTTGTTTTTGTTATTATTATTATTCCGTTACGCGCTAACACAATTTGTAGAAACGAATGAATTCTGATCAACCGACGACAATCGCTATTCAACCCCGCTCTAGCGGGCGTATAGGTCCTAACAAGTGGTATCAGAGCTTGGAGCTCTTCTATGGACTAACAGCCTTGAGCAAAAGCACTAGAGGGCAAAATGGAGCTCAATGAGAGATTGGGTGATGACATCAAAATTCCACCTTCCTTCGACTGTGAAGACTTCGCATATTGGAAAAATAGATTGATGCATTTTCTGATGTGTGACTTTGACAATTGGATTAGTGTCTTAGTAGGTTTCGACACTCTAAAAGACGAAGAAGGAAGAAAAATCAAGAAGAAGAATTAGAGCCAAGACCAACTCCAATATCACAACATCAATAATAAGGTAATGGGTATATTGCTTAATGTAATTCCTAATGATATTTTGATCAAAATAGGAGATTGTAAATATGCCAAGGAGATATGAAATAAATTGGCAAAATTCCATGAAGAGCCTCACTCAATCCAAGAAGATAAGGAAGAGGAGGAAGAGAGCTCATTCTCATAAGCAAGTGAGGATTCGAAAGTCGAAGAGTTCTCGACATCCGAGGAGGAAGAAGAAGTGGAAGAATTGGAGGTTGAAAGGCCATCAACATCGAAGGAAGAGGTAGAAGTGGGAGAAACTTCAACCTCTAGGATTGAGGGGGAGGAGAGATCACCTTCCATACCGGAGCAAGAAGAAGAGCCTTCAACATTCGGTCAAGATGAAGAAGCTCAAAATCTGACCGCCATTGACCTAGGTAACTCAAGCAATTTTGGAAAAATTAAAAATCACATAAATTGCTTTGAGTGTAGGGAATAAGGGCATTATAAGAGTAAGTGCCCAAAGAAGGTCAAGAAATCTCCACCAGCGTCTAAAAGTCAAGAGAAAACTAAGGATGTCGGTGCCCCCACTAGAAAAATCAAGGAGCACATCATTTGCTTCAAGTACCAACAACCAGGGCATTTTAGGTGTTAATGCCCTAGGGAGAATAAAAAAAGCCAAGAAGGAGCATCACATGTAGGGGGAGCCTCTAAGGCAAACCCTAAGGTATATTTTAATGCACCTTCTAGTTCTAGGATCAAAAAGCATGCTTTTAATTCACTTGCAATTACTCATGAAAAACATGCTAGTAAAAATAGGTTTTATTGATTAGTAGCTAAAAATGTCAAGTTTAGGAATAAGGAGAAATTTGGGACTAATATCCCTAAAACAATTTTACCCAAGGACAAACCTAGATCAAACAATTCTAGACCTATCCTTCCTAAGGAGACCATTAGGAAGATAGAAGATCACCTAGGCATCAACCCTAAATGGACTAGACATATGCCTAGAAATAAGAATATCTCAAGAGTTAATGAAAAATCAAAAATTAATATATTAGAAAAGGAAAATCAAGTCTTAAGGTCAAGACTTTAGAAAATGGAAAAGACCCTTAGGAATATACAAGACCAAATTAAAGGGTAGGATCAAAAATTTAGGTCTAAGAGTCAAAACCTAGGTTTTATGAAGCAAGGTCCAACCAAGGGCAAGATTAAGGCCAAAAAGACCTATCACAATGTTCCATTCGATTATGGAACTCAAGTTAGGTCTAGAAAAACCAAGGTCAATAGGGAAGTCATCCCTAAGGTTGACCAAGGTAGATGCCTAGTGGTTAGGGTTTCAAGGAAACCCAGGGAAGCCATTAAGAAGGTCAAAGGGGGAGTTACGTCTAGAGTTGACCTAGGCAAGACCCAAATGACCAAGGCTTCAAAGCCTAGGAGGGTCATTAGGAGGGTATCTAGGGAGGTCATCCCTAAGAAATACCTAGTTAACCCATGGAGCTCCAATAGGTATTGGGTTCCTAGGAGCGTGATCGATTCACGCTAAATGGGTTAGGGAGTGCCAACTTTAATGGATGGGTAGTTAACCTAACCATGGTAAAGGTGACACTTTAGGTCATTTTCAAGCTTATGGGTACCTTGGAAATGTGTTTTTGATCATAATCCTAAAGAATTTTAGGATGTGCCAATATATTTGGAGAACTATGAAAAATCAATCAAATTGTCATAAATTAGGTTTAGAGGTCATAGTGTGTCATTTTTTGGTTTTGGTACACTTTAGGGATAATTGACAATATGGTAAAATGGATTTAACCTTAACAAATGACAATTAATATTAAAATTTAGGTATTATATACCTTTACATTTTATTTTCCATGTCTTGATTGCCATATACAATGTCATGACATCATATCTACTTTTAATTATATAATATGTCATAATCATGCTTAGGATTAAGGTTAAATGTCATGTATGCTTAGATTCCATTTTATGTCATGACATCATGATTATGAGCACATACTTATTTATATCATCATTAATGCCATAATCATTCATGCATTTATGAAAATTGATTTAAAGACTATAGCATGACTTGAAGTCCCATGTATAAGGGAATCAAGTAGTGTTGCCTTAGAAAAATAAATGAAACCCTAGATTAGGATGAACAAAACCCACATCTCACATTACATTGACATGTGTGTGTTTTTAAACAACCTAGACATATGTAAGATGTTAGGAAATGAGTTAAGTTCAAGGTGCATAGTTTTTGCATCTAGATGAACTCAAACTCAAACTCAAACTCAAGTTAAGTTCAAGGAGACATTGACCTCCTTGGGGGAACCTTTTTGATGTATGTCAAAAAGGGGGAGAATTAATGGAAGAAGTTATGGGAGAATTGGTAAGGAGTTTTGAGTTAGGAGGCCTAACTCAATGATTTGTTTGTTGTTTTTGTCAAACATCAAAAAGGGAGAGATTATTGGTGCAATCGGCCCAGGTCACGATTGACTAGACTCAAGTTTGACTTGAGCGGTGTTTTGATGTTCGACAAAAATGTATGATAATGTGATTGTCATGGGAAAGTCCAAGTCTTGTGTACTTGGCATGGAAAGTCCAAGTGGAACACTTGGCAATGGAAAAGTCCAAGTCTTGGATACTTGGCATGGAAAGTCCAACATGGGTTAGCAAGGGAAGTCCAAGGGGTGATATTGGCGGCGTAAAGTCCAAGGGTGGAGTCTTGGCAGCATAAGTCTAATAGTTAGCGGCGTAAAGTCCAAGCGGAGTCTTAGCAGTGTAAGCCTAATGTGCCTTGGCGGTGTAGACCGCATTAGCATAACAATAGCTGATGGAAGCACCTGAAGGCTAGCGTATGGATGAACAAGTCATGGATGACTTAGAGGGATCTGATAGGTGCAAGGCTGACAGGGGTAGCTAGAAGGCTTAAGTCTAGGTTAAGGGTGATCTACCAAGTATGAGGGCATCATACTTGGTGTAAACCTCATGTTTTAGGTTATTAGTTGACTGGGGCTTTGGACCAGTCAACTGGTTAAGTGTTTTGACACTTGGCAGCCGAGTTGACTTGTATCAGTCGACTGGGATTATTACTAGTCGACTGTCGTGAGTGAACTAGGGTTCGACTGTGGGAAAATAGCCTAGCAGTTGACTATCAGAATTGGGTAGTCGACTGATGGCCTAAGCAGTCGGCTGATCTGGAGATCAGTTGACTGTTGGTCGGGTTTTCGGGGACAGAATGTTTCCAAGTCGACTGTTAGGGTTTGATAGTCGAGTGATGACTCGATCAGTCGACTGATGGGTATGATCAGTCGACTGATGATCTATCCGTTGAAACTTATCCAACGTGGATCATGTCGTTGTGAGACAACGGCTACAAGATCAGTTGATTGATGGTTCCGATCAGTCGACTGCTAGGCGAAAATCAGCCCGAGTTGCAGGTTTAAAAGGAGCACGAAGGGAAGATTTTGGCTAAGGTTTCTTGAGAAGTCTTCGAGTGATTTGCTACTATAATTCAGGGTCTCCAAGTGCAACTCAAGCAACCAAACAAACAAGCATCAAAAAGCTCATTTGTAAAGTTCTCTTTACATAGATTGTCGTATTCATACTTGTATTTGCTTGTTTTTGTTGTATTACTTTATGTAATCATTTTTACGAGGTTTCCCCACCTCCGATGTGTTGTCGAGAAGGAGTTTATTGGATTAATGGTGTGTGTTTGCATCGCTAGGGCTTTTAGAGCCCAATTCGTGGAGTAGGAACCATACGGTTCCGAACCGCATTACATCCTCGCGTTGTGATTGTGTTTGTGCATTTTTTTGTTATTATTATTATTCCGTTGTGCGCTAACACGATTTGTAGAAACAAACGAATTCTGATCAACTGATGATAATCGCTATTCACCCTCCCCCCTCTAGCGGGCGCACAGGTCCTATCTTTTACTTTAAGCTTTAATTTCCGCTGCATTTATTACTCGAGAATTGTCTAAACGAAAAGAAGTTTTCAAGCTCGCTATTCACCTCCCCCCCTATCTTGCTTTCGATCCGACATCTTTTGTGAGGCCTATGAGGCATCTTCAATCTGTTATTAAGGATGGTGACGTGTACACAGAACTTCTAACAAATTTGTCCAGGGAATATTTTGTGAGGTCCCACATTGGTTGCCTTATTATTTTGTTCCCCAACTTGGCTTTATGTTAATTTCCTAAGTCATCTTTTCCCACCTCACACTTGGCCTTCTTCCTGAGCTGCTTCTTTCCAACTCAACATTCGACTTACACCTCGAGCTGCTTAACACCCTGCCTACCTCCCATGTCGCCATCCTCCCAATTCGGCTTTGCTCCTCGAGTTGCTACACTCCTGACTCGGCTCTACTTTCTGAGCTGCTACCCTTCTGACTCGGCTCTACTTTTCAAGTTGCTACCCTCTTGACTCGGCTTTACCTTCTGAGCTTCTACCCTCCTGACTCAACTTTACTTTCTTCCTCCCCTAGTCATATTATATCAGTATCATTAGCCACCCCCTCAAAATAGTCAAACTAATCATTTTTCCTGACGTTAGTAATGAGGATACCTTCCTACAATGCTTTTCCTTCTTGCTCGATGATGACTTAGATGATTTAACGCCCATTCCTGGGCTTCCTTTATTCTTAGGTCGTGATTACCACCTTTTCTATTTACTTAAACAGAATGGCATATCCAAATGTCTTACTAATGGTGTTAGGGCAATCAACCCATGTGATGTGGTTTTGATGTGTGTGGCAAAGGGTTTAAGTTAGGTTTGTTATAGATTTGATATGTGAGTTGAAGTCATGCAGGACTTAGTAATTCGCAAATGGATAATAGCATTGGCAAGATTCACCTCTCATGACTCGGTCCTTGAGTTGGTGAAAGATGCATTGCGGAAGCCGTGCGCTTGGTGCATCCGAGGGACCGCCGGACGAGAAGCATTGGAGTGAAGTCGAAGAAAGTAGACTTTAGGGCGAGACACGAAGGATGACGCTGCGAAGCTGTGCGTTTGGCGCATCCGAGGGATGTGGCAAGACGAAGAGAACTTCAAGGCGAGGGACTCAAAGGGAATGAGAGTGAGCGATTGTAACCCGAGATGGGGTAGCTCGTAGGTGAACCTTGGCTAAAAGGCTAAGTGTCAGATGTGAAAGTTTTGCCCAGAAGCTCTGATACCAATTGAAGGGTTTTGCTTATCGAGTCCATGAGGGGAAACTTCGCTTCCCACATCACCTCGGTTGCTTGATCATGGCGATCCCTTCTATGTCCCTGGATTAAAAAATTTAATCCTAGACAAAAGGGATTGCCAAAGCAACCAAGTCATCATCGTGCTATTCGTTTAGAGAGGTCACTTGAACAAACTCGTTGTTCAAGCAACCATCCTCTATTCTACGAGTAGCCGCGGAATAGACGATGTCCGGATCGCTGGCTTTTGTATTTATGATCGGGATCCAAGTATTATTTAGCCACAAACAGATTTATATCATGCTCATAATTGAAAAACAAATACAAACATGTAACATATAAAAATTAGAGAATCGATATACCTCTCGATCTTCTAATGTATGACCTTCCTCCTTTCGGACGTCGTGTGTGTGACGATCTACCAAAAGTCGAAGCTCCTAGATCGCAAATCTTCCTTCCTTGCTCTTCCAAAGCAAGAGGAAGAATAGAAACAAGGTTCTTCTCCTCTCTAAAACCAACAAACAAGGAATAAAAGAGATCCTTGCCGCCGACCAACTAGGAGGAGGAGTTTGTGGTGGAATCTGGCCAAGACACCAACGGAAGCCCTATATCTTGTTTCCACCACCTAAGGAGAAGGAGAAGAGAAGCTTTGGCCACCGGCCAAGGTTGGAAAGGGGCTGCAAAAGCTTGCTGGATGCCGACCAATGAAGGAATAAGAAGAAAAGAGAACCTTCCTTATTTGGTGCCGCCCAAGCCTCCACACCCTAACCCTAATCCTATCTCAACTAGGATTCCTTCTCTTACCGCCCAAAACCCTAGCTCTCTTGGATGATGTTCATGCCAACTCCCTTGCCCTCCTTTTATAGAGTTAGGGATAAGTCATGAATTAATCTCCTCCATTAGTTCTAGGGATTTAATCTCAACCGTCGGATCTAGAGATTTAATCTCAACCGTCGGATCTTAGAGATTTAATCTCTACCTATGGATCTTAGAATTTTGTTTCTATCCATTGGATCTAAGCTTTATGAGGTGTTAATAGGCTACATTAGGGACCATGAGGAGGAGTTGGATCTTGGCCACCCATGGATCAAGCCCACATAAAGTTCGATCCACTAATGATAATTCAATCCACTAAAGGATTATCATTGATCTACCTCACCAACCCCCATATGATAATATGAGCTCCATATATTATTTGTACATTTTCTCCCCGTGTTTAAGATTTCGAATGTTCGTCGATTAATTAATTTACTGACCATTTATTAATCAACATCTAACTCCTTGAGTAGTACCACTCAACCTTTTCATCATGCCGGACCAAGTCCACCTGCAAGGTTTACATGATGAACCTTATGAGCTCCTCAAGGGGACATCATCATCCAAATATATAGGACACGGTTTCCTCCTATAATCAACGACACACCATATAAATAATATCATCTCTCAACTTACCGAGCCTATCAATTTAATCTATAAATCTCGCCCATTGGTAAATCAAAGAGATGACTACTAAGTATATGTGCCCGTTATTATATCGGGATTAAGAGCATGTACAAAATAATATCTGAGGTCCGATTCGATTATGTAGTCAGCAATAAATCGAATCACCTCTAAGTCTGTCCTGCTCAATACACACAAAATGCACTAGTGTGATTCTATGGTCAAGACAAACCAATACCAAATCACACTACAACCATTCCGATGGTTTGTCCAAAGTCATCTCAGTTGTGAGCCTTTACTTATACTTTACAAGGAGCCGATAACATGATCTCCTGTGTGACACCGCACACCATGTTATCTACAATGTAATGTATTAGATAATATTGCATAACCATATAAATATGCAAACAATGATCATGAGATTCTTATTTCAAAATAAAGATTTTTATACAAAGGGTAGACTTTCCAGTATACATCCCTACAATCTCCCAATTATACTAAAAGACTATGTCGTCCTCATACTGCCATACATCTGATCTTCATTCCCTCCACATGCCCATCAAAAGCTCTCGCCGGAAGGGCCTTAGTGAAAGGATCTGCCAGGTTATCCTCCGATGCAATCTTGGCCACAACAACTTCTCCTCTCTTTACGATTTCTCGTATCAGGTGGTACTTGCGCTCTATGTGTTTACTAGCCTTATGGGCTCGTGGTTCCTTCGAGTTTGCAACTGTACCACTATTATTACAATAAATTGTGATAGTTCTGGGCAAACCAGGAATCACATCCAAGTCCATCATGAAGTTCCTGAGCCATACAACTTCTTTGGCCACTTCAGAGGCGGCCACATACTCAGCTTCCATGATAGAGTCCATCACGCATTTCTGCTGGACACTCCTCCATACAATGGCTCCACCTCCCAAAGTAAACACAAAACCTGAGGTAGACTTACTGTTATCCCTATCAGATTGGAAGTCAGAATCCGTGTAACCCACAGGGAGTAATTGTTTTGCCCGGTAAACCAGCATATAATCCCTAGTCCTTCTCAGGTACTTCAATATATGCTTTACCGCAGTCCAATGTCCTTGTCCTGGATTACTTTGATATCTGCTGACCATTCCCACGGCAAAGCAGATATCTGGTCTCGTACATAGCATCACATACATGAGGCTTCCTACTGCCGAAGCATAAGGAATCGCCTTCATCTCCTCTATCTCCTCAGATGATCTAGGACACATCTCCTTAGATAAAGGAACTCCATGCCTGAAAGGTAGAAAACCCTTCTTGTTGTTCTGCATGCTAAAATGATCCAAAATCGTGTCTATGTATGAAGCTTGGGATAAGCACAAAATCCTTTTCTTGCGATCCCTTATAACCTTGATCCCAAGGATGTGTCCCACCTCTCCCAAGTCCTTTATATCAAACTTTTTGGACAACCATACCCTTACATCCGATAACACCTTGATATTGTTGCCAATCAACAAAATGTAATCTATGTAAAATACAAGAAATACCACTATGTTTCCGTCACATCTCTTGTATACACAAGACTCATCCGAACTTTGAATAAATCCATAAGACTGGATCACCTCATCAAAGTGGATGTTCCAAGACCTCGAAGCTTGTTTCAATCCATAAATGGACCGATTAAGCTTAGATATAAGATGCTCTTTGCCCTTAGCTATAAAACCCTCTAGTTGCTTCATGTAGATGTTTTCCTCAAGACTTCCATTAAGGAAAGCTGTCTTGACATCCATCTGCCACACCTCATAATCCATATGAGCTGCTATGCATAAGAGAATCCTGATAGACTTAAGCATGGCTACCGGCGAAAAGGTCTTCTCATAATCGATACCCTCTTTCTGAGTATACCCCTTCGCAACAAGCCTCGCTTTGAAGGTCTCAACCTTCCCATCTATTCCTCTCTTTCTCTTGTAGATCCACTTGCATCCAATGGTTTTTACACCATCGGGTAGTTCTACTAACTCCCAGACCTGATTTGAATCCATAGATTCAATCTCAGCATTCATTGTACTTTGCCAAGATACTGTATCTTTATCTTGGATTGCCTCGTCATATGTTCAAGGATCAGGTTCATGTTTGCCAGGGACCAAATCAAAAGATTCTCCCAAGAACATGAATCTATCAGGCTGTCTCACAACCCTCCCACTACGATGAGGTATCACCTGTGTATCCTCTGTGACACGTGGTGCAGTGACATGTGGTATATCCTCTTGTACCGGCGGTACTAAAGAAGTGACTTCCCCTTTTAACTCCTCCAGAACAATTTTACTCTTGGGCTTGTGGCTCATCACATAGTCTTCCACTAGAAATCTGGCGTTCATGCTAACGATTACCCTCTGATCTCTAGGATTATAAAACAAGCCACCCTTCATTCCTCTAGGATAGCCAATGAACAAGCGTACTTTTGTACGAGGTTCCAACTTACCAGCATCTGCCTTCAGCACATGTGCTAGACTCTCCCATATCTGAATATGTCTTAGACTAGGCTTTCGCCCAGTCCACAACTCTGTGGGAGTAGAAGGCACTGATTTAGATGGAACCAAGTTCAGAATGTACACCGCTGTATCTAGAGTATATTCCCAGAACGAATCTGGCAAGTCAGAATAACTCATCATCGATCTAATCATCTCCATAAGAGTCCTATTCCTTCACTCTGCTACACCGTCTTGCTGGGGTGTGCCAGGTGCAGTCAATTGGGATTGAATCCCAGCCTCTGATAAGTAGTTTCTAAACTCTCCGAAGAGGTACTCACAACCACTATCAGATCGTAGTGTCTTGATACTTTTACCTTGATGTTTCTCCACATCAGCCTTGAATTCTTTGAATTTGTCAAAGCATTCAGACTTCCAGCGCATCAGGTAAATGTATCCATATCTTGAGTAATCGTCTATAAAAGAGACGAAATACTCAAAACCACCTCTAGCCTGGATAGACATAGGACTACACAAATCAGAATGAACAAATTCTAACACATCTTTGGCTCTATACCCCTTGGCCTTAAAAGGCCTCCTGGTCATCTTACCCTCCAAGCAAGATTCACAGGTTGGGAGATCCTCCACCACTAATGAACCCAAAGGTCCATCAGCTATCAACCTTTGAATTCTGCTTAGGTTAATGTGACCAAACCTAAGATGCCAAAGTTATGTTTGGTTCATCTTCGAATGTTCTTTTCTCTTATTGGAATTAGAAGATGAGTTATTAACTTCAATTTGCATCGTGGGAGGTTTTGGTTCAAGTGTGTACAAATTTCCTATCAATGCACCCGAACAGATAATGTCCCTATTCCTTCTTATAACAACTCTGTCATTAAAAGAAATAGAATATCCATCCATAAATAATTTAGAAACTGAAATTAAATTCTTTCTAAACAAGGGTACATAAAGGCAATTCTTATGAACAAAAAGTTTATTTTTCTCAAAAGATAAATGAACATCTCCCACTGCAACAGCCGCAACCTTCGTGGCATCGCCCAAGTACACGGTAATCTCCCCCTCAGCCAGTCGTCTGGTTTTCTGGAACCCCTGTAAAGTATTGCAGACATGATCAGTGGCTCCCGTATCTACACACCAGGTGCCGGTAGATATTACCGCTAAACATGTTTCAACGACTAGACCAAAAGATATACCTTTGTTCTTTCGGTTGGGGCAATCCTTCTTCCAATGTCCAGTCTGCTTACAAGTGAAGCACTTGCCTTTCGGCTTCTTCACTCCTCCCTGAGTACCTCCCACTGCCTTCGCCCCGGTTTGTTTCTTCTTCTTCTTGCCATTCGGCTTAGAAGTAGAAACCTTCTGGGTCACCACGGCATGCGCCTGAGCACTCTGACGAAATAGTCCCTCTTCCGCCTGGAGTTCTGTCAGAAGTTCTGCCAACGAATACAACCTCTTGTTCATGTTGTAGTTCAGGCAAAACTGCTCAAAACTCTTAGGTAGAGACTGGAGTATGATATCAACCTGGGTTTCCCCATCGATTTCATCTTCTAGGACCTCCTGCTCATTCAAATGAGCCATCATCTTGAGAACATGATCCCTTACGGGTATTCTCTTGATCATAGAGGTCATCATCAAGTTTCTCATGGCTTCTTGCCTCGCAGCCCAATTCTGGTGTCCAAAAAGTTCCTTGAGATTGAGCATCATATCATAAGCAGTGGGCATGGCTTGATGGTGATGTTGCAGTACATTTGACATAGATGCCAAAATGTAACATCGCGCCATCTCATCGGCCTTGACCCACTTCTTATAGCTCTCTCTCTTCTTTTCTCCAGAATCATCTGCAGGCTTGGGAGGGCACTCTTCGAGGAGTACATATTTGTATTCCTCAGTAGTCAAGACAATGTCTATATTCCTCTTCCAATCTACATAGTTGGGTCCAGTAAGTTTGTTCTCTTTCAGTATCACAGCAAGTGGGTTGAAAGTCATTTTGAAAGAAAACCTAAGAATCATATAAATCAAAACATTAGATTTCAAAAAATTATTGATTCCTCAAACAATAAAATTTTAAAATCAACCAACACCTCAAAACAACGAGAATATCGTATGCCACGATTGTGTGGACGTATACGAATTCTACATTTGTAAGAAGAGGTTTTACCCATTAATTTTACTATCTTGTCAACCTAACTTTTTGACAAGTAAAATTAATAGTTGGTTCCTCTTTGTCCCTACAAATAAAAGCAGTAACTCTGATGGGGAGGATACTTATATTTTTATCTAAGTGTTCACCATTACTCGGTACCAAGGTAATTATCTCGGGTTATGTGCCTTACGATGGGCAAGTACACACACTCCTTAATAATTTCCTATAACCATATTCGACCTTGTGATCTGCAAACAAACTCATCCGATGGGAAGGAAGGCACTCAGAGCTGACGCGCAAGTTTGTTTGCATCACTTGTCAAATCGTAATGGAGGTCGTGGGAATTTAAAAAAAAATCCCTCTCCCACTTAGTAATTTGAAATTGAGGAATTTTCCTAGCCTACGACATGCATATCAAATAAAAAGCAATAAATATGAAAAATAAATTATTTTCCAACTATTATGGCTTTTGTCTTCAATATGTCTCCCGTCGCAACGCTATTTCGTCTGCTCCTCCTATGCCATGTACAAGCCATCCGGAGATCCGAGTCGAGACTAAAACCTATTTTAATTTACATCCATCGATCCTATACTCCACGAGGGAGTGTAAATGAAATCTAGATCAAAAGTAAACTAAAATAAAGAGTGGCTAAACAATGTCGTATCTAATTTACAAAAATTAAATACTAGCCTCGTCAACCCCTAGGATTCAACAAAATAAATATTTACACACATACAATCACATACACACATATGACCATAATAGTCGGATCTTATGCTTGCAACCAAAGAGTTAAACTACGCATATCCTACTATTATCTGACACATATAATATATGAAAAAGTGCATAAAAATTAACCGAATCCAAAACACACAAAATCGGAAACCTTGGCTCTGATACCAATTGAAAGTTTTGCCTGGAAGCTCTGATACCAATTGAAGGGTTTTGCTTATCGAGTCCGTGAAGGGAAACTTCGCTTCCCACTTCACCTTGGTTGCTTGATCATGGAGATCCCTTCTATGTCCCCAGATTAAAAAATTTAATCCTAGACAAAAGGGATTGCCAAAGCAACCAAGTCATCGTCGTACTATTCGTTTAGAGAGGTCACTTGAACAAACTCGTTGTTCAAGCAACCATCCTCTATTCTACGAGTAGCCATGGAATAGACGATGTCCGGATCGCCGACTTTTGTATTTATGATCGGGATCCAAGTATTATTTATTCACAAACATATTTATATCATGCTCATAATTAAAAAACAAATACAAACATGAAACGTATAAAAATTAGAGAATCGATATACCTCTCAATCATCTAATGTATGACCTTCCTCCTTTCGGACGTCATGTGGGCGACGATCTACCAAAAGTCGAAGCTCCTAGATCACAAATCTTCCTTTTCTTGCTCTTCCAAAGCAAGAGGAAGAATAGAAACAAGGTTCTTCTCCTCCCTAAAACAAACAAACAAGGAACAAAAGAGATCCTTGCCGCCGGCCAACTAGGAGGAGGAGTTTGTGGTGGAATCCAGCCAAGACACCATGGAAAGGCCTATATCTTGTTTCCACCACCTAAGGAGAAGGAGAAGAGAAGCTTTTGCCACCGACCAAGGTTGGAAAGGGGCTAGAAAAGCTTGCTGGACGCCGGCTAATGAAGGAAGAAGAAGAAAAGAGAACCTTCCTTATTTGGTGTCGCCCTATCCTCCAAACCCTAACCCTAATCCTATCTCAACTAGGATTCCTTCTCTTGCTGCCCAAAACCCTAGCTCTCTTGGATGATGTTCACGCCAACTCCCTTTCCCTCCTTTTATAGAGTTAGGGATAAGTCATGAATTAATCTCCTCCATTGGTTCTAGGGATTTAATCTCAATCGTCAGATCTAGAGATTTAATCTCAACATTCGGATCTTAGAGATTTAATCTTTACCTATGGATCTTAGAATTTTGTTTCTATCCATTGGATCTAAGCTTCATGAGGTGTTAATAGGCTACATTAGGGACCATGAGGAGGAGTTGGATCTTGGCCACCCATGGATCAAGCCCACATAAAGTTTGATCCACTAATGATAATCCAATCCACTAAAGAATTATCATTGATCTACCTCACCAACCCCCATATGATAATATGAGCTCCATATATTATTTGTACATTTTCTTCCTGTGTTTAAGATCTCGAATGTCCGTCGATTAATTAATTTATTGACCATTAATTAATCAACATCTAACTCCTTGAGTAGTACCACTCAACCTTTTCATCATGCCGGACCAAGTCCACCTATAGGGTTTACATGATGAACCTTATGAGCTTCTCAAGGGGACATCATCATCCTAATATATAGGACACAGTTTCCTCCTATAATCAACGACACACCATATAAATAATATCATCTCCCAACTTACCGAGCCTATCGATTTAATCTATAAATCTCGCCCATTGGTAAATCAAAGAGATGACTACTAAGTATATGTGCCCATTATTATATCGGGATTAAGAGCATGTACAAAATGATATTTGAGGTCCGATTCGATTATATAGTCAGCAATAAATCGAATCACCTCTAAGTCGTTCCTTCTCAATACACACAAAGTGTACTAGTGTGATTCTATGGTCAAGACAAACCAATACCAAATCACACTACAACTGTAACGCCCATAAAATTCCTAGAAATTTTACAGAAATTTTTGGCTTGATGATCGTGGGCTTTATGTGGGCCTTTTCAAAAATAAAAGGAAATAAGCCAAAAAGGGGTGCAAGGCCTAGGAATTGAACCCCAAACCTCTAGAGATATCCAAGCCTTATAGATGCACCCACTAACCAGAAGCCCAATAGGATTATATGATTAAGGAAGAGGGGGAAACTATAGATAAGTGGGACTAGGAGTAAATGAAGAGGCATGGAAAAGAAAAGAGGAACTTCTCTTCCTCCCCCCTTTATAAAGAAGAGGGAAGGTTGGATTTGGTCACTTCCACTCTTTTTCTTCTTCTCCTCACCAAAATTCTAGCCCTTCTCCACCTTTGGCCGAAACCCCTCCAAGCAAGAAGCAAGGGCTAGGGTTTATGTTAGGTCATCTTCTTCACACTACAAGCAAAGCGAAGGATGTAAGTATCCCTCACCTGCATACGAGTAGTTCCGATTTCTATTTTTGAAAAACAAAAAAAAAAAGAAACCTATATTGTTATATTCGGCCAAAACTATGATTTAGGGTCTCCATGAAGTTATATGCCATGCTTTGAAACTATATGATGATGTTAGGGTTAAAAATGGATTAGGTCAAAAGTTAACCCTAGGAAAACCCTAAGAACCATTCGGCCAATATGGACTTTGGTGTTTTATTGAAGTTTTATAGCTTGTTTTACTTGTAAATAATGATGTTAACATGTTAGGGGGTTTAGGATAAAGATCTAACCCTAATACCCACTAAAGCCCATTCGGCCAAGCCATGATTTAGGGTTCAATGAAGCTCTATGCTATGTTGTTTATAACTAGATGATGATGTTAGGGGTTAAAGTGGATTAGGACAAAAGCTAACCCTAATGAACCCTAAAGACCTATTCGGCCAAACCCTACCTTTAGGGTTTCAATGAAGTTCCATGCCATGTTTTTGTAACTAGATGATGATGTTAGGGGTTAAAGTGGATTAGGACAAAAGCTAACCCTAATGAACCCTAAAGACCTATTCGGCCAAACCCTACCTTTAGGGTTTCAATGAAGTTCCATGCCATGTTTTTGTAACTAGATGATGATGTTAGGGGTTAAAGTGGATTAGGACAAAAGCTAACCCTAATGAACCCTAAAGACCTATTCGGCCAAATCCTACCTTTAGGGTTTCAATGAAGTTCCATGCCATGTTTTTGTAACTAGATGATGATGTTAGGGGTTAAAGTGGATTAGGACAAAAGCTAACCCTAATGAACCCTAAGAACCATTCGGCCAATATGGATCTTGGTGTTTTATTGAAGTTTTATAGCTTGTTTTACTTGTAAATAATGATGTTAACATGTTAGGGGGTTGAGGATAAAGATCTAAACCCTAAAAAGCCTTTAAGGGCCATTCGGCCACCTTTGGTCTTTTAAGTCACAATGAAGTTCATACCATAAAATTTATGGAATTTGTATGCCTATGTATGTTACTTGAATTAGGTTAAAGGTCTAAACCTTAAAAAGTCTATAAGGGCCATTCGGCCACCTTTGATCTCTTTAGGTTACAATGAAGTTCATACCATGAAGTATGCTATGCTATGTTAATGAAATAAGCTATGTTGTTATGAAATGAAGTATGCTATGCTATGTTAATGAAATGAAGCATGATGTGCATGAAATGAAGTATGCTATGCTATGTTAAGGAAATAAGCTATGTTGTTATGAAATGAAGTATGCTATGCTATGTTAATGAAATGAAGCATGATGTGTATGAAATGAAGTATGCTATGCTATGTTAATGAAATAAGCTATGTTGTTATGAAATGAAGTATGCTATGCTATGTGAGTGAAATGAAGCATGATGTGTTATGAAATGAAGTATGCTATGCCATGTTAAAGAAATAAGCTATGTTGTAAAATAAGCATATAAGTATTTTACTTTCTGCATGGCTTGTACCAAGACCTTAACAAGGTCCAAAGAAGGGATGGGCTCCTAAGATGCCCTAGGTCGATGGAATAAGACTCGGGCCTAGGATGGGCTTCTATGTATGATTGCCCCTAGGTCGATGGAATAAGATTCGGGCCTAGTACGGGATGGGCTCCAAGATGCCTTAGGTCGATGGAGTAAGACTCGGGCCTAGGATGGGCTTCTACGCTATGACGATTGCCCCTAGGTCGATGGAATAAGACTCGGGCCTAGGAACCTATTAGGTTCGAGACTTGCTACCTCGGGCCTATTTAGGGATGCGCGCTATGATAATGAAGAAGTGGTACAATGCCGGGCCCAAATATGTTGAGATCTATATTTACGTACCTAACATATATGTTTTCGAAAGCATCTTGCATATGTTTGCCTTAATGTTTAAGTTACATGTTATGTTAGATGATATGCCATGATTGATTAAGTCACATGTTATGTTAGATGATATGCCATAATGTTAAGTTACATGTTATGTTAGATGATATGCCATGATTGATTAAGTCACATGTTATGTTAGATGATATGCCATAATGTTAAGTTACATGTTATGTTAGATGATATGCCATAATGTTTAAGTTACGTGTTATGTTAGATGATATGCGTTAATGTTTAAGTTACCTGTTATGTTAGATGATATGTCATGATTTATAAGTTACATGTTATGTTCAATGGTACGCTATGATGTTAGGTTACTAAGTTACATATGATGCATATTATGCTGATTAAGTATATATATATATTTCATGTTATGCTGCTAAGTTAGGGATGATCCATGCTCTATTATCTCATGTTACTTAAGCTACAAGTTAAGTTGATGATGCCATGTATGTTACATGATATATTGATTATATGTTATAAATGCTACAAGTCATGATTAATGATGATGTATGGTTTTGTGAGTAGGACAGGATCTTACTAAGCCTATGTGCTTATAGTTTATTTTCCCTCGTACTGCAGATAAAGGTAAGGGATGGATAAACTAAAGGGAACAGCAGGAGGGGTCAATGTGTGTGGTAGTGGCATGGTGGAGAAGATCCGTTAAGTCTACTTATACATGTATTATCTATAATGATGATGTCTATGGATGTCTTTACTTATGTCTCCCTATGACGATGATGTTATGAACCTACTAAGCCTTAAGTATCTATATATATATGATGCATGCTTTATGTTGATAAGAAGAAGTAAAGAAGAAGTAAGAAGAAGTATCTATGCATGCTATGCTATGAAACATACTCTATGTTAAGAAGAAGTGTTAATGCATATTTATGTTTAAAAGAAAAAAAAAAGTATTTAGGTCTTAAGTCTTCATGTAGAAATAAGAAGTATATATATAAAGTCTTCCATTTGTATGAAATGTATGATGCAGTCACGTCACGCCAGCCTCTCCGGACATTTAGGGTCCCGGAAGGCGGGCGTGGAGTTAATATCGAGCGGATCTGCCTTTCCACTACACACACATCAAGCTCCAAATCCTGCTGCTCCAAGTAAGAATTCTATGTCTATACTCTAAATTTTGTTAATTTTGATCATGCATGATATGAAATATCTTTAGATTATTTAGTTCATGTATAATATAAAATGCCTCTAGCTTATTTATAAAATGCCTTTCCCTTATGCTTGATTCCTGTATGATAGGAAATGCTCCTAACTTAAACATGCACGAAAATATGTATGATACCCTTATGATTGTTCATGTATGATATAAAATACCTTAAGCTTAAACTATGCATGAGAACATGAATGATGCCTTAAGCTTAAAATGACTTTATGTTAGCTTTAGTCTAAGTACGTGTAGGACAATGAACGGGAACTTATACTAGTTTTACCTTAATGTATGAAGATAAACATGTCTGGAAGACGCAGTAGTAGAACTGATGAGCTAGTACCCCCGCATGACCTTACACACATAGTCACAGAACTCCAACGACAAGTTACAGAACAACAACAAGTAATAACTACCCTAATGAATCAGAAACCTATCGCCACCAAGCGGGCCCCCCCGATGGTTCGACAGAAGCTTACGATCCAGATTGGCAGACTAAAGCCGGAAAATTTCTCTGGTACTGGTGAACCATGGGATGCCCAAGCCTGGTTCAAGACGGTGGAAAGCATCGTGGAGCTACTGGACTGGCCCGAATGCGAGAAGATTAAGTGTGTATCATTCTGCCTGTCGGGAGATGCTCGGATGTGGTGGGAACGGGTTAAAACCAAGAGACAAGTAAATCAGATGAGATGGACAGATTTCGAGTACGAATTCTTCGAAGAATTCTTCCACATGAGGGTGACCAACAAGCATTACGACGAGTTCATCGGTTTCGACAAGGTGACCTATCGGTCGTGGCCGTGAAGAGATTCAACCGAGGTACTGCGCTGTGCCCAGAGTTGGTCAGCACGGAAAGAGAAAGGGTCAGACTCATGCTGAAGATGCTCCGACCAGAAATAGCTCTGAATGTGGCCGGCGGAGTTCATAGACCGCAGACCGCAGAGGAGCTGTTCAGTAGTGCCTTAATTACCGAGCATTACCTGAACAACATTAGTCAGCAGAAGAAAGCGCTGAGTAAAGGAACTTCAGGGACAGCTACAGGAGTTACTCGACAAGGGACTTATTCGCCCAAGTCGCTCTCCATGGGGAGCTCCAGTGCTGTTAGTGAAGAAGAAAGATGGGTCTATGCGCATGTGCATAGACTACCGAGCGCTGAACACTGTGACGATCAAGAACCGGTATCCTTTACCGCGGATTGATGACCTGTTCGACCAACTAAAAGGTGCCACCGTCTTCTCAAAGATTGACCTGAGGTCCGGCTATCATCAAGTAAAAGTAAAACCAGATGATATACCAAAGACGGCCTTCCGGACAAGGTATGGACATTACGAGTTCGTAGTTATGCCCTTCGGAGTAACGAATGCACCTGCCCTGTTCATGGATTTGATGAATCGGGTATTCTCGGCATTCCTCGACAAGTTTGTGATCGTCTTCATAGACGACATACTAATATATTCGAGAACCCCCGAGGAGCATGCAGAACACCTGAATGTGGTATTGCAGATTCTTCGGGAAAAACAGCTATTCGCAAAGTTCTCCAAATGCGAGTTCTGGCTTGAACAAGTATCATTTTTGGGTCACGTAATATCCAAGCACGGAGTGATGGTAGACCCAATAAAGATTGAAGCCGTGAGTAACTGGAACCGACCAAAGAATGCCAGTGAATCGAAGTTTTCTTGGGCTAGCAAGCTACTACCTGAAGTTTGTAGAGAACTTCTCCAGATTGCCGCCCCCTATGATCCTCACCGAAAGGACAAGAAATATGAGTGGGACTGGACACTGCGAGAGGAGTTTCACAGAGTTAAAAAGGAGACTCCAGCGCCCAATTCTTGCTCTTCCTGACAAGAACGAAGGCTTCGACGTATGCTGGACGCCCAAGTTGGGACTCGAGTCGCACTTATGCAGAATAGGCAAGGTCATTGCCTACGCCTCTAGGCAACTCAAGGAACACGAAAGGAATTATCCCACCCACGATTTAGAGCTAGCGGCCGTGGTCTTTGCTCTCAAAACATGGAGGCATTATCTCTATGGAGCTCAGTGTAGGATCTATACAGACCACCAGAGTCTGAAATATTTCTTCACACAGAAGGACCTGAACATGAGACAGTGCAGATGGCTCAAGCTAAATCGAGAATATGACTGTGAGATTCTTTACCATCCGGGAAAGCTAACAAGGTGGTGATGCACTTTCGGAAGAAGTCCTGCGCCACCTTGATGTCCCTCTCAGTGCTATCTCGACCCTTAGAAAAAGAGATTATGCGTTACGGGGTGGAAATCATCTCCGGACAGCTCTCGACCCTGACGATAGCACCAACGCTGTTCGATGATATACTAGAAAAGCAAGCCCGTGACCCAAGCCTTCAGAGGATCAAGCAAGAGGTCCTAGAGGGAAAGGACGACGGGTTTCGGATCTCTGATAATGGAGTACTCTACCTCAGGGATCGCTTGTGTATTCCCGACAATCCAGAATTGCGGGAGGAGATATTTGAGGAAGCTCACAAAACTCCTATCGATGCATCCTGGAACCACCAAGATGTACCAAGACCTTAAGCGAAAGTTGGTGGTTGGAATGAAAGAGATGTGGCTCGATATGTCGATTACTTGCACGACGCCAAAGGGTTAAGCGAGCACCAAAGACTGGAGGAACACTGCGGTAGATCCAGATTCCGGAATGGAAATGGGAGGACATTTCTATGGATTTCATCTCGGGATTGCCCAAGGCGACAAGCGGTTACGATGCTATATGGGTGATTGTGACATTGACTAAGTCCGCCCATTTCTTAGCAATCAAGATGACCTATTCGGAGACAGCGGCTCGATTATAGGCTAGGAAATTATCGGACTACATGGAATTCCTAAGACCATCATTTATCATGAGAGATGGTGGCTTTATCTCCCATTTAGAATGCGTTGAAGGCCTTAGGCACAAAGCTATTGTTGATCTTGCCTTCCATCCCAGAATGGACCAGACGCAGAAAGAGTAAATCAAATCTTGGAAGATATGTTAAGAGCTGCGCCTGGATTTCAAAGGTAGCCGTGTCGATACTTTTGTTTGGAGTCGCCTACAATAATAGCTACCAAGCTACTATCGGAATGGCACCTACGAGGCTCTATACGGGAGGAAATGTAGATCTCCCATATCTTTGATGCGAGGTGGTGAAAAGAAGAGGATGGGACTCGAGACGGATTTCATCGACGACACCACGAGCTATACTGGAACATCCGCGGAGGATTAAAGCGCCCAGCCGACAAAGAGCTATGCGGATAAGAGGCGTAGACCATTAGAATTCGAGGTTGGGGACCTAGTATTCCTCAAAGTGGCTCCCATGAAGGGAGTAATGAGGTTCGGAAGGAAGGGTAAAGCGAGTCCACGTTACGTGGGGACCGTATCCGATATCGAGGATCGCAATGTAGCCTTACAAGCTAGATTTGCCTCAAGAGATGTCGGCTATTCTGGCGTGTTCCATGTCTCTGTGCTCAAGAAATGCATTTCAGTCTGGACCAAGTGATCGAGCCACAAAGCAGTACAAGTTCAAGAGGACCTAAGTATTGAAAGTCGGCCTATCCAAATACTAGGCCAGGGAATCAAGAGGCTAAGGAACAAAGAGGTGCCCTTAGTAAAGGTCCTGTGGCGTAATCAATCTGCGAGGAAGCTACCCGGGAACGCGAGGAGGACATGAGGCGTAAGTACCATTAATTGTTCTAAGTTTCGAGGACTGAAACTTTTTAAAGGTATGAAGGATTGTAACGCTGTAAAATTCCTAGCAAATTTTACAAGAATTTTTGGCTTGATGATCGGGCTTTATGTGGGCCTTTTCAAAAATAAAAGAAATAAGCCAAAAGGGGTGCAAGGCCTAGGAATTGAACCCCAAACCTCTAGAGATAGCCAAGCCTTATAGATGCACCCACTAACCAAGCCCAATAGGATTATATGATTAAGGAAGAGGGAAACTATAGATAAGTGGGACTAGGAGTAAATGAAGAGGCATGGAAAAGAAAAGAGAAACTTCTCTTCCTCCCCTTTATAAAGAAGAGGGAAGGTTGGATTTGGTCACTTCTTTTTCTTCTTCTCCTCACCAAAATTCTAGCCCTTCTCCACCTTTGGCCGAAACCCCTCCAAGCAAGAAGCAAGGGCCAGGGTTTGTGTTAGGTCATCTTCTTCACACTACAAGCAAAGCGAAGGATGTAAGTATCCCTCACCTGCATACGAGTAGTTCCGATTTCTATTTTTGAAAAAGAAAAAAAAAAGAAACCTATATTGTTATATTCGGCCAAAACTATGATTTAGGGTCTCCATGAAGTTATATGCCATGCTTTGAAACTATATGATGATGTTAGGGTTAAAAATGGATTAGGTCAAAAGTTAACCCTAGGAAAACCCTAAGAACCATTCGGCCAATATGGACTTTGGTGTTTTATTGAAGTTTTATAGCTTGTTTTACTTGTAAATAATGATGTTAACATGTTTGGGGGTTTAGGATAAAGATCTAACCCTAATACCCACTAAAGCCCATTCGGCCAAGCCATGATTTAGGGTTCAATGAAGCTCTATGCTATGTTGTTTATAACTAGATGATGATGTTAGGGGTTAAAGTGGATTAGGACAAAAGCTAACCCTAATGAACCCTAAAGACCTATTCGGCCAAACCCTACCTTTAGGGTTTCAATGAAGTTCCATGCCATGTTTTTGTAACTAGATGATGATGTTAGGGGTTAAAGTGGATTAGGACAAAAGCTAACCCTAATGAACCCTAAAGACCTATTCGGCCAAACCCTACCTTTAGGGTTTCAATGAAGTTCCATGCCATGTTTTTGTAACTAGATGATGATGTTAGGGGTTAAAGTGGATTAGGACAAAAGCTAACCCTAATGAACCCTAAAGACCTATTCGGCCAAACCCTACCTTTAGGGTTTCAATGAAGTTCCATGCCATGTTTTTGTAACTAGATGATGATGTTAGGGGTTAAAGTGGATTAGGACAAAAGCTAACCCTAATGAACCCTAAGAACCATTCGGCCAATATGGATCTTGGTGTTTTATTGAAGTTTTATAGCTTGTTTTACTTGTAAATAATGATGTTAACATGTTAGGGGGTTGAGGATAAAGATCTAAACCCTAAAAAGCCTTTAAGGGCCATTCGGCCACCTTTGGTCCTTTAAGTCACAATGAAGTTCATACCATAAAATTTATGGAATTTGTATGCCTATGTATGTTACTTGAATTAGGTTAAAGGTCTAAACCCTAAAAAGCCTATAAGGGCCATTCGGCCACCTTTGATCTCTTTAGGTTACAATGAAGTTCATACCATGAAGTATGCTATGCTATGTTAATGAAATAAGCTATGTTGTTATGAAATGAAGTATGCTATGCTATGTTAATGAAATGAAGCATGATGTGCATGAAATGAAGTATGCTATGCTATGTTAAGGAAATAAGCTATGTTGTTATGAAATGAAGTATGCTATGCTATGTTAATGAAATGAAGCATGATGTGTATGAAATGAAGTATGCTATGCTATGTTAATGAAATAAGCTATGTTGTTATGAAATGAAGTATGCTATGCTATGTGAGTGAAATGAAGCATGATGTGTTATGAAATGAAGTATGCTATGCCATGTTAAAGAAATAAGCTATGTTGTAAAATAAGCATATAAGTATTTTACGCATGGTTTGTACCAAGACCTTAACAAGGTCCAAGAAGGATGGGCTCTAAGATGCCCTAGGTCGATGGAATAAGACTCGGGCCTAGGATGGGCTTCTATGTATGATTGCCCCTAGGTCGATGGAATAAGATTCGGCCTAGTACGGATGGGCTCCAAGATGCCTTAGGTCGATGGAGTAAGACTCGGCCTAGGATGGGCTTCTACGCTATGACGATTGCCCTAGGTCGATGGAATAAGACTCGGGCCTAGGAACCTATTAGGTTCGAGACTTGCTACCTCGGGCCTATTTAGGGATGCGCGCTATGATAATGAAGAAGTGGTACAATGCCGGGCCCAAATATGTTGAGATCTATATTTACGTACCTAACATATATGTTTTCGAAAGCATCTTGCATATGTTTGCCTTAATGTTTAAGTTACATGTTATGTTAGATGATATGCCATGATTGATTAAGTCACATGTTATGTTAGATGATATGCCATAATGTTAAGTTACATGTTATGTTAGATGATATGCCATGATTGATTAAGTCACATGTTATGTTAGATGATATGCCATAATGTTAAGTTAGATGATATGCCATAATGTTTAAGTTACGTGTTATGTTAGATGATATGCGTTAATGTTTAAGTTACCTGTTATGTTAGATGATATGTCATGATTTATAAGTTACATGTTATGTTCAATGGTACGCTATGATGTTAGGTTACTAAGTTACATATGATGCATATTATGCTGATTAAGTATATATATATATATTTCATGTTATGCTGCTAAGTTAGGGATGATCCATGCTCTATTATCTCATGTTACTTAAGCTACAAGTTAAGTTGATGATGCCATGTATGTTACATGATATATTGATTATATGTTATAAATGCTACAAGTCATGATTAATGATGATGTATGGTTTTGTGAGTAGGACAGGATCTTACTAAGCCTATGTGCTTATAGTTTATTTTCCCTCGTACTGCAGATAAAGGTAAGGGATGGATAAACTAAAGGGAACAGCAGGAGGGGTCAATGTGTGTGGTAGTGGCATGGTGGAGAAGATCCGTTAAGTCTACTTATACATGTATTATCTATAATGATGATGTCTATGGATGTCTTTACTTATGTCTCCCTATGACGATGATGTTATGAACCTACTAAGCCTTAAGTATCTATATATATATATGATGCATGCTTTATGTTGATAAGAAGAAGTAAAGAAGAAGTAAGAAGAAGTATCTATGCATGCTATGCTATGAAACATACTCTATGTTAAGAAGAAGTGTTAATGCATATTTATGTTTAAAAGAAAAAAAAAAGTATTTAGGTCTTAAGTCTTCCGCTGTAAGAAATAAGAAGTATATATATAAAGTCTTCCGCTGTATGAAATGTATGTACGGTCGCGTCACGCGCCGCCTCTCCGGACATTTAGGGTCCCGGAAGGGCGGGCGTGACAACAACCATTCCGATGGTTTGTCCAAAGCTATCTCGGTTGTGAGCCTTTACTTATACTTTACAAGGAGTCGATAACATGATCTTCTGTGTGACACCACACACCATGTTATCTACAATGTAATGTATTAGACAATATTGCATAACCATATAAATATGCAAACAATGATCATGTGATTCTTATTTTAAAATAAAGATGTTCATACAAAAGGTAGACTTTTCAGTATACATCCCTACAGGATGGTTTTTTCCGACACCAGTCGATTGCTATAGGTAGACGTCGATTGCTCCAAGTCGATTGAAGACTCGACTGATGTTTGAGTTAAAGTTCTTGCCGAACAATCGACTTAGAGCCGCAGATCGCCAAAGGGATCGATCGATGTCGAGGGTTTTGGCAGCACGAAGGTGAGTGATCGCATTGACCACTCGATTGATGGCTCCATTAGTCGACTGATGGGATAATCAGTCGACTGATGGGATGATCAATCGACTGATGTGGGAGCCGTTGGATGGAATCCAATGTGGAAGAAGCCCTTAGAGGGCAACGGCTACATCGACAGTCAACTAATCGGGGCATCAGTCGACTGCTGCTGACTTAACGGGAATAATGGACTCTTCCCTATAAGAAGAGGCCTTTGGACACTTGGGGAGGCTAATGCTTTATTCCTAAACATCCTCACAAGTGCCCAAATGAATTCTACTCTTCTTACTTGCATTTATTTCAATCCTATTGTAAGAAGAGAGATTGTAAGAAAGGTTACCTCCACCTAGCTTTGTGCAAAGGAGAGATTAGTGGAAAGCTTAAGGCATGATTCACCTTGGAACTAATCGGGTCGTGGACTAGCGACAAAGGTCGTGTACCACATTATATCAGTTTGTTAGCGCTTGTTCTTAATTGTCTTTATTGTTTATATTTCCGTTGCACTAATCATATTTGTAGATGGTCGAGAACGAGCGAATTTCACCGTACGATGAAAGTGGGCTATTCACCCCCCTCTAGTTGGCCATCGACAATCCAACAAGTGGTATGAGAGCCAAGGTTGCTTGTCACCGGACTCATTGCCACAACAAGCATGACAACTACAATGGCCTGCTCCAACATCCATCTGCCAAAGTTCGAGGGGAAATTTGCATGGTGGAAGAAGCGTATGGAGGTATTTTTTCAAATGGATTTCGATATCATGTTAATAATGGAATTCGATTTTGATATACCTAGGGATGAAGAGGGGGAGCCAATAGAAAAATCAAGGTGGACCAAGAAGCAAAGGGAGGAGCACCTTGAAAACTCAAAGGCCAAGCACCACCCTTTCAACGTGCTCCCCCAACAAGAAATAAACTGGATAGGAGAATGCTTTAGCACCAAGGAGATGTGGGAGAAGCTAGTGGAGCTTCATGAAGGCACATCCGAGGCCAAGTTAGCAAGAAGGGACCTCCTCCGCTCCCAACTCAACAATATCAAATTAGAAAAGGGAGAAAAGGTACTTTCTTTACATTCTCGATTCAAGGAAATCATAACCAGTTTATCAAGTGTAGGAGAGAAGCTATCGAACTGAGACATGATAATGAAGGCTATAGACACATTTCCCCGGTCTTCGAAGTGGAGCTTAATGGGGGACTCCTTCTACATCTCCAAAAATCTAGAGGTAAGTACTCTAGAAGAATTCTTTTCTACTATGGAATTGCATGAAACACGACTTGAAGGCATTGTAGAAGAACCAAGGAGTCAACCAAGGGGAGTGGCACTAATAGCAAATAAAGGAAAGAAAAAAATGCCTTCACCCTCCTCATCCGATGAAGATTCTTCCTCCTTCTCCATGGATAGCAATGAAGAGGCCTACAGGGTAAGGAAGGTAAGACATGCACTTAAAAATTTTAAATTTAACAAATCTAATGATAGGAGGAGAAGACCAAGAAGGAAGATCATCTGCTAAAATTTCCGAGGAGAGGGACACATAAGGGATGATTGTCCCCTCTTGAACAAGAGCAAAGAAGAAAGGAGGAAGAAAGAGGACAAGAAGAAAGGAAGCAAGAAGAAGGAGGATGAAAAGAAACCCAAGGAGAAAGGGAAGGCAAAGGCACACAAGGCCACATGGGATGATCCATCATCATCATCTGAAGAAGAAGAAGCCTTCACAAGCCTTGCCCTAAAGGCACTAGAAGACTTAGACTCCACCTCATCCTCCGAACAAGAAGCAAGCACAAGTGAGAATGAGAGCTCAAGTGTAGGGGGAGTTTCATCTTCATCCTCTTCGGAATCGGAGGAAGAAGACATGGAAACTATAGTAACGAATCTTTCCCCTAAGAAAATTGTTTCCATGATCTCTAGCCTTACTAGGGATTTATTTAGGGCTAAGAAAAAGAATAAATGCATGCTTGATCAAATTAAGGCCCTAGAAGAAAAACTAGAGAAGGCATGCTCACATAATGATTATATTCCTTTTAATGTTAGTGATGCATGTATGGATGAAAATAAGGCTTTAAGGGAAAACGTAGATTTCTTAACTAAAGTCTTAGAAAAGTTTACAATTGGCTCCAACACATTGAACATGATTATAGGGAGCCAAAGGGCTAGCTTTAATAAGAAAGACATACGATATAAGGGAAACAAAAATGAAAAGGCCTATCATTGCCTAATTGCTAGGGGTCAAGCCAAAAATAAAACAATAGCTAGAAAATGGATCTCTAAGGAATTTTTGGTGAACCCTATAGGAAAGAATTTGTATTGGGTTCCCAAATCCATCCTTAAGGGTTAGGAAAACCCTAGGTTAGTCAACCATAAGTAGACTTTATTCATATCATATTATATGGTTGACTTGTAAGGATGTGGGTCATAATTTTTGAATTAAGTGTTGGGTGATGAAAATGTGATCATAATATGGAATTATAATAATATTTGATTTTTGATCATGATATGCAATAATTGAAAATATTTGATCATGATTAATAATACATGTTTTTATGATCGTATTGGGTGTTTTAGGATGCATGATACTTAACCATGGGTAGAATGACACAAAATTTTGGTTAAGTATAAATACCTTTAGGTACATCTCACACTCACTATAGGCTACTTTGATTGAAAACATAGCATGGGTGAGATGATAGGATGATACAAATGGTCCACTAATGCTTATGACATTTAGATGGGTCATTAAGTATATCAATAGATTAATCATAGACCAACTATGGGGAAAGCAAATGTTTAATCAATGGACATATTGCCCATAGATCATAGTTGGATATTTTAAATGTTTTAAAACCATTTTATACTTTGCAAACAGTGAGTTCATGTTTTGAAAAGTTTCAAGGAAAAACTAGGCTTTAAAATGGATACAAACTTTAGATATTTTTGTAACTTTTGAGTTTTTGCCAAATTTTCAAAAATAAAATGAATTTTCATGAAAAATCATTTTTCACTAATAAAGGAACTCACTAGAAATATGTTCTTTAGATTTCATGATTTTTTGAATTTCCTAGAATTTTTAATTCATTTCTGAAGTTGGATTTCGAAAATTAGAATTTCTGAAACTTAGGTGCCAGTTGACTGAATCAGTGGATCAGTCGACTGATGTACTGTGCACGAGCACAGTAACCTGTTTTATTAGGTTTTGGGTTAGTTTTTGGTATTTTCTTCCATTTAGACTTGATGTCATGCGTGTATAACATTTATATAATGTTTTTGATGGTGTCAAAGTGGGAGAAATGATGAATTTAAGTTAATCATGCTAAGGGGAGAGTTAGCATGTCTTAAGGGGGAGTTGCATGTTTAAGGGGGAGTTTTTATACTCATGTTATTTACATGCTTTCTTGCCTTATGTTTTATGTAATTATTTTACCTAACTTAAACGGATTGCCACACATAAAAAAATGGGGAGATTGTTAGGGCAATCAACCCATGTGATGTGGTTTTGATGTGTGTGGCAAAGGGTTTAAGTTAGGTTTGTTATGGATTTGATATGTGCGTTGAAGTCATGCAAGACTTAGTAATTCGCACATGGATGATAGAATTGGCAAGATTCACCTCTCATGACTTGGTCCTTGAGTCGGTGAAAGATACATTGCGGAAGCCATGAGCTTGGTGCATCCGAGGGACTGCCGGACGAGGAGCATTGGAGTGAAGCCGAAGGAAGTCGACTTCAGGGTGAGACACGAAGGATGGTGCTGTGAATCCGTGCGCTTGGTGCATCCGAGGGACATGTTTGGACGAAGAGAACTTCAAGGCGAGGGACTCCAAGGGAATGAGAGTGAGCGATTGTAACATGGGACGGGGTAGCTCATAGGTGAAACTTGGCCAAACGGCTAAGTGTCAGATGGGTTTTCTCGACACCAGTCGACTGCTATAGGTAGCAATCAACTGCTCCAAGTTGATTGGAGACTCGACTAGTGTTCGAGTCAAAGTTACGGCGATCATTGCCGGCTCGTGGCGATCGACCTACCGCCAAGGATCGATCGATTGATGTCGAGGTTTGGGCATAGAAGCTCAGTGATCGCGTCGACCACTCAGCGGTGCTCCATCAATCGTGATGGGGACGATCGGTCGGTGATGTGAGCCGTTGATTGAATCCAACGCGTTGAAGAAGTTGTTAGAGGGATTGGGGCATCGATCATTCTCAATGGAAAGAATGACCTCGTCCCCATAAGAAGTAGCCTTTGGACACTTGGAAAGGCTAATGCTTTATTCCTAAACATCGTCACAAGTGCCCAAACGAATTCTACTCTTCTTACTTACATTTATTTCAATCCTATTGTAAGAAGAGAGATTGTAAGAAAGGTTACCTCCACCTAGCTTTGTGCAAAGGAGAGATTAGTGGAAAGCTTAAGGCGTGATTCACCTTGGAACGAATCGGGTCATGGACTAGTGGCAAGGGCCATGAACCACGTTATATCGGTTTGTTAGCGCTTGTTCTTAATTGTCTTTATTGTTTATATTTCCGTTGCGCTAATCATATTTGTAGACGATCGAGAACGAGTGAATTCCATCGTACGACGAAAGAGGGCTATTCACCCCCCTCTCCGGTAATCCTCTAAGGTGGAGGACGAAGGATTCGTCAAACGGTTGACGAATACCTCTCCGGAGAATCGAGTTTTGAGGACTCGGTTTTGGATCCGAATTTGGATTCGGATTGTGATCATCTCTCGATCACGTCGTCTTCAACACGAGGCTAGTAACCCGTACGAAGACGAAGCTCGTGGCTTAGCGAAGTCATCCCGAGGAGCTCGGCGTGGATACGGATAGAGACAATTCTTATGAGGATCGTTCCGGTTGATGCCGTTCCCGCTATACGTCATACGAAAGGTATAACGTAGATAAATTTCCTTTTATTGCAAATTTTAATTTACGGTTATGTCTTCACTTGTTGTAATATGCATGCGTGTGTTGTGTGTGTTGTAATAAATGTAGATTTATTATTTTTATTGCTTCCGCTGTGTTCATGTTTACGAAACGTGATCGAACACACACACGCCGCGGTGCCGGAAACCCAACAGTGGTATCAGAGCCCTAGTTGTGTTTCGACATAATCGTAAAATGGTTTTGCGATAGTCATAATGTATTTCTGGAAATTTTCTAAATTTTGGAAATTTAGAAGTATTTATGGAAAATTTTCAATTTTGGAAAGTCTAGAAGTATTTATGGAAATCTTCCACTTTTGGAAAGTTGGAAGTATTTATGGAAATATATATTATCCATAAATAAAATATTTGATTAGATTCTAGAAATTTGTTTCCTAATTTAATCATGATTTTATTTGGGAAATCAAATCTTAAAATATTTTATTTCCATAAGTAGTTTTAAAGATTTAGGAAATTGGTTTCCTAAATAGATTTTCCTTAATCAAATAATTCCATGAATAAAATATGTGATTAGATTTGGAAATTTGTTTCCTAATTTAATTATGATTTGATTTGGAGAATCAAATCTTAAACATATTTTATTTCCATAAATAGTTATGACATATAAGGAAATTATATACATGACATAATTGTATGTCATGTAATTGCATTAGATGCATAACATTATGCCATGCGTGTCGTGACATGTAGATGTATGTCATGTATGCCATGCCATGTAGATAATAGTTATTTGCATGCAAAGAGGATGAGACATAAAAACCCTTAATCAATATTAAAGCCTACACCTTCCATTAATATGGTTAGAACCAGAGTTCTGTTTCTTGTTTGGGTTGTTGGACTCTCTCCAAGCCCGGCTCGAACCTAAATATGTTCAAACCATGGAATAGTTTAATACTAATATGGTAAGAGTCAGAGGTCAATCGTTAGCTTTGGTTGTTGGACTCTCTCCAAGCTGGGCTAATTGGTTGAATGCGCTCTAACCATATTAAAACTATGTCCCGATTAATGGGTTGGCTTTAACGGAGCATCGGCTTGTTGGACTCTCTCAAGGTCGATGTAAAGGGAGGTGAAGTTGGGTGCTATGCATATGATGCATACTTGTTAATGTGTTAACAACCCGATGTATGTGTGAACATTCAATTAGTTGATAGCACATTGTGATAGTTGCATATCGTGATATGCAATC
The DNA here is from genome assembly GCA_025175895.1 of Wurfbainia villosa. NCBI lineage: Eukaryota > Viridiplantae > Streptophyta > Magnoliopsida > Zingiberales > Zingiberaceae > Wurfbainia > Wurfbainia villosa. The sequence goes on along the minus strand of CM046003.1, from coordinate 84,194,897 downwards.
GGTATAGTTGATACCTACCTATCGTAGTTATGAATGGCTTGTTGGACTCTCTCGGTTGTTCATAACTATGATGGATATCAACCATTCGGAGATGGACCTACGATCTCGAAGTGATTTTGGGGTTTTGAAATTGAAAAATGAATGGGATTTATAAATGTATATTGATGCATTTTAAAATCATCTTTCTCATATATGCTCGTTTGTATTTCTAAGTTAATATATTGATCATGATGTGTTTGAATTTGCGTTCCATTTTGGATTCAAATAAATTAGTAGTAGAACTTCTTGGACTAGCTTAGAAACTTGAGAATTATTCTCAAGGTGGAAAAGCTTGCGTATGTCCTCGAAGCGCCTCTTCCCACCCATCCTAGTGACAATGCAACTCTGGACCAATTGTTGGCCTATCAGAAATATGTAAGTGATTCTGAACAAATGAGTTGCATCATGCTAGCCATGATGGAACCCAAGCTACAGCGGCATGAGCATATGGATGCTCATATCGTAGTCCTTCATCTTTGTGAGTTGGTTGATGAGCAAGTGAGATTGAAGGTTCGAAGTCTCAGCTCCTCTTCACCTCTGAGATGCTAGGAGGTTCATCTGTGGTCTTGCTCGATATCTTTGAAGCTGTGGAGTCTTACGAGAAGCATGAAGCGAGGGGCGGTCTTTGATTAGTTGATTCCTCGAAGAAAGGTTCTAAGAGGAAGTCAAAGGAACAGTAGAAGGGAAAGAAGAGAAGGGCTAAGAAGGTAGAACTAGCACAAAAGGAAACTTGCCATCATTATGGCAAGGAGAGACATTTGCGAAGAAAGTGCAAGATTTATCTTGAGTCCATGAAGAAGGATAAGGCATCGGATGCCCCATCTTCTTCAGAAATCTTCTTTATTGATTGTCATTCTATTTCCTCAAACACTTGGGTATTTGATACTGGGTGTGGCTCACATATATGTAATGACATACATGGGCTAAGGAATAGAAGAAGACTCGTCAAGGGGAGAGTCAAATTTACGTGTTGGGAATGGAGCAACGGTTGCTGCACTCGCCATCGGAACGTATTTGTTGGAACTCCCTGTAGGACTTATCTTAGAACTGGACAATTGCTTTTATGTTCCTTCGTTGATAAAGAACATCATTTCTATTTCTTGTCTAAATAGAAATGGGTTCCATTTGACTTTTAGTAACAATTGTTGTTACATAACTTTGAATGGAGTTCTTTATGGGATTGGAACTTTAAGCAATGGTGTTTATACGTTGGACGTATCCAGTGACATTTGCAATATCGAAGCGAGCAACAAGCGTGCTCAAAAGGATAATCAAATAGACTCCTACATGTGGCATTGTCGTCTTGGCCATGTAAGCAAGAAACGCATGTCCGAATTACACCGATGTGGAATTCTGGAATCGTTTGAATTGGATTCATACGATACATGCGAATCATGCTTAAAAGGCAAGATGACTAAGTTACCTTTTACTCGAAAAGGTGAACGAGTGGGAGAGTTACTAGGTCTAATACATACTGATGTATGTGGACCTATGTCAACTCAAGCTTTAGGAGGCTATAGCTACTTCATTACCTTCACCGATGATCATTCACGGTTTGGGTATGTGTTCTTGATGAAACACAAAGTCTGAAGCCTTTGAAAGGTTCAAAGAATTTAGAAATGAAGTAGAGGAACAACATGACAAGAGTATTAAAATACTTCGATCGGATCGAGGTGGTGAATACTTGAGTCAAGAGTTTCTTGATTATCTAAGAGACAATGGTATATTGTCTCAATGGACTCCGCCATATACACCACAGCATAACGGTGTATCTGAGAGGCGTAACCGGACCTTGTTGGACATGGTCAGGTCAATGATGAATCATGCGACTCTTCCCAAGTCCTTTTGGGGTTATGCACTTCAGACAGCTGTTTACTTGTTAAACAGAATGCCTACCAAGGTAGTCTCAACTACTCCATATGAGATATGGAATAGTAAGAAACCTCATGTATCTTACTTGAAGATATGGGGTTGTCCTGCTTATGTGAAGCGGACTGTATCAGACAAATTGGATGCTAAGTCTGATAAATGTCTATTTATTGGATACCCTAAGGAAACAAGGGGTTACCAATTCTATCATCCTGTGGAACAAAAGGTGTTTGTTTCAAGGCATGCTGTGTTTCTAGAGAAAGAGTTTCTCTTGCAAGAAAACAGTGGGAGTGTCATCGAGCTTGAGGAGGCTCGAGAGACTCAAATAGACATTGATGAGATACCTAGTGAAGCACAACAGCCGACAACTCATAGTGATGAGCAATCGACTGGACCTATTGTAACACCACATCTTCGTAGATCTGGTAGAACACGCAATATTCCTGAGAGATATGAATTTCTCGTAAGTGAATCGAACGACGTGTTACTCATTGATGATGAGGAGCCTACCAGTTATGAAGAAGTGCTGACAAGTTCAGAAAGGGATAAGTGGCTTGGTGCCATGAAGTCGGAAATGGATTCCATGTATGAAAACCAAGTTTGGAACTTGGTTGACCCACCTGAAGGGATAAAGCCTAAAGGGTGCAAGTGGGTTTTCAAGAAGAAAACCGACATGGATGGTAATGTGATTACCTATAAGGCTAGATTGGTGGCGAAAGGATATCGTCAAAAACAAGGTGTTGATTATGACGAAACCTATTCGCCTGTAGCTATGCTTAAATCCATTCGGATGCTCCTGGCCATAGCGGCTCATTATGATTATGAGATATGGCAGATGGATGTGAAAACAACTTTCCTTAATGGAAACTTGCTCGAGGACGTGTATATGATACAGCCTGAGGGTTTCACATCGGTTGATAAAACCAAGGTATGCAAATTGCGACGGTCCATTTATGGATTGAAGCAAGCATCCAGGAGCTGGAATATCCGTTTTGATGAGACAATCAAAAGTTTGATTTCTCACAAAATCGAACCTTGTGCGTGTACAAGAAGGTTAGTGGGAGTGCGATCGTATTCCTAGTATTGTATGTCGATGACATATTACTTATAGGAAAGCGATGTTTCAATCTTCTGATCGATTGAAGGTTTGGTTATCCAAGACATTCTCCATGAAAGACCTGGGAGAAGCAACCTAGATCCTCGGGATTAAGATCTATAGAGATAGATCGAAACGGTTGCTTGGTCTTTCGCAGTCTACATATATAGACCGAGTGCTAAAGAGGTTTAGCATGTCGGAATCCAAGAAAGGTTTCTTACCCATCAGGCATGGGGTACACCTTTCGAAGTCTATGTGCGCCGAGAGGAGGATTTGCATGAGTAAGATTCCTATGCATCATAATAGGATCTATCATGTATGCTATGTTATGTACAAGGCCCGATGTATCGTATGCTCACGAGTGTCACGGCGGATACCGATCCGATCGAGAATGGATCATTGGGGCGACTGTTAAGATGATCCTTAAGTACTTGAGAAGAACTAAGGATGTGTTCCTAATATATGGAGAAGGGTACATGGTGATACGTGGGCATACGGATGCCAGCTCCAGACAGACAAGGATGATTCCATGTCTCGATGCAGTATGTATTCATCGGAATGGGCGCAATAAGTTGGAAAGGTTCCAAGCTTGACACTATAGCGGATTACGCCACTAAAGGCGAAATCGTTGCGACTTTAGGCGGCAAAGAGGCGGTTTGGATCGATAAGTTCATCTATGAACTTGATGTAGGTCTCATCGATGATCCAAACATGTGCTTCCGCTATCATCTTATCGGAGAGATCATCATGTAGAGCGAAATACAAATCGAGAAAATTCCCCTTTGAAAGGAACTTAGCGGATCCTTTGACTAAAGCATTACCTCAAAGTAAGTTTGAGGGTCATGTTAGAAACTTATGGTATTGAATACCAGTAGCGATTGGCATTAGGCCAAGTGGGAGTCTGTTAGTAATATATGAGAGATGTCCTAAGGCAATCGCCTTATGTATGAACCATTTATATGATAAATGAAGATTCACTATTTGAGTATACATGTTTCATGTATTTGATTGGATCTTAAACTCATTTACTGAATGTCCACGATGTGATTCACAACATGAGAGAATTTGTGATTGGATCACAACTAGTGAGTATATCTACATGTGTAATTGTGATGTATCGGAATTATCCCTAGTCGATGAATTGATGGATCTGGACACCATCGATTACATGAGACTATACGCAGGTATACTCCTTGGTGTATCAAGCGGTGATTCTCCTTTGACAGTGATGTCCGGAGTTAATCGTGGATGCTAGTTATGGTAACTAGTTCATTGAAGTGACCAGCCGTAAGACTTCATATGCTTCTCTGCATATATAGATATGTCAATGAAGTTCTTACTGTGGCTTAAGTGCGATGTTCCTTTGACTTACGGTATTCAAGTCATCTTGATCATGGAGACTTATGCTTTGACATCTTAAGCAAACATCTCTGAGGAGATGTGGACCCGGGATGATTGGGTATAAGTCGAAGTGATCGAAGGTGTTTGAATAGCCTATAAAGGATTCACCACTCCTTGCGAGGAGATGTATACCCATGGCCTCTCGTCGGATTGTTACTAAAGTCTTTGGCCAAAGCATTACATGTTTAGAGTAAGGTACTCTTCGATACATGTGGAGTAACTAGAATCCGTAGGACGAGGAAATGATACTTGGGCTAGGTGTGACGTAGTCAGCCTAGTGGGGACTGACATAATAGACCATGTCCTGAACCAAGTGGGTATAAGATGAGTGAAGGGAATGGGGCACGATTCATTCGAGCTACTGAAGGGTTTCAGAAATAGTTCTGGATCAACCGTTGATCTTTTCGGTTAATTGGGGATCATGATGTACTACTAGGTGCCACTCATGATCGTTCTATAATTAATGGTTAATTATAGACGGCCAACATAAACCGAGAACCTATTTGGTCACACGCACAACGAGTGTAATCCAAAGGATTTAAAACGAGCTTGAGAATGGGATTCTCAGACCGAGAGAAACTATGTTTGGTTGGACCAAACATAAGCGAGCATGAAATTGTTTCAGTCGCAATGGAAGCGTGGATGGGCTGTGTCTTATGAAGACATAATGGATGGACCAAAATGGTTTGGTTCTAATCCAATGGATGAGAATAAACCAAAGGGTTTGGTTTATTTTAAACGAATGAACCAAAAGTTGGTTCAGTTCGTTTTAACTTAAAATAAACCATCATGGTTTGGTTTATTTTAATTTATCTTAATGGAGCGGGTTAACGGGCTTTATGGATATGATCCATTAACCATTAAGAGAATTAGTTCTCTATAAAATAGGGCTTAAACCTAACCTAAACCCTAATGAAGTTTTGGCCGCCCAACCCTAGCCTCCTTTTGTTGTTGCCGCCCAACATGGTGTTGCCGCCAACTTCATGGAGCTGCTGCCACCTCCTTGCCGCCGGCATCCAAGCTTCAGCCGGCGATGCTCCGACCCTCCGTGATCTCTTGTGGGTTCGGTGATAAGGTGAGCTCCACATCTCCTTTGGCCGGCCTCTATTCCTCCACCAAAGCTGTCCAGTTTTCTGGACAGCTTGTTTCTTGTTGTCGGGCGTCGTTTGGGCGATGGTTAGTGCTCCGACAGCGGCTAACTTACCGGGATTTGATCTCGGTAATCCTCTGAGTGGAGGACGAAGGATTCGTCAAACGGTTGACGAATACCTCTCCGGAGAATCGAGTTTTGAGGACTCGGTTTTGGATCCGAATTTGGATTCGGATTGTGATCATCTCTCGATCACGTCGTCTTCAACACGAGGCTAGTAACCCGTACGAAGACGAAGCTCGTGGCTTAGCAAAGTCATCCCGAGGAGCTCAGCGTGGATACGGATAGAGACGATTCTTACGAGGATCGTTCCGGTTGATGCCGTTCCCGCTATACGTCATACGAAAGGTATAACGTAGATAAATTTCCTTTTATTGCAAATTTTAATTTACGGTTATGTCTACACTTGTTGTAATATGCATGCGTGTGTTGTGTGTGTTGTAATAAATGTAGATTTATTATTTTTATTGCTTCCGCTGTGTTCATGTTTACGAAACGTGATCGAACACACACACGCCGCGGTGCCGGAAACCCAACAGGCCACCGACGATCCAACAAATGGGTCCAACCCCTTTATCTTCTTAGATAGAGTGTTTTAACGCCTAAATTTCCGATGTTTCATACTTTTGCTACAACTTCCATCGTCCTCCCCGATTTTAAATTCCTCACCCTACTCGGTAACCTCTGCTAGCTGATGCTTCGCTCCAAGGAATTTTATTTAACATCAAGAAGTTCCTTCCCCTCTTTTAGTCGTCGCTTCTTCGTCCCAAGTAAGTGGTCTCTGTTTCCTTGTCATCCTCTACATATGGATCCTCCTTCTCAAACCCCTAGCAAATTTCCTTGGTTCGAAACCACTGATTACTCATATTTTGATGCATTAATTTGATTCATTCCTTAACATTTTAATCCACGAGTATGCTTAAATTGTCGTATTTTATTATGTTTTATGAAAGTGGTTCATTTTAGCGCTTTTAATGCAAATATATGCTAACTTAATGTCCTTGGCACTAATTATTGTATACTTTTATTTTGTAGGGCATTTAAGTGAAAATCGTAAAAAATACTATAGTGGTGGTACTATAGCAGCGGTATTGTAGCAGATTACAGTAGCTACAATGAAATCACTATAGCATGGTGAAAGAAGTCAGAATACTCCACGACACTATAGTAGTGCGGAAAGAGAGTAGAATCAAGCATGACCACCTCATGCCTTTTTGGCACGGTCGTGATATAACACTGTAGCAATATTGTAGCTACAATGAAATTACTATAGCAATAATGATTTTTTTTAGATTCGTACACTCTCGGACGTGTCTTTTTGGCACGACCGTGGTGCGGTGGTTGGCTCGTTTTGACAGCTATTATAGTGATTTTTAAGGGTTTTCTAGGGCATCTTCTCCACTCTTGAGCCCTAGCACACGCCATCATAGCCATTCACTGCCATTTCTTTATTAGATTCAACGAAGAACCACTCCATCGGAAGAATCCGACAATGTTCTCCACCTTCCAACCGACCATCATCTCCTCTTGTGGATTCACGGAGGAGTATTGCCTCGACGACATCATCCAAGCTTCACCGGATTCGGGAGAGCAAGGAGTCACCACCAAGCTTCCAGATTTGGAAGTTTGCATCATCTTTGCCATTCATTTCTCTCCGGAGACTCAATTGAGTTATGTCAAACATAGTCAAAGTATTCTATCCATTATTCGAGCAAATCTTAGTGGGATGATCATTTACTTCATTTTATTTCTTGTTACACTAACTTTATAGTCGTCAATTCCCTTACATTTGAAATTGGATGAATTTTCAGTTGTGTAGTTGTTTAGTTATTTTGCATTCAATGTGTTTGATGAATTGCTTCTTAGAATAGCCTTTACTTCAAGTACATTTAATTGTTAGTTGGTTGTTCGTGGATTTTGTTGCAGAATTTACCTTCATTAGTTTATTTCTATAATTCCTGTTATCTTATGTAGTTGCATAATCCTCAGATCCAAACCCCCATCCTATTAAGAAAAACCTTTACTCTTGAGCCAACTTTCACCGTTCCTTTCGTGGGAGACGAACCTGGGCATTCCGTGTGCTATTTTGGCATAGAGAGGGTTTGGTAATAAATTGATAGTAGTGATTCACCGTTATCAACCACCGCCACCCAAATAGATGTTCGCCATTACTTTTGCGATGTTAGGAAGATGTATATGGATAACAATGTCAAATGCTTCATCGCCTTACCTAACCATCGACCTCACCGTCCTCCCCCTCAACACTACTTCTTTTTCCTAGGTCAACTAGAAAATGGCCTCCGCCTTCCGGTACCACCTATTTATTTTTAACTCTTATACTTTTACAAAATAACTATAAACCAGTTAGCCCCCAATGCATTTTGAATTCTGGCAGGGACAGTCACTATTTCAAGCATCTAGGGCTTCCCTTATGCCCACTATTATTCCACAGTTTATTTCAATTAAAGTCCTCTGATGTTGGTGTATTTTACTTCGCTAGCCACCCCGACTACTAATTTCTCACAAATAAACCCTCATCACACAAGGGATAGAAAGAACTATACTTCCTTGTCCGGCTTCCTACCCCTCTACCTCTCTCGAAAACTTGGAGAACAGACCTCCCTGACTTACCCCCCTTCCACAAATGTCGGATGAAATGTCCTTTTTGTTGGGGATCCACGGAAGGCTAGAGGGGGGTGAATAGCCTCTTTTCGTTTCTACAAGAATGATTAGCGGAAGCAAAATGAATATAAACAAAATTAAGAAACTAAACACAAACGTTAACACAGAATGTTTAATGTGGTTTGAAGATTATGCTCCTACTCCACGGTGATCCGTAAGGTGGATCAAACCAGGAAAATCTTCCACTAAAACTTTCTTTTACAAAGCACTCCTCTTCTTACAAATGATAGAGATGAAGATTAGAGAAGAGGAGGATTGAAAACACTAGAAGGCTTAAGAAGACGTGGGGAGCTTGAGAGTATTGTTAGGAATGAAAGCACTAGCCCTCTCAAGCACCCCAAGGTCCCTTTTTATAGAGCAAGGGCTGATTTTCTCATTGAGCCTACAACAAATGACTGGTGAACACCATCAGTCGACTGCTATCACTATTACCTAAATCCAATGGCTTATGATGAAACCAAATTGCAAACATCATGGCTCAACATCTAGTTGACTAGTCGACTACCATAATCAACAGTTCGAATGGTGTCTCCGTAGCTGATTGATGAGTCGGCTACCAACCTTTCTGTGCTCGTTGAAGTCAACTGCCATAATGGAAGTCGACTGCCAGCTTATGTTTGGCAGTTTAATCCGTAGTCGACTATTAGCAGTCGACTGCCAGCTTATGTTCAACCGTTTGGTCCTAGTCGACTACCTTCAGTTTGACTAGGGAATAACCCCAGTCGACTGCCAACGTCTTCTGAACTTCGAGTGCTGAACACTTGAGACCAGTTCGACTATCACAATATGTCAGTCGACTGGCATACCTCAAGTATGACTAATTCATACTTGAAACCATACCCTAAACTTAGACTCAACCTTCTAGCTTCTCTATCAGCCTTGTGCCTTCAAGATTCCTCCGAGTCCACGACTCCATCCTTGCGATTGCCTTCAAAAGCTTCCTTCGGTTTCGTCATGCTTTAGGCTTCTTCCTTGCCAATGTCTGCTTGGACTTTACACTGCCAAAACTACATGTTTGGACTTACGCTGCCAAGACCTTGCCTTTGGACTTCCTTTGCCAAGGTCTGCTAGGACTTTATGTCGCCAAGACTACATGCTTGGACTTTCCTTGCCAATATCATACTTGGACTTCTCTTTACCAAGTCTTCATACTTGGATTTTTCTGTTGGTGGAATTGGCCGAGGTCACGATTGACCAGGACTCGAGCTTGACTCGAGAGATGTTTTGATGTTCGACAAAAACATATGACAATGTGATTGTCATGGCAAAGTCCAAGTCTTGGGTACTTGGCATGGAAAGTCCAAGTGGGACACTTGACATTTGGGAAAGTCCAAGCATGGGTCTTGGAAATGGAAAGTCCAACATGGGTTGGCAAGGGAAAGTCCAAGCTTGAGTCTTGGCATTTGAGAAGTCCAAGGGGTTGATATTGGCTGTAAGATATGGAAAAAATAAATAAATAAATTTAACCCTTTAATTAATTGGGTTTGAATAGTGGATTAATTGAGCTTAATTAGTGGGCTAATGAGGTGGATTAGCTAGTTGGATTGAGTCCATTGGGCTGGTTTCGGATTGGGCTGAAATTGGGCTAAAACCTGTTGGGCTTGAAATGGGCTTGGACTAGATGGCTGAACTTGGATTGGACCTGAACGATTAGGTTAATAGATTAGGTTGGATCCACCCATTTTCATCCTTTTCTTTTCCTAGCGTAACTTCCTAGGAATGAAATCGCGATTTCTTCCTCTTCCCGTCTTTCCCGATTCTTCTTCCTCACCATCGATGGCTCCTCTTGATCTCGACTACCTCTCTTCTTCTCTCCAATGTCGAGCTCTTGCATGAGGTTTACCTAAATCGGCGTCGCTCTCTTCCGTAGATCTCGGTCGCTCGGCCACCATCATGCCGATGCCCATCTCTCCGTCGCCTCTCCTCTCGATCTGGCGCAAGCAGCTCCTCTAGCCATCGGGTTTGTTTCGGCCACATACAATCTCCCACCAACAACTCCTCAGGTGCCTTGATCGCTCTTCCCTTTCCTGTCGTCGCGGCTCTCTGATGATTTGCCACCGTCGATGCGAGCTAGTCGATCTCCGCCGTCTTTGCCTTATCACCACTATCGGGCTCCCATCACCGACCCAGTCGTTGCGTTATCGTCTACCTATTACGATCGAGGTGGCCATGTCTGATTTCTCTTGATTCGGCAGATGGATCTATCGCCGCCGCTTAGGCAAGAGTTTCTTATTCAGTGATGGTGCTTTTGGCTTTTGATCTCTGTGTCGCTCCTCCCAGCATCACCATGCACAGCATCACCTTTCATTACTACCCTCTGCACAATATTTTTGGCCTACCTTAAGCCTGGTAGCCTATGGCGATGGTTGTTGATCCTGTGAATCCGAGCATTTCCTTGTCGCAACTGCAGCTCCACCATCGGTTACCTCACTATTGTCCTCTTAGTCGCCATTAACATGATCCTATGGAGCAAAGAATGGGGGTAAGTGCTTGATCCATTTTTTTTAGATCAGAGGAGTTAGATGTGTGAGCCTGCTGTGGATTCTTAATTTTTAGGTAAAAAAATATAATCAGAGCACAGGTTGCGATGGAATAAGTTTATCCTTCCAGTTTTGAAACTTCAATTGTTGGATCCAAAGGTTGAGTAACTGAGATTGAATTTGGTAAGTCAAGATCTGAATGTTATTGATGTATACCGGTATTGTTAGTCAATTGATATGTGCAGATTGGATTTTTCCCTTAAATAGATCAAGATGTTTTGCAACGGAAGCTAAGCTAGGTAAGTCGATTTGGGATTTGATACCATTATTGGACTTATGATAGTACTTGTCAATGTTGCATGTTGATCGCAGGACTTTAATTAGTGATGATGCTCGTAGTTATGGATGGCTGATATGAGCTACATAGCAGGTGGGTAATATCTACCTGGTCCGGTAGTTTTGATCAAATTCTAGTGCATGATCTTGGATTTATGTTTATACCTGTTTACCTTAAATCCACTCTTATTTAATCATATGCTTGTACTGCCTTGACCTTTGAGATATATACTCTGTTACTCATTGATTATCTAGCACGGATAGTAACTATAAACCCTATTACGTATTAGCTGATGGATGTTCAGTAAGTACAAGTGGTTAGGTTTATCTTTGTGACTTCAGATTGGGTTACTGTCTTACATCACTAGGGTTAGGTGATGGTTTGGATTATGGAGCTGATTGTTATATCATATCCGTATTAGTGGTGCATTTATGGTGGATCTAGTTGTTTGTGCATAGATAAGTGTATGGTTCTCAGTATGTGACCATGGACTAGAGGTCCTAGCGCGATGGTATATCCATTATGGATTGTGTGCCTGTCTATGGTTATATGGACGGTCGATTGTATATCGCTACTGACTAGAGGTCTTAGCGTGGTTGACTGTCAGATGAGTATGACTCTTTATGCGATAGAGAGAGTCTTGTGGATTGTAGTCCTTGCATAGTTGACCAGGACTCCCCGTGGGATAGGGAGTGTTGCTAGGATACATGTATGGAGCTATGCATCATTACATTTGCATGCATGCTGACGACTGGGTCTCCCTTGTGGATGAGACGGGTCGTCAGTCATCCTGTCTCCCCGGCCACTCGAGGTAGTGGTAGCAGGGTTGAGGGCAGAGCATTGGATGTGCCGCTTTCCACTATGGATGGTGGTAGTGGAGATCCTGGCCTTTGTGCAGTGGTGTTAGCACTCGCCCACTATAGACGGTGGTAGTGTGAGGTGTTGTTGTCCTGTGTGCAGCGTTTGTCTACTCATGGGTAGGGACAGCGTGGCTTGCAGCAGGGGCCCCTAGGAGTAGTTAGCTTTTTATGCTTATACGCTACTCAGTCATACTACCCAACTCGGCCACTCGAGAGTGGTGGCGGTGAGTCGGGCTAGTTGTCATTTGTCGTGCCACCACAGCCACTCTGGGGGTCGTGGTTGGAGTCATGAGACGATGACCATGCATATGCATTGTTGATATATATGTATGCATGTATTTGATATATGTTTTACATATGCCTGTGAGATGCTGCATTTGATTGAGCTATGATTGTTGCACATGCTTGTACATTATGATACATGCCATTTGCATTTTATTTACTGCTATGTGTTGAGCATGATACATGCGTTGATTGATTTATTATATGCATTTGATTAGCATCATGTCATTGTGTGAGTAATGCAGATAGGGTTATTATCACGGTGATCATATCTGTTCATATGTCGAGTATTGGGTCGGTATGGGATTGACTTGATACATTATATGGGTTATGTTATATATATATATGTCGGGATGATATAAGCTTATGGTGTTATTGAGGCCGTCAGTACGTTAGTACATTACTTTATATTGATTGATCGATTTAGTATATACATTGAGTATGACTTTCTTGTAGTTACTTGTTATTAGATATGGATATGGTGTATGTCTATTGGACTCATGTTGTATACTATATCTTCACATGTATACTTGTAGATCTATCCTTATATGTTGTTCATGCACTTTCTATATATTACCCACTGAGTTTATACTCACCACCCGGGACCACAGGCTTCTGTCGCCGAATAACGTAGAAGATTCCTTGGGCGTTGAGCTCCATGGTGATCTCATCTCACACCGGATGAATGGATATGTTTTCCGTGTTGTTGTATCCTTACGGATTGTTGGTTTGGGTTTTTCCCTGTATTGTTTCCGTATTTGTGATATACGGACATATTGTATGTATTTGGTCTTTGATTCGATTTCTATTATGATTCTTGTCGTGTCAAGTCACTCCGGAGTGCACAGTTGGTCTTTGTATCTTGTTGATCTGTTTGTATTATTTCCACTGTGTTTAGTATGTTTGATATGTTGATATCTGTGTATATCATATTGTTGTTGTGGGCCTACGGGCCTTGTATTAACCCGATATGTTGCCACGTACAGGGGAGATGCTGTCCGTTTGTTTTTCGGCACGGCATACTCCCGGGGCATGACAATTTTATTGGTATCAGAGCCCTAGGTTGCGAAGTCCATTTTCGGATTTTATTTCGTTCAGACATCGAGTTTTGCTTTACTTGGTTTTGGTTTGTGAGTTCTGGGATATGGCTGTTGCGGACATCTCTGAGCTACAAGGTTTAAGGTATGCTAATTGTTATTACATATCCTTCTATTGGTTATGCATTTAGTTGCTTATAACATGGATGACTTGTAGGATATTGGTTAGTATTCGTAACCGTGGTTTGAGTTTGACCACGGGAACGATATGTTGAGGTTATTAGATATGTGCCTGCTATCGAAAAGGTAATTACCTTTGAGAGTAAGATATCTGAGTCGGAGCGGGAGTTAGGTAGTCACATCTATTGTGGAGATTAAGGATTTGGTCCTATGATTTTCACTAATTATGTTAGTCGATCATTACCTATTGGGTAATGGACAAGCGATACACTATTATTGCGATCACGGATAGTAGAGAATTATTTTGGTGATATTCATAGGGATTTTGATCCCTGAGTTGGTCGTTCTAGGTTGTATAATGTCGAGGGTACTTTTGAGTACTTAACTCATATTATACAGAGGAAGCTAAGTTAGCTGCATACCATTATCCTGGATCTAGCGCTTGGTGGAAGAGATAGGAAATAACCTTCGAAATCACACATCACTTGGCCACGGTGTAGTGATGTTGTGAGAGGGTATTTTCCAATGTCATTTTTTTGACTCATCGTCAGGGAATTCTTGAGCTTCAGGTTGGGTGATCGTCTAGTGACGAAAGTACCATGCAGAGTCGTTAGACTCGTGAGGGTTACGACCCCCCTAATAGCTCGAGAATGTGATTGGGTTGGTTTTGGCCACCCACAGGTTATCGGTTGACATCTTTATCAGGATGTTTGGATCTCCTACCAGATCCTACCGGAAGTGTATAGACCGAGTCATGTGTATAGAAATGACTCCGTAGTAAGTGTTTTAAAGAGTTGGAGATTTGATAAGCAGATATTGCGAGTCAAATTATTGGAATTCGAAATCTCCAAATGTTGGATAAAAGGAGCAAGATTAAAGTCGTAAGTCACAAGTGACTATTGGAGAGTTTTCCGATCATAGAAGAGCGATTGTAGATTGTCAGCAGCTTCTCATGTTTATTAGCAAACTCAGAGGAAAGACTCCGAAGGGAGATTATAGGTGTGCAGTGCGGGTTACGACGATACACAGAGCCAGATTATCCGATGGACCATTTTATCTGTTTCTACTATAAGCAGCCGGTATCTACGAGGAGAGTATGTACTTTGAAGACTCAGTGGAAGACTATGGATGATGCTTTCGAGCGGATGATCCACAACCTCGAAAGTTGAGATCATTACAAAAGAATGGATTATCACATCAGCAGCGATTTACTACCTCAGATATAGTTGGAGCTCTTTGATACTTTCATCCGGAAGAAGTAAGTTACTCAGCACTCTCAGCAGAAGACATCTCATAAGATTCAGACATCCAGACGACAGCAACTGTTACCTTCCTAGGTGTGGTTATGCTTTATACAGAGGAGAGATTTTACGATGATGGTCGTATCTACGCAGTATTCTCCAATTGCAGCTATACCATTTACAGAGTTGGAGCGTGCTTTGATGTTGACAGTTCTTCAGTATTTTTCAGCCGGATGTGTACCCTTTGCTAGTACAACAGTGTTTACCATCTCCATTGCAGTTGTTTCAGTTGTACCTCTGTTCCAGCAGTTGATTTCAGTTCCTCCATAATAGTCTTTGCATCTACATGAGCTCAGCCGTCCAGAACAGATGTTGGATAAGTTTACATGATTACTCGAGAAGAAGTATAGAAGACCGAAGGATCGGTCCTTCGAGGTATTACTTTAGATTATCCTATTTGCGGATATATCGAGAGATACTAGTAATTTACAGGTATCTTTGTCTAGAACATTCTTGGATAGGGTTCGAAGGGTTCCTATCGACTTGTGGTTTGGTGATTTTCTCTACCGTCAGGTGAGATATTGATCAACAATCAAGAAGTCAAGGGATACCCTTAGCCTTTGCTAGTCATACCTCCACTATAGACATATCCTTACGGATAGTTGGATTGATGGAGCATTGGTATACTAGGACTCTCGGATGTACGTATAATTCGAGAGTATTCGGATATATTTTTGGATGAACTCTTGAGCTTGCCACTGCATGGGTAAGTGGAGTAAGCGATTGAGGTGATTTCGGAAATAGTTTCGATATTGAGACCTCATACCGGGAGATGATTTTTATGGGTATCAGTGTTGCTAAACACTATGGGAGATTTATCTGCCTCAGTGTTTCTTCTTGAGAAGACTTGTAACTCTTTGTTAGAAGAGAGTCAGACCTTGAGGTTATGCATCAATTATCGATGATTAGAATGCAGTAATTGGGAATGAGTATCCTTCGTTGTGAATAGAGGATCTGTTAGATCAGCTAAATGACACCTGTGTATACCCTAGGGTTGATCTACGATTGGGGTTGATATTGTAGTGACTTAGTGTCATACAATTATCATTGTTGGTGTGACGAGTTGAGATATCATCAGCTTGGAGTAAAAGGGATGCAAGTGTGTAGAAGATAACATTTCATACTTGGTATGAATTTTAGGAGATGATGATAATGTTGTTAGACTTATCGACGATTTAGTCATTCATGGATTTGAGGAATCAAGTACTCTTGGAGTATTTGAGATCGATTGTCGGCATATCTGTGGAGGATATATTTATGGATATATTTCCAATCTTGAGGGAAGTTGTGATTTCCCTAGATTGATTTGATATTTACCATAGATGAGGATAGGATGTTCTAGCGATACTATCCTGTCCACTTGTTGGACCAAGAAGGTGATGGGAATCACCTGGTCGGAATTTGGGAAGCTAGGTTTCAAGGCCTAGAAGGTGACTGACTTTTGTGTCAGTGTTAGTTAATACGTCCAATATGGATGGAAGAGTATTGTACGCAGAGGCATCATTTCAGGGATTAGGAGCGATTCTGATGCAGTTGAATGAGACATATTATGTGTATGCTAGTTGAGAAACTAGCGATATTAGTCATTATGGTCTTCCAGTTACTTTCAGTTCTATATGACAGAGTGAATTTTGGACACTAGATTAATTTCTCTTGTGAGAATAAATCTCCGTCTCTGGGAAGGATGGTGGTTCCCAGAGTTGCATTCGCTTTAGGAAGAGTTGTTTCAGGAGACTCTTCATTCGAGGGTGATGATTTATTCGGAGTGTATCCGAAAATAGTGAGTATTGGGATGTTCCTATTGGTGGAACGAGATATGGGACACGGGTGATTTCGTAGTTTGATGTTGGGTATGCCAACAAGCAAAGGTGAAATATTGTGATCGGTAGGGTCACGTACCGTGATAAAGTGGGAGCCTAGTACGTTAGACTGTGTTGGGAGATTATCTAGAATTCGGAAAGGACTTGATAGGATTTGGGTAATTGATGATCGATTAGCTAGGTTCGTTCATTCTCTTCCAAGCCGTAAGATGGACTCCGTTGGATCGCTTGATGGAATTATATCCATGGGGCATTCTTGGGTATCATTTCTGATAGTGATTCATGATTCACCTTACGATTCTGGTAAAGTCTCCCATTGGTTACGAGTATAGAGCTCCACTCTGGTACAGTTATGTATCTTTGATAGATGGTCGATATGTTGAGAGAGTATATAAGAGCTGGAAATATAATATTCGAGCTCAGTACTCCACTTAATCACTTGAAATGTGACTTTGCTCCAGATACTTGAGATGATTATTGTGACATCTCGCTTGTACAGGGGTCGGAAATTTCAGGACCAAATTTTTATAAGTGGGGGAGAATGTAAGATACGAAAAAAAAAAAATTAAATTTAACCCTTTAATTAATTGGGTTTGATTATTGGATTAATTGAGCTTAATTAGTGGGCTAATGAGGTGGATTAGCTAGTTGGATTGAGTCCATTGGGCTGGTTTCGGATTGGGCTGAAATTGGGCTAAAACTTGTTGGGCTTGAAATGGGCTTGGACTAGATGGCTGAACTTGGATTGGACCTGAACTAGTTTGGGTTAATAGATTGGGTTGACCCAATCCGACCCGTTTTCATCCTTTTCTTTTCCCAGCCGTAACTTCTCCCTCAAATCGTGATTTCTTCCCTCTTCTCCTTCGTCTTTCCCCGATTCTTCTTCCTCACCATCGCCGACGGCTCCCTCTTGATCTCGACGGTGACACCTCTTCTTCTCTCCGATGTCGAGCTCTTGCATGAGGTTTGCTCAGCTCGGCGTCGCTCTCTTCTTCCACCACTTCATCGTCAGAGATCTCAGTCGCTCAGCCGCTACCGCCTTCGATGCCCAGCTCTCCGTCGCCTCTCCCTCTCGATCTCGGCAGCAACGAGCTCGTCTAGCCATCAGGTTTGTTTCAGCACATGGGGCAATCTCTGCAACCACCGAACCAACTCCTCTGATCGCCTTGATCGGCCGCTCTTCCCTTTCCCCTGTTCGTTGTTGCAGCTCACCTCTGTTGACGATTTACCACCGTCGATGCCAAGCTAGTCGATCTCCGCCCCGATCGCCTTATCACCACTCATCGAGCTCGCCATCGACTGGTCGAGTTTTGTCGGTGATTGCCGTCTACCTATTCCGATCGAGGTGGATCACCATTGGTGTGATTTCTCTTGATTTTAGTAGGGATGGATCTACCATCACCGTCGCTTAGGCAAGAGTTTCTTATTCAGTGATGGTGCTTTTGGCTTTTGATCTCTGCTGTGTCATCTCCTCTGGTTGTGCATCACCGCAATCATGCAGGCGACATCACCTTTCATTACTACCCTCTGCACCAGTATTTTTGGCCTACCTTAAGCCGTGGTAGTGGCCTATGAGCGATGGCTGTTGATCCCGTGAATCCGAGCATTTCCTTATGCAATCCGGTTACCCACTAGCTAATTGTCGTTGGAGTCATTGTTAGTCGCCATTAACATGATCCTATGGAGCAAAAGAATGGGGCTTGATCCATTTTTTAGATCGAGGAGTTAGATGTGTGAGTGGATTCTTAATTTGTAGGTAAAAATAGAATCGGGAATAAGTTGATCCTTCCAGTTTTGAAACTTCAATTGTTGGATCCAAAGGTTGAGTAACTGAGATTGAATTTGGTAAGTCAAGATCTGAATGTTATTGATGTATACCGGTATTGTTAGTCAATTGATATTTTCCTTAAATAGATCAAGATGTTTTTAGGTAAGTCAATTTGACCATTATTGGACTTATGATAGTACTTGTCAATGTTGCATGTTGATCGCAGGACTTTAAATAGTGATGATGCTCGTAGTTATGGATGGCTGATATGAGCTACATAGCAGGTGGGTAATATCTACCTGGTCCGGTAGTTTTGATCAAATTTTAGTGCATGATCTTGGATTTATGTTTATACCTGTTTACATTAAATCCACTCTTATTTAATCATATGCTTGTACTGCCTTGACCTTTGAGATATATACTCTGTTACTCATTGATTATCTAGTACGGATAGGAACTATAAACCCTATTACGTATTAGCTGATGGATGTTCAGTAAGTACAAGTGGTTAGGTTTATCTTTGTGACTTCAGATTGGGTTACTGTCTTACATCACTAGGGTTAGGTGATGGTTTGGATTATGGAGCCGATTGTTATATCATATCCGTATTAGTGGTGCATTTATGGTGGATCTAGTTGTCTGTGCATAGATAAGTGTATGGTTGTCAGTATGTGACCATGGACTAGAGGTCCTAGCGCGATGGTATATCCATTATGGATTGTGTGCCTGTGTATGGTTATATGGACGGTCGATTGTATATCGCTACTGACTAGAGGTCTTAGCGTGGTTGACTGTTAGATGAGTATGACTCTTTATGCGATAGAGAGAGTCTTGTGGATTGTAGTCCTTGCATAGTTGACTTTTAGTTGACCAGGACTCCCCGTGGGACAGGGAGTGTCGCTAGGATACATGTATGGAGCTATGCATCATTACATTTGCATGCATGCTGACGACTGGGTCTCCCTTGTGGACGAGACGGATCGTCAGTCATCCTGCCTCCCCGGCCACTCGGGGTAGTAGTAGCAGGGTTGAGGGCAGAGCATTGGATGTGCCGCGCTTGATCACTATGGATGGTGGTAGCTGGAGATGCGCACCTGGCCACTGTGTAGAGTGGTGTTAGCACTCGCCTACTATAGACGGTGGTTGTGTGAGGTGCTGTTGTCCTGTGTGCGGTGTTTGTCCACTCATGGGTAGGGACAGCGTGACTTGTAGCAGGGGCCCTCGGAGTAGTTAGGGTTTTGACGCTTATACACTACTCAGTCATACTACCCAACTCGGCCACTCGAGAGTGGTGGCAGCTGGAGTCAGGCTAGTTGTCATTTGTCGTGCCACCCTGGCCACTCTGGGGTCGTGGTTGGATGGGTCCACAGACAGTGACCATGCATATGCATTGCTGATATATATGTATGCATGTATTTGATATATGTTTTACATATGCCTGTGAGATGCTGCATTTGATTGAGCTATGATTGTTGCACATGCTTGTACATCATGATACATGCCATTTGCATTTTATTTACTGCTATGTGTTGAGCATGATACATGCGTTGATTCAGACTGTTATATGCATTTGATTAGCATCATGTCATTGTGTAATGCAGATAGAGGTTATTATACAGGTGATCATATACTGTTCATATGTCTGAGTATTGGTCAGGTATGGGATTGACCTGATACATTATATGGGTTATGTTATTGTATATATGTCAGGATGATATAACTTATGGTGTTGCAGACCGCCGGGTACATTGGTACATTACTTCCGTTCAGTTGATCAGTTTGGTATATACATTGAGTATGACTTTACTGTAGTTACTTGTTATTAGATATGGATATGACTGTATGTCTATTGGACTCATGTTGTATACCTGTAGATCTTCACATGTATACTTGTAGATCTATCCTTATATGTTGTTCATGCACTTTCTATATATTACCCCTGGGTTTATTCTCACCACCCCGGGACCCTGGGCTTCCTGTCGCCCAGATAACAGGTAGAAGATTCCTTGGACGTTCGGAGCTCCGCCAGCTGATCTCATCTCACACCGAACGAATGGATATGTTTTCCGTGTTGTTGTATCCTTACGGATTGTTGGTTTGGGTTTTTCCCTGTATTGTTTTCGTATTTGTGATATACGGACATATTGTATGTATTTGGTCTTTGATTCGATTTCTGTTATGATTCTTGTCGTGTCAAGTCACTCCGAAGTGCACAGTTGGTCTTTGTATCTTGTTGATCTGTTTGTATTGTTTCCACTGTGTTTAGTATGTTTGATATGTTGATATCTGTGTATATCATATTGTTGTTGTGGGCCTAGGGGACTTGTATTAACCCGATATGTTGCCACGTACAGGGGAGATGCTGTCCGTTTGTTTTTCGGCACGGCATACTCCCGGGGCGTGACATTGGCGGCTTAAAGTCCAAGCGGGAGTCTTGGCAGCATAAGTCTAATGGTTGGCGGCGTAAAGTCCAAGCGGAGTCTTGGCGGTGTAAGTCCAATGTGCCTTGGCGGTGTAGACACGGTTAGCATGACATAGCCGATGGAAGCACCTGAAGGTTAGCGCAATGGATGAACAAATCATGGATGACTTGGAGGGATTCGAGAGGTGTGATGCTGACCGAGGTGGCTAGAAGGCTTAGGTCTAGGCTAAGGGTGGTCTAGCAAGTATGAGGGAACCATACATGGGCTAAAACCTCATGTTTGAGGTATGCCAGTCGACTGGTGCCATATGGCAGTCGACTGGGGTGAGTCAACTGTTAGTAATATTGGAATGGCTAGAGGGGGGTGATTAGCCTTTCTTAGTTTCTACAAGTAAGTTAGCGGAAGCAATACAAATACGAAAACGAATACGAATAAGAAATAAGAAACCAAACGCTAACACCCGATGTACGTGGTTCGGAGATGACGCTCCTACTCCACGGCAATCCGTAAGGTGGATTAGTCCTAGCCAAGCTTCACTATCTTCTCCTTTGGATGAACCAAGGTGGAGAAACCTTTCTTACAATGCTCTCCTCTTCTTTACAATGATGGATGATCAAGAACAAGAGAAGAGGAGGTTTTGAATCACTAAAATCACTTGGAAAGCTTGGTGAGCACGAGGGTGTAGTTAGGAGCAAGAGCACTAGCTTCACCAAGCTCCCCATGGCCCCTTTTTATAGAAGAGGGGTTGTTTTTCCCTTTGAGATCGATCGACCGTGATGCTTACCATCGATCATTGCCGCCAACAATGACTTCTGAAACGCGATCTCCGTGGAGATTCGTAGCCGCAATCTCTAACGGCCAGGTGATCAGTCGACTGATCCCTCCATCAGTCTATTGATGGAGTGATCAGTCGAGTGATCAAGGCAGCAGTCGAGTGAGACTACATTCTATGGCGATATTTTTTTTGATCAGTCGACTGATCGTAACATCGATCTCGCCATGACCAAGCGTCGGTGATGGCGAGGTTTTACCCCGACTTAGTCAAACGCTCCAAGTATGAGTAATTCACACTTGATTTTATACCCTAGACCTAGTCTCAACCTTCTAGCTCCTCATTAAGCCTTGCGCCTTCAGGATCCCTCCGAGTCCGCGACTTGTTCATCCTTTGCGCTTTGCTTTCAGGAGCTTCCTTCAGTTTCGTCATGTCTTGGGTTTGCCAAATGCTTGGACTTTATGCCGCCAAGACTACAAACTTGGACTTATGCTGCCAAGACCTTACTTTGGACTTCCTTTGCTAAGGTTCACTTGGACTTTACGCTGCCAAGACTACAAGCTAGGTCTTACGCTGCCAAGTCCATCCCTTGGACTTTCCTTGCCAAGATCATACTTGGACTTCTCTTTTACCAAGTCTTCATCCTTGGATTTCCTACTTAAAACATATTCGCAATTAGATCACAAGATATTGCCTAACTTAGATGATTATCCAAACATCAAAACATATAAATGCTTGGAGCATTGTTGCACCAACAATCTCTCCCTTTTTGATGTTTGACAATCATTTAAGTTAGGTCTTTTAAAGATACACACATAATCATCTAACTTAAACATTCCTTCTCCCCCTTTGACATACATAAAAAAGAGAAGGATTCAAAAAAAAAATGAAGGAATCAAAGGTGTTGGATCTTGGACTAAGGTATAAAATTGAAATTAAAGCTCCCCCATAATCCAAGATAAGCTTTATAATGTGTAAATAATATTTGAAGCAAAGCATAACAGAAATTTAAAAACATTAAGTCCTAACTTTGCACCAACAATGGATTTGAGGATGAAAAAGATACAATTTATGAAACTCCCCCTAAACCACTGCACTAAACAGTCCTAAACCTTTGTTTATACGCAATATTATCAAGCTATAGTTGTAGGACATCAAGGATACACTAAATACCATAAAATGGAGCTGTTTATCAGAAAATACAGTGTATCAGTCGACTAGTTTCTGAACCCGATCAGCTACGCTGAAAATCGAAATTTCAACCTTTTCAGAAATTTCAAAAATCTCGAAAAATCACGAAATTTTGCGTACACATTTCTGAAATCATACTTTATTAAGGAAAAATAATTTGAAAAATATATGTTTTCCAGATTTCAAGATTGATAAAACTTGGAACCTAACAAAAGTTCTAAAGATTTTGCAAACTTTGTATCACTTTTGTGTTCCATTTGAAAATTGTTTTTCAAAATATGATGAACATAGTTTAATATATATATTATTTGGAATTTCCAACCATGTTCTTTGAGCTATGTATTCATTACTTGAATACAAGCCTTCCCAATGATTGGTCCATAAGGTATTTATGTCTCTAGGTGTGTTATTGGCTCATAGTAATGCATCATAACAAGCATGATGAGCCAAGTACACCTTCCCTATCATCTCACATGGTTCTAATTGTCTCAATACAAAAATCAAGGTGTTTTAAGGCTTTTTGTGAGATGCATCAAGGTATAAAGCTACTATAAAAGTATAGGATCATGCAAACCTAGAGTTTTACTCTACAAAGCACATACCAAGCTCTCTCCTTAATGATGAAAATTCGGCTTCGGGAAGAGCTTTGGTGAAGATATCAGCAAGGTTGGACTTAGATTCTACATAATTAAGTTCAATGTCCCCTCTTGCCACATGATCTCTTATGAAGTGATGTTTCACTTCAATGTGCTTGGTCCTAGAGTGATGTACTGGATTTTTGGTCAAGTTGATGGTACTCACATTATCACAATAAACTTTAATGTTAGAGTAGTGTAGCTCATAGTCCACAAGAGTATGTCTCATCCAAAGTAATTGAGCTACACAACCACCCATAGCCACATATTCGGCTTCGGTGGTTGATAAAGCAACACAATGTTGCTTCCTACTACTCTAACTAACCAGGGAGGACCCAAGAAATTGGCATCCACCACTAGTACTTTTCCTATCCAATTTGCACCCGACATTATCGGAATCGGTATAACCAAGCAATTCAAATGACCTAGTCCTAAGATACCAAAGTCCTACATTTAGGGTGCCTTTAATATATCTTAATATTCTCTTAATGGCTACTAAATGTGATTCTTTGGCACAAGATTGGTATCTTGCACACATACCTACTGCAAATAAAATGTCGGGTCTACTAGCGGTTAGGTATAGTAGGCTACCAATCATACTCCTATAAAGTTTAAGATCAATTGATTTACCTTCATGATCACTATCTATTCTAGTGCTAGTGGCCATAGGAGTGGTTACAATTTTGGCATTTTCCAAACAAAATTTCTTGATCATTTCATTTGCATATTTGGTTTGATAAATATGAATACCCTCATTGGTTTGTTTGACTTGTAAACCTAGGAAAAAGGTAAGCTCTCCAACCAAACTCATTTCAAATTCATTTTTCATATTTTTTATAAAGTCTTGAAGAAGATCATCATTCGTTGACCCAAAAATGATATCATCAACATATACTTGGGCTATGAATATATCTTTTAATGTTGACTTTATAAACAATGTTTGATCTACTTGGCCTCTTCTAAAATCCTTAGAAATTAAGAAAGATGACAATCTTTCATACCATGCCCGGGGAGCTTGTTTTAACCCATATAATGCTTTCCTAAGCTTACATACATGATTTGGATAATCTATGTTCTCAAATCCGGGTGGTTGTTCTACATATACTTCCTCCTTAATATAATCATTTAAGAATGCCGATTTAACATCCATTTGGTAATGTTTAAATCCCATGTAGGAAGCATACCCTAAGAGAATCCTAATAGATTCTAACCTTGCAACCGGGGCATAAG
Source organism: Wurfbainia villosa (assembly GCA_025175895.1). Taxonomy (NCBI): domain Eukaryota; kingdom Viridiplantae; phylum Streptophyta; class Magnoliopsida; order Zingiberales; family Zingiberaceae; genus Wurfbainia; species Wurfbainia villosa. The sequence goes on along the minus strand of CM046003.1, from coordinate 84,170,344 downwards.
TCTCATCATAGTCAAGCCCCTCAACTTGATTGAATCCCCTAGCAACCAACCTAGCCTTATTTCTAGTGATATTTCCTTGATCATCTAGCTTATTCCTAAAGACCCATCTTGTAGTAATTATGGTGCTATCATTGGGTCTAGGTACTAATTCCCACACTTGACTTCTCTCAAATTGAGCCAATTCATCTTGCATTGCCAAAATCCAATCCGGATCATGTAATGCACCATTGATCGATTTGGGCTCATTTTGTGAGATAAGAGCTACTTGACTGGTAGGAGGTCTATGAAATGACCTGGTTCTTACTCCTTGAGATAGATCTCCTACTACTCGGTCAAGTGGATGATCTTGATGAATTCTTAGGTTTCTAGAAGGGGTTTCAATTTGATCATTGTTATCTTCCACCCTTCTTTCATCATCGGAGTCTCCTCTTCCTCCCCCTTGATCATTACCCCTAATGGTCAAATTTTGAAGTTTTTGGGTAATGTCTTGATTATTGTCATTAATATCCTTATCAATAGAGGACTTTCTAGGGTAGGTACTAGTAGCTTCATCAAATTGAACATTGGAGGACTCCTCAATCCCTTGGGTTCTCTTATTGTAGACTCTATATCCTCTACTTGTGGATGAGTATCCAACTAGGATTCCCTCATCCGCTTTGGATTCAAATTTTCCTAAGTTATCCTTGGTGTTTAGAATATAAACTTTACATCCAAAGACTTTAAAATAATGAATTGTGGGAATAGTCCCATTCCATAATTCAAAAGGTGTCTTTCCTAAAAACCTATGGATTTGAACCCTATTTTGGATAAAGCAAGCGGTATTAACCGCTTCCGCCCACAAGTAGCTAGGTAGAGAATATGCATTAAGCATAGTCCTAGCCGCCTCTTGTAGGGCACGATTTCTCCTTTCCACCACCCTATTTTGTTGGGGTGTTCTAGGACAAGAGAACTCATGCTTGTACCCTTGCTCTAAACAAAATTGTGAAAATTTTAAGTTTTCAAATTCACCACCATGATCACTACGGATCCGGTTGATTTTGAGACTCTTTTCATTTTCAACCCTTTTACTAAATCCTATGATTATTTCTAAGGTATCATCCTTATGTTTCATAAAGTAGACCCAAGTATACCTAGAGAAATCATCTACAATAACCAAACAATATTTGTTGCCATTTAAAGATGGAGTACTATGACAACCAAATAGGTCAAGATGCAATAATTCTAATGGTAAGGAAGTATTAGTTAGGGTTTTACCTTTGTGTGATGCCTTTGTTTGTTTTCCCTCTTGACATGCATCACACATTTTATTCTTGACATACTTGATCTTTGGTAGTCCTTTGACCAACTCCATCTTGGCTACCTTGGCTATGTTTTTCATGTTGATGTGCCCCAATCTCCTATGTCATAGCCAACTTTCCTCTTCTTTTGCAACAAAGCACTTGGTAGAAATGTTAGAAACATATGAAACATCAACATAATAGATATTTGATTTCCTATATCCAACTAACATGCAATCATTTAATTCCTTGTGCCTAATCATGCATTTAGAGGATTCAAAAGAGACATGATAGTTTGCATCACAAAGTTGACTAACACTTAATAGATTAAATTTCATATTTTCAACTAGTAAAACTTTGTGAATGACAATTTTGGAGGATACCTCAATTGTACCTCTACCTAATATCTTGAGTTTTCCACTATTCCCAAAGGACACTGCTCCCTTCTTCACATATTTAATTGTGGAGAACTTGCTCACATCCCCGGTCATATGTGTTGAGCAACCGCTATCCACAATCCACATACCTCGCTCTCCTACCTAAATCACATGAAAAACACAAGCTTTTGGTACCCAAACATTTGGACCGGTAACATTAAGTAAAAGCTTCTTAGGTACCCATGCTTTCTTAACTTTTCCCTTAATGGTTGCTTTCCTATTAATCAATGAAATATAAGCCACTTCTTTTTCTTTTGGCTTATATCCTAAACCGGCCTTGTTGTAAACGACTCTTTGTCGACTAAGGATCATATCAAGACATTTTGAGCCATTTGAAAATTTCTCTAAACATGCTTTTAATTCACTAACCTCATCCTTAAGTTTGTCATTTTCTTCCTTAAGCATGCAAGAATCAACATGTGAGGGTTTTTCATTCCTAATAGCCTTTAGTTCTACCTTCATGCTCTTAACCTTAGATTTAGACTTATCTAGAGCTTCTTTAAGATAGGCAATTGATTTATAAAGAAGCGTAACTTTGGGAGAGTTCATTACCTCATCGTCACTAGATGACGATTCATCACTTGAGGAGTCCTCTTGGCTTGATGTGCCAGAATCATCTTCTAATGCCATTAGTGCCACATGGCGTGTGATGTGGCAAAGCTCATCATCGGAGGAGTCTTCAACACTTGGTGTGTCCCATGTGGTTTGAGCCACCATGGCCTCCTTCTTCTTCTTCTCCTTCTTGTCCTTCTTTTTCTTTTCCTTTTCCTCCTTCTTCTTTAGCTCCGGGCAATTTGGCTTTATGTGCCCCTTCTTGTTGCAAGCATGGCAAATCACATTATTGCTAAAACTTGAATTACCACTAAATTTACCTTTTGAGGAATGAGACCCCTTCCTTGCTTCTCTATTCTTGAACTCTTTTGACTTTCTATAAAGCTTCTTGACAAAATTTGCCATTTCACTAGATGAGTCTCCATCACTACTTGACTCATCCTCCGACTCGGATGATGATGATGCTTCTTTTCTTTCCTTCTTCTTCTTTTCTTTCTTTTCAACAAATAGAGCTAAACCCTTTTCCTTAGAGGACATGTTAGTTTGCTCATGTAATTCAAACTCACAAAATAGTTCATCAATTTTAATTTGAGATAGATCCCTAGTTACCTTAATGGCATCAACTATAGAAGTCCATAAAGAATTTCTAGGAAATGCTTGAAGTATATACCTTACCAAGTCCCGGTTGTCGACTCGCTCACCTATGATGTGAAGTCCATTCACAATCTCCTTGAACCTTCCATGCATTTGACTTACGGTTTCATGCATCTTCATTTGGAAGGCTTGAAGTTGTCCAATTAGTAGGTCCTTCTTGGCCCTCTTTGACTCCTTGGAACCTTCATTTAGCTCAATGAGCTTTTCCCATAAGCTCCTTGGCGGATTGAAAGGCCCCACCTTGTTGAGTTGCTCCATTGTAATGCCGCATTGGATGACAACAATTGTCACTAAATGTCAAATGGTAACCATTTCTATTTAAGCAGGAAATAGAAACAATGTTCTTTATTAGAGAAGGAACACAATAGCAATTGTCCAGTTCCAAGACTAGTCCACTAGGGAGCTTCAGCAAATAAGTTCCGATGGCGACCGCAACAACCTTTGCTCCATTGCCAACTCACAAATTTGACTCCCCTCTGACGAGTCTTCTTCTATTTCATAGCCCATGTATGTCATTACATATATGTGAGCCACACCCAGTATCCAATATCCAAGTGTCTAAGGAAATAGAATGACAATCAATAACGAAGATACCTGAAGAGGATGGGGCATCAGATGCCTTCTTCTTCTGTAGGGAATTCTCGTATGCCAAATGGCATATGCGCAACGGAAAATAGGATCCCTTCCAAGTGATCCATGCGAAAGCAAACTCGTATAAAATAAATTTCTCTAAACCAAACCTATCTTATAGGAGAGTTCTACCTTTGTTGCGTGCCCTTTGCAATCCCGCTTTTCTTTTCGGTTTGTTGGATCTTTAGCACGTTCAAGTGTCCGTGCCTCTATACGTATCCACACGAGCACGCTCTTGTCTCACAAAAGAAAACTAGAGGAGCTCTCCTTTACTTCTTGCTAGAGAAGTCCCTAAAGGAGAGGAAGCTAGGGAAAAGAGAAGGGAAGAAGAAGACTACTCTTCTTGCTACTCACAAAAAGCCACACAACAATAAGCTCTCAAGCTCTCTCCAAGCCTCAAGCTCCCAACAACCACACTCCACAACCACAACAACAATTGCTATGGAATGGCCGGCCACTTCATGGTCTTTTATAGGGTTGGAAAAACCCTTTCACCTCCTACCATTCAATGCAATCCATTGCATTGGGACATTTGTTTGGCCGGCCACTTAAGGAGACAAAACCATTTTGTTTCCTTCCACCTTATCTAGCTTAGGTGGATGCTTAGGTGGCATGCTTATGTGGCATTCTTATGTGGCATTCATGCATGTTGATTTAATCTTATTAATTCAATTAAGCTTATGTTATCATATTGAATTAATCTTATTAATTCAATTAAGCTTATGTTATCATATTGAATTAATCTTATTAAATCAATAAGGTAACATATTGAATTAATCTCATTAAATCAATTAGCTAAAATTCTCATTAAGCTTAAAGTCCAAAACCCATTTTGTACTTAAGCTTATTCCCATATTATTCTAGTCAAACTAGAATACTCTAATTCCTCTAATTATCATGCTCTTTGTGTGTGACCCTATAGGCTCTCATAACGTTGGCAGTGGACCTAAACTCTTTTAGATACACAAGCAATGAGCGGCATCTAGCAATACATCATTGCTACCGAAGTTACGAGATAAGTCAAGATCCGACTAACCTTTCCGTGACTACTATAATATATGACCGTGTCCTTCTATCCTTGATATCAGATTGATCAATGAGGCATAGACCGTGTCATTCTCGATCAATCTATGTGTTTCTTGATCCCTGAGTAAACTAACTCAAACAAATGAGCTCAATATCTCATATTGACTCATTCGAGCATGGCCATGCGTTTTAGTAGTTCTACTCAATCAAGGGGCCCACCGATATCACTCCCGTCATATGGAAGGGACAGATCCCATCTACATCACTCACATCCCTCCGCATAATTTGTTACATACCCGATGTCGCCTTTATGGTCCACCTCACATTACGTGACGCTTGGACGTTTGATACCAAAGTACATAACTCCTTATGTAGGGAACCAGTAGTGACTTCAGGTCTAAGGACTATTCATACCAATAGTCACATGAGAAAGTTTATGACACTCATATAACGATCCATGAAACTTTCTCATGGTCGATTCGATATATATTCTCCAATATATACCCATGTGTCAACTTGATATCATATATCCATGACTTGTGAGATCAAGTCATCAATTGACCTACATGCTAGTCTTTATGTATTAATATTGCCCTTGCATATTAATACTGACTAGGAACATTTAGGAAAGTGTCTCTCTCTGACCTCATAATCAATTCTCGCCAATTGATGTCTGTAGATAAGAACCTACTTTTCTAGGGCATTATTATATTTAAATTAGTGGCACAAGCAAGATGTAAATATAATAACCAATGCCTTTATAGAATATGATACAAAATGTTCCCTATTCAACCATCACATGATTGGTTCTAGGGCTTTAACTAACAATCTCCCACTAGCACTAGTACCAATCACTATGATATCTAATACCTAGTGACCTAGTGTGACCATCATGCTTCCTCTGTACAAAGCCTTGGTCAATGGATCTGCGATGTTAGCTTATCGGTACTCTTTCATATCCTCACATCTCCTCTATCGATGATCTCTCGAATGAGATGGAAGCGCCCTTGATATGTGTTTGGTCCGTGATGTGATCGAGGTTCCTTAGCTCTGCAATAGCCCCATTGTTGTCACAATAGAGGTCTATTGGATCTGCAATGCTAGGAACTACCCCAAGTTCAGCGATGAACTTACGGAGCCCCAGCCTCCTTTCTTGCATCGGATCTTTGCAATATACTCTGTTGTAGAATCGACAAGCGTGTCTGCTTGAACTCTTCGACTCACGGCTCCACCATTCGAGCAAAACACGTACCCGATTGCGATCTATAGTCATCCTTGCATTTGGAAGCTTGCATCATCGTAACCCTTACTGATTAGTTCCTCATTGCCTCGAATATCGTGAAATATTCTTCGTTCTTCGTAAGTACTTAAGAATATTTTTGACCGCTATCCGATGACTTTCACCGATCTCGAGTATCTACTCGTCATGATCAAAGCATACGAGACGTCAGGACGAGTACAAAGCATGGCGTACATGATAGACCCTATAGCTGATGCATAAGGGATCTTATCCATGCGATCTCTCTCCTCCTTAGAAGAGGGACATTGAGTCTTCGAAAGACTCACACCATGTGATAAAGGAAGAAACCCTTTCTTAGAATTTTGCATAGCAAAACGATCTAGCACTTTATCAATGTATGTACTCTGACTTAGGCCAAGTAATCTTCTAGATCTATCTCTATAGATCTTGATGCCTAGAATATAGGCAGCTTCACTAAGTCCTTCATCGAGAAACAATTCCCTAACCACATCTTCACAATTTGGAGTGAGGGAATATCATTTCATGAGAAGTATGTCATCTACATACAAGACAAGAAATACAACTGTGCTCTCACTATTTCTCTTGTAGACACAAGGCTCATCTTCATTCTTGATGAAACCAAACTCTTTGATTGCATCATCGAATCGAAGATTCCAGCTTCGAGAGGCTTGCTTTAGTCCATAAATGGACCTTTGCAGTTTGCATACCTTTCCAGGATGCTTTGGATCTTTAAAACCCTCAGGTTGTGTCATGTACACATCCTCGAGTAGCTTTCCATTCAGAAAAGCGGTTTTGACATCCATCTGCCAGATCTCATAATCATGGTAGGCTGCAATAGCAAGTATGATCCGAATGGATTTAAGCATCGCAACTGGTGAAAAGGTTTCTTCATAGTCAATACCATGAATTTGTTTGAATCCTTTAGCCACCAATCTACCTTTATAGGTATGCCTATTACCATCCATGTCAGTCTTTACTTTAAAGACCCACTTACACCCAATGGGTTTTACCCCTTCAGGTGGATCAACCAAAGTCCATACTTGGTTAGTGTACATGGATTCCATTTCGGATCTCATGGCCTCTAGCCATTTCTCGGAATCTGGGCTCATCATAGCTTCTTTATAGGATGTAGGCTCGTCAAGATCGACAAGCAATACTTCACCGTTGTCAGTCAAGAGAAAAGAATATCTCTCGGGTTGACGACGGATCCTATTAGATCTACGAAGAGGTTGGTCTACTTGAACAGGTGTTTGCTCCACAACTCTTTGGGCAACAAATTCCTCATCCACAACACTTTGTGGTGCCTGTTCATTTTCCATCGAAGCCTTAGTGTTATCATCATCTTGAACTTCTTCAAGATGAATTTTACTCCCACTAGTATTTCTAGAAATAAATTCTCTTTCTAGAAAGACAACATTTCTGGCAACAAACACCTTGCCAAGTGTGGGATTGTAAAAGTAATATCCCTTAGTTTCCTTGGGATATCCTACAAAATAACACTTATCTGATTTGGGTCCTAGTTTATCTGAGACTTGACGTCTAAGCTTCACAACCCCAAATCTTTATAAAAGACATTTTGGGACTCTTCCCGGTCCATATCGTATATGGTGTCTTTTCTACGGCTTTTGATGGAACGCGATTAAGTGTGAAAGCGGCTGTCTCTAGAGCTAAACCCCAAAAGGAAGTAGGTAGATCAGTCTGGCTCATCATTGATCGTACCATATCTAATATAGTACGATTTCTCCTCTCAGATACACCATTCCATTGTGGTGTTCCAGGTGGAGTGAGTTGGGATATTATCCCACACTCAGCCAGGTGATCACGAAACTCTTGACTAAGGTATTCACCACCTCGATCTGATCGAAGTAGCTTAATACGCTTACCAAGTTGGTTTTGTACTTCATTCTTGAATTCTTTGAACTTTTCAAAGGATTCTGACTTATGTCTCATCAAATATAAGTAGCCAAATCTACTCATATCATCGGAAAGTAATAAAGTACTTATAGCCTCCTCGGCCGACATTGAAAGGGCCACATACATCGGTATGTATGAGTCCTAACAAATCTCGCTTCTCGCCATGTCCACTAAATGGAGTTCTAGTCATCTTTCCTAAAAGACAAGACTTCGCATACCTCATATGATTCAAAATCAAATGAGTCCAATAATCCATCTTTATGGAGTTGGGATATGCGTTTTTCATTTATGTGACCTAGGCGGCGATGCGAAGATATATGCGGTTCAAATCATTCGATTTGAACCGTTTGGTATTTACGTTATAAATTGGGTTATCTAAATCTAGAACATAGAGACCATTCATAAGTGGTGCATTACAATAGAACATTTCATTTAAATAAATGGAACAACATTTGTCCTTTATTATAAAAGAAAAGTTTTTCTTGTCTAAACAAGATATCTGAAATTATGTTCTTTGTTAATGCGGGTACATAGAAGCACTCCTCTAGTTCTAAGATAAGCCCGATGGGCAAAGACAAAGAATATGTTCCCTCTGACTCTGAGAACTTTTGCGCCATTGCCTACTGTAGGTCCACTTCGCCCCTTATTCTACTATTTCTCAGTCCTTGCACATTAGTACATATGTGAGATGCACATCCGGTATCTAATACCCATGTAGAAGAAATAGATAGATTAACTTCTATAACGTGTATACCTGAGGCAGAAGTCCCACTTCTCTTGTTCTTTACTTCCTCAAGGTAGACTTTGCAGTTCCGCTTCCAGTGTCCAGTCTCACCGCAATGGAAGCAGTCCCCTTCCTTAGGTACTTTACCTTTACCCTTTGAAGTGGATGAATTGGCCTTGCCTTTGGCTTGGGTCTTACCCTTGCCTTTGCGCTTACCTTTGTCCTTCTTGACCATTAGTACATTACTAACTTTCTTCTTGAGATTTAGTTCAGCAGTTCTCAACATGCTGAGAATCTCAGGCAAAGGTTTATCAATTTCATTCATGTTATAATTCATGACGAATTGATTGTATGCTTCCGGCAACGATTGCAGGATAACATCAGTTGCCAATTCTTGGCTCAGTGGAAAACCTAGTCTTTCAAGGTTCTCAACGTACCCAATCATTTTGAGTACGTGAGTTCCTACAGGTGTTCCTTCTTGCATCTTGCATGCAAAAAGAGCCTTAGACACTTCAAAACACTCGTGCCTAGCTTGTCCTTGATATAGTTGTTTCAAATGCTCAACCATATCATAGGCATCCATGTTCTCATGTTGCTTCAAGCTTCGAGTTCATGGTGGCAAGCATAAGACATGACACATCTAATCGTCATCTTGATGCTTCTTATAAGCATCCTTTTCAAGACGAGTGGCCGTAGGCGGTGTTTCAGGGTACCGCTCTAGGACATATGGTTGCGTTCTTGCTTGAGGATAATCCTCAAGTTCCTATACCGATCAAGAAAGTTTGCTCCATTGAGCTTGTCCTTCTCAGGACAGATCATGAAGTTGAGGGTGTTGTGTTAGATGACATGGTGATCTACAACATTAAAATGCAAAGTTAAGTATCATACCTAAATCATTTAATTAGGCCTTTAATTAAATGAGGCTCCCACTAAATTCTCATAGCTACTATTTAGCTATAAATTTATATGGGATAAAGATCCACATCATAATTCGTTTTGAGTTAGCTTTGGCTAATCGCCCAAGACGTAGTATAATTAGGTAGGCAATCTTTTGCCAATTACATCTGATGTAACTCTTTAATAACTTTGGTTAAGTTTTAGATTAGTTTAGTGTTTATTCCTAAACCAGCTTCCAGGCTGTGGCGAGGCACAGGGGCCTTCTTGGATATCGGAGCAACGACCACTTCTAAGACAAAGCTGATGTTCGGAAATCACACAAAACTAATGTTAACACTTATGTTCAAAGCTAATATATGCCTCTACTTTCTTAACCAATTAAGAAAACACTTAATTAAGTCTTAACCAAGACTGATAGCGGGACATCACGATTGTCCACTCGCACCCCTCCAAGATAAAATGCATTGCTTTGCTTTGGCAAACCCAATAACAAATGATCGAGGAAGTAGTGAGTACCAACTTTGGTAGGCATATCGTTTAGACTTATTAAGAAATAAACATGTATCATATACATATTAGCATACATCACATATAAGCTAAACTAATCATGCATCACATACAAGCTAAACTAACGTGTCATGGTTATGACCCTTATTCTACAATCTTCTCAAGCCAATGAAAAGATTGATTGGTCAACCTAGGGATAGCATCTTCTCCTAAGTGCTTCCTTTTGGTTGTCTTGTGTGTTGACTTCCTCCTTGTAACCTCATCTTCCAATGGACCCTCCATCCTTGTTTTGTACATTACAAAAGGAGAAATACTCGAGTTACATTCAAGTCTAAAACTAATTTTACAACAAGAATATTAGGAGAAAGGCACGACACGCAGGCCGTATTAAGAATTACAACACACAATCACAAACTTTTTGGGACTAGGCCATAACCATGCACCATGTCATTTTAACTTTTAAAAGACATTGGATATTTTATTATGTTTGAAAATTTGCTAATGCAATTATCAACTCATAATAAAATTTATCCTACTTCTATATCACATATAAAATAGAGAAAACCTATTTTTATACGATCTTTCGCAAGTGGCTCTGATACCACTGTAGGGAATTCTTGTATGCCAAATGGCATATGCGCAACGGAAAATAGGATCCCTTCCAAGTGATCCATGCGAAAGCAAACTCGTATAAAATAAATTTCTCTAAACCAAACCTATCTTATAGGAGAGTTCTACCTTTGTTGCGTGCCCTTTGCAATCCCGCTTTTCCTTTCGGTTTGTTGGATCTTTAGCACGTTCAAGTGTCCGTGCCTCTATACGTATCCACACGAGCACGCTCTTGTCTCACAAAAGAAAACTAGAGGAGCTCTCCTTTACTTCTTGCTAGAGAAGTCCCTAAAGGAGAGGAAGCTAGGGAAAAGAGAAGGGAAGAAGAAGACTACTCTTCTTGCTACTCACAAAAAGCCACACAACAATAAGCTCTCAAGCTCTCTCCAAGCCTCAAGCTCCCAACAACCACACTCCACAACCACAACAACAATTGCTATGGAATGGCCGGCCACTTCATGGTCTTTTATAGGGTTGGAAAAACCCTTTCACCTCCTACCATTCAATGCAATCCATTGCATTGGGACATTTGTTTGGCCGGCCACTTAAGGAGACAAAACCATTTTGTTTCCTTCCACCTTATCTAGCTTAGGTGGATGCTTAGGTGGCATGCTTATGTGGCATGCTTATGTGGCATTCTTATGTGGCATTCATGCATGTTGATTTAATCTTATTAATTCAATTAAGCTTATGTTATCATATTGAATTAATCTTATTAATTCAATTAAGCTTATGTTATCATATTGAATTAATCTTATTAAATCAATAAGGTAACATATTGAATTAATCTCATTAAATCAATTAGCTAAAATTCTCATTAAGCTTAAAGTCCAAAACCCATTTTGTACTTAAGCTTATTCCCATATTATTCTAGTCAAACTAGAATACTCTAATTCCTCTAATTATCATGCTCTTTGTGTGTGACCCTATAGGCTCTCATAACGTTGGCAGTGGACCTAAACTCTTTTAGATACACAAGCAATGAGCGGCATCTAGCAATACATCATTGCTACCTGTTCTGAGATAAGTCAAGATCCGACTAACCTTTCCGTGACTACTATAATATATGACCGTGTCCTTCTATCCTTGATATCAGTTGATCAATGAGGCATAGACCGTGTCATCCTCGATCAATCTATGTGTTTCTTGATCCCTGAGTAAACTAACTCAAACAAATGAGCTCAATATCTCATATTGACTCATTCGAGCATGGCCATGCGTTTTAGTAGTTCTACTCAATCAAGGGGCCCACCGATATCACTCCCGTCATATGGAATGGATAGATCCCATCTACATCACTCACATCCCTCCGCATAATTTGTTACATAACCGATGTCGCCTTTATGGTCCACCTACGGGTGACGTTTGTGATACCAAAGTACATAACTCCTTATGTAGGGAACCGTAGTGACTTGAGGTCTAAGGACTATTCATACCAATAGTCACATGAGAAAGTTTATGACACTCATATAACGATCCATGAAACTTTCTCATGGCGGGTCAGTTCAGTATATATTCTCCAATATATACCCATGTGTCAACTTGATATCATATATCCATGACTTGTGAGATCAAGTCATCAATTGACCTACATGCTAGTCTTTATGTATTAATATTGCCCTTGCATATTAATACTCGACTAGGAACATTTAGGAAAGTGTTCTCTACAGCCTCTCATAATCAATTCTGCCAATTGATGTGCTGTAGATAAGAACCTACTTTTCTAGGGCATTATTATATTTAAATTAGCTGGCACAAGCAAGATGTAAATATAATAACCAATCCTTTGCCTTTATAGAATATGATACAAAATGTTCCCTATTCAACCATCACATGATTGGTTCTAGGGCTTTAACTAACATCTTCTTCACAGACTCAAGAAAAATCTTGTTGTTTCTTCGCCAGTGGCCTTCCTTGCCACAATGATGGCAAGTGCCCTTTTGTGCTGGTTATGCCTTCTTAGCCTTCTTGTTCTTCCCTTTCTTCTGTTCCTTTGCCTTTCTCTTAGAACCTTTCTTTGAGGAATCAACTAATAGAACTGCCTTCTCTTCATGCTTCACAGAAGGCTCCACAGTCTTCAGCATATTGAGGAGCTCAGGAATAGTGGATTCTAATTTGTTCATCCGATAGTTCATCACAAATTGTGAGAAACTCTTGGGCAAACAATGCAGAATTAAGTCAATACTTAATTCATGATCTATCAAAAACCCGAGGGTGGCCAGCTGCTCAATGTACCTGTTCATCTTTAGCATAAACTGCACTACAGACGAACCTTCTTGCATCTTAGAAATGAAGAGGAGCCTGGAGACTTCGAACCTTTCGGATCTCGCTTGCTCATCAAACAACTCATGAAGATGGAAGACTATGGTATTAGCATCCATATGCTCATGCTGCTTTTGCAGCTCAGGTACCATTGCAGCTAGCATGATGCAACTCACCAGTTCAGAATCTGCCACATGTTTCTGATAGGTCGACAATTGGTCTGGAGTTGCATCATCCCTAGGACAGTTGGGAAGAGACACTTCAAGGACATACGCTAGCTTTTCCGCCTTGAGAATAATTCTCAAGTTTCTAAGCCAGTCCAGGAAGTTAGGCTCAGTCAATTTGTTTGAATCTAAAATAGTGCACAAATTCAAAGACATCATGATCAATCGATTAACCTAGAAATACAAAACGAGCATATATGAGAAAATGATTTTAAAAATGCATCAACATACATTTATAAATCTCATTCATTTTTTGAATTTCAAAAACCCCAAAATCACTTCGGGAGATCGTAGGTCCATCTCCGAATGGGCTGATATCCAACATAGATATGAACAACCTTGGAGAGAGTCCAACAAGCCATTCATAGCTACGATGGTAGGTATCAAATATACCGATTGCATATCACATATATGCAACTATCACAATGTGCTATCAACTAATTGAATGTTCACACATACATCGGGTTGTTAACTCATTAACAAGTATGCATCATATGCATAGCACCCAACTTCACCTCCCTTCACATCGACCTTGGAGAGAGTCCAACAAGCCGATGCTCCAGGTTAAAGCCAACCCATTAAACAAGACATAGTTTTAATATGGTTAGAGCGCATTCAACCAATTAGCCCGGCTTGGAGAGAGTCCAACAACCAAAGCTAACGATTGACCTCTGACTCTTACCATATTAGTATTAAACTATTCCATGGTTTGAACATGTTCGGGTTCGAGCCGGGCTTGGAGAGAGTCCAATAACCCAAACAAGAAACAGAACTTTGGTTCTAACCATATTAATGAAAGGTGTAAGCTTTAATATTGAGTAAGGGTTTTTATGTCTCATCCTCTTTGCATACAAATAACTATTATCTACATGACATGACATACATGACATACATCTACATGTCACGACACACATGTCATAATGATATGCATCTAATGCAATTACATGACATACAATTATGACATGTACAAAATTTCCTTATATGTCATAACTATTTATGGAAATAAAATATGTGTGAGATTTGATTCTCCAAATCAAATCATGATTAAATTAGGAAACAAATTTCCAAATCTAATCACATATTTTATTTGTGGATAGTGTTGATTAAGGAAAGTCAATTTAGAAAACAAATTTCCTAAATCATCAAAACTACTTATGGAAATAAAATATTTTAAGATTTGATTTCTCAAATCAAATCATGATTAAATTAGGAAACAAATTTCCAAATCTAATCAAATATTTTATTTATGGAAAATATTAATTTCCATAAATACTTCCAACTTTCCAAAAGTAGAAGATTTCCATAAATACTTCTAGACTTTCCAAAATTAAAAATTTCCATAAATACTTCTAACTTTCCAAAAGTAAAAATTTTCAATAAATACCATTATGACTATCGTAAAATAATTTTACGATAATGTCGAAACACAACCTGGGCTCTGATACCACTATTGGGTTTCCGGCACCGCGGCGAGTGTGTGTTCGAACATGTTTCATAAACATGTGCACAGCGGAAGAAATAAAAATAATAAATCTAATTTATTACAACACACACACCACATGCATGCATAGTACAACATGTGTAGACATAACCGTAGTTTCAAATTTTTCAATAAAAGGAAATTTATTCTACGTATACCTGACGTATCACGTGTAGCGGGAAAGACATCAACCGGAGCGATCCTCGCTAGAATCGCCTCTATCCGTATCCATACCAAGTATCTTCGGGATGACTTCACAAAGTCATGAGCCTCATCTTCGTATGAGTCACTAGCCTCGTGTCGAAGACGATGTGATCGAGAGAAGATCACAATCTTAATCAAAATTCGTAATCAAAATGAGTCCTCAAAAACTCGCTTCTCCGGAGAAGTATTCGTCAACCGTTTGATGAATCCTTCGTCCTCCACCTATGAGGATTACTGGAGATCGAATCTCCGGCAAAGTAGCAACTGTCAGAGCTCCAAATGTCGTCTAAACGATGCTTTGACAGGAAGGAAACAAGCTGTCCAGAAAACTGGACAGCTTGGTGGAGGAGTTTGCGCCAGCCAAAGAGAAGAGGGCTAGCAAGTCCTTGGTCACCGGAGCCAAGGAGGATCACCGGAGGGTCGCCGGAGGATCGCTGCCAAAAGCATGGACACCGGCAACAAGCTTGGACGGCGGCACAAGGGTGGGCTACGGCTAGGGTTTGGGCACCGACCACAAGAGGAGAAGGAGAGGGTGGGCGGCAACTTTGGGGTTGCTTCGATTAGGTTTTCACAAAACCCTTAAGCCCTATTTTATAGAGAACAAATTCTCCTAATAGTTATCGGATCATAACCAAAAGCCCGTTAACCCGCTCCATTAATTTAAGTTAAAATAAACCAAACAGATTTGGTCTATTTTAAGTTAAAACGAACCGAACCAACTTTGGTTCATTCGTTTAAAACAAACCAAACTCCTTTGGTTTATTCTCCACCATTGGATTAGAACCAAACCAATTTGGTTCATCCATTATGTCTTCATAAGACATGGCCCATCCACGCTTCCATTGTGACTGAAACGATTTCATGCTCGCTCCTTGTTTGGTCCAACCAAACCTAGTTTCTCTCGGTCTGAGAATCTCATTCTCAAGCTCATTTTAAATCCTTCAGATTACGCTCATTGTACATGTGACCAAATAGGTTCTCGGTTTATGTCGGCATTCTATAATTAACCATTAATTATAGAACGATCATGAGTGACACCTAGTAGTACATCATGATCCCCAATTAACTGAAAAGATCAACGGTTGATCCATAACTATTTCTGAAAACCCTTCAGCAGCTACAATGAATCGTGCCCCATTCCCTTCACTCATCTTATACCCCACATGGTTTAGGACATGGTCTATAGTGTCAGTCCCCACTAGGTTGACTACGTCACACTTAGCCCAAGTATCAATTCCTCGTCCTATGGATTCTAGTTACTGCACATGTATCCAAGAGTACCTTACTCTAAACATGTAATGCTTTGGCCAATGACTTTAGTAACAATCCGACGAGAGGCCATGGGTATACATCTCCTCGCAAGGAGTGGTGAATCCTTTATAGGCTATTCAAACACCTTCGATCACTTTGACTTATACCCAATCATCCTGGGTCCACATCTCCTCAGAGATGCTTGCTTAAGATGTCAAAGCATAAGTCTTTATGATCAAGATGACTTGAATACTGCAAGTCAAAGGAACATCGCACTTAAGCTGCAGTAAGAACTTCATTGACATATCTATATATGCAGAGAACCATATGAAGTCTTACGGCTGGTCACTCCAATGAACTAGTTACCATAACTAGCATCCACGATTAACTCCGGATATCACAATATCTCCAGCCAGTGAGAATCAGCTGCTTGGATTCACCAAGTAGTATACCTCGTGCTAGTCTCGAAAGATTTGATGGTGTCCTAATCCATCAATTCATCTACTAGGGATAATTCCGATACATCACAATTACACATGTAGAGATACTCACTAGTTGTGATCCAATCACAAATTCTCTCATGCTGTGAATCGTATCGTGGACATTTAGTAAATGAGTTTAAGATCTAATCAAATACATGAGAACATGTATACTTAAATAGTGAATCTTAATTTATCATATAAATTGTTCAAACATAAGGCGATTGCCTTAGGACATCTCTCATATATTACTAACACTAAGAAACCTAGGGTGACCACTAAGAAGGTTGCAAGGGGAGTTACCCCTAGAGTCAACCTAGGTAAGACCAAAATGACCAAGGCTAACAAGCATAGAAGGGTCATTAGGCGGGTATCTAGGGAGGTTATCCCTAAGGAATACCTAATTAATCCTAGGAGCTCAAATAGGTTTTGGGTTCCTAATGTTGGGATGTATACTGAAAGCCTAGCTCTTTTGTATGAACATCTTTATTTTGAAATAAGAATCACATGATCATTGTTTGCATATTTTTATGATTATGCAAAATTGTCTAATACTTTACATTGTAGATAACATGGTGCTTGAGTGAGGCACAAAAGATCATGTTATCAGTCCCTTGTAGAGTATAAGTAGAGGCTCACAACCAAGAAGATTTTGGACAAACCATTGGCATGGTTGTAGTGTAGATTAGTATTGTTTTGTCTTGAACATAAAGTTACACTAGTACACTTAGGTGTATTGAGCAGGACCGACATAGAGGTGATTCAATTTGTTGCTGACTACATAATTGAATCAGACCTCGGATATTATGTTGTACATGCTCTTAATCCCGATATAATAACGGGCACATGTTCTTAATATTTATTTCTTTGATTTACCAAAGGGTGAGATTTCTATGGATTAAATCAATATGCCCGGTAAGTTGGGAAATGATATTATTTACATGGTGTACCGTTGATTATAGGAGGAATCCGTGTCCTATGTATTAGGTTGATGATGTCCCCTTGAGGAGCTCATAAGGTTCATCATGTAAACCCTGCAGGTTGACTTAGTCAACATGATGATAAGGTTGAGTGGTACTACTCGAGGAGTTAGATGTTGATTAATTGATGGTCAGTAAATCAATTAATTGACGGACATTCGATATCTTAAACACGGGGAGATGGATGTACAAATAATATATGGAGCCCATATTAATTTATGGGGGTTGGTGAGGTAGTTCGATGATGATCCTCTAGTGGAATGGAACATCATTGATGGATCAAGTTTGTGTGGTTCCGATCCATCGGGTGGCCAAGACCCAACTCCTCCTCATGGTCCCTATCGTAGCCTAATATAAACCTCATGAAGTCTAGATCAAATGATGGAAAACAAATCTCTAGATCCGACGGTTAGGATTAAATCCCTAGAACTGACGGTTGAGATTAAATCTCTAGATCCGACGGTTGGGATTAAAACCCTAGAACCGACGGTTGAGATTAAATCTCTAAATCCGACGGTTGAGATTAAAACCCTAGAACCGACGGTGGAGATTAAACCAAGGCCTAAACCTAACTCTATATAAAAGGGAGAGGAAAGGTTGGATAAGGTGGGCGGCAAGTTTAAAAGATTGATAAAATTTTTTTCCTAATTCTATGCCACCTTGGGTGGCAAGATTAGAATTAGTTAAAAAAAAAAATTTAAGATTAGAATTGGTGAAAAGTTATTTTTTCCTATGCCACCTTGGGCGGCAAGATTATAGGAAGAAAATTTTTTTACTAATTCCTTGCTACCCTTGGGCGGCAAGAAAATTGGGAATTAGTTCCTATATTTTTGGCTACCTCATCAATGACCAACTTTCTCCTAAGTTCTATAAATAGGGGCTTAGGCTTGGGCGGAAAAAGGAGAGGTTGGATGATGGAAATTAGGGTTTAGCCTCCAATTGCTTGGGCGGCAAGCAACCCTAAGGAGGAAACCCTAATTAGGGTTTGGCTCTTTTGGGTTGGGCGGCCAAGGTTTGGAAGGAGAGTGGGCGGCAACTTGTGGAAGAGTTCTTCTTCTTCCTAGGGTAAGTGGCCGGTTCTAGATCTTCTCCTTCCACCTTGGTTGGGCGGCAAGAAGACCTAAGGAGGAAACCCTAATTAGGGTTTGGCTCCTATGGTTGGGCGGCTAGGGTTTGCAAGGAAGTTGGGCGGCAACTATAGGAGAGGAGGTCTTCTTCTTCCTAGGGTGTGGCCGGCTCCTTCCTCTATTCCTTCCACCGTGGCCGGCGCCCAACATATTCCCTTTCTCCTCTTCACTCCATCTTGGCCGGCAGCACCAAAACTAGGGTTTGTCCCTAGTTCGGTTCTTTTGTTGTTTCCATTATGTTCTCTCTATTCTTGGGGCCGGCGGCATCAATCCTTTTGTGGATTTGTGGTTGGCTGAAGCAAGAAGGGAAAGAGAGTTCTTCTTTCTTTGGATTGAAGAAGATCTAGGAAGCTTCAACTTGTGGAGGATCTTCGCCCACACGAAGTCTACAAGGAGGTTAGGACATACGATAGAAGATCAAGAGGTATAAAAGTTTCACAACTTCTATTATTGTTCTTTTCATGTTCTTATTTGATATGCTAGCTTATGTTCTTTTTGTTAGTATATGTTGATTATACTAGTTTGCATTTGCATGTATTTGTATAATCATGGACCTCGAATAAGAAACATAAAAACCGGCGATCTGTCCGTTGTCTCTTCCGCGGCTAATCGACTAGAAGAGTTTGGTTGCTTGAACAACTAGTTTGTTCAAGCGATCGCTCGAGTCATTGGCATGACGACGAATTGGTTGTGCTTAGGAAACTCATCCCATCTGGATTAGTTTTCATTAGTGAAAATTTTAATCCGGGGACATGGGAGCCTATGAGCATTCCGAGAAATAGCACATTGCCAACAATTGGTATCAGAGCCACGGTTTCTGGTTTTGTGTGTTTTGGATTCGGTTACTTTCACGCACTTATCATATATTGTGTATGCCGGATAATAGTAGGATGTGCGTAGGCTAACTTTTTGGTTGCAGGCATAAGATCCAACTATTATGGCTATATATGTGTGTATGTGATTGCATGTGTGTGTGATTGTATATTATTTGAATCCTCGGGGTTAACGAGGCTAAATTAGTATTTAATTTTTGTAATTGAATACGACATTGTTTAGCCACTCTTTATTTTATTTTACTTTCGATCTAGATTTCATGTACACTCCCTCGTGGAGTATAGGATCGATGGATGTAAAATAAAATAGGTTTTATTCTCGGCTCGGATCTCCGGATGGCTCGTACATGGCATAGGAGGAGCGAATGAGGTGGCGACACGACGGGACGCATATTGGAGAACAATGTCATAATAGTTGGAAAAATTCTGATTTTTCCATATTTATTGCTGATTTGTTTTATATGCATGTTGTGTGTGCTTGAAAATTCCTCATTTTCAATTTACTAAGTGGGAGAGGGATATTTTAATTAATTCCCGCGGCCTCCATTACAATTTGACGTGTGATGCAACAAACTTGCACGACGGCTCTGAGTGCCTTCCTCCCCATCGGATGGGTTTGTTTGAGGATCACTAGGTCAAATAATTGTTATAGGAAATTATCTAGGAGCGTGTGTACTTCCACAGCGGTAAGGCACATAATCCGAAATAATTCCATTAGTACCGTGTAATGGTGCACACTTAGATGCAAATAAAAAATAGTTTTATTTGTAGAGCCGAAGAGAAACCAACTATTAATTTTATTTGTCAAAAAGTAAGGTTGACAAGATAATAAAATTAATGGGTAAAACCTCCTCTTACAAATGTAGAATTCGTATACGTCCACACTATCGTGGTATGCGATATTCTCGGTGTTTGAGGTGTTGGTTGATTTCGAAATTTTATTGTTTGAGGAATCAATAATTTTTATTGAAATCTACAGTAATAATAAGCATGTTGTGTGTGCTTGAAAATTCCTCATTTTCAATTTACTAAGTGGGAGAGGGACATTTTAATTAATTCCCGCGGCCTCCATTACAATTTGACATGTGATGCAACGAACTTGCGCGTCGGCTCTGAGTGCCTTCCTCCCCATCGGATGAGTTTGTTTGCGGATCACTAAGTCAAATAATGGTTATAGGAAATTATCTAGGAGCGTGTGTACTTCCACAGCGGTAAGGCACATAATCCGAAATAATTCCCTTAGTACCGTGTAATGGTGCACACTCAGATGCAAATAAAAAGTATCCTCCCCTTCGGAGTCACTGCTTTTATTTGTAGGGCCAAAGAGAAACCAACTATTAATTTTATTTGTCAAAAAGTAAGGTTGACAAGATAATAAAATTAATGGGTAAAACCTTCTCTTACAAATGTAGAATTCATATACGTCCACACTATCGTGGCATGCGATATTCTCGGTGTTTTGAGGTGTTGGTTGATTTTGAAATTTTATTCTTTGAGGAATCAATAATATTTGAAATCTAAAGTAAAGATTTATGTGATTCTTAGGATTTTCAAAATTGACTTTCAGTCCACTTATTGTGATACTAAAGGAAATAAACTTATTGTACCCAATTAATGTTGATTGGAAAATATTCTAGATATTGTCTTATCTGCTAAGGAGTACAAGTATGCACTCTTCAAAGAGTGTCCTCAAGCCATCATTGCTCAAAAAGGTTTCTACTTCTAAGCCGAAAGGCAAGAAGAAGAAGAAACAAGGTGAGGCAAAGATGATGGGAGGATCTCAAGGAAGAGTGAAGAAGCCGAAAGGCAAGTACTTCACTTGCAAGCAGGATGGACATTGGAAGAAGGACTGTCCCAATCCAAAATAGAACATAGGTATATCTTTTGGACTAGTCATTGAAACATGATTACCGGTGATATCTACCGGCACCTGGTGAGTAGATACGGGAGCCACTAATCATGTCTGCAACAATTTGCACGGGTTCCAGGAAACCCG
Organism: Wurfbainia villosa; assembly: GCA_025175895.1. Taxonomy (NCBI): domain Eukaryota; kingdom Viridiplantae; phylum Streptophyta; class Magnoliopsida; order Zingiberales; family Zingiberaceae; genus Wurfbainia; species Wurfbainia villosa. The sequence continues at coordinate 84,149,020 of CM046003.1, read as the reverse complement.
ATGACTAGCTAAAGGGGAGATTACCATTTACTTGGGCAATGCCATGATGGTGGCGACTAATGCAGTGGGAGAAGTTTTATTTATCTCTTGAAAATAATAAAACTTTGGTTCTAGAAAATTCCCTTTATGTACCTTTATTTAGAAAGAATTTAGTTTCAGTTTCTAAATTATTATGGATGGATATTCTATTTCTTTTAATGACAGAGTTGTTATAAAAAGGAATAGGGAGAATATCTATTCAGGTACATTGAAAGGAAATTTGAACCAAAACCTCCCACGATGCAAATTGAAGTTAATAACTCATCTTCTAATTCCAATAAAAGAAAAGAACCTTCGAAGATGAACCAAACATATCTTTGGCTTCTTAGGCTTGGTCACATTAACCTAAGCAGAATTCAAAGGTTGATAGCTGATGGAACTTTGGGTTCATTAGTGGTGGAGGATCTCCCAACCTACGAATCTTGCTTGGAGGGTAAGATGACCAAGAGGCCTTTTTAAAGCCAAGGGGTAGAGAGCCAAAGATGTGTTAGAAATGGTTCATTCTGATTTGTGTGGTCCTATGGCTATCTAGCCAAGAGGTAATCTTGAATATTTCATCTCTTTTGTAGACAATTATTCAAGATATGGATGACACTACGATCTGATCGTGGTGGTGAGAACCTCTTGGGAGAGTTTAGGAACTACTTATCAGAGGTTGGGATTCAATCCTAATTGACTGCACCTGGCACACCCCAGCAGAACGGTGTAGCAGAGCGAAGGAATAGGACTCTTATGGAGATGGTTGGATCGATGATGAGTTATTCTGACTTTTTTTATAGTCTTAGAGATCAGAGGGTGATCGTTAACACGAACGCCATATTTCTAGAGGAAGACTATGTGATGAGCCATAAGCCCAAGGGTAAAATTGTTCTGGAGGAGTTAAAAGGGAAGTCACTTCTTTAGTACCACCGGTACAAGAGGATATCCCACATGTCACTGCACCGCGTGTCACAAAGGATACACAGATGATACCTCGTCGTAGTGGGAGGGTTATTAGACAGCCTCTTAGATTCATGTTTTTGGACGAATCTTCTGATTTGGTCCCTAGCAAATATGAACCTGATCCCTAGACATACGACTGTTGGGATGTATACTGAAAGCCTAGCTCTTTGGTATGAACATTTTATTTTGAAATAAGAATCACATGATCATTGATTGCACTTTATATTTATATATAGCAATGTAACTGAACGAATTACATTGTAGATAAGAAGATCAGTTCATGAGTCCCTTGTAGAATATAAGTAGAGGCTCACAACCAAGATGGTTTTGGACAAACCATTGGCATGGTTGTAGTGTAGCTTGGTATTGTTTTATCTTGAACATAGAGTTACACTAGTACACTTAGGTGTATTGAGCAGGACCGACATAGAGGTGATTCAATTTATTGCTGACTGCATAATTGAATCGGACCTCGGATATTATGTTGTACATGCTCTTAATCCCGATATAATAACGGGCACATATACTTAATATTTATTTCTTTGATTTACCAGAGGGTGAGATTTCTATGGATTAAATCAATATGCCCGGTAAGTTGGAAAATGATATTATTTACATGGTGTGCCGTTGATTATTGGAGGAATCCGTGTCCTATGTATTAGGTTGATGATGTCCCCTTGAGGAGCTCATAAGGTTCATCATGTAAACCCTGCAGGTTGACTTAGTCAACATGATGATAAGGTTGAGTGGTACTACTCAAGGAGTTAGATGTTAATTAATTGATGGTCAGTAAATCAATTAATTGACGAACATTCGATATCTTAAACACGGGGAGATGGATGTACAAATAATATATGGAGCCCATATTAATTTATGGGGGTTGGTGAGGTAGTTCGATGATGATCCTCTAGTGGAATGGAACATCATTGATGGATCAAGTTTGTGTGGTTCCGATCCATCGGGTGGCCAAGACCCAACTCCTCCTCATGGTCCCTATCGTAGCCTAATATAAACCTCATGAAGTCTAGATCAAATAATGGAAAACAAATCTCTAGATCTGACGGTTGGGATTAAATACCTAGAACCGACGGTGGAGATTAAATCTCTAGATCCGACGGTTGGGATTAAAACCCTAGAACTGACGGTTGAGATTAAATCTCTAAATCCGACGGTTGAGATTAAAACCCTAGAACCGACGGTGGAGATTAAACCAAGGCCTAAACCTAACTCTATATAAAAGGGAGAGGAAAGGTTGGATAAGGTGGGCGGCAAGAAAATTTGGAATTAGTTCCTATATTTTTTGCCACCTCATCAATAACCAATTTTCTCCTAAGTTCTATAAAAGGGTGGCTATGGGTTGGGCGAAAGAAAGAGGGTGGTTGATGTTGGATGATGGATGCTAAGGAGATTAGGGTTTAGCCTCCAATTGCTTGGGCGGCAAGCAACCCTAAGGAGGAAACCCTAATTAGGGTTTGGCTCCTATGGGTTGGCCAAGGCTTGGAAGATGAGTGGGCGGCAACTTGAGGAAGATCTCTTCTTCTTCCTTGAAGATGGCTAGCTCCTAGATCTCTTCTCTCCATCATGGTTGGGCGGCAAGAAACCCTAAGGAGGAAACCCTAATTTGATTAGGGTTTGTCTCCTTTGCATGGGCGACCAAGGTTTGGACGGAGGGTAAGTGGCATCTTGTGGAAGAGTTCTTCTTCTTCCTAGGAAAGGTGGCCGGTTTAGATCTCCTCCTTCCACCTTGGATGGGCGGCAAGAAGACCTAAGGAGGAAACCCTAATTAGGGTTTGGCTCCTATGGTTGGGCGGCTAGGGTATGCAAGGAAGGTGGGCGGCAACTATAGGAGAGGAGCTCTTCCTCTTCCTAGGTTGTGGCCGGCTCCTTCCTCTATTCCCTCCACCGTGGCCGGCGCCCAATATATTCCCTTTATCCTCTTCACTCCATCTTGGCCGGCGGCACCAAAACTAGGGTTTGTCCCTAGTTCGGTTCCTTGGTTGTTTCCATATTATTCTCTCTATTCTTGGGGCCGGCGGCATCAATCCTTTATGGATTGGTGGTTGGCTCAAGCAAGAAGGGAAAGAGAGTTCTTCATTCTTTGGATTGAAGAAGATCTAGGATGCTTCAACTTGTGGAGGATCTTCGCCCACACGAAGTCTACAAGGAGGTTAGGACATACGATAGAAGATCAAGAGGTATAAAAGTTTTATAACTTTTATTATTGTTCTTTGCATGTTCTTATTGATATGCTAGTTTATGTTCTTTATGTTATCATATGTTGATTATACTAGTATGTATTTGTATAATCATGGACCCCGATAAGAAACACAAAAATCGGCAATCCGTCCGTCATCTCTTCCGCGGCTAACCGACTAGAAGAGTTGTGTTGCTTGAACAACTAGTTTGTTCAAGCGATCGCTCAAGTCGTTAGCACGACAAAGAATTGGTTGTGCTTAGGAAACTCATCCCATCCGGATTAGTTTTCATTAGTGAAAATTTTAATCCGGGGACATGGGAGTCTATGAGCATTCCGAGGTATCGCCCGGTTGCCAACAAATGGTATCAGAGCCACGGTTTCCGATTTTGTGTGTTTTGGATTCGGTTACTTTCATGCACTTATCATATATTGTGTATGCCGGATAATAGTAGGATGTGCGTAGGCTAACTTTTTGGTTGCAGGCATAAGATCCAACTATTATGGCTATATATGTGTGTATGTGATTGCATGTGTGTGTGATTGTATATTATTTGAGTCCTCGGGGTTGACGAGGCTAGATTAGTATTTAATTTTTGTAATTAAATACGGCATTGTTTAGCCGCTCATTTTAGTTTACTTTCGATCTAGATTATTTGTACACTCCTTCGTGGAGTATAGGATCGATGGATGTAAATTAAAATGTTTTATCTCGGCTCGGAACTCTTTGGTGACTTGCGCATGGGAAAAGATGGAGCGGACGAGGTGGCTACACGACGGGAAGCATATTAGAGAACAATGCCATAATAGTTGGAAAAATTCTGATTTTTCCATATTTATTGCTGATTTGTTTTATATGCATGTTGTGTGTTCTTGAAAATTCCTCATTTGCAATTTACTAAGTGGGAGAGGGATATTTTAATTAATTCCCGCGGCCTCCATTACAATTTTACGTGTGATGCAACAAACTTGTGTGTCGGCTCTGAGTGCCTTCCTCCCCGAGGACGGGTTTGTTTGCGGATCACTAGGTCAAATAATGGTTATAGGAAATTATCTAGGAGCGTGTGTACTTCCACAGCGGTAAGGCACATAATCCGAAATAATTCCCTTAGTACCGTGTAATGGTGCACACTTAGATGCAAATAAAAAGTAGTTTTATTTGTAGGGCCGAAGAGAAACCAACTATTAATTTTATTTGTCAAAAGTAAGGTTGACAATATAATAAAATTAATGGGTTAAACCTCCTCTTACAAATGTAGAATTCGTATACGTCCACACAGCGTGGCATGCGATATTCTCGGTGTTTGAGGTGTTGGTGGATTTCAAAATTTTATTGTTTGAGGAATCAATAATTTTTATTGAAATCTACAGTAATAATAAGCATGTTGTGTGTGCTTGAAAATTCCTCATTTTCAATTTACTAAGTGGGAGAGGGATATTTTAATTAATTCCCGCGGCCTCCATTACAATTTGACGTGTGATGCAACAAACTTGCGTGTCGGCTCTGAGTGCCTTCCTCCCTGCGGATGAGTTTGTTTGCGGATCACTAGGTCAAATAATGGTTATAGGAAATTATCTAGGAGCGTGTGTACTTCCACAGCGGTAAGGCACATAATCCAAAATAATTCCCTTAGTATCGTGTAATGGTGCACACTTAGATGCAAATAAAAAGTATCCTCCCCATCGGAGTCACTGCTTTTATTTGTAGGGCCAAAGAGGAACCAACTATTAATTTTATTTGTCAAAAGTAAGGTTGACAAGATAATAAAATTAATGGGTAAAACCTCCTCTTACAAATGTAGAATTCGTATCGTCCACACTTTGCGTGGCATGCGATATTCTCTGTTTTGAGGTGTTGGTTGATTTGAAATTTTATTGTTTGAGGAATCAATAATTTTTGAAATCTAAAGTAATGATCTATGTGATTCTTAGGATTTTCAAAATTGACTTTGATCCACTTATTTTGATACTAAAGGAAATAAACTTATTGTACCCAAATTATATTGATTGGAAATGAATCCAAATATTGTCTTATCCGCTAGTATGCAATCTTCAAAGAGTGTCCTCAAGCCATCATTGCTCAAAGGGTTTCTACTTCTAAGCCAAAGGCAAGAAGAAGGAGAAACAAGGTGGAGCAAATGTGGTGGGAGGATCTCGGAGGAGTGAAGAAGCCGAAGGCAAGTACTTCACTTACAAGTAGGGATGGACATTGGAAGGAGGACTGTCCCAATCCAAAAGCAGTAACAAAGTATATCTTTTGGTCTAGTCGTTATAACATGGTTAGCGGTGTTATCTACTGGTACCTGGTGTGTAGATACGAGAGCCACTAATCATGTCTGCAATACTTTGCAGGGGTTCCAGGAAACCCGACAACTAGCTAAAGGGGATATTACCATTTACTTGGGCAATGCAATGAAGATGGTAGCTATTGCAGTGGGAGATGTTTTATTTATCTTTTGAGAAAAATAAAGTTTTTGGTTCTTAAGAATTTCCTTTATGTACCCTTATTTAGAAAGAATTGATTTCGGTTTCTAAATAGTTTTTGGATGGATAATCTATTTCTTTTCATGATGATTTGTTATAAAAGGAATAGGAAATTATCTATTCAGTACATAGATAGGAAATTTATAACTTGAACCACAAGCTCCCACGATGCAAATAGAAGTTAATAACTCATCTTCTAATTCCAATAAGAGAAAAGAACCTTCGAAGATGAACCAAACATATCTTTGGCTTCTTAGACTTGGTCACATTAACCTAAGCAGAATTCAAAGGTTGATAGCTGATGGACCTTTGGGTTCATTAGTGGTGGAGGATCTCCCAACCTACGAATCTTGCTTGGAGGGTAAGATGACCAAGAGGCCTTTTCAAGGCCAAGGGGTATAGATCCAAAGATGTGTTGGAATTGGTTCATTTTGATTCGTATGGTCCTATGTCTATCCAGGCAAGAGGTAGTTTTGAATATTTTGTCTTTTTCATAGACAATTATTCAAGATGACACTACGATCTGATCGTGGTGGTGACAACCTCTTGGGAGAGTTTAGGAACTACTTATCAGAGGTTGGGATTCAATCCCAATTGACTGCACCTGGCACACCCCAGCAGAACAGTGTAGCAGTACGAAGGAATAGGACTCTTATGGAGATGGTTAGATCGATGATGAGTTATTCTGACTTGTTTTATAGTCCTAGAGATCAGAGGGTGATCGTTAACACGAATGCCAGATTTCTAGAGGAAGACTATGTGATAAGCCACAAGCCCAAGGGTAAAATTGTTCTGGAGGAGTTAAAAGGGAAGTCACTTCTTTAGTACCACCGGTACAAGAGGACATACCACATGTCATCGCACCGCGTGTCACAGAGGATACACAGAAGATACCTCGTCGTAGTGGGAGGGTTGTTAGACAACCTCTTAGATTCATGTTTTTGGACAAATCTTCTGATTTGGTCCCTAGCAAACATGAACCTGATCCCTAGACATACGACGAGGCAATCCAAGATATAAATACAGCATCTTTGCAAAGTGCAATGAATACTGAGATTGAATCTATGAATTCAAGTCAGGTCTGGGAGCTCTTATGCATTGCAGCTCATATGGATTATGAGGTGTGATAGATGGATGTCAAGACAGCTTTCCTTAATGGAAGTCTTGAGGAAAACATCTATTTGAAGCAACCAGAGGGATTAATTGCTAAGGGCAAAGATCGTATTGTTTATAAGCTTAATCGGTCCGTTAATGGACTGAAGCAAGCTTTGAAGTCTTGGGACATCCGCTTTGAGGAAGAAAATCCAGTCTTATAGATTTATTCAAAGTTCGGATGGGTCTTGTGTATATCAGAGATGTGATGGAAATGTAGTGGTATTTTTGTACTATACGTAGATGACATTTTGGTGGTTGGCGACAACATCGAAGTGTTATCAGACGTAAGGGTATGGTTGTCCAAACAGTATGATATGAAGGACTTGGGAGAAGTGGGTCACAACCTTGGGGATCAAGGTTGTTGTGCTTATCCCAAGCTTCATACATAGACATGGTTTTGGATCGTTTTAGCATACAAAACTCCAAGAAGGGTTTTCTACCCTTCAGGCATGGAGTTCCTTTATCTAAGCAGATGTGTCCTAGATCATCTGAGGAGATAGAGGAGATATAGGCAGTTCCTTATGCTTCGGTAGGAAGCCTAATGTATGCTATATGTATACGAGACAAGATATCCGCTTTCGTAGGCATGGTTAGTGAGATATCGAGTAATCCAGGGACATTGATCGGTAAAAGCATATATTGTAGTGCCCGAGAAGGACTAGGGATTATATGCAAGTTTAGCGGACCAATTACTCCTGTGGTTGCATGGATTACGATTTCCAATTAGATAGGAATAACGATAAGTCTACCTCGGTTTTGTGTTTACTTTAGGAGGTGGAGCCATTGTTTGGAGGAGTGCCCAAAGAATGCGAGCGGACTCCACCATGGAAGTGAGTATGTGGCACCTATGAGGCGAGCAAAAGAAGCCGTGGTGAGGAACTTCTCGATGAACTTGGATGTGATTCTGGTTTGCGAGAACTATCATAATTAATTGTGATAATAATGGTGCAGTTGCAAACTCGAAGGAACCACGAGCCCATAAGGCTAGTAAACACATAGAGTGCAAGTACCACCTGATACGAGAAATCGTAAAGGAGGTAGAAGTTGTTGTCGCCTAGGTTGCATCAGAGGATGACCTGGTAAACCCTTTCACTAAGGCCCTTCTGGCGAGAGCTTTGATAGGCATGTGGAGGGAAGGGGAATCAGATGTATGGCAGTATAAGGACAGCATAGTCTTTTAGTATAAGTGGGAGATTGTTGGGATGTATACTGAAAGCCTAGCTCTTTTGTATGAACATCTTTATTTTGAAATAAGAATCACATGATCATTGTTTGCATATTTTTATAATTATGCAAAATTGTCTAATACTTTACATTGTAGATAACATGGTGCTTGGGTGATGGCACAGAAGATCATGTTATCAGTCCCTTGTAGAGTATAAGTAGAGGCTCACAACCAAGATGGTTTTGGACAAACCATTGGCATGGTTGTAGTGTAGCTTGGTATTGTTTTGTCTTGAACATAAAGTTACACTAGTACACTTAGGTGTATTGAGCATGACCGACATAGAGGTGATTCAATTTGTTGCTGACTACATAATTGAATCAGACCTCGGATATTATGTTGTACATGCTCTTAATCCCGATATAATAACGGGCACATGTTCTAAATATTTATTTCTTTGATTTACCAAAGGGTGAGATTTCTATGGATTAAATCAATATGCCCGATAAGTTGAGAAATGATATTATTTACATGGTGTGCCATTGATTATAGGAGGAATCCGTGTCCTATGTATTAGGTTGATGATGTCCCCTTGAGGAGCTCATAATGTTCATCATGTAAACCCTGCAGGTTGACTTAGTCAACATGATGATAAGGTTGAGTGGTACTACTCGAGGAGTTAGATGTTGATTAATTGATGGTCAGTAAATCAATTAATTGACGGACATTCGATATCTTAAACACGGGGAGATGGATGTACAAATAATATATGGAGCCCATATTAATTTATGGGGGTTGGTGAGGTAGTTCGATGATGATCCTCTAGTGGAATGGAACATCATTGATGGATCAAGTTTGTGTGGTTCCGATCCATCGGGTGGCCAAGACCCAACTCCTCCTCATGGTCTCTATCGTAGCCTAATATAAACCTCATGAAGTCTAGATCAAATGATGGAAAACAAATCTCTAGATCCGACGGTTAGGATTAAATCCCTAGAACCGACGGTTGAGATTAAATCTCTAGATCCGACGGTTGGGATTAAAACCCTAGAACCGACGGTTGAGATTAAATCTCTAAATCCGACGGTTCAGATTAAAACTGTAGAACCGACGGTGGAGATTAAACCAAGGCCTAAACCTAACTCTATATAAAAGGGAGAGGAAAGGTTGGATAAGGTGGGCGGCAAGTTTAAAAGATTGATAAAATTTTTTTTCCTAATTCTATGCCACCTTGGGAGGCAAGATTAGAATTAGTTAAAAAAAAAAAAATTTTAAGATTAGAATTGGTGAAAAGTTTTTTTTCCTATGCCACCTTGGGCGGCAAGATTATAGGAAGAAATTTTTTTTTTACTAATTCCTTGCTACCCTTGGGCGGCAAGAAAATTGGGAATTAGTTCCTATATTTTTGGCTACCTCATCAATGACCAACTTTCTCCTAAGTTCTATAAATAGGGGCTTAGGCTTGGGCGGAAAAAGGAGAGGTTGGATGATGGAAATTAGGGTTTAGCCTCCAATTGCTTGGGCGGCAAGCAACCCTAAGGAGGAAACCCTAATTAGGGTTTGGCTCTTTTGGGTTGCGCGGCCAAGGTTTGGAAGGAGAGAGGGCGGCAACTTGTGGAAGAGTTCTTCTTCTTCCTAGGGTAAGTGGCCGGTTCTAGATCTTCTCCTTCCACCTTGGTTGGGCGGCAAGAAGACCTAAGGAGGAAACCCTAATTAGGGTTTGGCTCCTATGGTTGGGCGGCTAGGGTTTGCAAGGAAGTTGGGTGGCAACTATAGAAGAGGAGGTCTTCTTCTTCCTAGGGTGTGGCCAGCTCCTTCCTCTATTCCCTCCACCTGTAGGGAATTCTATATATGCCAAATAGCATATGCGCAACGGAAAAATTAGGATCCCTTCCTAGTGATCCTTGCGAAAGAAAACCTCGTACAAAATAAATTTCTCTAAAACCAAACCTATCTTATAGGAGAGGATTACCTTTGTTGCGTGCCCTTGTTAATCCCGCTTTTCCTTTTGGTTTGTTGGATCTTTAGCACGTTCAAATGTCCGTGCCTCTATACGTATCCACACGAGCAAGCTCTTGTCTCACAAAAGAAAAACTAGAAGGGCTCTCCTTTACTTCTTGCTAGAGAAGTCCCTAAAGGAGAGGAAGCTAGGGAAAAAGAGAAGGGAAGAAGAAGACTACTCTTCTTGCTAGCCTACACTCACAAAACCACACAACCAAAGCTTCCACCAAGCTCTCAAGCTCTCACACAACCACAATCACACTTTGGCCGGCCACTCCATGGAGTCTTTTATAGGGTTGGAAAAACCCTTTCACCTCCTACCATTCAATGGAATCCATTGCATTGAGACACCTTGTTTGGCCGGCCACTTTAAGGAGACAAAAACCACTTTGTCTCCTTCCACCTTATCTAGCTTAGGTGGCATGATTATGTGGCATGCTTGTGTGGCATTCATGCATGTTGAATTAATCTTATTAATTCAATAAGCCCACCTTATCTAGCTTAGGTGGCATGCTTATGTGGCATGCTTGTGTGGCATTCATGCATGTTGAATTAATCTTATTAATTCAATAAGCTTATGTTATCATATTGAATTAATCTGATTAAATCAATAAGGTAACATATTGAATTAATCTCATTAAATCAATAAGCTAAAATTCTCATTAAGCTTAAAGTCCAAAAACCATTTTGTACTTAAGCTTATTCCCAAATTATTCTAGTCAAACTAGAATGCACTAATTCTTCTAATCATCATGCTCTTTGTGTGTGACCCTATAGGCTCTCATAACGTTGGCAGTGGATCTAAACTCTTTTAGATACACAAGCAATGAGCGGCATCTAGCAATACATCATTGCTACCCAAGTTACGAAATAAGTCAAGATCCGACTAACCTTTCCGTGACTACTATAATGTATGACCGTGTCCTTCTATCCTTGATATCAGATTGACCAATGAGGCATAGACCGTGTCATCCTCGATCAATCTATGTGTTTCTTGATCCCTGAGTAAACTAACTCAAACAAATGAGCTCAATATCTCATATTGACTCATTTGAGCATGGCTATGCGTTTTAGTAGTTCTACTCAATCAAGGGGCCCACCGATATCACTCTCGTCATATGAGAGGGATAGATCCCATCTACATCACTCACATCCCTCCGCATAATTTGTTATATACCCAGTAATCGCCTTTATGGTCCACCCTGTTACGGGTGACGTTTGACGATACCAAAGTACATAACTCCTTATGTAGGGAACCGTAGTGACTTCAAGTTCGAGGACTATTCATACCAATAGTCAAATGAGAAAGTTTATGACACTCATATAACGATCCATGAAACTTTCTCAAGGCGGGTCAGTTCAGTATATATTCTCTAATATATACCCATGTGTCAACTTGATATCATATATCCATGACTTGTGAGATCAAGTCATCAATCGACCTACATGCTAGTCTTTATGAATTAATATTGCCCTTGCATATTAACACTTGACTAGGAACATTTAGGAAAGTGTTCTCTACAGCCTCTCATAATCAATTCTGCCAATTGATGTGCTGTAGATAAGAACCTACTTTTCTAGGGCATTATTATATTTAATTTAGCTGGCACAAGCAAGATGTAAATATAATAACCAATCCTTTGCCTTTATTGAATATGATACAAAATGTTCCCTTTTCAACCATCACATGATTGGCTCTAGGGCTATAACTAACAATCTCCCACTAGCACTAGTACCAATCACTATGATATCTAATACCTAGTGACCTAGTGTGACCATCATGCTTCCTCTGTGCCAAAGCCTTGGTCAATGGATCTGCAATGTTAGCTTCTGTCGGTACTCTGCATATCCTCACATCTCCTCTATCGATGATCTCTCGAATGAGATGGAAGCGCCGCAAAGATGTGTTTGGTCCGATGTGATCGAGGTTCCTTAGCCTGCAATAGCCCCATTATTGTCACAATAGAGGTCTATTGGATCTCAGAATGCTAGGAACTACCCCAAGTTCATCGATGAACTTGCAGCCAAAGCCTCCTTTCTGCATCGACGCAGAATATACTCCTTTGTAGAATCAAGAATCGTGTCTCGCTTTGAACTCTTCCAGCTCACAGCTCCACCATTCAGGCAAAACACGTACCCCGATTGCGATCTATAGTCATCCTTGTCTGTTTGGAAGCTTGCATCACTGTAACCCTTTACAGCTAGCTCCTCATTGCCTCCAAATATCAGGAAATATTCTTTCATTCTTCGTAAGTATTTAAGAATATTTTTGATCGCTATCCAGCTGACTTTCACCGATCCGACCGTATCTACTCGCCATGCTCAAAGCATACGAGACGCCGACGAGTACATAAAGCATGGTGTACATGATAGACCCTATGGCGAGATGCATAAGGGATCTTATCCATGCGATCTCTCTCCTCCTTAGAAGAGGGACATTGAGTCTTCGAAAGACTCATACCATGTGATAAAGGCAAAAATCCTTTCTTGGAATTTTGCATAGCAAAACGATCTAGCACTTTATCAATGTATGTACTCTGACTTAGGCCAAGTAATCTTTTAGATCTATCTCTATAGATCTTGATGCCTAGAATATAGGCAGCTTCACCTAAGTCTTTCATCGAGAAACAATACACGAAAAAAAACTTCACACACTGGAGTGAGCGAATAAAAAATCCGATGAGAAGTATGTCATCTACATACAAGAAATACAACTGTGTTCTACTATTTCTCTTGTAGACACAAGGTTCATCTTCATTCTTGATGAAACCAAACTCCTTGATTGCATCATCGAATCAAGATTCCACTTCGAGAGGCTTGCTTTAGTCCATAAATGGACCTTGCATACCTTTCATGCTTTGGATCTTCAAAACCCTCAGGCTGTGTCATGTACACATCCTCGAGTAGCTTTCCATTCAGAAAAGCGGTTTTGACATCCATCTGCCAGATCTCATAATCGTGGTAGGCTGCAATAGCAAGTATGATCCGAATGGATTTAAGCATCGCAACTGGTGAAAAGGTTTCATCATAGTCAATACCATGAATTTGTTTGAATCCTTTATCCTCCAATCTACCTTTATAGGTACGCTTATTACCATCCATGTCTTTTTACTTTAAAGACCCACTTACACCCAATGGGTTTTACCCTTCGTGGATCAACCAAGGTCCATACTTGGTTAGTGTACATGGATTCCATTTCGGATCTCATGGCCTCTAGCCATTTCTCGGAATCTGGGCTCATCATAGCTTCTTGATAGGATGTAGGCTCGCAAGATCGACAAGCAATACCTCACCGTTGTCACCAAGAGAAAAGAATATCTCTCGGGTTGACGACGGATCCTATCGGATCTACGAAGAGGTTGGTCTACTTGAGCAATGTGTCCGCTCCACAACTCATTGCGCAACACTTTCCTCATCCACAACACTTTGTAGTTCCTGTTCATTTACCATAGAAGCCTTAGTGTTATCGTCAACTTGAACTTCTTCAAGATGAATTTTACTCCCACTAGTTTTTCTAGAAATAAATTCTCTTTCTAGAAAGACAGCATTTCTGGCAACAAACACCTTGCCAAGTGTGGGATTGTAAATGTAATTTCCATTAGTTTCCTTGGGATATCCTACAAAATAACACTTATCCGATTTGGGTCCTAGTTTATCCGAGACTTGACGCCTTACATAAGCTTCACAACCCCAAATCTTTATAAAAGACATTTTGGGACTCTTCCTACCATATCGTATATGGTGTCTTTTCTACGGCTTTTGATGGACGCGATTATGTGAAGCTACTCCTCTAGAGCTAGTCCCCAAAAGGAAGTAGGTAGATCACCGCTCATCATTGATCGTACCATATCTAATAGAGTACGATTTCTCCTCTCGTGATACACCATTCCATTGTGGTGTTCCAGTGGAGTGAGTTGGGATATTATCCCACACTCACCAGTGATCACGAAACTCTTGACTAAGGTATTCACCACCTCGATCCGATCAAGTAGCTTAATACGCTACCAAGTTGGTTTTGTACTTCATTCTTGAATTCTTTGAACTTTTGGATTCGACTTATGTCTCATCAAATATAAGTAGCCAAATCTACTCATATCATCGCGAAAGTAATAAAGTACTTATAGCCTCCTCCGCTTCGACATTGAAAGGGCCACATACAAGATGTATGAGTCCTAACAAGTCCGCCGCTCTCTCGCCATGTCCACTAAATGGAGTTTTAGTCATCTTTCCTAAAAGACAAGATTCGATACCTCATATGATTCAAAATCAAATGAGTCCAATAATCCATCTTTATGGAGTTGGGATATGCGTTTTCATTTATGTGACCTAGGTGACAAAGGCGAGATATGTTTGGTTCAAATCATTCGATTTGAACCGTTTGGTATTTACGTTATATATTGGGTTTTCTAAATCTAGAACATAGAGACCATTCATAAGTGGTGCATTACAATAGAACATTTCATTCAAATAAATGGAACAACATTTGTCCTTTATTATAAAAGAAAAGTTTTTCTTGTCTAAACAAGATACAGAAATTATGTTCTTTGTCAATGCAGGTACATATAAGCACTCCTCTAGTTCTAAGATAAGCCCAGTGGGCAAAGACAAGGAATATGTTCCTACAGCTACAGCAGCAACTTTTGCGCCATTTCCTACTCGTAGGTCCACTTCGCCTTTTGCCATTAGTCTACTATTTCTCAGTCCCTGCACATTAGTACAAATGTGAGATGCACATCCGGTATCTAATACCCATGTAGAAGAAATAGATAGATTAACTTCTATAACGTATACCGAGGCGTAAGTCCCACTTCTTTTCTTCTTTACTTCCTCAAGGTAGACTTTGCAGCCCGCCTTCCGTCCCGTCTCACCGCAATGGAAATAGTCCCCTTCCTTAGGTACTTTACCTTTACCCTTTGAAGTGGATGAATTGGCCTTGCCTTTGGCTTGGGTCTTACCCTTGCCTTTGCGCTTACCTTTGTCCTTTTTGACCATTAGTACGTTACTAACTTTCTTTTTGAGATTCGGTTCAACCGTTCTTAACATGCTGAGAATCTCAGGCAAAGGTTTATCAATTTCATTCATGTTATAATTCATGACGAATTGATTATATGCTTAACGATTGCAGATAACATCGCTGATTGCCAATTCTTGGCTCTGGAAAACCTAGTCTTTCAAGGTTCTCAACGTACCCAATCATTTTAAGTACGTGAGTTCCTACAGTGTTCCTTCTGCATCTTGCATGCAAAAGAGCCTTAGACACTTCAAAACGCCGTGTTCGGCTTGTCCTTGATATAGTTGTTTCAAATGCTCAACCATATCATAGGCATCCATGTTCTCATGTTGCTTCAAGCTCGTAGTTCATGGTTGCAATCATGAGGCATGACACATCTAATGTCCATCTTGATGCTTCTTATAAGCATCTTTTTAGCACGAGTGGCCGTAGGGTAGGTATTTCAGTGGGTAGACTGCTCTAGGACATACAGATTTATGCGTTCTTGCTTGAGGATAATCCTCAAGTTCCTATACTACCAAGAAAGTTCGCTCCATTGAGCTTGTCCTTCTCAAGGACAGATCGTAAGTTGAGGGGTGTGTCGTGTTAGATGACATGGTGATCTACAACAATAAAATGCAAAATTAAGTATCATACCTAAGTCATTTAATTAGGCCTTTAATTAAATGAGGCTCTACTAAATTCTCATAGCTTTGATATGAGCTAATCATTGATGTAGGCAAACACTTTTCGCTACATCATTAGCTACTATTTAGCTATAAATTTATATGGGATAAAGATCCACATCATAATTGCCTTGAGTTAGCTTTGGCTAATCGCCCAAGACGTAGTATGATTAGGTAGGCAATCTTTTGCCAATTACATCTGATGTAACTCTTTAATAGCTTTGGTTAAGTTTAGATTAGTTTAGTGCTACTAAACCAGCTTCCAGTGGCGAGGCACATGCAGGCCTTCTTAGATATCGAGCAACGACCACTTCTAAGACAAAGTCGATGTTCTAAATCACACAAAACTAATTTTAAAACTTATGTTCAAAGCTAATATATGCCTCTACTTTCTTAACTAATTAAGAAAACTTAATTAAGTCTTAACTAAGTTTGATAGCGGGACATCACGATTGTCCACTCGCACTCTTCCAAGATAAAATGCATTGCTTTGCTTTGGCAAACCCAATAACAAATGATCGAGGAAGTAGTGAGTACCAAACTTTGGTAGGCATATCGTATTTGACTTATTAAGATATAAAAACATGCATCATATACATATTAGCATACATCACATATAAGCTAAACTAACATGCATCACATACATATTAAACTAAGCGTGTCATGGTTATGGCCCTTATTCTACAATATTCTCAAGCCAATGAAAAGATTGATTGGTCAACCTAGGGATAGTATCTTCTCCCAAGTGCTTCCTTTTGGTTGTCTTGTGTGTTGACTTCCTCCTTGTAACCTCATCATCCAATGGACCCTCCATCTTTGTTTTGTATATTACAAAAGGAGAAATACTCGAGTTACATTCGAGTCTAAAACTAATTTTACAACAAGAATTTTAGGAGAAAGGCACGACACGCAGGCCGTATTAAGAATTACAACACACAATCACAAACTTTTGGGACTAGGCCATAACCATGCACCATGTCAATTTTAACTTTTAAAAGACATCGGATATTTTTATTATGTTTGAAAAATTGCTAATGCAATTATCAACTCATAATAAAATTTATCCTACTTCATTATCATATATAAAATAGAGAAAAACTATTTTTATACGATCTTTCACAAGTGGCTCTGATACCACTGTAGGGAATTCTATATATGCCAAATAGCATATGCGCAACGGAAAAATTAGGATCCCTTCCTAGTGATCCTTGCGAAAGAAAACCTCGTACAAAATAAATTTCTCTAAAACCAAACCTATCTTATAGGAGAGGATTACCTTTGTTGCGTGCCCTTGTTAATCCCGCTTTTCCTTTTGGTTTGTTGGAACTTTAGCACGTTCAAATGTCCGTGCCTCTATACGTATCCACACGAGCAAGCTCTTGTCTCACAAAAGAAAAACTAGAAGGGCTCTCCTTTACTTCTTGCTAGAGAAGTCCCTAAAGGAGAGGAAGCTAGGGAAAAAGAGAAGGGAAGAAGAAGACTACTCTTCTTGCTAGCCTACACTCACAAAACCACACAACCAAAGCTTCCACCAAGCTCTCAAGCTCTCACACAACCACAATCACACTTTGGCCGGCCACTCCATGGAGTCTTTTATAGGGTTGGAAAAACCCTTTCACCTCCTACCATTCATTGCAATCCATTGCATTGAGACACCTTGTTTGGCCGGCCACTTTAAGGAGACAAAAACCACTTTGTCTCCTTCCACCTTATCTAGCTTAGGTGGCATGATTATGTGGCATGCTTGTGTGGCATTCATGCATGTTGAATTAATCTTATTAATTCAATAAGCCCACCTTATCTAGCTTAGGTGGCATGCTTATGTGGCATGCTTGTGTGGCATTCATGCATGTTGAATTAATCTTATTAATTCAATAAGCTTATGTTATCATATTGAATTAATCTGATTAAATCAATAAGGTAACATATTGAATTAATCTCATTAAATCAATAAGCTAAAATTCTCATTAAGCTTAAAGTCCAAAAACCATTTTGTACTTAAGCTTATTCCCAAATTATTCTAGTCAAACTAGAATGCACTAATTCTTCTAATCATCATGCTCTTTGTGTGACCCTATAGGCTCTCATAACGTTGGCAGTGGATCTAAACTCTTTTAGATACACAAGCAATGAGCGGCATCTAGCAATACATCATTGCTACCCAAGTTACGAAATAAGTCAAGATCCGACTAACCTTTCCGTGACTACTATAATGTATGACCGTGTTCTTCTATCCTTGATATCAGATTGACCAATGAGGCATAGACCGTGTCATCCTCGATCAATCTATGTGTTTCTTGATCCCTGAGTAAACTAACTCAAACAA
The DNA here is from genome assembly GCA_025175895.1 of Wurfbainia villosa. Classification (NCBI taxonomy): domain Eukaryota; kingdom Viridiplantae; phylum Streptophyta; class Magnoliopsida; order Zingiberales; family Zingiberaceae; genus Wurfbainia; species Wurfbainia villosa. The sequence continues at coordinate 84,131,038 of CM046003.1, read as the reverse complement.
ATGAGCTCAATATCTCATATTGACTCATTTGAGCATGGCCATGCGTTTTAGTAGTTCTACTCAATCAAGGGGCCCACCGATATCACTCTCGTCATATGAGAGGGATAGATCCCATCTACATCACTCACATCCCTCCGCATAATTTGTTATATACCCAGTAATCACCTTTATGGTCCACCCTGTTACGGGTGACGTTTGACAATACCAAAGTACATAACTCCTTATGTAGGGAACCGTAGTGACTTCAGGTTCGAGGACTATTCATACCAATAGTCACATGAGAAAGTTTATGACACTCATATAACGATCCATGAAACTTTCTCATGGCGGGTCAGTTCATTATATATTCTCTAATATATACCCATGTGTCAACTTGATATCATATATCCATGACTTGTGAGATCAAGTCATCAATCGACCTACATGCTAGTCTTTATGAATTAATATTGCCCTTGCATATTAACACTTGACTAGGAACATTTAGGAAAGTGTTCTCTACAACCTCTCATAATCAATTCTGCCAATTGATGTGCTGTAGATAAGAACCTACTTTTCTAGGGCATTATTATATTTAATTTAGCTGGCACAAGCAAGATGTAAATATAATAACCAATCCTTTGCCTTTATTGAATATGATACAAAATGTTCCCTTTTCAACCATCACATGATTGGCTCTAGGGCTATAACTAACACCACCGTGGCCGGCGCCCAACATATTCCCTTTCTCCTCTTCACTCCATCATGGCCGGCGGCACCAAAACTAGGGTTTGTCCCTAGTTCGGTTCCTTGGTTGTTTCCATTATGTTCTCTCTATTCTTGGGGCCGGCGGCATCAATACTTTTGTGGATTGGTGGTTGGCTCAAGCAAGAAGGGAAAGAGAGTTCTTCTTTCTTTGGATTGAAGAAGATCTTGGAAGCTTCAGCTTGTGGAGGATCTTCGCCCACACGAAGTCTACAAGGAGGTTAGGACATACGATAGAAGATCAAGAGGTATAAAAGTTTCACAACTTTTATTATTGTTCTTTTCATGTTCTTATTTGATATGCTAGCTTATGTTCTTTATATTAGTATATGTTGATTATACTAGTTTGCATTTGCATGTATTTGTATAATCATAGACCCCGAATAAGAAACACAAAAACCGGCAATCCGTCCATCGTCTCTTCCGCGACTAATCGACTAGAAGAGTTTGGTCGCTTGACCAACTAGTTTGTTCAAGCGATCGCTCGAGTCGTTGGCACGACGACGAATTGGTTGTGCTTAGGAAACTCATCCCATCCGGATTAGTTTTTATTAGTGAAAATTTTAATCCGGGGACATGGGAGCCTATGAGCATTCCGAGAAATAGCACATTGCCAACACCTAAGAGCGTGATTGATTCACGCTAGATGGGTTTAGAGTGTGCCAACCTTGATTGGATGGGTAGTTAACTCAACCATGGCAAAGGTGGCACTTTAGGTAATCTTCAAGGTTATGGATACCTTGGAAATAGATTTGATATTATGATCCTAAAAGATTTTGGGATGTGCCAATATACCTTGAAGATTATGAAAAATCAATTAAATTGGCACAATTTAGAATTAGAGGTTATAGTGTGTCATTTTGGGTTTTTAGCACACTAGGAAAAAAGCGATAATATGGCAAAATATATTTAATTATATCAAATGACAATTAATATTAAAATTTAGGTATTATTATACCTATACATTTTATATGCCATGCTTTGGTTACCATATAACATGCCATGACATCATATCTATTTTTAATCATTTAAAATGTCATGATCATGCTTAGGGTTAGGTTAAATATCTTGTATGCTTAGATTGTATCATATGTCATGACATCATGATCATTGGTCATGTTTACTTATGATATCATTTATGCCATGATCATACTTCATGCATTTAAATTAATGAAAATTGATTTAAGGATTTTAGACTGACTTAGAGTCCCATTTATAAGGGAATCAAGTAGAGTTGCCTTAGAAAATGTATGAAACCCTAGATTAGGATGAACAAAACTCACATCTCACATCACATTGACATGTATGTGTATTTATACACCTTAGATATATGTGAGATGCTAGGATATGAGTTAAGTTCAAAGTGCATAGTTTTTGCATCTAGATGAACTAAAATTCATCTTATTTCATTGGTGGATCATTGGGAAAGCTTGTGTACAAGTCATGTACATTGAGCCCAAGGAATATGATACAAAATAAAATTTTGAAAATATTTTAAAATCTTTTTGAAAAACCTTGGTGAAGTCTATCTTTTGATAGCAATCACCATTGATGAAGTTGATACAAAATGAGCCAAAATTTAGAAGTTTTTATTCACTTTTGGATTTTGTATCAATTTCAATATTTTATGGGTAAAATATTTTTCTATCATTTTTCACCCATTATATTGACTATAAGTAATATACGTATGAATTTTCATGATTTTTCGATATATGTAGAATTACTTATGATTTTTTGAATTTCATTTCTGATAACTGAAATTCTAATATTTCAGTTATCAGTCGACTACTCTAGGTGGCAGTCGACTGATGAGGGTGGCAGTCGACTGGTAGCTGAGAGAGTCGACTGCCAATGCTGATTTCGGGAAAACAAGGTATGTTTAGCCTGTGTTCAGCTACGGTTAAGGTCCTTAACCACTTCTAACCCTAGGATATGCTTTGGGAAGCATTATAAAGGGTGAAAATCTATTGTATATGAATTAGGAGAGGTGTTAGGATAATGTATCAAATTTAAGGTATAGGAAAGTTCATGTTTGAACTTTGAACCTTATTTTTTATGGCTTAGAGTTCCTATTGGCTTAGGGACTTCCCAAAAACATTGTTGGTGCAATGGTCAAGGGGGAGCAAGCCTTTAGGGGGAGGTATCCATCATGGGATGATGGATGTTATTTCTCCTCATGAGGAGGAGAAATGGGATTTTGAGATACTCACTTTGGAAATTGAGAGAGTGAATAGGATTGCCTCTCTTGAGTGATATTGGACTTATAACTAGGAAGATGGTAGACATCCTAGGTATTTTTAGACCAAGGGGGAGATTGTAAGATCTCATTGGGACATGAGACATTGACCTCCTTGGAGAGAACTGTAGCGTTTTGCCCGGAAGCTCTGATACAAATTGAAGGGATTTGCCTTGTCGAGTCCGTGAGGGGAAACTTCGCTTCCCCTTCACCTCGGTTTCTTGACCATGGTGATCCCTTCGATGTCCCCGGATTAAAAAATTTAATCCTAGACAAAAGGGATTCCCAAAGCAACCAAGTCATCATCGTGCTATTCGTTTAGAGAGGTCACTTGAACAAAGTAGTTGTTCAAGCGACCATCCTCTATTCTACGAGTAGCCTCGGAATAGACGATGTCCGGATCGTCGGTTTTTGTGTTTATACTCGGGATCCAAGTATTATTTAGCCTATTTACAGAAATATAACATGCTTATATTTGAAAAACAAACACAAGCAATGAATAAAAGAGAAAGAAGAATAGGTATACCTCTTGGTCTTCTAATGTATGACCTTCCTCCTTTTGGACGTCGTGTGGGCGACAATCCACCAAAAGTCGAAGCTCCTAGATCGCAAAACTTTCTTCCTTGCTTTTCCAAAGCAAGAGGAAGAAGAGAAACAATGTTTTTCTCCTTCCAAAACTCAACCAACAAGGAGCTTTCAAAGCTCTTGCCGCCGGCCAACTAGAAGGAGAAGGAGATGGTGGAAAACTATCAAGACACCAAGGGAAACCCTATATCTTGTTTCCACCACCTATGGAGAAGAAGAAGGTGTCTTTGGATGCTGCCCTAGGGCTGGAAAAGGAGATATGGGTGCCGGCCACCAAACCATGAAGAAGAAAGGAAGAAACTTTCCTTATTTGGTGCCACCCAAACCTCCTAAACCCTAAGCTTCCAAACCCTAATCCAAGCTCACCTTATGGTCGGCCATGGAAGTGAGGAAGAAGATTAAGATGAGCTCAAGCTAAGGTAGAGAGGAGAAGCATAGTGTCCGGCCAACCCTTAGGAAGAAGAAGAACAACCTCCAATGTTGCCGCCCACCCTTTTCTCCCAAAAACCTAGCCACCCAAACCCTAATCCTAACTTACCTTATTTCCGGCCATGGAAGTGGGGATGAAGAATAGGATGAGCTCAAGCTAAGGTAGAGAGGAGAACCATAGTGGCCGGCCAACCCAAGGAAGAAAAAGGAAAAACTTCCAATGTTGCCGCCCACCCTTGCTCCCAAAACCCTAGCCACCAAACCCAATCCTAAACCAACTAGGATTCTTAGCCACCAAAGGAAGCAAACCCTAATCCCCTCTTTCATTGTGTTCTACACGCCAACCACCCTAAGCCACCCTTTTATAGAGTTAGGGTTAAGCCTTGGTTTAATCTCCACCATTGGTTCTAGGGATTTAATCTCAACCGTCGGATCCAGAGATTTAATCTCAACCGCCGGATCTTAGAGATTTAATCTCTACCAATGGATCTTAGAGTTTTGTTTCTATCCATTGGATCTAAGCATCATGAGGTGTTAATAGGCTACATTAGGGACCATGAGGAGGAGTTGGGTCTTGGCCACCCATGGATCAAGCCCACATAAAGTCCGATCCACTAATGATGATCCAATCCACTAAAGGTCCATCATTGATCTACCTCACCAACCCCCATATGATAATATGGGCTTCATATATTATTTGTACATTTTCTCTCCGTGTTTAAGATCTCGAATGTCCGTCGATTAATTAATTTACTGACCATTAATTAATCAACATCTAACTCCTTGAGTAGTACCACTCAACCTTTTCATCATGCCGGACCAAGTCCACCTGCAGGGTTTACATGATGAACCTTATGAGCTCCTCAAGGGGACATCATCATCCTAATATATATGACACGGTTTCCTCCTATAATCAACGGCACACTATATAAATAATATCATCTCCCAACTTACCGAGCCTATCGATTTAATCTAATAATCTCGCCCATTGGTAAATCAAAGAGATGAGTACTAAGTATATGTGCCCGTTATTATATCGGGATTAAGAGCATGTACTAAATAATATCTGAGGCCCAATTCGATTATGTAGTCAGCAATAAATCGAATCACCTCTATGTCGGTCCTGCTCAATACACACAAAGTGCACTAGTGTGATTCTATGGTCAAGACAAACCAATACCAAATCACACTACAACCATTCCGATGGTTTGTCCAAAGTCATCTCGGTTGTGAGCCTTTACTTATACTTTACAAGGAGCCGATAACATGATCTCCCGTGTGACACCACACACCATGTTATCTACAATGTAACGTATTAGACAATATGCATACATATATGCAAACAATGATCATGTGATTCTTATTTCAAAAATAAAAATGTTCATAGAAAAGATAGACTTTTCAGTATACATCCCTACAATCTCCTACTTATACTAAAAGACTATGTTGTCCTCATACTGTCATACATCTGATTCCCCTTCCCTCCACATGCCTATGAGAGCTCTTCCTAGAAGGGCCTTAGTGAAAGGGTCTACCAGGTCATCCTCTGATGCAATCTAGGCGACAACAACTTCTACCTCCTTTACGATTTCTCGTATCAGGTGGTACTTGCACTCTATGTGTTTACTAGCCTTATGGGCTCGTGGTTCCTTCGAGTTTGCAACTGCACCATTATTATCAGAATAAATTGTGATAGTTCTGGGCAAACCAGAAATCACATCTAAGTCCATCAGGAAGTTCCTGAGCCACACAGCTTCTTTGGCCGCCTCATAGGCTGCCACATACTCAGCTTCCATGGTGGAGTCCGCCACGCATTTCTGCTGGACACTCCTCCTTACAATGGCTCCACCTCCCAAAGTAAACACAAAACCTGAGGTAGACTTACTGTTATCCCTATCTGATTGGAAGTCACAATCCATGCAACCCACAGGGAGTAATTGGTCTGCCCGGTGAACTAGCATATAATCCCTAGTCCTTCTCAGGCACTACAATATATGCTTTTACCGCAATCCAATGTCCCAGTCTTGGATTACTCTGATATCTGCTGACCCTGCCCACAGTAAAACAGATATCGGGTCTCGTATATAACATCGCATACATGAGGCTTCTTACTGTCGAAGCATAAGGAACCGCCTTCATCTTTTCTATCTCCTTAGATGATCTAGGCCACATCTTCTTAGATAAAGGAACTCCATGCCCAAAAGGTAGAAAACCCTTCTTGGAGTTCTGCATGCTAAAATGATCCAACATTGTGTCTATGTATGAATCTTGGGATAAGCACAACATCCTTTTCCTTTGATCCCTTATAACCTTGATCCCAAGGATGTGTCCCGCTTCTTCCAAGTCCTTCATATCAAACTGTTTGGACAACCATACCCTTACGCCTGATAACACTTTGATATTGTTGCCAATCACCAAAATGTTATCTACGTATAGTACAAGAAATACCACTATGTTTCCGTCACATCTCTTGTATACACAAGACTCATCCGGACTTTGAATAAATCCATAAGACTGGATTTACCTCATCAAAGCGGATGTTCCAAGACCTCGAAGCTTGCTTCAGTCCATAATCAGACCGATTCAGCTAACATACAAGACTCTCTTTGCCCTTAACAATGAATCCCTCTGGTTGCTTCATATAGATGTTTTCCTCAATACTTCCATTAAGGAAAGCTGTCTTGACATCCACCTGCCGCACCTCATAATCCATATGGGCTGTTATGCATAAGAGCTCCCAGACCTGACTTGAATCCATAGATTCAATCTCAGTATTCATTGCACTTTGCCAAGATGTTGTATCTATATCTTGGATTGCCTCGTCATATGTCCAGGGATCAGGTTCATGTTCGCCAGGAATCAAATCAGAAGATTCTCCCAAGAACATGAATCTATCAGGCTGTCTGACAACCCTACCACTACGACGAGGTATCACCTGTGTATCCTCTGTGACACGTGGGGCAGTGACATGTGGTATATCCTCTTGTACCGGTGGTACTAAAGAAGTGACTTCCCCTTTTAACTCCTCCAGAACAATTTTACTCTTGGGATTGTGGCTCATCACATAGTCTTCCTCTAGAAATCTAGCGTTCGTGCTAACGATCACCCTCTGATCTCTAGGACTATAAAACAATCCACCCTTCGTTCCCTTGGGATAGCCAACGAACAAGTGCACTTCTGTACGAGGTTCCAACTTACCAGCATCTGCCTTCAGCACATGTGCTGGACTCCCCCATATCCGAATATGTCTTAGACTAGGCTTTCGCCCAGTCCACTACTCTGTGGGAGTAGAAGGCACAGATTTAGATGGAACCAAGTTCAGAATATGCACCGCCGTATCTAGAGCATATCCCCAGAATAAATCTAGCAACTCAGAATAACTCATCATCGATCTAACCATCTCCATAAGAGTCCTATTCCTTCGCTCCGCTACACCATTCTGTTGGGGTGTGCCAGGTGCAGTCAATTGGGATTAAATCCCAACCTCTGATAAGTAGTTCCTAAACTCTCCCAAGAGGTACTCTCCACCACGATCAGATCATAGTGTCATGCATATCTTGAATAATCGTCTATGAAAGAAATGAAATATTCAAGACCACCTCTTGCCTGGATAGTCATAGGACCACACAAATCAGAATGAACCATTTCTAACACATCTTTGGCTCTATACCCCTTGTTCTTAAAAAGGCCTCTTGGTTATCTTACCCTCCAAGCAAGATTCACAGGTTGGGAGATCCTCCACCACTAATGAACCCAAAGATCCATCAGCTATCAACCTTTGAATTCTTCTTAGGTTAATGTGACCAAGCCTAAGATGCCAAAGATATGTTTGGTTCATCTTCGAAGGTTCTTTTCTCTTATTGGAATTAGAAGATGAGTTATTAACTTCAATTTGCATCGAGGGAGGTTTTGTATACAAATTTCCTTTCAATGTACCTGAACAGATATTCTCCCTATTCCTTTTTATAACAACTCTGTCATTAATAGAAATAGAATATCCATCCATAATAATTTAGAAACTGAAACTAAATTCTTTCTAAATAAAGTTACATAAAGGGAATTTTCAGAACCTATGTTTTATTTTTCTCAAGAGATAAATAAAACTTCTCCCACTGCAATAGCCGTCACCTTCATGGCATTGCCCAAGTAAATGGTAATCTCCCCTTTAGCTAGTCATCGAGTTTCCTGGAACCCCTGCAAAGTGTTGCAGACATGATTAGTGGTTCCCGTATCTACTCACTAGGTGCTGGTAGATATCACCGCTAATCATGTTTCAATGACTAGTCCAAAGGATATTCCTTACTTCTGTTTCGGACTGGGACAGTCCTTCTTCCAATGTCCATCCTTCTTGTAAGTGAAGTACTTGCCTTTCGGCTTCTTCACTCCTCCATGAGATCCTCCCACCATCTTTGCTTCACCTTGTTTTTTCTTCTTCTTTCCTTTCGGCTTAGAAGTAGAAACCATTTTGAGAAACCATGGTTTGAGGACACTCTTCGAAGAGTGCATACTTGTACTCCTTAGTAGATAAGACAATATCTAGATTCTTTTTCAATCAACATTATTTGGGTACAGTAAGTTTATTTCCTTTAGTATCATAGTAAGTTGACTGAAAGTCATTTTTGAAAATACTAAGAATCACATAGATCATTACTGTAGATTTCAAAAAATTATTGATTCCTCAAACAATAAAATTTCAAAATCAACCAACACCTCTAAACACCGAGAATATCGCATGCCACGATCGTGTGGACATATACGAATTCTACATTTGTAAGAGGAGATTTTACCCATTAATTTTACTATCTTCTCAACCTAAATTTTTGAGAAGTAAAATTAATAGTTGGTTTCTTTCGGCCCTACAAATAAAAGCAGTGACTCCGATGGGGAGGATACTTATATTTGCATCTAAGTGTTCACCATTACTTAGTACTAAGGTAATTATCTCGGGTTATATGCCTTACGATGGGAAAGTACACACGCTCCTTAATAATTACCTATAACCATATTCGACACTGTGATCCACAAACAAACTCATCCGATGGGGAGGAAGGCACTCAGAGCCGACGTGCAAGTTTGCTTGCATCACATGTCAAATCGTAATGGAGGCCGTGGGAATTTATAAAAATATTCCTCTCCCACTTAGTAATTTGAAAATGAGGAATTTTCTAGGCTACCACATGCATATCAAACAATAAGCAATAAATATGAAAAATAAATTATTTTCCAACTATTATGGCTTTTGTCTTCAATATGTCTCCCGTCGCACCGCCTTCTCGTTCGCTCCTCCTACGCCATGTACAAGCCATCCGAAGATCTGAGCCGAGACTAAAACCTATTTTAATTTACATCTATTAATCCTATACTCCACGAGGGAGTGTACATGAAATCTAGATCGAAAGTAAAATAAAATAATGAGAGGCTAAACAATGCCGTATTTAATTTACAAAAACTAAATACTAGCCTCGTCAACCCCGAGGATTCAACAAAATAAATATTTACACACATACAATCACATACACACATATGGCCATAATAGTCGGATCTTATGCCTGCAACCAAAGAGTTAAACTACGCATATCCTACTATTATCCGGAACATATAATATATGAAAAAGTGCATAAAAATTAACCGAATCCTAAACATAAAAAACCGGAAACCTTGGCTCTGATACCAATTGTAGGGTTTTGCCCAGAAGCTCTGATACCAATTGAAGGGATTTGGCTTGTTGAGTCCGTGAGGGAAAACTTCATTTCCCCTTCACCTCGGTTGCTTGACCATGGTGATCCCTTCGATGTCCCCGGATTAAAAAATTTAATCATAGACAAAAGGGATTCCCAAAGCAACCAAGTCATCGTCGTGCTATTCGTTTAGAGAGGTCACTTGAACAAACTAGTTGTTCAAGCGACCATCCTCTATTCTACGAGTAGCCGCGGAATAGACAATGTCCGGATCGCCGGTTTTTGTGTTTATACTCGGGATCCAAGTATTATTTAGCCTATTTTCAGAAATATAACATGCTTATATTTGAAAAACAAACACAAGCAATGAATAAAAGAGAAAGAAGAATAGGTATACCTCTTGGTCTTCTAATGTATGACCTTCCTCCTTTTGGACGTCGTGTCGGCGACGATCCACCAAAAGTCGAAGCTTCTAGATCACAAAACTTCCTTCCTTGCTTTTCCCAAGCAAGAGGAAGAAGAGAAACAATGTTTTTCTCCTTCCAAAACTCAACCAACAAGGAGCTTTCAAAGCTCTTGCCGCCGGCCAACTAGAAGGAGAAGGAGATGGTGGAAAACTATCAAGACACCAAGGGAAACCCTATATCTTATTTCCACCACCTATGGAGAAGAAGAAGGTGTCTTTGGATGCTGCCCTAGGGCTGAAAAAGGAGATATGGGCACCGGCCACCAAACCATGAAGAAGAAAGGAAGAAACTTTCCTTATTTGGTGCCACCCAAACCTCATAAACCCTAAGCTTCCAAACCCTAATCCAAGCTCACCTTATGGACGGCCATGGAAGTGAGGAAGAAGATTAGGATGAGCTCAAGCTAAGGTAGAGAGGAGAAGCATAGTGGCCGGCCAACCCTTAGGAAGAAGAAGAACAACCTCCAATGTTTCCGCCCACCCTTTTCTCCCAAAAACCTAGCCACCCAAACCCTAATCCTAACTTACCTTATTTCCGGCCATGGAAGTGGGGAAGAAGAATAGGATGAGCTCAAGCTAAGGTAGAGAGGAGAACCATAGTGTCCGGCCAACCCAAGGAAGAAGAAGGAAAAACTTCCAATATTGCCGCCCACCCTTGCTCCCAAAACCCTAGCCACCAAACCCAATCCTAAACCAACTAGGATTCCTAGCCACCAAAGGAAGCAAACCCTAATCCCCTCTTTCATTGTGTTCTACATGCCAACCACCCTAAGCCACTCTTTTATAGAGTTAGGGATAATACTTGGTTTAATCTCCACCATTGGTTCTAGGGATTTAATCTAAACCGTCGGATCTAGAGATTTAATCTCAACCGTCGGATCTTAAAGATTTAATCTCTACCAATGGATCTTAGAGTTTTGTTTCTATCCATTGGATCTAAGCATCATGAGGTGTTAATAGGCTACATTAGGGACCATGAGAAGGAGTTGGGTCTTGGCCACCCATGGATCAAACTCACATAAAGTCCGATCCACTAATGATCATCCAATCCACTAAAGGTCCATCATTGATCTACCTCACCAACCCCCATATGATAATATGGGCTCGATATATTATTTGTACATTTTCTCTCCGTGTTTAAGATCTCGAATGTCCGTCGATTAATTAATTTACTGACCATTAATTAATCAACATCTAACTCCTTGAGTAGTACCACTCAACCTTTTCATCATGCCGGACCAAGTCCACCTGCAGGGTTTACATGATAAACCTTATGAGCTCCTCAAGGGGACATCATCATCCTAATATATAGGACACGGTTTCCTCCTATAATCAACGGCACACCATATAAATAATATCATCTCCCAAATACTGAGCCTATCGATTTAATCTATAAATCTCGCCCATTGGTAAATCAAAGAGATGAGTACTAAGTATATGTGCCCGTTATTATATCGGGATTAAGAGCATGTACTAAATAATATCTGAGGCCCGATTCGATTATGTAGTCAGCAATAAATCGAATCACCTCTATGTCGGTCCTGCTCAATACACAGAAAGTGCACTAGTGTGATTCTATGGTCAAGACAAACCAATACCAAATCACACTACAACCATTCCGATGGTTTGTCCAAAGTCATCTCGGTTGTGAGCCTTTACTTATACTTTACAAGGAGCGGATAACATGATCTCCCATGTGACACCACACACCATGTTATCTACAATGTAACGTATTAGACAATATGCATAAATATATGCAAACAATGATCATGTGATTCTTATTTCAAAAATAAAAATGTTCATAGAAAAGATAGACTTTTCAGTATACATCCCTACAAGAACCTTTTTTATGTTAGTCAAAAAGGGGGAGAATATTTTGGGGGAGAACTTATTGAGAGAATGACATCAATTGGGAAAATTGATGGGGATGATTGGTTTGAGTTAGATGGTCTAACTCAATGGTTTGTTTGGTTTTTGTCAAACATCAAAAAGGGGGAGATTATTGGTGCAATCGACCCAGGTCACGATTGACTAGGAGTCGAGATTGACTCGAGAGATGTTTTGCTGTTCGATAAAAACATATGACAATGTGATTGTCATGGGAAAGTCCAAGTCTTGGGCACTTAGCATGGAAAGTCCAAGTGGGACACTTTGCATTTGGGAAAGTCCAAGCTTGGGTCTTGGCAATGGAAAGTCCAACATGGGTTGGCAAGGAAAAGTCCAAGCATGGGTCTTGGCATGGAAAGTCCAACATGGGTTGGCAAGGGAAAGTCCAAGCTTGAGTCTTGGCATTTGATGTTGGAAATCATGCTAGCCCTCGGAGGCTCATCGGCTCCCATGTCCCCGGATTAAAATTTTCACTAATGAAAACTAATCCGGATGGGATGAGTTTCCTAAGCACAACCAATTCGTCGTCGTGCCAACGACTCGAGCGATCGCTTGAACAAACTTGTTGTTCAAGCAATCAACTCTTCTATTCGGTTAGCCGTAGAAGAGACGACGGACGGATCGCCGGTTTTTGTGTTTATCTTCGGGGTCCATGATTATACAAATACAAACAAATGTAAACTAGTATAATCAACACATACTAACATAAAGAACATAAGCTAGCATATCAATAAGAAAAAGTAAAGAACAATAATAAAAATTGTAAAACTTTTATACCTCTTGATCTTCTATCGTATGTCCTAACCTCCTTGTAGACTTCGTGTGAGCGAAGATCCTCCACAAGTTGAAGCTTCCTAGATCTTCTTCAATCCAAGGAAAGAATAACTCTCTTTCCCTTCTTGCTTGAGCCAACCACCAATCCACAAAGGATTGATGCCGCCGGCCCCAAGAATAGAGAGAACATAATGGAAACCACCAAGGAACCAAACTAGGGACAAACCCTAGCTTCTAGTACCGCCGGCCAAGATGAAATAAAGAGGAGAAGAGGAATGAGTTGAGCGCCGACCAAGGTAGAGGAAATAGAGATAGGTCCCGGCAACACCTTAGGAAGAAGAAGAGAACCTCTCCTATAGTTGCCGCCCACTCCAATTTCCAAACCCTAGCTGCCCAACCAAACCCTAACCTAGGATTTCTTGCCGCCCAACAAAAGGAAAGGCAAAACCCTAATCTCTTTGAAAACCATCTTCTATGTGCCGGCCATGGAAGAGGGGAAGAAGGATAGAGTGTGGACCGACCAAGGTAGAGGGTAGAAGGAAGGGACCGGCCATGCCTTAGGAAGAAGAAGAAGAACATCTTCCACTTGTTGCCGCCCATCTTTGCTCCCAAACCCTAGCCGCCCAAAAATTCTAAACCAACTAGGGTTTCTTGCCTCCAAAGGAAGCAAACCCTAATCCCCTAAATCATCCATCATCCTTGCCGCCCAACCCAATAAGCCTTATATATAGAGTTGGGTTTTTGCCTTGGATTAATCTCCTCCATTGGTTCTACAGATTTAATCTCAACTGTCGGATCTAGAGAATTAATCTCAACCGTCGGTTCTAGAGAATTAATCTCAACCGTAGGTTTTAGAGATTTGTTTTCCATCATTTGATCTAGACTTCATGAGTTTTATATTAGGCTAAGATAGGGACCATGAGGAGGAGTTGGATCTTGGCCACCCGATGGATCGGAACCACACAAACTTGATCCATCAATGATGTTCCATTCCACTAGAGGATCATCATCGAACTACCTCACCAACCCCCATAAATTAATATGGGCTCCTTATATTATTTGTACATCCATCTCCCCGTGTTTAAGATATCGAATGTCCGTCAATTAATTGATTTACTGACCATCAATTAATTAACATCTAACTCCTCGAATAGTACCACTCAACCTTATCATCATGTTGACTAAGTCAACCTGCAGGGTTTACATGATGAACCTTATGAGCTCCTCATGGGGACATCATCAACCTAATATATAGGACACGGTTTTCTCCTATAATCAACGGTACACCATGTAAATAATATTATTTCTCAACCTACCTGGCATATTGATTTAATCCATAGAAATCTCACCCTTTGGTAAATCAAAGCAATAAATACTAAGTACATGTGCCCGTTATTATATCGGGATTAAGAGCATGTACAACATAATATCCGAGGTCCGATTCAATTATGTAGTCAGCAATAAATTGAATCACCTCTATGTCGGTCCTGCTCAATACACCGAGGTGTACTAGTGTAACTCTATGTTCAAGATAAAACAATACCAAGCTACACTACAACCATGCCAATGGTTTGTCCAAAACCATCTTGGTTGTGAGCCTCTACTTATATTCTATAAGGGACTGATAACATGATCTTCTGTGCCACACCAAGCACCATGTTATCTACAATGTAAAATATTAGACAATTTTGCATAACTATAAAAATATGCAAACAATGATCATGTGATTCTTATTTCAAAATAAAGATGTTCATACAAAAGAGCAAGGCTTTCAGTATACATCCCAACAATCTCCCACTTATACTAAAAGACTATGCTGTCATCACACTGCCATACATCTGATTCCCCTTCCTTCCACATTCCTATCAAAGCTCTCGCTAGAAGGGCCTTAGTGAAAAGGGTCTACCAGGTCATCCTCTGATGCAATCTAGGCGACAGCAACTTCTACCTCCTTTACGATTTCTCGTATCAGGTGGTACTCGCACTCTATGTGTTCAGTAGCCTTATGGGCTTGTGGTTCCTTCGAGTTTGCAACTGCACCATTATTATCACAATAAATTGTAATAGTTCTGGGCAAACCAGAAATCACATCCAAGTCCATCAGGAAGTTCCTGAGCCACTCAGCTTCTTTGGCCGCCTCATAGGCTGCCACATACTCAGCTTTCATGGTGGAGTCCGCCACGCATTTCTGCTGGGCACTCCTCCATACAATGGCTCCACCTCCTAAAGTAAACACAAAAGCTGAGGTAGACTTACTGTTATCCCTATCTGATTGGAAATCGCAATCCATGCAACCCACAGGGAGTAATTGGTCTGCCAGGTAAACTAGCATATAATCCCTAGTCCTTCTCAGGCACTACAATATATGCTTTTACCGCAGTCCAATGTCCCAGTCCTGGATTACTCTGATATCTGCTAACCATGCCCACGGCAAAGCAGATATCTTGTCTCATACATAGCATACATGAGGCTTCCTACTGCCGAAGCATAAGGAACCGCCTTCAGCTCCTTTATCACCTCAGATGATCTAGGACACATCTCCTTAGATAAAGTAACTCTATACCTGAAAGGTAGAAAACCCTTCTTGGAGTTCTGCATGCTAAAACGATCCAAAATCATGTCTATGTATGAAGCTTGGGATAAGCACAACAACCTTGATCCCAAGGTTGTGACCCACTTCTCCCAAGTCCTTCAAAACTATTTGGACAACCATACCCTTACGTCTGATAACACTCTGATATTGTTGCCAACTACCAAAATATTATCTACGTATATTACAAGAAATACCACTACGTTTCCGTCACATCTCTTGTATACACAAGACTCATCCGGACTTTGAATAAATCTATAAGTCTGGATTTACCTCATCAAAGAGGATGTTCCAAGACCTCAAAGCTTGCTTCAGTCCATAAACGGACCGATTAAGCTTACATACAATACGCTCTTTGCCCTTAGCAATGAATCCCTCTGGTTGCTTCATATAGATGTTTTCCTCAAGACTTCCATTAAGGAAAGTTGTCTTGACATCCATCTGCCACACCTCATAATCCATATGAGCTGCAATGCATAAGAGCTCAGACTGACTCAATCCATAGATTCAATCTCAGTATTCATTGCACTTTGCCAAGATGTCATATTTATATCTTGGATTGTCTCGTCGTATGTCTAGGGATCAGGTTCATGTTTGCTAGGGGCCAAATCAGAAGATTCACCCAAAAACATGAATCTAAGAGGCTGTCTAACAACCCTCCTACTACGACGAGGTATCATCTGTGTATCCTTTGTGACACGCGGTGCAGTGACATGTGGTATATCCTCTTGTACCGGTGGTACTAAAGAAGTGACTTCCCTTTTAACTCCTCCAGAACAATTTTACTCTTGGGCTTGTGGCTTATCACATAGTCTTCCTCTAGAAATCTGGCGTTCGTGTTAACGATCACTCTCTGATCTCTAGGACTATAAAACAAGTCAGAATAACTCATCATCTCTATAAGAGTCCTATTCCTTCGCTCTGCTACACCGTTTTGCTGGGGTATGCCAGGTGCAGTCAATTGGGATTGAATCCCAACCTCTGATAAGTAGTTCCTAAACTCTCCCAAGAGGTTGTCACCACCACGATCAGATTGTAGTGTCATCCATATCTTGAATAATTGTCTATAAAAGAGACGAAATATTCAAGACCACCTCTTGCCTAGATAGTCATAGGACCACACAAATCAGAATGAACAATTTCTAACACATCTTTGGCTCTATACCCCTTGGCCTTAAAAAGGCCTCTTGGTCATCTTACCCTCCAAGCAAGATTCGTAGGTTGGGAGATCCTCCACCACTAATGAACCCAAAGATCCATCAGCTATCAACCTTTGAATTCTGCTTAGGTTAATGTGACCAAGCCTAAGAAGCCAAAGATATGTTTGGTTCATCTTCGAAGGTTCTTTTCTCTTATTGAAATTAGAAGATGAGTTATTAACTTCAATTTGCATCGTGGGAGGTTTTGGTTCAAATTTCCTTTCAATGTACCTGAATAGATATTCTCCCTATTCCTTTTTATAACAACTCTGTCTTTAAAAGAAATAGAATATCCATCCATAATAATTTAGAAACTGAAACTAAATTCTTTCTAAATAAAGGTACATAAAGGGAATTTTCTAGAACCAAAGTTTTATTATTTTCAAGAGATAAATAAAACTTCTCCCACTGCAATAGTCGCCACCATCATGGCATTGCCCAAGTAAATGGTAATCTCCCCTTTAGCTAGTCATCGGGTTTCCTGGAACCCCTGCAAATTGTTGCAGACATGATTAGTGGCTCCCGTATCTACTCACCAGGTGCCGGTAGATATCACCGCTAATCATGTTTCAATGGCTAGTCCAAAAGATATACCTTTGTTCTGTTTTGGATTGGGAAAGTCCTTCTTCCAATGTCCATCCTGCTTGCAAGTGAAGTACTTGCCTTTCGGCTTCTTCACTCTTCCCTGAGATCCTCCGACCATCTTTGCTTCACCTTGTTTCTTCTTCTTCTTGCCTTTCGGCTTAGAAGTAGAAACCCTTTTGAGCAATGATGGCTTACGGACACTCTTTGAAGAGTACATACTTGTACTCCTTAGCAGATAAGACAATATCTAGAATCTTTTCCAATCAATATTATTTGGATACAGTAAGTTTATTTCCTTTAGTATCACAGTAAGTGAACAGAAAGTCAATTTTGAAAGTCCTAAGAATCACATAGATCATTGCTTTAGATTTCAAAAAATTATTGATTCCTCAAACAATAAAATTTCAAAATCAACCAACACCTCAAAACACCGAGAATATCGCATGCCACGCAGTGTGGACGTATATGAATTCTACATTTGTAAGAGGAGGTTTTACCCATTAATTTTATTATCTTGTCAACCTTACTTTTTGACAAATAAAATTAATAGTTGGTTCCTCTTTGGCCCTACAAATAAAAGCAGTGACTCCGATGGGGAGGATACTTTTAATTTGCATCTAAGTGTGCAGCATTACACGGTACTAAGGGAATTATTTCGGATTATGTGCCTTACCGCTATGGAAGTACACACGCTCCTAGATAATTTCCTATAACCATTATTTGACCTAGTGATCCGCAAACAAACTCATCCGATGGGGAGGAAGGCACTCAAAGCCGACGCGCAAGTTTGTTGCATCACATGTCAAATTGTAATGGAGGCCATGGGAATTAATTAAAATGTCCCTCTCCCACTTAGTAAATTGACAATGAGGAATTTTCAAGCACACACAACATGCATATAAAACAAATCAGA
The DNA here is from genome assembly GCA_025175895.1 of Wurfbainia villosa. Lineage (NCBI taxonomy): Eukaryota > Viridiplantae > Streptophyta > Magnoliopsida > Zingiberales > Zingiberaceae > Wurfbainia > Wurfbainia villosa. Next base: position 84,112,955 of record CM046003.1, on the reverse strand, counting down.
AATAAATATGGAAAAATCAGAATTTTTCCAACTATTATGGCATTGTTCTCCAATATGCGTCCCGTCGTGTCGCCACCTCGTCCGCTCCTCCTACGCCATGTACGAGCCAACCAGAGATCCGAGCCGAGAATAAAACCTATTTTATTTTACATCCATCGATCCTATACTCCACGAGGGAGTGTACATAAAATCTAGATCGAAAGTAAAATAAAATAAAGAGTGGCTAAACAATGCCGTATTCAATTACAAAAATTAAATACTAATTTAGCCTCGTCAACCCCGAGGATTCAAATAATATACAATTACACACACATGCAATCACATACACACATATATAGCCATAATAGTTGGATCTTATGCCTGCAACCAAAAAGTTAGCCTACGTACATCCTACTATTATCCGGCATACACAATATATGATAAGTGCGTGAAAGTAACCGAATCCAAAACACACAAAATCGAAAACCGTGGCTCTGATACCAATTGTTGGAAATCATGCTAGCCCTCGGAGGCTCATCGGCTCCCATGTCCCCGGACTAAAATTTTCACTAATGAAAACTAATCCGGATGGGATGAGTTTCCTAAGCACAACCAATTCATCGTCGTGCCAACGACTCGAGCGATCGCTTGAACAAACTTGTTGTTCAAGCAATCAACTCTTCTAGTCGGTTAGCCGCAGAAGAGACGACGGACGGATCGCCGGTTTTTGTGTTTATCTTCGGGGTCCATGATTATACAAATACATACAAATGTAAACTAGTATAATCAACACATACTAACATAAAGAACATAAGCTAGCATATCAATAAGAACATGTAAAGAACAATAATAAAAGTTGTAAAACTTTTATACCTCTTGATCTTCTATCGTATGTCCTAACCTCCTTGTAGACTTCGTGTGAGCGAAGATCCTCCACAAGTTGAAGCTTCCTAGATCTTCTTCAAACCAAGGAAAGAAGAACTCTCTTTCCCTTCTTGCTTGAGCCAACCACCAATCCACAAAGGATTGATGCCGCCGGCCCCAAGAATAGAGAGAACATAATGGAAACCACCAAGGAACTAAACTAGGGACAAACCCTAGCTTCTAGTACCGCCGGCCAAGATGAAATAAAGAGGAGAAGAGGAATGAGTTGAGCACCGACCAAGGTAGAGGAAATAGAGATAGGTCCCGGCAACACCTTAGGAAGAAGAAGAGAACCTCTCCTATAGTTGCCTCCCACTCCAATTTCCAAACCCTAGCCGCCCAACCAAACCCTAACCTAGGATTTCTTGCCGCCCAACCAAAGGAAAGGCAAAACCCTAATCTCTTTGAAAACCATCTTCTATGTGCCGGCCATGGAAAAGGGGAAGAAGGATAGAGTGTGGACCGACCAAGGTAGAGAGTAGAAGGAAGGGACCGCCATGCCTTAGGAAGAAGAAGAAGAACATCTTCCACTTGTTGCCACCCATCTTTGCTCCCAAACCCTAGCCGCCCAAAAATTCTAAACCAACTAGGGTTTCTTGCCTCCAAAGGAAGCAAACCCTAATCCCCTAAACCATCCATCATCCTTGCCGCCCAACCCAATAAGCCTTATATATAGAGTTGGGTTTTTGCCTTGGATTAATCTCCTCCATTGGTTCTACAGATTTAATCTCAACCGTCGGATCTAGAGAATTAATCTCAACCGTCGGTTCTAGAGAATTAATCTCAACCGTCGGTTCTAGAGATTTTTTTTCCATCATTTGATCTAGACTTCATGAGGTTTATATTAGGATATGATAGGGACCATGAGGAGGAGTTGGATCTTGGCCACCCGATGGATCGAAACCACACAAACTTGATCCATCAATGATGTTCCATTCCACTAGAGGATCATCATCGAACTACCTCACCAACCCCCATAAATTAATATGGGCTCCTTATATTATTTGTACATCCATCTCCCCGTGTTTAAGATATCAAATGTCCGTCAATTAATTGATTTACTGACCATCAATTAATTAACATCTAACTCCTCGAGTAGTACCACTCAACCTTATCATCATGTTGACTAAGTCAACCTGCAGGGTTTACATGATGAACCTTATGAACTCCTCAAGGGGACATCATCAACCTAATATATAGGACACGGTTTCCTCCTATAATTAACAGTACACCATGTAAATAATATTATTTCCCAACCTACCGGGCATATTGATTTAATCCATAGAAATCTCACCCTTTGGTAAATCAAAGAAATAAATACTAAGTACATGTGCCCGTTATTATATCGGGATTAAGAGCATGTACAACATAATATCCGAGGTCCGATTCAATTATGTAGTCAGCAATAAATTGAATCACCTCTATGTCGGTCCTGCTCAATACACCGAGGTGTACTAGTGTAACTCTATGTTCAAGATAAAACAATACCAAGCTACACTACAACCATGCCAATGGTTTGTCCAAAACCATCTTGGTTGTGAGCCTCTACTTATATTCTACAAGGGACTGATAACATGATCTTCTGTGCCACACCAAGCACCATGTTATCTACAATGTAAAATATTAGACAATTTTACATAACTATAAAAATATGCAAACAATGATCATGTGATTCTTATTTCAAAATAAAGATGTTCATACAAAAGAGCAAGGCTTTCAGTATACATCCCAACAATTGAGAAGTCCAAGGGGTTAATATTGGCTGCGTAAAGTCTAAGCGGGAGTCTTGGCAGCATAAGTCCAATGGTTGGCGGCGTAAAGTCCAAGCGGAGTCTTGGCGGCGTAAGTCCAATGTGCCTTGACAGTGTAGACACCGTTAGCATGACATAGCCGATGGAAGCACCTGAAGGCTAGCGCAATGGATGAATAAGTCATGGATGACTTGGAGGGATTTGAGAGGTGTGAGGCTAACGGAGGTGGCTAGAAGGCTTAAGTCTAGGCTAAGGGTGATCTAGAAAGTATGGGGGAACCATACTTGGGCTAAAACCTCATGTTTGAGGTGTGCCAGTCGACTGGTGTCATATGACAGTCGACTGGGGTGAGTCAACTAGGGTTTGACTGCGAGAAGTGTCCCATCAGTCGATTGCCAGAGGTGGGTAGTCGACTGATTGGCCGAGCAGTCGACTAATCTTGTTATCAGTCGACTGATGCTCGGTATTTCGGGCACATAATGAAGTTGTGAAGAAGAAGATGGAGTTACCCAAAATCAATTCACCCCCATCAAGAAGTGGCCGACCACATTATGGAGATGGGGTTACATGCATGCATGTAACTCCCATGACCCTTGGTCTCCCTCTTGAGGTGGCACCATATGACAAAGTCAATGATGATGTGGAGCATCATCATTGGCTGGCCATGCCAAGTCATCATCATGACATGGCATTTGGTCAAGTCAAACTTGACCTTTCAACTTCCCTCTCAAGTCAAGTCAAACTTGACCTCTTATCTCCTATGGTTGATCAAATCCAACCATTAGATTCGAGTCAATTTAATTTAATGAATCTCTATTCATTAATTTAAATTGATTTGATGAATCAAATCTAAATTAGACTCATTCAACACTTGAATCAACTTGAGTCTAACTCAATTAGCTTAATTTAGATTACTCTTAATCTAATTTGGTTCATCCCATGAACCTAATCCTCATGGTTCATCATATGAACCTAATCTCCATCTAATTGCCCTTATGTGTGTGACCCTATAGGTTCTTGTAACATTGGCAATGTCCCTAAACCGATTTAGGAACATAAGCAATGAGAGGTATCTTGCAACACATCATTGCTACCCAAGTTACAAGAATGTTGAGCTCCAACATCACCTTTGTGACTACTAATTGTAACTCTCACAATATGTGACAATGTCCCTCTATCCTTGACATCTAGATTGACCAATCGAGGCATAGACCGTGTCATCCTCGATACAATCTAAATCTTGAACTCCAAGTAGACTCACTCTAATCAAATGAGCTCAATATCTCATATTGACTCATTTGGGCATGGCCATGCACTTCGTGGTCTCACTCTATCAAGAATATCGATGTCACTGCCGTCATATAGGAGGGATAGATGTTAGTAATATATGAGAGATGTCCTAAGGCAATCGCCTTATGTATGAACAATTTATATGATAAATGAAGATTCACTATTTGAGTATACATGTTTCATGTATTTGATTGGATCTTAAACTCATTTACTGAATGTCCACGATACGATTCACAGCATGAGAGAATTTATGATTGGATCACAACTAGTGAGTATCTCTACATGTGTAATTGTGATGTATCGGAATTATCCCTAGTCGATGAATTGATGGATTTGGATACCATCAATTCTGTCGAGACTAGCACGAGGTATACTCCTTGGTGTATCCAAGAAGCTGATTCTCACTGGCTGGAGACATTGTGATGTCCGGAGTTGATCGTGGATGCTAGTTATGGTAACTAGTTCATTGGAGTGACCAGCCGTAAGACTTCATATGGTTCTCTGCATATATAGATATGTCAATGAAGTTCTTGCTGTAGCTTAAGTGCAATGTTCCTTTGACTTGCGGTATTCAAGTCATCTTGATCATGGATACTTATGCTTTGACATCTTAAGCAAACATATCTAAGGAGATGTGGACCCGGGATGATTGGGTATAAGTCGAAGTGATCGAAGGTGTTTGAATAGCCTATAAAGGATTCACCACTCCTTGCGAGGAGATGTATACCCATGGCCTCTCGTCGGATTGTTACTAAAGTCTTTGGCCAAAGCATTACATGTTTAGAGTAAGGTACTCTTCGATACATGTGCAGTAACTAGAATCCGTAGGACGAGGAAATGATACTTGGGCTAGGTGTGACGTAGTCAGCCTAGTGGGGATTGACACTATAGACCATGTCCTGAACCAAGTGGGTATAAGATGAGTGAAGGGAATGGGGCACGAATCATTCGAGCTGCTGAAGGGTTTCAGAAATAGTTCTGGATCAACCATTGATCTTTTCAGTTAATTGGGGATCATGATGTACTACTAGGTGCCACTCATGATCGTTCTATAATTAATGGTTAATTATAGATGGCCAACATAAACCGAGAACCTATTTGGTCACACGCACAACGAGCGTAATCCGAAGGATTTAAAACGAGCTTGAGAATGAGATTCTCAGACCGAGAGAAACTAGGTTTGGTTGGACCAAACAAGAAGCGAGCATGAAATTGTTTCAGTCACAATGGAAGCGTGGATGGGCTGTGCCTTATGAAGACATAATGGATGAACCAAAATGGTTTGGTTCTAATCCAATGGAGGAGAATAAACCAAAGGGTTTGGTTTATTATAAACGAATGAACCAAAAGTTGGTTCGGTTCGTTTTAACTTAAAATAAACCATCATGGTTTGGTTTATTTTAACTTATCTTAATGGAGCGGGTTAACGGGCCTTATGGTTATGATCCAACAACTATTAAGAGAATTAGTTCTCTATAAAAGAGGGCTTAAACCCTAATCCAAAACCCTAACCAAGTTTTGGCCGCCCACCCCTCCCTCTTCTTCATCTATTCGGCGCCAACACCCATTGCCGCCGCCCAGCTCCTTGTGCTGCCGTCCAAATTGTTGCCGGCATCCAAGCTTCTTCCGGTGATCCTCCGGCAACTCTCCGGTGATCTCCTTTGGGTTTGGCATCAAGGTGAGCTTCATCCTACCTTTTTGGCCGGCCCTATTTCCTCCACCAAAGTTGTCCAGTTTTCTAGACAGCTTGTTCTCTTCTCATCGGAGCGTTGTTTGGACGATGGTTAGAGCTCCGACAGTGCCTAACTTACCGGGGATTCGATCTCCAGTAATCCTCTGAGGTGGAGTACGAAGGATTCGTCAAACGGTTGACGAATACCTCTCTAGAGAAGCGAGTCTTGAGGACTTATTTTTGGATCCGAATTTGGATTCGGATCGTGATCATCTCTCGATCACATCGTCTTCAACACGAGGCTAGTAACCCGTACAAAGACTAGGCTCGTGACTTAGCGAAGTCATCCCGAGGATACTCGGCGTGGATACAGATAGAGACGATTCTAGCGAGGATCGTTCCGGTTGATGCCGTTCCCGCTTCACGTGATACGAAAGGTATACGTAGTTAAATTTCCTTTTATTGCAAATTTAAATTTACGGTTATGTCTACACATGTTGTACTATGCATGCGTGTGATGTGTGTGTTGTAATAAATGTAGATTTATTATTTTTATTTCTTCCGCTGTGCACATGTTTACGAAACATGTTCGAACACACACTCGCCGCGGTGCCGGAAACCCAACAGTGGTATCAGAGCCCAGGTTGTGTTTTGACATAATCGTAAAATGGTTTTGCAATAGTCATAATGATATTTCTGGAAATTTTTTACTTTTGGAAAGTTAGAAGTATTTATGGAAATTTTTCAATTTTGGAAAGTCTAGAAGTATTTATGGAAATCTTCCACTTTTGGAAAGTTGGAAGTATTTATGGAAATTGATATTTTCCATAAATAAAATATTTGATTAGATTTTGGAAATTTGTTTCCTAATTTAACTTGATTTTATTTGGGAAATCAAATCTTAAAATATTTAATTTCCATAAGTAGCTTTGATGATTTAGGAAATTGGTTTCCTAAATTGACTTTTCTTAATCAACTATTTCCACAAATAAAATATGTGATTAGATTTGGAAATTTGTTTCCTAATTTAATCATGATTTGATTTGGAGAATCAAATCTTAAACATATTTTATTTCCATAAATAGTTATGACAAATAAGGAAATTATGTACATGACATAATTGTATGCCATGTAATTGCATTAGATGCATATCATTATGCCATGCGTGTCGTGACATGTAGATGTATGTCATGTATGTCATGCCATGTAGATAATAGTTATTTGCATGCAAAGAGGATGAGACATAAAAACCCTAACTCAATATTAAAGCCTACACCTTCCATTAATATGGTTAGAACCAGAGTTCCGTTTCTTGTTTGGGTTGTTGGACTCTCTCCAAGCCCGGCTCGAACCCGAACATGTTCAAACCATGGAATAGTTTAATACTAATATAGTAAGAGTCAGAGGTCAATCGTTAGCTTTGGTTGTTGGACTCTCTCCAAGCTGGGCTAATTGGTTGAATGCGCTCTAACCATATTAAAACTATTTCTCGATTAATGGGTTGGCTTTAACCTGGAGCATCGGCATGTTGGACTCTCTCCAAGGTCGATGTAAAGGGAGGTGAAGTTGGGTGCTATGCATATGATGCATACTTGTTAATGTGTTAACAACCCGATGTATGTGTGAACATTCAATTAGTTGATAGCACATTGTGATAGTTGCATATACGTGATATGCAATCGGTATAGTTGATACCTACCGTCGTAGTTATGAATGACTTGTTGGACTCTCTCCAAGGTTGTTCATATCTATGATGGATATCAGCCCATTCGGAGATGAACCTACAATCTCCCGAAGTGATTTTGGGGTTTTTGAAATTCGAAAAATGAATGGGATTTATAAATGTATATTGATGCATTTTAAAATCATTTTCTCATATATGCTCGTTTTGTATTTCTAGGTCAATAAATTGATCATGACATCTTTGAATTTGCGCACTATTTTGGATTCAAACAAACTGACTGGGCCTAACTTCCTGGACTGACTTAGAAACCTGAGAATTATTCTCAAGGCAGAAAAGCTTGCATACGTCCTTGAAGAGCCTCTTCCCAACCGTCCTAAGGACGATGCAACTCCAGACCAAATGTTGGTCTATCAAAAGCATGTGGCAGATTCTGAGCGCACCGCATCAGCTAGCGCGATGGTACGAGCTAAAAAGCATGAGCATATGGATGCTAATACTATGGTCTTCCATCTTCATGAGTTGTTCGATGAGCAAGCGAGATCCGAAAGGTTCGAGGTCTTTAGGCTCCTCTTCACCACGAAGATGCAAGAAGGTTCGTCTGTAGTACAGTTTGTGCTAAAGATGAACGGGTACATCGAGCGGCTAGCTACCCTCGGGTTTGTGATGGATCATGAGTTAAGTATTGACTTAATTCTGCATTGTTTGCCCAAGAGTTTCTCACAATTTGTGATGAACTATCGGATGAACAAATTAGAATCCACTATTCCCGAGCTCCTCAATATGCTGAAGATTGTGGAGCCTTCTATGAAGCATGAGGAGAAGGCGGTTCTGTTAGTTGATTCCTCAAGGAAAGGTTCTAAGAGGAAGGCAAAAGAACAGAAGAAAGGGAAGAACAAAAAGGCAAAGAAGGCGGAACCAGCGCAAAAGGGCACTTGCCATCATTGTGGCAAGGAAGGCCACTGGCGAAGAAACTGCAAGATTTATCTTGAGTCCATGAAGAAGAAGAAGGCATCCGATGCCCCATCCTCTTCAGGTATCTTCGTTATTGATTGTCATTCTATTTCCTTAGACACTTGGGTATTGGATACTGGGTGTGGCTCACATATATGTAATGACATACAGGGGCTAAGGAATAGAAGAAGACTCGTCAGAGGGGAGTCAAATTTGCGAGTTGGCAATGGAGCAAAGGTTGCTGCGGTCGCCATCGGAACTTATTTGCTGAAGCTCTCTAGTGGACTAGTCTTGGAACTGGACAATTGCTATTATGTTCCTTCTCTAATAAAGAACATTGTTTCTATTTCCTGTTTAAATAGAAATGGTTTCCATTTGACATTTAGTAACAATTGTTGTTATATAACTTTAAATGGTGTACTTTATGGAACTGGAACTTTGAGTAATGGCATTTATACTTTGGACGTATCCAGTGACATTTTCAATATCGAAGCGAGCAACACGCGTGCTCGAAAGGGTAATCAATTAGACTCCTATATGTGGCATTGTCGTCTTGGCCATGTAAGCAAGAAACGCATGTCCGAATTACACCGATGTAGAATTCTGGAATCGTTTGAATTGGATTTATACGATACATGCGAATCATGCTTAAAAGGCAAGATGACTAAGTTACCTTTTACTGGAAAAGGTGAACGAGTGGGAGAGTTACTAGGTCTAATACATACTGATGTATGTGGACCTATGTCAACTCAAGCTTTAGGAGGCTATAACTACTTCATTACCTTCATCGATGATCACTCACAGTTTGGGTATGTGTTCTTGATGAAACACAAGTCTGAAGCCTTTGAAAGGTTCAAAGAATTCAGAAATGAAGTAGAGAAACAACATGACAAGAGTATTAAAATACTTCGATCAGATCGAGGTGGTGAATACTTAAGTCAAGAGTTTCTTGATTATCTAAGAGACAATGGTATATTGTCTCAATGGACTCCGCCATATACACCACAGCATAATGGTGTATCTGAGAGGCGTCACCAGACATTGTTGGACATGGTCAGATCAATGATGAATCATGCGAATCTTCCAAAGTCCTTTTGGGGCTATGCACTTCAGACAGCTGTTTACTTGTTAAACAGAATGCCTACCAAGGTAGTCTCTACTACTCCATATGAGATATGGAATAGTAAGAAACCTCATGTATCTTACTTGAAGATATGGGGTTGTCCACCTTATGTGAAGCGGACAGTATCAGAAAAATTGGATGCTAAGTATGATAAATGTCTATTTATTGGATACCCTAAGGAAACAAGGGGTTACCAATTCTATCATCCTGTGGAACAAAAGGTGTTTGTTTCAAGGCATGTTGTGTTTCTAAAGAAAGAGTTTCTCTTGCAAGAAAACAGTGGGAGTGTCGTCGAGCTTGAGGAGGCTCGAGAGACTCATATAGACATCGATGAGATACCTGGTGATGCACAACAGCCGACAACTCATAGTGATGAGCAATCGGCTGGACCTATTGTAACACCACATCTTCGTAGATATGGTAGAACACACAATATTCCTGAGAGATATGGATTTCTCGTAAGTGAATCGAACGACGTGTTACTCATTGATGATGAGGAGCCTACTAGTTATGAAGAAGTGCTGACAAGTTCAGTAAGGGATAAGTGGCTTGGTGTCATGAAGTCGGAAATGGATTCCATATATGAAAACCAAGTTTGGAACTTGGTTGACCCACCTGAAGGCATAAAGCCTATAGGGTGCAAGTGGGTTTTCAAGAAGAAAACCGACATGGATGGTAATGTGATTACCTATAAAGCTAGATTAGTGGCGAAAGGATATCGTCAAAAACAAGGTGTTGATTATGACGAAACCTATTCGCCTGTAGCTATTCTTAAATCCATTCGGATGCTCCTGGTCATAGCGACTCATTATGATTATGAGATATGGCAGATGGATGTGAAAACAGCTTTCCTTAATGGAAACCTGCTCGAGGACGTGTATATGATACAACCTGAGGGTTTCACATCGGTTGATAAAAACAAAGTATGAAAATTGCGACGGTCCATATATGGATTGAAGCAAGCATCCAGGAGCTGGAATATCCGTTTTGATGAGACGATCAAAAAGTTTGATTTCTCACAAAATCCAGATGAACCTTGTGTGTACAAGAAGGTTAGTGGGAGTGCAGTCATGTTCCTAGTATTGTATGTCGATGACATATTACTTATAGGAAACGATGTTTCAATCTTACAATCAGTTAAGGTTTGGTTATCCAAGACATTCTCTATGAAAGACCTGGGAGAAGCAACCTACATCCTCGGGATTAAGATCTATAGAGATAGATCGAAACGGTTGCTTGGTCTTTCGCAGTCTACATATATAGACCGAGTGATAAAGAGGTTTAGCATGTCGGAATCCAAGAAAGGTTACCTACCCATCAGGCATGGGGTACACCTTTCGAAGTCTATGTGTCCGCGCACAGAAGACGAGAGGATTTGCATGAGTAAGATTCTCTATGCATCAGCAATAGGATCTATCATGTATGCTATGTTATGTACGAGGCCCGATGTATCGTATGCTCTGAGTGTCATGAGCAGATACCAGTCTGATCCAGGAATGGATCATTGGGTGGTTGTCAAGACAATCCTTAAGTACTTAAGAAGAACTAAGGATGTGTTCCTAATATATGGAGAAGGGGACATGGTGATATGCGGGTATACGGATGCCAGCTTCCAGACAGACAAGTATGATTCCATGTCTCAGTCTGGATACGTGTTCACCCTGAATGGGGGTGCAGTGAGTTGGAAAAGTTCCAAACAAGACACTGTAGCAGATTCTACCACAGAGGCAGAATACATTGCAACTTCGGAAGCAGCAAAGGAAGCGGTTTGGATCAAGAAGTTCATTCATTAACTTGGTGTGATTCCTGCCATTGTTGAAGCAATACCGGTCTACTGCGACAACAATGGAGCAATTGCACAGGCGAAAGAGCCGAGGTCTCATCAACGATCCAAACATGTGCTTCGCCGCTATCATCTAATCAGAGAGATCATCAGTAGGAACGAAATACAAATCGAGAAAATTCCCACTAAAAGGAACTTAGTGGATCCTTTGACTAAAGCATTACCTCAAAGTAAGTTTGAGGGTCATGTTAGTGCTTATGGTATTGGATACCGTAGCGATTGGCATTAGGCCAAGGGGGAGTCTATTAGTAATATATGAGAGATGTCCTAAGGCAATCGCCTTATGTATGAACCATTTATATGATAAATGAAGATTCACTATTTGAGTGTGCATGTTTCATGTATTTGATTGGATCTTAAACTCATTTACTGAATCTCCACGATACGATTCACAGCATGAGAGAATTTGTGATTGGATCACAACTAGTGAGTATCTCTACATGTGTAATTGTGATGTATCGGAATTATCCCTAGTCGATTAATTGATGGATTTGGATACCATTAATTCTGTCGAGACTAGCACGAGGTATACTCCTTGGTGTATCCAAGGAGCTGATTCTCACTGGCTGGAGACATTGTGAAGTCCGGAGTTGATCGTGGATGCTAGTTCTGGTAACTAGTTCATTGGAGTGACCAGCCGTAAGACATCATATGGTTCTCTGCATATATAGATATGTTAATGAAGTTCTTGCTGTAGCTTAAGTGCGATGTTCCTTTGACTTGCGGTATTCAAGTCATCTTCATCATGGATACTTATGCTTTGACATCTTAAGCAAACATCTCTAAGGAGATGTTGACCTGAGATGATTGGGTATAAGTCGAAGTAATCGAAGGTGTTTGAATAGCCTATAAAGGATTCACCACTTCTTGCGAGGAGATGTATACCCATGGCCTCTCGTCGGATTGTTACTAAAGTCTTTGGCCAAAGCATTACATGTTTAGAGTAAGGTACTCTTCGATAAATGTGCAGTAACTAGAATCCGTAGGACGAGGAAATGATACTTGGGCTAGGTGTGACGTAGTCAGCCTTGTGGGGACTGACACTATAGACCATGTCCTGAACCAAGTGGGTATAAGATGAGTGAAGGGAATGGGGCACGAATCATTCGAGCTGCTGAAGGGTTTTAGAAATAGTTCTGGATCAACCGTTGATCTTTTCGGTTAATTGAGGATAATGATGTACTACTAGGTGCCACTCATGATCGTTCTATAATTAATGGTTAATTATAGATGGCCAACATAAACTGAGAACCTATTTGGTCACACGCACAACGAGGGTAATCCGAAGGATTTAAAACGAGCTTGAGAATGGGATTCTCAGACCGAGAGAAACTAGGTTTGGTTGGACCAAACAAGAAGCGAGCATGAATTCATTTCAGTCACAATGGAAGCGTGGATGGGCCGTGTCTTATGAAGACATAATGGATACACCAAAATGGTTTGGTTCTAATCCAATGGAGGAGAATAAACCAAAGGGTTTGGTTTATTTTAAACGAATAAACCAAAAGTTGGTTCGGTTCGTTTTAACTTAAAATAAACCATCATGGTTTGGTTTATTTTAACTTATCTTAATGGAGCGGGTTAACGGGCCTTATGGTTATGATCCAACAACCATTAAGAGAATTAGTTCTCTATAAAAGAGGGCTTAAACCCTAATCCAAAACCCTAACCAAGTTTTGGCCGCCCACCCCTCCCTCCTCTTCATCTATTCGGCGCCAACACCCATTGCCGCCACCCAGCTCCTTGTGCCACCGTCCAAATTGTTGCCGGCATCCAAGCTTCGGCCGGTGATCCTTCGGCAACTCTCCGGTTATCTCCATTGGGTTTGGCATCAAGGTGAGCTTCATCCTACCTTTTTGGCCGGCCCTATTTCCTCCACCAAAGCTGTCCAGTTTTCGGAACAGCTTGTTCTCTTCTCGTCGGAGCGTCGTTTGGACGACGGTTAGAGCTCCGACAGTGCCTAACTTACCGGGGATTCGATCTCCGGTAATCCTCTGAGGTGGAGGATGAAGGATTCGTCAAACGGTTGACGAATACCTCTCTGGAGAAGCGAGTCTGGAGGACTTGTTTTTGGATCCGAATTTGGATTCGGATCGTGATCATCTCTCGATCACATCGTCTTCAACACGAGGCTAGTAACCCGTACGAAGACGAGGCTCGTGACTTAGCAAAGTCATCCCGAGGATACTCGGCGTGGATACGGATAGAGACGATTCTAGCGAGGATCGTTCCGGTTGATACCGTTCCCGCTTCACGTGATACGAAAGGTATACGTAGTTAAATTTCCTTTTATTGCAAATTTAAATTTACGGTTATGTCTACACATGTTGTACTATGCATGCGTGTGATGTGTGTGTTGTAATATATATAGATTTATTATTTTTATTTCTTCCGCTATGCACATGTTTACGAAACATGTTCGAACACACACTCGCCGCGGTGCTGGAAACCCAACAATAGATCCCATCTACATCACTCACATCCCTCCGCATAATTTGTTACATACCCAGTAATTGCCTTTATAGTCTACCCATTTACGGGTGACGTTTGACGAAGCCAAAGTATGCAACTCCTTATGAAGGGAACCATGGTGACTTCAGGTTTAAGGACTAATAGTCATACTAATAGCCACATGAGAAAGTATATGACACTCATATAACGATCCATGATACTTTCTCATGGTGGGTCATTCAGTATACATTCTCCAATGCATACCCATGTGTCAACTTGATATCTCATATACATGACTTGTGAGATCAAGTCATCATGTTGACCTACATGCTAGTCTCTACGCATTAACATTATCCCTGAATGTTAATACTCGACTAGGAATGATTAAGAGTAGTGTTCTCTATATCATCTCATTATCGATTCAACTAATCGATTGATATAGATAAGAACCTACTACTTAAGGATATTATTATATTTAGTTATTTGGTACCAATACAAGTAAATATAATAACCATGCCTTTATAAATAGGAATATGATACAATAAAGTCCATACAACAATCATCACATGATTGACTCTAGGGCTTTCACTAACAATCTCCCACTAGCACTAGTGTCAATCACTATAGTATCTAATACCCAATGACCTAGTGTGACCATCATGCTTTTTCTATGCCAAAGCCTTGGTCAAGGGATCTGCGATGTTAGCCTCTGTGAGTACTCTGCAAATCTTCACATCTCCTCTATCGATAATCTCTCGAATTAGATGGAAGCACCGATATATTCGGCCTCTATTGTAGAATCAGCAACTGTGTTCTGCTTGGAACTCTTCCAGCTCACAGCGCCACCATTCAAGCAAAACACGAACCCTGACTGCGATCTATAATCATCCTGGTTAGTTTAGAAGCTGGCATCGCTGTAACCCTTTACAGCTAACTCCTCATCGTCTCTAAATATCAAGAAATATTCTTTAGTCCTTCTCAAGTACTTAAGAATATTCTTGACTGCTATCTAGTGACGCTCACCTGGATCTGACTGGTATCTACTCATCATGCTCAAAGGATACGAGACATCAGGAGGAGTACATAACATGGCGTACATGATAGATCATATAGCAGATGCGTAAGGGATCTTATCCATGCGGTCTCTCTCCTCTCTAGAAGAGGGACTTTGAGTCTTCGAAAGACTCACACCATGTGACATCGGCAGAAGTCCCTTCTTGGAATTCTGCATGGCAAACCGTAGTAATACCGTGTCAATGTATGTACTCTGACTTAGGCCAAGCAATCTCTTAGATCTATCTCTATAGATCTTGATGCCTAGAATACAGGTTGCTTCACCTAAGTCCTTCATTGAGAATCACGTCCCCAGCCAAGTCTTCACAGACTATAGCGAAGGGATGTCATTCCCAATGAGTAGTATGTCATCCACATATAATACAAGGAAGACAACTGTGTTCCCATTAACCCTCTTGTAGTCACAGGGTTCATCTTCATTCTTGATGAAACCAAACTGTTTGATCGCATCATCGAATCGAAGATTCCATCTCCGAGAAGCTTGCTTTAGCCCATAAATGGACCTTTACAGCTTGCATACCTTCCCAGTATGTTGTGGATCTACAAAACCCTTAGGTTGTGTCATGTACACATCCTAGAGTAAGTTTCCATTCAGAAACGTGATTTTGACATCCATCTGCCAGATCTCATAATCGTGGTATGCTGCAATAGCAAGCAAGATCCGAATGGACTTAAACATCGCCACTGGAGAAAAGGTTTCATCATAGTCAATACCATGAATTTGATTGAAACCTTTAGCCACCAATCGACCCTTATAGGTATGTGTAAGTCCATCCATGTCAGTCTTTCTCCTAAAGACCCACTTACACCCAATGGGCTTGACCCCTTCAGGCGGATCAACTAAAGTCCATACTTGGTTGGTGTACATGGATTCCATCTCGAATCTCATGACCTCTAGCCATTTCTCAGAATCTGGGATCATCATAGCTTCCTGATAGGAGGTAGGCTCATTCTCAATTAGCATAACGTCATCATGGTCAGATAAGAGAAATGAGTATCTCTCAGGCTGACGATGTACCCTATCAAATCTGCGAAGAGGTAGGTCTACCTGAACAAGTGGTTGTTCCACAACTCTTTGTGCAACAACCATATCACCCACAACATTTTGTGATTCCTGTTCAACCTCCATCAAGGCCTTAGTTCTATGGTCCTTATCTTGAATTTCTTCAAGATCGAAGGTACTCCCACTAGTTTTTCTAGAAACAAAATCCCTTTCTAGAAAAACTCCAGTCTTTGCCACAAACACTTTGTGCTGACTGGGAATGTAGAAGTAATATCCCTTTGTATCCTTGGGATATCCAACAAAATAGCACCTATCGGATTTGGGTCCCAGTTTGTCTGAGACTTGATGTCGAACGTAAGCCTCACAACCCCAAATCCTCATGAAAGACATCTTGGGATTTCTCCCTCTCCATATCGTATATGGTGTCTTTATGACAGCCTTGGATGGTACACGGTTAAGGGTAAAGGCTGCTGTGTCTAGAGCAAATCCCCAAAAGGATATACGAAGATTTGTGTGACTCATCATAGATCGTACCATATCTAATTGGGTACGATTCCTCCTTTCGGATACACCATTCCACTGTTGTGTTCCAGGAGGAGTGAGTTGGGATAGAATCCCACACTCAGCTAGATAGTCACGAAACTCATGGCTAAGGTATTCACCACCTCGATTTGATCGAAGTATCTTAATACTCTTGCCATGCTGGTTTTGTACTTCATTCTTGAATTCTTTGAACTTTTTAAAGGATTCTGATTTATGTGTCATAAGATACACATAACCATATCTACTGAAGTCATCAGTAAATATAATGAAGTACCTGTAACCACCTCCAGCAGCAACATTGAAAGGACCATATACATCACTATGTATAAGTTCTAACAAATCTGTTGCTCTTTCGCTGTGTCCACTAAAGGGAGTCTTGGTCATCTTGCCTAAAAGGCAAGACTCGCATGTCTCATATGATTCAAAATCAAATAAGTCTAGTAGCCCATCCTTATGGAGCTGAGATAAGCGACTCTCATTTATGTGACCTAAGCGACAATGCCAGAGATAGGTTTGGTTCAACTCATTTGACTTAAACCTCTTGGTACTTATGTTATAGATAGGGCTCTCTAAGTCTAGAAAGTAGAGTCCGTTCATTAGAGGTGCACTACAATAGAACATATAATTTAAATAAACTGAACAATATTTGTTCTTTATTATAAATGAAAATCCTTTCTTATCCAAACAAGAAACTGAAATGATGTTCTTAGTTAAGGCAGGCACATAACAACATTCATCTAATTCTAGTAAAAGCCCAGAGGGCAGAGATAGATCATAAGTTCCTACAGCAACAGCAGCAACCATTGCTCCAATGCCTACTCGTAGGTCCACCTCGCCCTTTGTCAATGCCCTACTATTTCTCAGCGCCTTCACATTGGTACAAATGTGAGATGCACATCCGGTATCTAATACCCATGATGAAGAAATAGATAGATTGACTTCTATAACATTTATACCCGAAGTAGAAGTCTCACTTCTTTTCTTCTTAAGATCTTCCAAGTAAGCTTTGTAGTTACGCTTCCAGTGTCCAGCTTCCTTGCAGTGGAAGCAAGCCCCTTCCTTGGCTACCCCTCCTTTGGGTTTAAGTTCTTTGCCTTTGCCCTTGGTTTGGGACTTTCCCTTACCTTTAGGCTTGCCCTTGCCTTTCTTCTTGTGCAGCATCAAAATGGTGTCAGATTTTCCCTTCTTAAGTTTAAGCTCAGCAGTTCTCAACATGCTGAGCATCTCAGGCAGTGGCTTATCAATTTCATTCATGTTATAATTCATGACAAATTGATTGTAGGATTGTGTCAAAGATTGCAAGATTAGGTCAGTGGCCAGCTCTTGGCCAAGTGGAAATCTCAGCCTCTATAGGTTTTCTACGTACCCAATCATCTTGAGTACATATGGACCTACGGGAGTCCCATCTTGCATTTTGGACCCAAATAATGCCTTAGAGACTTCATATCTCTCATGCCTTGCTTGTCCTTGATATAGTTGACGAAGATGTCCAACCATATCATAAGCATTCATGAACTCATGTTGCTTCTGAAGCTCAGAGTTCATGGTCGTGAGCATTAGACATGACACATCTAATGCATCATCTTGATGCTTCTTGTAAGCATCTTTGTCACCATGAGGCGTGGTGGAGGTGCCTCCGAATGGGCCGCCCAGACGATAACTTTTTTTCTTGGGTGAGAACAATTCTCAGGTTCCTGTACCAGTCCAGGAAATTTGTTCCATTGAGCTTGTCCTTCTCAAGGACAGAACGCAGAGAGAGAGTGTTCGTGTTTGTCGACATAGTTATCTACAACATACAATGCAGATAATTAATATCATATTCCTTTTATCATTTAATTAGGCCTTTAATCAAATGATGCTCCCACTGAATTATAGGAATTTTGAAGAATCGAGTTATGTATGTGGTCAAAGCACATTACTAGATTCATATAAACTAGCTATAATTCTTACGGGACAAGATCCACATCATACTAAGCCTTGAGTTAGCTTTGGCTAAATCGCCCAAAACTTAGTACGATCGATGGGTAACACATTACCGATTACATCTCTATGCAACTCTTGTTTATAGGATCAAGACCCACATTTACAAAAGACCTTGAGTTAGCTTTGGCTAAATCGCCCAAGATTTAGTGTAAATGCGATCTTAACCTATCTTTCCAACGATTGGAATATGCCTATAGTTCTACTCGATCCAATTGAGTTAACTAGTTTTGCTCATCTAATTGAGCTTACTCAAACCCAAGGGTGATAGGCGGGACCAAGATTGTCCCTCCGCACCCTACCAAGATAATATGCGTTGCTCTGCTTTGGCAGATTCAACAACAACAAATAATCGAGGTAGTGATGGGTATCAAGGCTCGGTAGGCATTTTCGAATTGATTCGATTATGATCTAATCTAATCGTAATGTGTATCTTATACGTATTTAGGCCTTTATTATCCTATATTAGCATGCATCACATTCATACAATCATTATTCTGGCATGCATCATATACATACAAGAAAATTATCCTAGCATACATCATATACATACAAGCATTATTCTACTAGCATGCATCACATACATACAAGCAAAATCAAATATATATATATATATATATATATATATATATATATATATATATATATATATATATATATATATATATATATATATATATATATATATATATATATATGTTTAACTGTGATGTAGTCATGGCCCTACTACGATCTTCTCAAGCCAATGAGAAGATCAGACGGTCAACCTAAGGCTAGCGGCTTCTCCAAGTGCTTCCTTTGACCGCCATGTGTCGTCGGCACCCTTCTCGTAACCTCGTCTTTAAGTGGACTTTCCACCGCTCCATTTTGTACATTACAAATATGAAACTCGAGTTACATTCGAGTCTAAAACTATTTACAACTAGAATATCATAAGAAGAGGTATGACGCGCAGGTCGCATACACTATACAACACGCACAACCACAAAAACGGCACGCAAGCCGTATTATGAATTACAACACATCATCCAATCAAATTGGAGTTATTGGCCATGACAATCACATAATTATACATAATTATAAATTATATATTTTTATAGAAAATTTCTATAATTTTTTCTATTTTATTTTCAATTTTATGAGTCACCTCCCTGTAACGGTCCCGCTAAGCGGTTTCCGGGCGCGATCGCTGGACAAGGCCCCTTTCGGGGATAGGAGCAGCGCCCTACTTGAAAAATAAACTTTGCGAGTGTCCCTACAATGATCTTACAGCGACTTAAGTCATTGTCCCAAAAACCTAAAGCGAGAACTCGCAGTTTCGGAGAGTTTTTCTCGACGGTTGAAGCCTACAAGTGTCCCAACACTCGTTGCTTCGATTCTTCGAGAAAAATACCCAAAAATTCTATAAAAATAGGAAATTTACAGAAACATATAAATCTTTAATTTTTATATCTAATACAAAAATTACAAAAATGAAACACATACATGCTTCGCATGTAGCTCTGATACCACTGTTGGGCTTTCCGAGCCGCAAAAACCGCTTTTTGCGTTGCGGAAACCTCGGAAGCCCTGACCACGGATCCGTGCGAAGATGTATTAAAACTAAAACATATATGTGATTATATAAAACCCTAGATCTACCTTAGATCTACGTGATAAGGATGTTACCCTCGTTGCGACGCCCTTCACAAATCCCGGCCCAAAAGGTTCAGAAACTCGAGTGTCAAGTGCACACTCTTCTATTGGTATCCACACAAGCAATAGGTGGAGAAAACACACCCTTGAGTGTGCTAGCACTCTATGGATGGTTCGGCCAAGGAGGTTGTGAGAGGGGGAGAGCTTGAGGGAATAATCCAAGGAAGAAGATGAAGTTGTGAAGAAGAAGATGGAGTTACCCAAAATCAATTCACCCCCATCAAGAAGTGGCCGGCCACATTATGGAGAGGGGGTTACATGCATGCATGTAACTCCCATGACCCTTGGTCTCCCTCATGAAGTGGCACCATATGACAAAGTCAATGATGATGTGGATCATCATTATTGGTCGGCCATGCCAAGTCATGATCATGACATGGCATTTGGTCAAGTCAAACTTGACCTTTCATCTTCCCTCTCAAGTCAAGTCAAACTTGACCTCTTATCTCCCATGGTTGATCAAATCCAATCATTTGATTCAAGTCAATTTAATTTAATGAATCTCTATTCATTAATTTAAATTGATTTTATGAATCAAATCTAAATTACACTCATTCAACACTTATATCAACTTGAGTCTAACTCAATTAGTCTAATTTGATTACTCTAATCCAATTTGGTTCATCCCATGAACCTAATCCTCATGGTTCATCATATGAACCTAATCTCCATCTAATTTCCTTATGTGTGTGACTTATAGGTTCTTGTAACGCTGGCAATGTCCCTAAACCGATTTAGGAACATAAGCAATGAGCGTATCTAGCAACACATCATTGCTACCCAAGTTACAAGAATGTGAGCTCCAACATCACCTTTGTGACTACTAATTGTGACTCTCACAATATGTGACAATGTCCCTCTATCCTTGACATCTAGATTGACCAATCGAGGCATAGACCGTGTCATCCTCGGTACAATCTAAATCTTGAACTCCAAGTAGACTCACTCTAATAAAATGAGCTCAATATCTCATATTGACTCATTTGGGCATGGCCATGCACTTCGTGGTCTCACTCTATCAAGAATATCGATGTCACTCTGCCATATAGGAGGGATAGATCCCATCTACATCACTCACATCCTCCGCATAATTTGTTACATACCCAGAATCGCTTTTATAGTCCACCCATTTACGGGTGACGCTTGACGGCCAAAGTATGCAACTCCTTATGTAGGGAACCATGGTGACTTCAGTGTCTAAGGACTAATAGTCATACTAATAGCCACATGAGAAAGTATATGACACTCATATAACGATCCATGATACTTTCTCATATGGGTCATTCAAGATACATTCTCCAATGCATACCCATGTGTCAACTTGATATCTCATATCCATGACTTGTGAGATCAAGTCATCATGTTGACCTACATGCTAGTCTCTACGCATTAACATTGTCCCTGAATGTTAATACTCGATTAGGAATGATTAAGAGTAGTGTTCTCTATATCATCTCATTATCGATTCAACTAATCAATTGATATAGATAAGAACCTACTACTCAAGGACATTATTATATTTATTTATTCGGCACCAATACAAGTAAATATAATAACCATGCCTTTATAAATAAGAATATGATACAATAAAGTCCATACAACAATCATCACATGATTGACTCTAGGGCTTTCACTAACAAGTTTCTTACTGTTGTAAGATAATTTGTACGAGGTTTCTTCACCTCTGGATTGTTCCGAGAAGGAGTTATTTGTGTTTAGTGAGTGCGTGTGCATCACTAGAGCTCTTTAGAGCTCGATCCGTGAAGTAGGAACTGTTCGATTCCGAACCACGTTACATAGTTGTATTTGGGTGTTTGTTTATTGTGATTTTTTATATTATTTCTATATTCCGCTGCGTACAAACAATCATAGGCAAGCAAATGCGAACGTATTCCATCGACGCATAGCACGACGCTATTCACCCCCCCTAGTGTTCCAATGATCTCCTACATTTTCTATCACTTAACACATTCACAGTTAGATCATAAATATTGCCTAACTATAAATGATTATCTAAACATCAAAATACATAAGTACTTGGGGCCTTTTTGCACCAACAATCTCTCCCTTTTTGATGTTTGGCAATCATTTAAGTTAGGTCTTGAAATATGCATAAATGAAGGAATCATAAACCATAAATACATCATACATCCAATGTTCAATAGACAAATTCTAACTTAAATTCTCCTTTCTCCCCCTTTGACACCCATCAAAAGGAAACATAGTGAATGAGTTCATGAATGACTAACACATGCTATGCCTTGAACTACGGTAAAAAATAGACATAAAGCTCCCCCTTAATCCAAAACATAGGTATCATGTGTAAATAATAAGTTGAGCAAAGAAAAATATCATACATGAGAATTGAGCCACAACTTTGCACCAACAATTTAGGGTATTTAACTAGAGACAATACTCCCCCTTAACCCATGCATCAATCTAGTCCTAAATTCCATACAAGTTATCATAATACAGAGTAGGAATCGTAGTATGGAGTTAGAACACTTAGGATTTTACTTTTAAACCATGAACACAAAGTATTCTCCCCAAAACAGGGCCAACAATCGACTAAGGCAGTAATCAATCAACTACGAGCATTGGCATAATCGATATCATAGATTTCAAATTAGTGATATTCAGATTTAGTTTAAGAAATGCGTAAGTAATTTGGTGAATGTCCAAAATTCACAAAACTTGACATACACATTACTCATGTCTAATCCAATTTTACTTGTTGTTGAATGTCCAATTATGATCTTAGATAAAGAAAAGCAAGCCTAATGGACTTAGTACGTAACTGAACGAAGTACATTGCAACAATGTATCAATATTATTAATGATGATTGTGATCAAGTTATTTAGACCATTAAGGGTTTCAAAAATACTTATTAAATTGTGTCAACTCTTGAATTTAAAATTACCAATCCATAAGAATATGAAAGAGACTATAGGGATGTACCAAAAATATTCATTTCATTAATCACAAGGGTAAAGGCATTGCCTTACACATGTCAAGGAAAACAAAAAAAAAACAAAATACAGTTGACGGTTATCTAAGAGGCAAGGTCATCAGTGTCCATGGTTGTCGACTGTGAACCGTCGACATCTCCTATTGCAGAAGAATGTCCGGGTGCAGGAGGACGGAGAAGTGTCAGTATCTCCTGTTGCTTTCGCTCCAATGAGTCCAGCTGGGAGATGACCAAAGTTCGGAACTCCTAGTGCTCCAAGTGAAGCTCCTCAAAATGTGTGTCCACCGTCTCCTCAAACATTGTGAGGTGTGCTGCGAAGGTCGAGTCCAGCACAGTGTCATCCTCTGTAGCTACATCCTCTGGTGCTGGGATAGGTGGAGCGCCACCCACCTACTGTCGCCCATCCTCCCAGATCATGGACCGTGGGAGGGCTTCAAGACTGCTAAGGAAAAGGACCTAGCATTCATGCGATCATATTTTGTGGACATGGGCTTAATGACCCCCTTGGTGACATCAATGCCGACGAAACCAAGCCACTCATTGATCACATGTCCATATGGCATATGAACCTTACCATTATTAGGCTTAATGAAGTGGACTATGCAATGCAATGTATTAAGACTAATATTCACATCTAATCGTTGACAGAATGCATGCATAAGAAAGAAGTGTGGGGGTCAAACTAAGGCCAAACCACGGGTAACAATAGGAAGGATATAATGAACAATGACCTTGTAAAGGACATTGTCAGAAGCAGAAAGGTCATTGAAAGGAAAAAGATTGACTCCCATTGGACGAGGACCGTGGTAAAATGTATCAAGCAAAGAATCTAAAGAAATGGCCACAAAAGGAGTCGGGAGTGGCTCAAGGAGAGATGGATAAAAGACAACCTCATTCCTGGATGGGCGACATCCAAGGAAGTCTACCTAGATCTGAGGAGTGAAATCCAGATCGCATTGAGCAACGTGAGTCCAATACCTCAACCCTTCTCTAATCGAGCATAAGTTGTTGAAAAACTCCGAAAGCAAAGTAGAATTGATTTGGTGTTCACAGAAGACCAAGGACTCGAGTTTGTAAAATTGGAAAATTTGGATGATGTCAAAGAAATTTGACTGGAAGAATTTAGGGTCCAAAGATCGGGGAGGAATGAGTTGAAATTTGTTTGAGTGAAAAGCGAGCTCATGGCCTGGTGTGGGAAAGTGGGCATCGATTGAGGGTTGAGGTTTTAAGGGTTGAGGGTTTGATGAATCCTCACCGACAGGTGGATGAGTACATTTAGATGCTAGCTACTTAAACCTAGGTGGCATGGCTGAAAGTCAGAGAAGGAAGGACATGTCGAAACGCAAGGGCCAATGAAACCCTAGCCAAAAGGTAGGCTACGAAAGAGACTAGAACTCGTAACCCTTGAGAAGAAAAAGATCACGAGTCGAAAAATCTCGATCGGCATGAGAACGAGTGGTGGGAGCATCGGAAAGGAAGAAGAGAAGCTAGAGAGGAGGCAGAAACGAGAGATGACGGAGAAGAAAAAGAGAAAGGACTCGTGTTTTTGTGTGTCGGATTGGGTCAAATAGCCCTAATATCCACGACATCAGTCGAACTAACGTGATACGCCAGTCGACTGATGTAGATCAGTCGAATTGGTCAGTTGGCTACGAAGCATTCTGTGGGCGTGGTAGTCAACTGACGAATATCACCAGTCGATTGATGTAGATCAGTCAAACTGGTGATCAACTACGAAGCATTCAGCGGATGCAACAGTCGACTGCCATAAGTAGCAGTGGACTGCCCAATAGACCGGGATGAACCTGGTCTGGGACACACTTATCAGTCAAACTGGTGACAAACGTCAGTCGACTGATATCAGACTGATAGGTTTTTTAGTTAAGTTGGTAAATGAATAACTAATTCAAGAAAGGCAAAAAAAAATTCACGATATTTTGTGGACACCTTTTTGAAGTCATTTACTATTAAGAAAAAATAGGTTGAAAAATATATCTTTTCCATATTTTAAGATGACACAAACTTGAAATCTAGCAAAAAGCTTTAAATTTTTTCACAAATTTGTACCACTTTTGCGGATCAAGTACAAGCTATTTTTCAAAGTATGATAAACATAGTTTAAATGTTATTTGATTTGACATTTCCAATCATGTTCTTAGAGTTATGTGCACATCAATTGTACACAAGCCTTCCCAATGATTGGTCCAATTAAGGATTTATGTCTCTAGATGTCATATTGGTTCAAAGTAATGCATCATAACAAGCATGATGAACCAAATGCATCTTTCTAACATCTCACATGATGTCTAAGTGGCTCAATACAAAAAACATGGTTTCTTACTTGTTTTGTGAGATGCTATAGAGGTATAGTCCTAGACTTTCTATAGGATCATGATAACCTAGACCTCTATTCTACAAAGCACATTCCAAGTTCTCTCTTAAGTGATGAAAAATCCGCTTCGGGGAGAGCCTTGGTGAAGATGTCGGCAAGGTTGGACTTAGATTCTATGTAGTTAAGTTCAATGTCCCCCTTTGCCACATGATCTCTAATGAAGTGATGTTTCACTTCAATGTGCTTTGTCCTAGAGTGATGTACCGAATTTTTGGTCAAATTAATGGTACTCATATTATCACAATAAACTTTAATGTTGGAGTAATGTAGCTCATAGTCCTCTAGAGTGTGTCTCATCCAAAGCAATTGAGCTACACAACCACCCATGGTTACATATTCAGCCTCGGTGGTGGATAGAGCGACACAAGGTTGCTTCCTACTACTCCAACTAACTAGGGAGGATCCAAGAAATTGGCATCCACCACTAGTACTCTTCCGATCCAATTTTCAACCCACATAATCGGAATCAGTGTACCCAACCAAATCAAAAGACCTAGTCCTACGGTACAAAAGTCCTACATTTAGTGTGCCTTTATTATATCTTAAAAGTCCTACATTTAGTGTGCCTTTATTATATCTTAAAATTATTTCTACAATTGGGTATTATCTAGACGTCTAACTATGGTCTTGTGGAAGGGGCATCATACACTTCCGCGATGAGCCTTCTCATTTATCGGGAACTACCTCTGTCATACCAAGTCGACCCCTGGCTTTAGGATGGGATAGGCGGTACGAGGATGCCGGATCAATCCCTGTGATGAGTCGGAACGTGTCCCATTTCTGATTCTATCATACCCTTCTATCCACGGTTACTGAAGATGAGGCCAACCCCTAGGTTCCTCCTTAATTCTCCTAAATCTTTGATACGAGGGTTTTCATCCCTCATATCTGTTGGAGGATCGGTGGTCGGCTAGAGGGGTGAATAGCCTTCTTTATCGTTGATGAAGTTCGATTGCTTAATCTTCTACGAATATGATTAGCGCAGTGGAAAACAAATGCTAAACAAAATGATTAAGACAAATACAAAGAGAAATAAGCACAAACACTAACACCGGAGATATAATGTGGTTCACGACCCTTGCCACTAATCCACGGACGTTTCGTTCTAGGTGAATCACTCCTTAACCAACTCCACTAGTCTCTCCTTAAGCCCAAGCAAGGTGGAGGTAACCTCTTTACAAGAATGCACTCCTTCTTACAATAAGATTGAAATAAGAACAAGAAGGAGTAGGAATCGTATGGAGCACTTAGGAGCATGAACATTAACCTCCCTAAAGCCCACACCCTCTCTTTTTATAGAGAGAGCCGAAATCTTCTCGTTGGGCATGCAACAGTCGACTGTTGCATGCCAGCAATCGACTGTTGCCTTTACAACATCTTCTGATGTCGTCTGAATCATGATCGTCACCATCTAACGGCAGCGATCAGTGGCGATCTCGATGGTCGATTGATCGCCCCATAGTTGATTGATCGGTCGACTATGAAGCGTTCTGTGCCCACGCCACTTTTGGTATTCGACTGCCACCTTTGGTAGTCGACTGCTGATTGGACAATTCAGCCTAACACCAGTCGAACTCAATTTGACTTGGACCAGTTCGACTGCCAATACTTGGCAGTCGACTGATGTCGGGTAAACCTCAAACAAATGGCTTGTTTGAGCATCCGACAGTCAGGTAAAATCTCAACCCACTCGATTGAGCATCCGACACTCCCATTCGTCGGGTAAAACTTCAAACTAATGTTTGAGCATCCAACTTAACCACACATCAGGTAAAACCTCAAACCCTAGTTTAAGCATCCGACTTGTCGGGTAAAACCTCAACCCACTCAGTTGAGCATCCGACACTTGACTTAGCCATTCGGCCAAGTTCACCTATGAGCTACCGTTTACAAATTGCTCATTCTCTCATCTCCCTTGAAGTCCCTCGCCGAAGCTCTCTTCGTCCGGCCACGTCCCTCGGTGTACCAAGAGCACGGCTTCGCAATGCCATATTTCAGGTCTTGCCCTGAAGTCTGCTTCCTTGGCTTCACTCCAATGCTCCTCATCTGGTGGTCCCTCGAATGCACCAAGCGCACGACTTCTGCAATATCATCCTTCACCGACTCAAAGACCCGAGCCATGAGATGGTGAACTCACCAATGTTTTCATTAAGCCAACACATGTGTGAATTACTAAGTCCTGCACAACTTTAACACACATATCAAATCACAAAAACATCCTAACTTAAACCTTTGCCACACACATCAAAACCTTAAATCATACTTGGGTTGATTGCCCTAACAATCTCCCTCTCTTTGATGTGTGACAACCATTTTTAAGTTAGGTAAACCATTAACAAAATACACAAGGCAGGAAAGCATGTAAAATAACATGAGTATCAAACACTCCCCCTAAATTCATGCAACTCCCCCTTAACACATGCTAATTCTCTCCCCCTAGCATTCCTTTGACACCATCAAACACATTAAACATATGTTATATAATATGGTATCAAAGTCTAATGGAAGAAAAACACAAAACTCAGATTAAAAACGTATCAAAATAGGTTACTATGCTCATGTACAGTTCAACAGTCGACTGGCACATGAAAGCTCAGTTTTCTAATTTTCGAA
Source organism: Wurfbainia villosa (assembly GCA_025175895.1). Classification (NCBI taxonomy): domain Eukaryota; kingdom Viridiplantae; phylum Streptophyta; class Magnoliopsida; order Zingiberales; family Zingiberaceae; genus Wurfbainia; species Wurfbainia villosa. The sequence goes on along the minus strand of CM046003.1, from coordinate 84,085,018 downwards.
CTGAAATTCAGAAATGCATAAAAAATTCCATAAAATTTGAAAAATCATGAAATTTGGGGAACATAATTCTAATAAGTTCCTTTATCAGTGAAAGATAGTTTTTTTTATGAAAATTCATTCATTTTTCAAACATTTGACAAAAACTCAAAAGTCTTAAAAACCTTCAATCATTGTATCAACATTAAAGCTAGTTTTGCCTTAGAAACATTTTAAACCATGAACATACAGATTATCAAATATAAAATGGTTTTAAAACATTTGAAATATCCAACCATGATCTTTAGGCAATATTTCTATGAATTAAACATAAGCTTCCCCCATGATTGGTCTATGATTACTCTATCATGATACTTGTAAATAACCATCTAAATGCCATAAGCATTAGTGGACCATTTGTATCAACCTAACATCTCACCCATTGCTATGTTTTCAATCAAGTTAGCCTATAGTGGGATGTGAGATATACCTAAGGTATTATACTTAACCATAAATTTCATACAATTCTACCAAGGTTAAGTATTACTCAAACATGATCATAAAGCAAACATTATCATGAGTAACACATTATGATCATAATACAAGTATAACAATCAAATCATAAATCATGATCATACATCAAGTATAATATCAAGTACAAATCATGATTTAAACATTATAACCCAAATCATCCGCCATGCTCATAAATCAAATATCTACCACCCACATCATCCTAAGTCAACCATCTATCATGATGTAAGTAAAGTCCACTTATGGTTGACTTTCCTAGGTTTTCCTAACCCTTGAGGATTGACTTGGGAACCCAATACAAATTATTTCCAATGGGGTTCACCAAGTATTCCTTTGGGATCCATTTCCTAGCTACCATTGTAGTTTTAGCTTGACCCCTTGCAATTAAATAATGGTAGGCCTTATCATTCTTGGTTCCCTTATAACCTAGGCCTTTCTTGTTGAAACTTACCCTTTGGTTCCCAATTATCATGTTCAAGGTATTTGAGCAAATAGTAAATTTTTCTAAGGCCTTTGTAAGAAATTCTACCTTTTCTCCTTAACCAACTCCACTAGTCTCTCCTTTAGCCCAAGCAAGGTGGAGGTAACCTCTTTACAAGAATGCACTCCTTCTTACAATAAGATTGAAATAAGAACAAGAATAAGGAGTAGGAATCGTGTGGAGCACTTAGAGAGAACTTAGGAGCATAAACATTAACCTCCCTAAAGCCCACACTGTCTCTTTTTATAGAGAGAGCCAAAATCTTCCTGTTGGGCATGCAACAGTCGACTGCTGCATGTCAGCTGTCAACTACCACTTTTGCAATGGATTTTGACACCGTCTGAATTGCGGTCATCACCGTCCAATGGCCGGCTTGGTAGTCGAGTGGTGATCTCAACAGTTCGACTGATCGCCCCGCAGCCGACTGATCAGTCGGCTATAAAGCGTTCTGTGCCCATGCCACATTCGGTGATCACCGCCACCTTTGGCGATGAATCTTGTCGAGCAATTCAGCCGAACACCAGTCGAACTCAATTCGACTTGGACCAGTTCGACTGCCAATACTTGGCATTTGACTGATGTCGGGTAAACCTCAAATAAATGGCTTGTTTGAACATCCGACAGTCGGGTAAAACCTCAACCTACTCGGTTGAGCATCCGACACTCCCATTCGTTGGGAAAAACCTCAAACTAATGTTTGAGCGTCCGACTTAACCACACATTGGGTAAAACCTCAAACTCTAGTTTGAGCTTCCGATTTGTCGGGTAAAACCTCAACCCACTCGATTGAGCATCTGACACTTGACTTAGTCATTCGGCCAAGTTCACCTATGAGCTACCATTTACAAATCGCTCATTCTTTCATCTTTCTTGAAGTCCCTCGCCGAAGCTCTCTTCGTCCGGCCACATCCCTTGGATGCACTAGGCGCACGACTTTGAAATGTCATCCTTTGCGTCTCACCCTGAAGTCTGTTGGTGCTAGGGCACTAGATAATCGAACCTAGGTTTTGATTATGGCAAAGATCCAAAGTTAAGGTCATATTGTTATCTCATGAGCTGAATTAAGTGTGCAGGAAATGATTAAGTTAAGCCGAAGGTCAGCGACACCCGAAGAATCCCGAGTCGGGAAACCGTGGTGGTCGGGCGACACCGAGGGAACTTCGTGGGAGTCGAAGAACCCAGGTGGAAGACCGGAAGCAAAGCGATAGGTCATAAAGGACCAGAGATAAGCATGAGTGCGAAGAGAGATGGTAAGGTCGTGTCCTCTATACGAGGATGACCGTAGGCGGTGATCCAACTAAGACTTCCAGTGGAAGGTCTAGGTCGAGATCGGATGGTAAGGAACCGTCATATTTACCATTTTCTGTGCTAACCTCTTACTGTAGGGAAGTGGTCAGGGTGGTAGTCGACTGCTGGTCATTGGGCAGTCTACTGATGCACATCAGTCGACTGATGGAAGGCATCAGTCGACTGATGGCAACGAATCAACCTTTTGTGCTTGGTCAAAATGGATAATGTTTGACGCGTCCACTTCACAATAAGATAAGGTGCCTTCTTGTGATCAGTTCCAAATGTTTAGGATTTCTATCAAGACTTATTCTAAGGCAAAAATCTATAAAAGGAGGGGAGGACTCCAACCCAAATATCATCATCTTGATCTCAAAGTGCTCCCGCAATGCCAAAGCTCTAAACGCCATAACACCGATGCAACGCCAAGTTCAGAATTTCTTCATCGGTAGCAAGTATTATTTTTATTTACTGTATTCATTGTTTTAATCGTAATGAGGTGAGGTAGGCTTGTTGCCTCATCCTCGTGCTTTCGTTTCTGTGATCGTTGTCTCCTACCTCCAATGAGGAGGAGACTCTATAGTGGATTGCCCCTTCGTATGCGGTCAAGGATCGCGGGGCCTTGGATTAGCAGTCGGTGGGCTATGAACCAAGTAAAAATAAATTGTGTTATTTATTTTTCCGCTGTCCTTGCTCTCATCGAACGAACGAAAGAAAGTTTTACGGTCGCTATTCACCCCCCCTCTTGCGACACTTCTCGATCTAACAAAGTTTGCTTCCTTGGCTTCAGTCCAATGCCCCTCCTCCAGCAATCCCTCGGATGCACCAAGCGCACAACTTCTGCAATGTCATCCTTCACCGACTCAAAGACCCGAGCCATGAGATGGTGAACCCACCAATGTTTTTGTCAAGCCAACACATGTGTGAATTACTAAGTCCTACACGACTTCAACGCACATATCAAATCACATAAACATCGTAACTTAAACCTTTGCCACACACATCAAAACCTTAAACCATACTTGGGTTGATTGCCCTAACAATATCGGCTACGCATAGTAAATAGAAGACCAAAACAAATAGCTATCGATCTAAATAATCACAAATTGCAAATATGAAATCAAGAACATACATATATTTGAAATAGCATGTTCTACGCATACAAACTATTCTCTAATCCTAGAATTGGAGAATCTACTCCATAAATACGAGAAGAGTAACACAAAGTATAATTGAATTCATAGATACAATGCAAATTATGTAAGGAAAGCGAATTACAATGACCTTTGGTTCTACTCCCTAGCGTTGAAGCACAGAATTTGTTCCTCGAGCAGCCTCCTTCCTCCCCGTTGTGAGTTTCCGATGCTTTTTAGGGCACCGGTGTGCCGTCCTGACCGTCAGGCCTCCCCCTAGAGTTTGGGCGTAGCTTTCCTTATATAGATATGAGGTTGGATTTTCTCAAAACCATAAAAAAACCTAATCTCGTCGAAATCGTGCGTAGCCACACGATCGTGTGGATTCACATGGTCAGGCCGTGTGTGGTGCTGGTGTGTGCTCTGGGGCTGGTCATGTGGATTCACAGGGCCAGGTCATGTGTCCTTCTATTCCAGCTGCCAAATGTCTTTCTTTTGCTCCAAAAGTATGTCATTTTCCTCGTAGAATGTTGTCCTGAACACAAAAGTACAAAGAGGATATCTCCGAACTAGAAAATAGGAAATGCATGCAAAACAAAGTACGATATGCATGAAACAAGTATAAAATGCAGCGAGATGTGAGCGAAAACTACTCCTAAAACCCTATATATTTTGTTCACATAAATTCCCCCAGACTTAAGTCTTTTCTTGTCCTCAAGCAAACCTTAGTGCCATAAAATTTTAAAAAGGTATTGTTGTCATGCCCCGAGAGTATGCCGAGCCGAAAATAATCGGACAACATCTCCCCTGTACGTGATACAATTCCCTGATATACATAAAGCCTTTCGGCCACAATCACATAACAAATATATGGACATAACCCATAAGATACAACGGAAGATACTGACCAATAATAAAGATACAAATGACTCAACTATGCACTCCGGAGTGATTTTGACACAACAAAATCCATAATAAAGACCACAATAAAGGTCGAATACATACAACACATCCGTAACCACAAATACGGAAATGATATAAGAGGAAATACAAAAACAACAATCCACAAGAATACAACAATATGGAATAAATATCCAACCCTTCGGCATGAGATGCGGTCAGCTGGCAGAGATCCGAACATCCAAGGAATCTTCTACTTGTTACCTGGGCGATAGGAAACCCAGGGTCTGGAGTGGTGAGTATAAACTCAAGGGCAATATATAGAAAGTGCATGAACAACATATAGGGATATAGAGATCCACAAGTATACATGTGAAGATCTACAGGTATACAAAAATGTCAGCGGATATCTGATCATGCTGTGATGACAACTAACCACCAGAATAGTCATACTCAATGCATATACTAAACTGATCAACTGAACATGAAGTAATGTACTGATGTACCTGACGGTCTGCAACATCATAAGCTATATCATCCTGAACAGGTATATAACAACATAACCCATATGACGTACATGGTCAAACTTATACCTGACCAACACTCAAACATATGAACAGTATGTAATCACATGTAATAAAATCCCGGTCCATACCACACTATGACATAATGCTAATCAAATGCATACGACAGTCTGGACCAACACATATATCATGCTCATCACACAACAGTATATAATATGCAAATGACATGTATCATGATGTACAAACATATGCAACAATCATAGCTCAATCATATGCAGCATCTCACTAGCATATGTAAAACATATATCGAATACATGCATACATATATATAAACAATGCAAATGCATGGCCGTGTCTGCGGACCCATCCAACCACGACCCCAGTATGGCCTGGGTGGCATGACATGACAACTATCCCGACTCCAGCCGCCACCACTCTCGAGTGGCCGAGTTGGGTAGTATGACTGGTAGCTAGCCGCCATAGAGCTATATGCTATGCTAGGAGTCCCTGCTGCAAGCGACTCTAGCTACCACTACCCATGAGTGAGTGCTGCACGACAGGATAAGCTGCATGCCACACCAGCTACCATCGTCTATAGTGTTCGAGCGCGAAACATCCAATGCTCAACCCTTAACCCTGCTACCACTACCCCAAGTGACCGGGGAGGTAGGATGACTGGCGACCCATCTCAACCACAAGGGAGACCTAGTCAACAACATACATGCAATGAAATAATGCATAGCTCCACATATGTATCCCCGCAACACTCTCTATCCCACGGGGAGTCTTGGTCAACCAAAAGTCAACTATGCAAGGACTACTAATCCACAAGACTCTCTCTCTATCATACAAAGAGTCATACACATCTGACAGTCAACCATGCTAAGACCACCAGTCCATAGCGAGATACTATCGACCGTCCATATAACCATACACAGGCTCACGATCCATAATGGATATACAATCACACTAGGACCTCCAGTCTCTAGCCACATATTGACAACCACATACATATCTATGTACATATGACTAGATCCACCATAGATGCACAACTAATATGTATATGATACAACAATTGACTCCATAATCTGATCCATCACCTAACCCTAGTGATGTGACCCGGTAACCCAATCTGAGTTCACAATGGTAACCCTAATCACATGTACTTAACTGAACATCTATCAACTAACACACAATAGGGTTTCTAATTCATGTCCATGATAAATGAACGATGAACTAATAACAATATCTCAAAGGTCAAGGCTAAGTACAAGCACATGATAAAATAAGAGTGGAGTCAAGGTAAAAGAATTCAGTATAATCCAAATTCATGTACCAGATTCAGATCAAAACTACCTGACCAGGGTAGATATTACCCACCTGATATGTGAAACACCAACTGTCTTCACGTCCGAGAATCTATCTTGAATCAAGATCCTGAAATCAACATCCTTGATTAACTTCACCGGTACAACTTCTTGTCCCAATTCTAAGTATCTAATATGTATCAAACCATCACATTAAGGCAAGACCAATTCCAATCGACAATCACAAGATACCATAGCTATCATAAGATCATTACCCGAACCATTTATCCACTTAACTTAATTAACCATCCATATCAATTCAAATATGAAATCTCAACCAATATAACAACTTCTTCCAATGTGAAGCATAGAAATATGACAGAATCATAAATCAATACAGATCTTACCACAATCTGCTCTCGAGTTCACAGCTGCCCGTCACCACAAAGATCTAGATCTGAATCCATGGTAAGAGCTTCTTGATCCAAATTCCCCTCACCGATTCACTGGCCAATTTCTCGATCTACAAACAGAAATCCAAAACACACTTCAACAGATTACTAAATCCTCACAACCATCACAAAAGATTGAACCAGGAAACAACCAGCTGATACCTCCCACAACGCCTCTGTTCTGATGTAGACACTGTTAGTGCAGTAGGCACCTAAGTCGAACCTGAATTTTGATTATAGAAAATGATACAAAGTTAAGCTCATGTTGTTATCTCACGAGCTGAATCGAGTGTGCAGAAAATTTCTATAGCTGGAGCTGAAGGCTAACGACACCCGGAGGAAGCCGCGGTGGTCGGGCAACACTCAAGTGACTTCGTAGGGAGCCGAAGGAATTGAGTGGAAGGCCGGAAGCAAAAGCAACATGTAAGTATCGAGGTAAGCTCGTGTGTGCGAGTGTAAGTAAGGTCGTATCCTCGTTACGAGGAAAGACTTAAGCGTAGATCCGACCCAAGACATCTCATAGGTGGTCTAGGTCGAGATCGGACGGTCGACGACCGTCGAAATAATGTTTTCTTTAAGCTAACATTGCCTTGATCACCGATCGCATGCCAACTGAAGGACTCGATCGTCCCATCATCCGAGTGATTACGGCTAGCACTCATTGATGGTGCCGCAATGATCGGGTGATGGCCATCACCGATCGGCCAAAGGATCAGCCTCGAGGAGTCAAGGTTTATCACCAAGTTTCAAGGGGAGTTGTGCTCAAATTTGATTGGCTAGGGTTCCTCTCGAAAAGGGGCTCAAAGGCTATAAAAGGAGGACCAAACCTAGGGTTTCATCAACAATTCTAAGTGCTAAAAAGCCTCCATTACGTTGCAACTCTCCGACGACTCTGCAACAACGAAGTGTTGCCAACAACCCTAGCTTAAAGTTTCTTTTGTTTAGTTGTTGGTATAATCTTAATTTGTTATTGCTTTCAATATTGCAATTCTTTTCAATCGAGGTTTTTCGTTGCATTTTACTTTAATAGAAGAGAGGGTTTTTCTCTCTATCTTTTTGCTTCGAAGGCTTTTGTAATCGTAAAACTCCTACCTCCAACGAGGAGGAGTGTTTTAGTGAATTGCCCTCCGTACACGGTCTAGGACCATTAGGACCTTGGAGTAGTAGCTGAAGGCTACGAACCAAGTAAAAAAACTATTTGTCTCATTTAGGTTTTATTTACATTTCCGCTGCGTTTAATTGTCCATCGAACGTTTTAAAAGAAAAGTTTTTATCGCTATTCACCCCCCCCCCTCTAGCGATCCTCTTCGATCCAACAATTGGTATCAGAGCCGGGGGTTGCTAAGATTTGGTGAAACCACCAATCTAGCCATTTTTACAGATTTATTGTTCTTTTAATTCTGTTTATTTCTATTTATTTCACTTTGTTAAGTTTTCTCCCGCACTACTAATCCAAGACGCGAGTCTTGGTACTCTTCTTTGTGTTTTTGTCGTTGCTAGTTTCTTCGTCTTCGTCTCCTTGTGTCTTTTGTTCTAATGGCCCATCTCGAGGGTTTTAGCACCGTCCGACCTCCGTTTTACAATGGAGATGACTTCCGTTATTGGAAGGGTCGGATGGAATGCTTTCTCAAAACCCAAATCGAGATGTGGATCATAATCCAAACGGGTTTCACACTTCCGACTAATGAAGTGGGTGACTCCTTGGATTATGATCAATGGACCATTGCGACAAAACGACAAGTCGAAGCCGACGCCAAGGCAACACAAATCCTCCAATGCGGCCTATCCAAGGAGGAGCTAAATCGCGTCGGCCCCTTCATAAGTGCAAAGGATCTTTGGACAAAACTAATCGAGTTACACGAAGGATCGGATCAAGCTAAGGTTTGCAAACGCGATTTGTTGTTCAATAAATTGTACACACTAAAAATGCAGGAACACGAGTCCGCGACGCAACTCCACGCCCGTGTCCAAGACATAGTCAACAACCTACATGTAATCGGGCAAAAGGTCGAAAATCGCGACCTTATAAGGTATGTTCTAAACTCATTTCCGAGGACTACCTTGTGGGCATCCATGGTCGATGCCTACAAGGTCTCCAAGGATCTTTCTAAAATTAGGTTAGATGAACTCTTTTCCGATTTCGAATTACATGAGCAGTCCAACTCGAAACCCGAGAGGGGTATAGCCTTGTTTGCAGGTTCAAAGAAGAAAATCGCAAGCAAGCCACCACTAACCGAGGAGGAAGACGAGTCCGAAGAAGAAGTTGACTGCCGAACTAATGAACCTAGCTCGAAGGATAGCCAAGAGACGAAAGCGAACCACGACTCGACCCAACCAAGATAAGCCTAAAAGTTCTAATATTAGGTGTTATGAGTGTAACAGGTTTGGACATATCAAGTCCGAGTGCCCCAAGCTCAACCACCGAGCACCTAAGCACAAGAAGGCCCTCAACGCGACATGGGAAGAAGCGTCATCCGAAGAAGACGAAGACCACGTCTTCATGGCAAAATCGATTGAGTCAGACACGGAGACCGAACCTAAACTTGAGTCAGAACCTGAGGATGACTCGGACTACGAAACTATCTTCAAGTCAAGCCACGGATACGCATCCGGTTCAAAAGATACCCTTAAAGTAAGTCGAACTTTATTTAATACTTTACAAAATACGGTTAGGTTTTTGTCTAGGAAATTAGTTATATCCGAGTCCAAGGTCGAGACCCTGGTTGAGGAGGTCAAACTCCTTAAACACAAGGTCTCCCTAACCTCTTCGACTAGTCGAGTTCAAGAGAAGGACTCAACTCGGGTTGAAAAACTCGAAGTTGAGAACTCACTCTTGAAAAGTCAAGTCGAAGATCTTAGGAGCACGTTGGAAAGGTTCACTTCGGGATCCAAAGGACTTGACCTCCTACTTGGATCTCAAAGGGCTGTGTACAACAAGGCTGGACTAGGGTTTAACTCAAACACGACTAATAGGTCGTATATGTCGATTGTAAGTCGACATAGGAAACATGTCCAAGCATGGGTCCCTAAGAACCTTTTGATTTCAACTCTAGGATCCAACCCGTACTGGATTCCCAAGGACCAAATCCACTATGTGGATAAACCGAACCGATTCAACCGTCTAGGGGGAGCCAGTACAAAACATGTTTGTGCTTTAACTTAGAAATTGCATGTTTTAACTTAGAAAGTTTGTGCTTTAACTTAGAAATTGCATGCTTTAACTTAGAAAGTTTGTGCTTTAAAACTTGTGAACTCACTTAGAACATGAACATAACCAACTAAAATTCTTCAAAAAGATTGAGCCTTGGGGAGCCTCTTTTCAAAAATATAACCAACTAAAATTCTTCGAAAAGATTGAGCCTCGGGGAGCCTCTTTTCAAAAATAACCAGTTAGACTAGGAAATAATCTTAGGTGAGTCAAGTCATCATTTTCTTGAACATGGCTTTGTCTAAGGAAGTGGTCGATGATCCGATAAAAGAAGGCCCCTGTGCCTCGCCATGACCTGGAAGCCATGATCTTGAAAAGGTAAACTTGACAAGCCTAGGGTCAAATCCAAATCTAACATAAAATTACTTGAACCTAAATCCACTTAATCAACTTAATTGGAAGTCATCTCACAAAAACCACATAAGTATAACATGCTTGATCATATAGACACAGGTGAGATGACCTAGGTTTAACAACTTACAACCAATTCTTTTTTTAAAAAAAAAATTATCTAACATCCAATCCAACCACCTTGCGTGTAGGATCAATGGATGTTGGATAGCGGTTGCTCCTGACACATGACCGGGGATCAACTCAAATTCACGAAGCTTCGATTCAAACGACAAGGATCGGTAGCCTTTGGGAATAATGACAAGCTCAAAATCATCGGATCAGGTGATATCAAGCTTAACTCGAATTTTGTTATTAAAAATGTATTACTTGTAGAGAATTTTGAATATAACCTGCTTAGCGTAAGCCAATTATGTGACAATAACTATAAGGTCGTATTTTTAGAAAATGAATATGTAATTAAAACAAATAAAATAGCTAAAACAATACTCAAAGGAACTAGGACAAATAACATTTATACAATTAACTTAATCAATTCCTCAGCCAAATGTCTTATGACACAGGAAGAGGAATCATGGTTGTGGCACCGACGACTCGGTCACTCGCACCCAAGACTCGTCCACAAGATGAGTCAAAGTGGCTTAGTCAGAGGCTTACCCAACCTCAACAACTTGGTTAATAAAATCTGTAATGCTTGTCAACAAGGAAAACAAACTAGGACACAACACAAGTTAACTAACCAAGAACGAATCTCAAGTATACTTGAGCTCCTGCATATGGATCTATTCGATTCACATGGAGCCAAGTCACTCAATAGAAGTCAATATTGCTTAGTCATAATTGACGACTACTCCAGGTTTACCTGGGTTAGGTTCATCAAACATAAAAATGATACCCTAGATCAATTAATCAATCTATTCAAATTAATCGAGAATCAAAAAGACCTTAAGGTTAAAAGACTTAGAAGCGATCATGGTGGTGAATTCGAAAATCAAAGGTTCACCGACTTCTGTAACCTAAATGGATACCACCATGAATTCTCTTGCCCTAGGACCCCTCAGCAAAATGGCCTAGTGGAGCGGAAAAACCGAACTCTACAAGAAGTCGCTAGGACCATGTTGAACGAATACGACCTACCCGATAGGTTTTGGGCAGAAGCCGTGAGTACGACATGCTATGTCCAAAATAGGATCCTTATGGTAAAAAGGCACCTTAAGACCTCATACGAGATCTATCACGATAAAATACCTAACATCAAGTACTTTAGGGTATTTGGGTGTAAGGTACATATCCTAAACACTAAGGATTACCTAGGGAAATTTACATCCAAAACCACGACCGGAATCTTTCTAGGATACTCGACTACAAGTCGAGCTTATAGAGTATATAACCACGACACCCTTAGAGTCGAGGAGATTATCAATGTAGTATTTGATGAAGTACCCGAACTTACAAAACCCTTAATGACCCCAAGTGTTGAGCCCACTGATACCAAACTCGTCTCCGACCCTGAGATCGAGTCTAATCCACATCAACCAACTCCTCTTGTCGACCAAGTGACAAGTGATCCGAGTCAAACTAGTGTTCAACCAAGTCACCCCATTGATCAAGCATTAGGTGACACAAACCCAACCCAATCTAGGATTCAAACTAACCACCCTATCGATCAAGTGATAGGAGATCCTAATCTAGGAGTTCGAACTAGAGCATCCTATAGGAACCTTAGTCAAATTTCCTTAATTTCAAAGATAGAACCCAAATCAATTGAACAAGCTCTTCTTGATCCTGATTGGATTATTGCAATGCAAGAAGAGCTAGCTCAATTTACTAGGAATGAAGTGTGGGAATTAGTACTACCACCTAAAGACAAAACGATAATTGGAACAAGGTGGGTGTTTCGAAATAAGCTTGATGATAAAGGTGAAGTAGTTAGAAACAAGGCTAGGTTAGTCGCCAAAGGGTTTAGTCAAGTCGAAGGCTTAGATTATGACGAAACATATGCCCCAGTAGCTAGACTCGAATCCATTCGAATGTTGCTAGCTTATGCCGCACATCGAGGATTTAAGCTGTTTCAAATGGATGTTAAGTCGGCATTCCTAAATGGATACATTAAAGAAGAAGTTTATGTTAGCCAACCCCTGGATTCAAAATCTAGATAAACCCGACCATGTTCTAAAACATTAAGAAAGCTCTCTATGGACTTAAACAAGCTCCTCGAGCTTGGTACGAGACTTTCAATCCATCTTAAGTCAAAAGGGTTTAACCAAGGCTTAGTTGACCCAACTCTCTTCGTAAAAACCTTAGGTAAAGAAATATTCATAGCTCAAATTTATGTAGATGATATAATTTTTGGGACCTCTAACTCAGCCTTACTAAACGAGTTCGTTTCACTCATGGAAAGTGAGTTCGAAATGAACTTGGTAGGCGAGTTAAGTTTCTTTTTAGGTCTACAAATTAAACAAACTAAGGATGGTATATACCTATACCAACAGAAATACACTAAGGAGTTAATTAAAAGATTTGGAATGCAAGACGCTAAGATAATAAACACCCCAATGGCGATTAATGTTAACATAGGAGAAGACCCAGAAAGTAAGTCCATTGACTTAAAGTACTATAGGAGCGCGATAGGAAGTCTCCTATACTTAAGCTGTAGTCGACCCGACATCCTATTCGATGTAGTATGTGCGCCTGTGTTTCAAACCGTGCTAAGGAGTCTCACCTAACCCTAGTTAAGCATCCTTAGATATCTTAAGGGTACACTTAACGCTGGTATTTCCCTAGATCTACGGAGTTGAACTAATCGGCTACTCCGATTCGGATTATCTTGGTAGTAAACTCGATAGAAAGAGCACGAGTGGTTGTTGTCAACTACTACTCGAGTCTAGTAAGTTGGTGCGAGGGAAGCAACATTGTGTTGCCTTATCTACCACCGGGCCGAATACGCTATGCGATGGGTGAGTGTGTAACTCAGCTTCTTTGGATGAAGCACACTCTCCGAGACTTTAGGTTGGACTTCACCAAAACTAAAATTTTTGTAGACAACATAAGTTCGATAAATCTAACTAAGAACCCTATATGCCATTCAAGGACAAAGCATATAGAGGTAAAACACCATTTCATTCGAGAACATGTAGCCAACGACTCCATACACCTCGAATATGTTGACTCGAAGTCTAACCTAGTAGACCTGTTTACTAAACCACTACCCGAAGCCGAATTTAGTCTCTTGAGACGAAAATTGGGCATGTGCGTAGTAGAATAGGAACTTGCAAATTATATTTTCTTACTACTATTTCTTAATTTTCATGGAACTAGCATAGGACATACCTTAGATATCATGCACCTATAGATTTAAGGAGCCAGTACATCTCACAACACATAGGACTAATGTGTTTGTGTACTTAGCCACGTAGATGGGCGTGAGATGTTAGGACCCTACTCCTGGTTCCAGATGTAGAGCTAGTGCATCGCTATGAACCACGGAGTATAATCATACATACTAACCGACTCTGACCAGGACTGGTTGATCTTTCATATCAATCAAGCCAAATATGAGTCGAACATTTTATAGATGAACATATTTTCAGTATATTATTTTCAAAATAATGTGGAACATTCTTGGACTTTAAAAGTAAAAAAAAATTTTCACACACACTCTCACTCTTTTCGATGTATGGCAAAAGGGGGAGAAAAAGGCTAAAGTTAAGGGATCAATATTTTTTCTTGCCAAGACTTACAAACTTTAGTTAACTTGTTAACAGAAAGTAATTTACTTAAACTTTAAGTTAACTTGATAACAAAATGGAAGTAAAGGCCAAGGTTAAGAAATCAATTTTTTGATTTCTTAACTTAAAACTAATTTTAAATACTATGGCCGATATTAAGTAATTTCGGTTACTTAATTCTTTTTTTTAGTAGCAAACGTCAAGGGGGAGAGTTAAAACTCTTTCTCAAGTACTCACCCTCGGTCAAGGGGGAGGATTCCTCAAGGGGGAGCACTTGAAAAAGAGTTTTTATACTCCTGTTCATTCATGCTCTTAACACTCCTGCTCATTCATGCATATCTTTTCTTAATGTACTTAACTTTGTATGTGGGTTTGCCATAAATCAAAAAGGGGGAAATTGTTGGTGCAGTAGGCACCTAAGTCGAACCTGAATTTTGATTATAGCAAATGATACAAAGTTAAGCTCATGTTGTTATCTCACGAGCTAAATCGAGTGTGAAGAAAATTGCTATAGCTGGAGCTGAAGGCTAGCGACACCCGGAGGAAGCCGCGGTGGTCGGGTGACACTCAAGTGACTTTGGAGGGAGCCGAAGGAATTGAGTGGAAGGCCGGAAGCAAAAGCAACACGTAAGTATCGAGGTAAGCTCGTGTGTACGAGTGTAAGTAAGGTCGTATCCTCGTTACGGGGAAAGACTTAAGCGTAGATCCAACCCAAGACATCTCATAGGTGGTCTAGGTCGAGATCGGACGGTCGAAATAATGTTTTCTTTAAGCTAACATTGCCTTGCAGCCAGCATCAGTCGACTTCCAACCTGAAGGACTCGACTGCCGTCCATCAGTCGAGTGACTACAGCTAGCACTCGATCGATCGTCGCCGGTGATGGCCATCACCGATCCGGTCAAAGGATCACCGACCTCGAGTCAAGGTTTATCACCAAGTTTCAAGGGGAGTTGTGCTCAAATTTGATTGGCTAGGGTTCCTCTCGAAAAGGGGCTCAAAGGATATAAAAGGAGGGTTAAACCTAGGGTTTCATCAACAATTCTAAGTGCTAAAAAGCCTCTGTTACGCTGCAACTCTCCGACGACTCTACAACAACGAAGTGCTGCCAACAACCCTAGCTTAAAGTTTCTTTTGTTTAGTTGTTGGTATAATCTTAATTTGTTATTGCTTTCAATATTGCAATTCTTTTCAATCGAGGTTTTTCGTTGCATTTTACTTTAATAGAAGAGAGGGTTTGTCTCTCTATCTTTTTGCTTCGAAGGCTTTTGTAATCGTAAAACTCCTACCTCCAACGAGGAGGAGTGTTTTAGTGAATTGCCCTCCGTACACGGTCTAGGACCGTTAGGGCCTTGGAGTAGTAGCCGAACGCTACGAACCAAGTAAAAAAACTATTTGTCTCATTTAGGTTTTATTTAAATTTCCGCTGCGTTTAATTGTCCATCGAACGGTTTAAAAGAAAAGTTTTTATCGCTATTCACCCCCCCTCTAGCGATCCGCTTCGATCCAACAGACACGACCGTCGTCAAGATACAAAATAGCAGCTCGTGATCAAATGTAAATGAAGACACAATCAACCGATGAGAGTCCAATAATCGATCTGAGCTGTACTCCCACACTGGTGGCTAAAGGTGAAGACGGCGATGACCTGAGCTCGTGCGACGGTGAAGACCTGAGCTCGAGCGACAACGCGACTGTACATGGGGAATAGAAGAACCAACTGAACAACTCACCGGTGAGGCTGACGGCAGTTCTCCCTCTCGACAGCGACGATAGCTTCAGCTCGTGACAGCAACGATGGCAGATCTAACTCACGATGGTCAACCGTCGATGGTCTTCCGCTCGGGGCAACCTCCAGTGACCTCTGATGACCAGGTGGCGGTAGCGAGGCCATCACTTGCGACGAAGAAGGCGACGATCGGGAAAGGGCATCACAGCGGAGAAAGAATCGGCGATTACCCAAACCAAACAAATCCTTTCCGAATTCTAGATAATCATCTGACACAGTCCACCAAACTAGCCCCCACTTCTATCTAGGTACGTAACCCTTCTGGTCACTAATATTCCACCTTTACTTGTTGGCACACCCAACATCGAACTGCAAAATCAACCATGTCCCACATGTCATTCCACTCCGAAGAACATCTCAAACTTGCTATTTTCAGATACACTCCGAATACATCACCAATCTTGAATGAAGAGTCTCCTGGAACAACTCTTCCTAAATCGAATGCAACTCTGTAACCCACTATTCTCTTCGGAGATGAAGAATTCCTTTCTCACAAGAGAAATTAATCTAATGTCCAAAATTCACTCTGTCACACAGAACTAGAAGTAACTGGAAGACTATAATGACCAATCTCGCTAGTTTCTCAACTATCATACACATAATATACGTCTCATTCAACTGCATCGGGATCGCTCCTAATCTCTGAAATGATGCATCTGCGTATAATACCCTTCCATCCATATCGCATGACATTAACTAACAACGACACAAAAGTCCGCCACCATCTAGGCCTTGAAATCTAGCTTCAAAACTTCTGACCAAGTGATTTCCATCACCTTCTTGGTCCAACAGATCAGCCGCGTAGGAATGCTAGAGCATCCTATCCAAACGTATCGTCTAAAAAGACAACCACGCACTGGTCCAATCACTTCATGAACGACTAAATTGTTAATAAGTCTAACAACATTATCAACATCTCCTAAAATTCTTACCAAGTATGAAATGTCATCTTCTACACACTTGCATCCTTTTTACTCTAAGCTGATGATAGCTCAACCATCACACCGACAATGATAATTGTATGACACTAAGTCACTACAATTTCAACACACCCATCATAAATCAACCCTAGAGTATACACAGGTGTCCTTTAACTGATCTAAATAGATCATCTATTCACAACGACTGATATTCATCCTCAACCACTACTACATTCCATCATCGATAATCGATGTATAACCCCAAAAGGTCCATCCCTTTTTTAACCAAGAGTTCCAGATCTTCTCTAGAAGAACCACTAGGACAGATAAATCTCCCATCCAATACCTCATATAATCGCAACTTACGTTCTTCTAATTTTCACAGTGTTTAGCAACACTGATACCAATAAAATCATCTCCCAGTATGAGGCCTTCAATATCGGAACTATTTCCAAAATCACTCCAATCGCTTACTCCACTTGCCCATGCAGTGGCAAGCCCGGGAGTTCATCCGAAACTATATTCGAATACTCTCAAATTATATGCACATTCGAGATACATAGTATACTGTCATTTCAACAATTTAACTATTCATAAGGATATGTCTATAGTAGAGGTATGTCTAGTAAAGGCTAAGGGTATCCCTTGACTTCTTAGTTGTTGATCAACATCTCACCAGACGGTAGAGAAAAATCACTAACCCACAAATCAATATTACCCCTCCTATCCTATATAAGAACATTCTAGACAAAGATACCTGTAAACTACCAGTATCTCTAGATATATCAGCAAATAGAGTAACCTAGAGTAATACCCAAAATGGCTGATCCTTCGGTTCGCTATGACTCCTCTACTCGAATAATCATGTAACTCGTCCAACTTCTGCTCTTGGCGACTGAGCTCATGTAGATGCAAAAGACTACCATGGAGGAACTGAAGCCAATTGCTGAACTGAGATGCAATACCCAAAATTACTGCAATGGAGATGGTAAACACTGTTGTATGAGTAAAGAGTACACCACCGTTTGTGAAGTACTTAATAGCTGCCAACATCGTAGCACGCTCCAACTCTACGAAAGGTATAGCTGCGTCTGGAAAGGTAACAGTTATTGTCTAGACGTCTGAGTCTTCTGAGATGTCTTCTGCTGATACTGCTGAGTAAATTGCTTCTCCCGAATGGAAGTATCAAAGAGCTCCAACTATATCTAAGGTAGTAGATCACTGCTGATGTGATAACCCAATCTTCTGTGATGATCTCGATTTTCGAGATTGTTTATCGTCCTCTCGAAAGCATCTTCCATAGTCTTCAACTGAGTCTTCAAAGTACATACTCCCCTCGTAGATACTGGTTACTTATAGTAGAAGCAGATAAAATAATCCATCGGATAATCTGACTCTGCGTGTCGTCATGACCCGCACTATATGCACATAATCCTTTCGAAGTCTTTCTTCTGAGTTCGCTGATAAACATGAGAAGATGCTGTCGATCTGCAATCGATCTTTTATGGTTGGAAAACTCTCCAATAGTAGCTCATGACTCATGACTCCAATCTCGCTATTTTTATCCAATATTTGGAGACTTCGGATTCCAATAATTTGACTTGCAACGTCTGCTTATCAAATCTCCAACTCTTAAAACACTTGCTACGGAGTCATTTCTATACACATGACTTGGTCTAAGGACTTCCGGTAGGATCTAGTAGAAGATCCAAACATCCTGATCAAAATATCAGCCAATAAACTGTGTGTGGCCAAAACCAGCCCAATCACATTCTTGAGCTATTAAATGGTCGTAACCTTCACAAGTCTAACGACTTTGCATGGTACCTTCATTACCAAACGATCACCCAACCTAAAACTCAAAAATTCCCTGACAATGAGCCAAAGAAGATGATGGGGGGAAATACTCTCTCACAACATCACTACACCGTAACCAAGTGATGTGTTATTTCCTATATCTTCCATCAAATACCGGATTGATTCCGATAATGGTATGCAACTAACACTACTTTCTTTGTATAACACAAGTTAAGTACTCAAAAGTACCTTCAAAGTTATACAACCTAGCACGACAATCTCAGGGGTCAAAATTCCCTATGATACACCGCAAATTAGTCCTCTACTATTTGCATCAGCAATAGTATACTCGCTTGTCCATTACCCCACAGGTAATGATCTTACTAGCACAGTTAGTGAAGATCCCTAAGACTGTAATCTTTGATCTCCACAAGAAAATGTGACTACTAACCCTTGCTTTTCGACTCGGTATCAGTCGGCTCTCAAAGGTAATTCACCCTTTTCAATAGCAGGTCTAAGACACACAAACTCCACAAGTCGTTTCCATGGTCAACTCAAACCATGGTTACGAATATTGACTAACACACTACAAGTCATCCCTATTATAAGCAACTAAATGCATAGTCAATAGAAGGATATGTTATAATAACTAACATACCTTAAACCTTGTAGCTCGGAGATATCCACATTAGCCAGATCCCAGAACTTACGAAACCAAAACTGAGTAAAACAAAACTCGATGTCCGAACGAAATAAAATCAGGAAGTGGACTTCGCAACCTAGAGCTCTGATACCAATAAAATTGTCATGCCCCGAGAGTATGTCGAGCCTAAAATAATCGGACAACATCTCCCCTGTACGTGATACAATTCCCTGATATACATAAAGCCTTTAGGCCACAATCACATAAAAAATATATGGAAATAACCCATAAAACACAGCGGAAGATATTGACCAATAATAAAGATACAAACGACTCAACTATGCACTCCAGAGTGACTTTGACACAACAAAATCCATAATAATGACCACACCAAAGGTCGAATACATACAAGACATCCGTAACCACAAATACGGAAATGATATAAGAGGAAATCCCAAAATAACAATCCACAAGAATATAACAATACGGAATAAATATCCAACCCTTCGAAGTGAGATGGGGTCAACTGGCAGAGCTCCGAACATCCAAGGAATCTTCTACCTGTTACCTGGGTGATAGGCAACCCAGGGTCCGGAGTGGTGAGTATAAACTCAGGGGTAATATATAGAAAGTGAATGAACAACATATAGGGATATAGAGATCCACAAATATACATGTGAAGATCTACAGGTATACAAGAAATGTCCAACAGATATACAGTCATAACTATGATGACAACTAACCACCATAATAGTCATACTCAATGCATATACTAAACTGATTAACTGAATATGAAGTAATGTACTAACGTACCTGACGATCTGCACCACCATAAGTTATATCAACCTGAACAGGTATATAATAACATAACCCATATGATGTACATGGTCAAACCCCATACCTGACCAATACTCAGACATATGAACATTATGTAATCACATGTAATAACATCCTGGTCCATACCACACTATGACATAATGCTAATCAAATGCATACAATAGTCTGGACCAACACATATATCATGCTCAACACACATTAGTATATAATATGCAAATGCCATGTATCATAATGTACAAACATATGCAACAATCATAGCTCAATCAAATGCAGCATCTCACAGGCATATGTAAAACATATATCAAATACATGCATACATATATATCAATAATGCATATGCATGGCTATGTCTGCGGACCCATCCAACCACGACCCCAGTATGGCCTGGGTGGCACGACATGACAACTATCCCGACTCCAATCACCACCACTCTCGAGTGGCCGAGTTGGGTAGTATGACTGGTAGCTAGCCGCCATAGAGCTATATGCTACCCTAGGGGTCCCTGCAGCAAGCGACTCTAGCTACCACTACCGATGAGTGGTCGAGTTTTGCACGACAGGACAAGCTGCATGCCACTCCAGCTACCACTGTCTATAGTGGTCGAGCACGACACATCCAATGCCCTTCCCTCAACCCTGCTACCACTATCCCGAGTGGCCTAGGAGGCAGGATGACTGACGACCCATCTCAACCTCAAGGGAGACCCAGTCAACAGCATGCATGCAATGTAATGATGCATAGCTCCACATATGTATCCCCGCAACACTCCCTATCCCACGGGGAGTCCTGGTCAACCAAAAGTCAACTATGCAAGGACTACTAATCCACAAGACTCTCTCTCTATCACACAAAGAGTCATACACATCTGACAGTCAACCACGCTAAGACCTCCGATCATGGCGAGATACTATCGACCGTCCATATAACCATACACAAGCTCATGATCCATAATGGATATACAGTCACGCTAGGACCTCCAGTCCCTAGCCACATACTGACAACCACATACTTATCTATGCACAAATGACTAGATCAACCATAGATGCACAACTAATATGTATACGAAACAACAATTGACTCCATAATCTGATCCATCACCTAACCCTAGTGATGTGACCCAGAACCTAACTGAGTTCACAATGGTAACCCTAATCACATGTACTTAACTGAACATCTATCAACTAACACACAATAGGGTTTGTAATTCATATCCATGATAAATGAACGATGAACTAATAGCAATATCTCAAAGGTCAAGGCTAAGTACAAGCACATGATAAAATAAGAGTGGAGTCAAGGATCAGTAATTAGCATAAATCCAAATTCATGCACAGTTGAGATCGAACTACGACGGTAGATATTACCCACGATATGTAGAAACACCGGCTATCTTCAAGTCGAGAATCTATCTTGGATCAAGATCCCAAATCAACATCCTTGATTAACTTCAATCAACTTCTTGCCCCACCTCGAGTATCTAATTTGTATCAAACCACCACATTAAGGCAAGACAAATTCCAATCGACAATCACAAGATACCACAACTATCATAAGATCATTACCCGATCCATTTATCCACTTAACTTAATTAACCATCCATATCAATTCAAATACGGAATCTAAACCAATATAACAACTTCTTCCAATGTGAAGCATAGAAAATACGACAGAATCATAAATCAATACAGATCTTACCTCAATCTGCTCACGAGTTCACAGTTGCCCGTCACCACAAAGATCTAGCTCTGAATCCATGGTAAGAGCTTCTTGATCCAAATTCCCCTCACTGATTCACTGCCCAGTTTCTCGATCTACAAACAGAAATCCAAAACACAGTTCAATAGATTGCTAAATCCTCACAACCATCACACAAGACCGAACCAAGAAACAACTGGTTGATACCTCCCACAACGCCTCTGTTCTGATGTAGACACGACCGTCATCAAGATCCAAAATAGCAGATCGTGATCAAAGGAAAATGAAGACACAACCAACTTATGAGAGTCCAATAATCGATCTGAGCTGTATTCCCACGGTGGTGGCTGAAGGTGAAGACGGCGATGACTTGAGCTCGTGCGGCGGCGATGACCTGAGCTCGAGCAACAACGAGACTGCACACGGAGAAGAGAAGAACCAACTGAACAGCTCACCAGTGAGGCTGATGGTAGTTCTCCCTCTTGACAGCGACGATAGCTCCAGCTCGCAAAAGCAACGGTGGCAGATCTAACTCACGATGGTCAACGGTCGACGGTCTTCTACTTGGGGCGACCTCCGGCGACCTCTGACGACCAGGTGGCGGTAGCGAGGTCATCACTTGCAACGAAGAAGGCGACGATCGAGAAAGGGCATCATAGCGGAGAAAGAATCGGCGATGGTCGGCTGTAGAAATCGCACGGTGAAGAAGGGGATCGCGCCGAAAGGAAAGGAGAAGGAATGCGGTTGAGAAATTGGGATTTGGTCCTTAAGGCCAACCGGTTCGGTTGGGTTGGCTCAAGCTTGACTCAAAGCTAACCTAGGTTAAGTTCTAGTTAACTCAAGTTGACCCAACTCCCATTTATACTTAAATCTTCCTCATATGGACTCCTTTTGAATCCGGAAAAATTTCTGTGAACTCCTGAGAAATTATATAAACAATTTCTCAATTAACAAGGGGTATTTTATTTTATTTTTGATTTTTTTTCCGTATTTTACAATTTTTCCATACTTAGCATGTTAACTAGATTTATCAACTGGTATTTTCAATCAAAGCAAATAGATATGCTTTAAAAATTCACTAAGTTAGCTTCTCGTGCATGTGCTAAGAAATCTCCTTAAGGGATACTCGTTCAAAAGTAAGTTAAGTCGTCATGTTATAGCTTTCCTAAGGTCTCCGGCTTTTAGGTACTGGTCCACCCTAAGCAAGGGTCGTTCTTTAGATCTAGCACAAAGTCTCAAAGGCGTGCTCGATATTGAAAGAAATTTGTAGGTGTTTCCCCAGTAACCTAACTCGGTCTCAAAGGGGCACCTAACCATTTCCACCCACAACAACTATTTTTTTTTAAGAACAGAAATATATTTTTGTTCTTCTCCTGCTCATAGGGATTATGATTTTTTCGAATGGACTTACACAATCCGAGCATCTCCAGTAACTAAAGTGCTAAACCTAGAGTCACCTATGGATTCCAAAGTATTAGACTATTGGGATGAATCATAACTACGTATGTACTAGATTCTTCCTTTCAGAATATTCGTCACGTGTAAGTGTAGAAATAAAAGCTAACCGGTGTAAGTTTAGAACATTTGTTAGAGCATATAAAATAAAATACCATGAGGTAAATGAAGTTAAGCTACCCATGGAAACAACTCATGAAGAAAACTTTTAAAAATACTCTTGAGCAAAGTTATAGATAGCAAGAACTAAGTGTTGAATGAAACTAAACAACCTATGCATGAACAAATGAATGCTAACTAAAATACAAATATCAGGAAAGAAACTACTGCTAGAAACAAAATAAATCAAAATTTGGGCTCCCCAGACTTATATGAAATCATACCTCTAATACGGTGGTCAAGGCGGGAAGTCTAGTAGCCTCGGCATGTTTGGCTCTTGGGAGAACCTGGTGCACAACCGTTGATGCCACATGTACATGTGGTCGATCTGAGAGCTGGTGGATGTAGCGGATGCTCTGTGCTCCTCCTCCCTAGCCCACTATGCCTGCTTCTCAGCGTATGTGTCATTGAGGCATGATCGGAACTTGGAGAAATCATAGGTTGATGTACCTGCATCCTGCTTAAAGGTAGAAAAAGAAGGCGGTGCAGGTGCAGGCTCTCATCATGGACTAGGTGGGCTCAAAACGATTTTTGCTTCTACCTAGCAAGTTCTTTCTAATCCTAAACTATTTGCAAAAAAATGTAAATGACCATAAATCAATGTCAAAATTATACACATGAATGCAATAAAATCAAAATCATATATAAAACTACACTTGGGTTGCCTCCCAAGAAGCGTTTTGTTTAAGGTCTTTTAACTCGACCACAGTCCATTATCTCAACTTGGCTCTGGAGGTTCTGTAAACCTCCATTCATCTGTCTCGAATACTTTATCTACGCTATCATCTTTTGCTCTAGCTAGAATAACATACTTCCCTGACACGGGTGAAGGTAGGAAACTTCGCTTCCCACTTCAACTCAGTCGCTTGTTCATGGCGATCCCATCGATGTCCCCGGATTAAAAAAATTTTATCCTCGACAAGAGGGAACACCCAAGCAACCGTTTCATCGTCGTGCTATTCGATTAGAGTGGTTACTTGAACAAACTTGTTGTTCAAGCGACCAACCTCTATTCTACGAATAGTCGCGGAATAGACGATGTACGGATCGCCGGCTTTTGTGTTTATGTTCGGGTCCAAGTATATTTAGCCACAAAACAGAATATATCATGCATATATAATTGAAAACAATTACAAACATGTTACATATGAAGATAGATAAGTGTTATACCTCTCGATCTTCTATTGTATGACCTTCCTCCTCTCGGACGTCGTGTGGGCGACGATCTACCAAAAGTTGAAGCTCCTAGATCACCAATCTTTCTTCCTTGCTCATTCTGAGTAAGAGGAAGAATAGAAACAAGACCCTTCTCCTTCCTTTAGCCAACCAACAAACAATAAGCAAGTTGCTTGCCGCCGGCCAACAAGGAGATGATGAGAAAGATGAATGATGGCCAAGACCTCTAAGGGAGGACCCCAAGCCTTGATTCCACCGGTCAACGATAGGAGAAGAGCTAGCTTTGAACGTCGGCCAAGGGAGGAGAGGGCTGTATGGGCGCCGTCCACCTTGAGGAAGAAGAGAAGAAAGGAAACTCTTTCCTTATTTGAGGCCGCCCAAGCACAAACCCTAACTCCAAGCTTGCCGCCCACCTTAACCCTAATCCAATCTCTAATGGGATTCTTCTTGCCGCCCACCCCCTCCTCTCCTTTTATAGAGTTAGGGATAAGCCTTGTTTTAATCTCCACCAATGGTTCTAGGGATTTAATCTCAACCATCGGATCTAGAGATTTAATCTCAACCGTCGGATCTAGAGATTTAATCTCTACCTTTGAATCTAGAGTTTTGTTTTTATCCATTGGATCTAGGCTTCATGAAGTATTAATAGGCTACAATAGGGAATACGAGGAGGAGTTGGATCTTGGCCACCCAATGGATCAAGCCCACATAAAGTCCGATCCATTAATGATAATCCAATCCACTAAAGGATTATCATTGATCTACCTCACCAACCCTCATAAGTTAATATTGGCTCCATATATTATATGTACATTTTCTCCCCATGTTTAAAATCTCAAATGACCGTCGATTAATTAATTTACTGACCATTAATTAATCAACATCTAACTCCATGAGTAGTACCACTCAACCTTTTCATCATGCCGGACCAAGTCCACCTCCAGGGTTTACATGATGAACCTTGTGAGCTCCTTAAGGGGACATCATCATCCTAATTGTTAGGATGTATACTGAAAAGTCTATCTTTTGTATGAACATCTTTATTTTTAAAATAAGAATCACATGATCATTGTTTGCTTATTTTTATGGTTATGCATATTGTCTAATACATTACATTATAGATAACATGGTGTGTGGTGTCACACGGAAGATCATCTTATC